>CM063107.1:37552614-38152614 GCA_031841125.1 Acanthococcus lagerstroemiae | reverse complement strand
CTAGCGGGGCAAGAGGAGAGATGAACAAGGAAAATTATGGAATGGATACCCAGGGAGGGTAAACGCAATAGAGGTAGATTAAGCATCAGATGGAGAGATGAAGTACTCAAAGAGTGGGAACTGACCTGGGAAAGGGAAGTTAAAGACAGGAAAAGGCGCATATAGGCCTATGTCTAGAAATGAGCTATCGAGGGGGAACAGAGCTAGTATCCAGTATTTATTATTGCACATCCACATAATGGTTAATGCTGTAATAAATAAATAAATAAAGAGCCTCGCTCCTAGATTTTACTAGTCCTAAGAACGAAGACTAGCCGCATGTAGAGATGGTTTACCCCTTCTACTAAAATCTGCTTCAAACGCTGAAAACCACTTATGGTACATACTAGATTTATTCACGCTTGTGCTTCAGCACTTACGTCGGATGGTGATAGCACCAAGCCCCGTATGCACGCACTGTGATCAAGGGGCGGAGGACAAACCCTGGCACACCTTGTTCGAGAGTGAGGTCTAGGAGCAGGAGAAGCGCAGGTCGATAGCAACAATCGATCCCAGCGGCAACATAAGCGATAGTGACGGTATGATCGACCGTCTCGCACCGGACACCTTGGTTCCGAAAATGCTGAATAGTAGAAGCAAATGAAACCGGGTGTTGGCTTTTGTCTCGATCATCATAAAGAAGAAGATACAGACAGAGTAGTCGACGCAGAGGACCGACGAGCAATGCTTGGCCCAAACTGGACACAACGACTCTGTACCATCCTAGAGATGCTGTAGCTGCTGCGGATCCCCCGGTAGGGTTCACCTCGCCATGACCATCTTCTCCTGTCAATAAACTAGCAAGACGAGGAGGTGAGGGTTGAAGGAAGAAAGCGCGTCGGGCTGTGGTACACCCGAATTCCAGACCAACGGTGGCTAAGCATTACCCCGATCAGTAGGGTGTCCCATAGCGGCCTTGGTAGGACAGCGCAAATCCGAAGCAGAGAGGCAAAATGGGAGCCCGGGTCAGCCTCAAGAAGTCGCTCTGATTATTGATGCGACACTCGGAAGGGTAGTTTCCGGGGCCAGGGGTGCGTTGTCTGTGGAGCTAATTTAGCATGCGTGCATCGCCATACACTCCACCAATAAAGATTTATTCATACTCACCTAACGGTGATCATTCCCCAATTCTCCGTCGCATCACAGCTCATATCTGGAAGTGCTACCAAATCCATTTTTGGCAGTATATATTCCGCAGAAGTATACTTTGTCATTGCTTGTAAACATTTAGAACCAACAACAAGCGAATGATTGGCATTTTTGATCGCATTTTCTCGGGCCCATACATTAAATTTTTTCTTCGGCGAATCAGACATGCTACTCATTTGGGAGACCATAAATGCCACGAGATACGTTGGCATCGACCTTGACAACGCAAACACATGACGAATTTTGGACCTGAAAATTCAGATCGAAGTTAGCTCTTCGTATTTATGTAAATAAATGTAGCCAGATGATTACGATCAGACAGGTCCCGTCTGCTGGTCAGCGTTTGCTGACACCTAACTAATCCAGTAAAGTTGAACATTCAAGCATTTGCTTTTCTGAAACTGGTTTGAAGGAGACCCTAGATGACTTGACGGCTTAATCGCCGGGGGCCCTCAAGTTAACTAATCCGACAACGATGATCACTCTGGGTCGTACCTACACATAAATGGAATCTTTTTTTCTCTCTCTCTCTCTTTACCCTAGCATGTGTATTTAACGTTAACCGTGATCGGCGAAGAAGAAAAACAGTTCTGAGATTTCACCGAAAACAAAACCTAATTGAAGTGAGACATTTACCTGGACACTACTAATTTGACCTGAAGTCATTAGAAACGGAAATGGTTTTCTCGCTACGCTGATGTCCTGTGCACACGTTACAATGCATTTCTGTCCTCTGTAGGATAGATAAATTAGTTAAACTTACCCATCTACTGCTTTTAATATGGTGGGCATATTACTAATGGCAATCTGCTGTGGTTCTGTGTACAATGTTAAGGCAAAAATAGCTCTAAATTTCGGCTCGTCGAAACACGGAAACACCATTCTAGCGAAAGTTGGTTCGAATTGTGTAACTGCTAACCACCTGAAAAATATTCGTACTTGATATTTTTTCATACTATCTAGTATCTATGAATATGTCCTACAGGAAAATCTTTATTTCCTTTTGTGAAAATTGTATTAAATTTGTTAAGGATTACGATACAAATTCCAATATTTTCAGTCACAAATATTGGCGAGTAGATGAACGAGAGGTGTTCGTTCCCAGACCAAACATCTAGATTTAATAAAAAGAGTAAGTAGGTATCAATCAGAAGTTAGAAATCACCAAAACCTGAAGATGAGTAACTTATTTTGAACTTTTTGAAAACATCTTAAATTTATTCATTTTTTAAAAATTTTGATGTAGGTAAATCTGTTTGAAGAGTTGGTAGCACTGCTACACAGATAAGACGGTCCGCGCTCTACGTACGATCGTAGGTATGGGTGCGAGACTAGTTATGATACTTGATGACACTGAGTGCGGTTGCGATCATCCGATGTTCATACGTTTAATATTCAATACACGTTTCTGAAGTTATACTTGTGTTCTAATTATGCATTGCATCTCTACGAAGTTGGTGTTCGACAATACGATCAAAAGCTCTTGCTCAATACTGTTTCAGTGCCCCTCTCCATTTCAAAACTGGAGGTAAAAGGTACACACCAGGCTTTAGTATTTCATTATCCAAAAGACCCCTATTTTGACTTTTAATAAACCACGAGGAAAGCAACGGCAAATCGCCCGCTCCTGGTAACGGTAGAAGGGTGTTTTCTATTTTCCGTTTCACTCATTTAAGACTACCCCCCCCCCCCCGACAGTAGACAAATAAACTTTGGCATCTTTAGTTGCTCTTTCGATGCTACTGTGCATTGAGTCACACTTCTTGTGAACGAATATTGAAGGCCAAGACCCATCAGACTTACTGCAAAATTCATGCATACCATATGCGGCTATTCTTAGAAAGCTTAATTTCAAAACGGCGTATCACTGTTTGAAGTCTAAATAGAGTAATAAAGGCGTATGTAATCTCCAGAAAGGCGTATTGTCACTCTACATATTATTTGTGATCGACCAGATTTTTTAGCTAGGTACATACACTGAACGACTGTGATATATGCCCTTTTTTCCCGGCAAATTATTCCATTTTGCCTTTTATTTTGGCACTTACGCCCAATTATAATTAATCTGTTGACCTTTTTCTTTTGATTCAACTAATATGCCAGTTTGGCATGAAGTAAAATACATAAATACGATGCTAATAAGCCGAAAAACCCGATTTTGTAATTTTGTTAGATACGCCCTTCTAGCACGAAGCCTATAGGTACAGTATAATGAGGAAAAAAACAGTTGCGTTTACATTGATATTTTTTATAATATTGCGAATATTATAATGAAATATTACTTCACTGTATTTCCAACTTTGTAAGAACTGCGGTAGAATCCAACCATATCATCGTTCATCTTGCCAGAGTAAGTGATGTTAATTATCCAGTAACTGTTGTCCCCGAGAAGGCCGGATTTGCTAGGAGTAATATTCATGAGCTCGTTTTCCGGGTCCAAAGTATACGAAACACTTTGTTTCATGTCTGTTTTGAAATCCAGAAGCTCGACGGAATGTATCTTCAAATCTTTGGTGTGTAATTGAATTTCCTTTGCTGATTTAATTACTTTTACGTTGATCATCACAGATCCGTTAAACACACCATCTTCAAAATCGGGGTTGATACTCAAATCGTAGAACCATGGTCGTGTTGTATCAGGTAGACGAGTTGAGGTCGTCGAATTTTCTGAATTAGTTTTACCCGCAATACCGTTAATAGGTTCAATGTTAGAGCCATGTGTGAAAACAGTCAGCAAGCAGATTATAAAACACAAGTGATTTATCGCGAACATTGTAAAGAATAAGCGCACTGGTTGAAGCAATTAACAAAGGGCAACTAAACTGCAGTGACTGTAACTCATAAATCGAAACTTATGTACCCA
Organism: Acanthococcus lagerstroemiae; assembly: GCA_031841125.1. Classification (NCBI taxonomy): domain Eukaryota; kingdom Metazoa; phylum Arthropoda; class Insecta; order Hemiptera; family Eriococcidae; genus Acanthococcus; species Acanthococcus lagerstroemiae. The sequence goes on along the minus strand of CM063107.1, from coordinate 38,148,563 downwards.
CTCATGTTGAAAATATGTAAATAGGTGTTAACCAATCTCGTATATGACATGTAGTAATCAAATTTTAGTAAATCCGTGTCACTTAGGTAAAACGTGATGGAAACTTGATGGGCTATAATCCCGATGCGCAAAAACCCGCCAGTTACCCGCGGAAAAGTCCCTTGCCCGGAAGGGGGGAGCAAGGGGACACGAACAAATACAGTAAAGTAATTATCTACACTATTTACTCAATTCAAAAAAAAAAATTCTATCTAACGAATCTTTTTTGTGTGGTTCCTTCAGATTCGTTATAGAGAGGCTCTACTGTAATCCCCATATTCGGAGGAGTGAGATAGAAAGCTGAGACAAAAAACTAATTTATATGGAACGAATGGTTCAATCCTTCATTGCGTACAGGTTCATTAAATTAACCCTTCTGCCATATACAGAACTAATAGGGTGTCGTGCCTACTTGGTAAAACAGGAGCGTTAGTTTGAGTATACCTGAAACTTGCAACGAAATAAAGAGTGCCAACTTATACTGGGAGGACTATACACAATAGCTAGTTAATGTTGATAAGAATATTTAAATTATCAACTTTAACTACCTCCTGCAGGCATTGTCGATAATCACTAGTCCTTATCGACATTACCAAATTATCAACTTTCACTGTAACATATAAATTGCATCGACGCTATTACAATACCGCAGGTTACAGATACGACTAAATATACAAGGTTATATCAAGCCGTTTGCTTAATCAAGAATCTATCTGTGGTCAGAACTTGTGGTACCTCACCCCTTGCTCTCACGTTTGTCCAGTTTCGGCAAATCCTCGCTAAAAAATGTTATATGGGCAGGTGCGCTCGTAGCCAAGCCAGTAACACAGGCAAATCTTTGCTCTAGGTGTTACTTGTATTTGGCTGGCCGGCAGATTGAAGCGAGGAGTAGGCACCACAGAGGGGAGTAATCCCATACTGGTGACCTCGATGTCGCAGAGGGATTCAGTCCCAGCAGATAACATGCAGCAGACTTCAGTTTCTTTGAGCATCGAGCCCAGTGGCGTACGCACGGGGGGTGTTTTTGGTGTCTGGACACCTCCCTCGACCAAAAAAAAATGAGAAGGAAGAAGAAAGAAGAAAGACAAAAAGGGGGAAAATGAAAAACGAGAAGGGAAAAAAAGAAAAGAAAAAATAGGTGAGAAAGTGCATAAATTGGCGGTCTATTCGCATTGTGTATCTCATAGTTTCAATTTAGCTGTGAGCAACGCATCTTCAGAGCCCCATATTAGAAATTCTATTGGAAAACTATCAGACATACCTATATGTATATTCATAATTTTTTCAACACTCCAAAAAGACAGTTGGCGCTAAAAGCGGCTATTGAAAGTACTGATAGCGTACCAACAACTAAGAAGAAATTGAAAAAATTATGTCAGACCAGATGGGTTGAGCAACATGAATCTGTGGATAATTTTGTGAATATCCAGCCAGCAGTTGTGGTAGCTTTAGAACAGATTAACTATAGACACATGGACTGATCCTACCACGAGAAGCGCAGCAACGCAGTTGCTTTCAACTATTAAAAAAATCGAATTTCAAGTTGGCGTCCATGATCTCCAATCAGTGAATACAAACTGGGATGTGAGAATGCGCGTCAATGCGGTCGCCTGAACGACATATCCATGGAACGATGTCCTTGCATCTAACGGTCGGACTCTTCAGTGTTTTTTTTTTTTTCTTCTTCTGTACACTAGGGGAGACACTTCCAATAGGAATCAAAAATAAAAATTTAAAAACGCAGAAGCCTACATAGCTGAGTCTGTTGTCCCCAACTTGCATAATAAATTAGAGACTTCCCCTCCGAGGTTATGTCCATGAGTGTGTAATCTCATGAAAGTCGAACATGATTACAGAGAGAAGAATATCAGTACTCATTTATTTTTCAGTATTTATTAAAAATAAAAATAAAATAAAAATTATTGTAATGTTGGCACCACTGCAGTGTACGCTCGCGTGCTACACTCGTATTTCACGGGTAGACCGCGAACCCTCATTCTGTATGTGCGACCCTAACCGGTATCGATGTCGTGTGTGTCTCGGAGTCTCGAAGTTCTCGAGCCTATGATCTATATTCAACTTAATACATCTTTTGAAGTATATTGCGTGTGTATTCATTGTGCGACAATGGTATTAGCGTTCGGTAGACTGTGATACGACTTTAGGTCATGGGCCCAGCAAAGCCTCGACAAAAGCCTCGCCACGGCTTATTCGGTTTTAAAAATAACTTTATAAAATCCGAATTTAAACTTACACTGCGCAAATAGTGATCCGTTATGAAATAAGTAGATACCCAACTAATTATAGTGATTATGATTGTAAATAAATAAACCAACTAACGAACATAAGTAATATACTAGACGTAGACATGGAAGGTGTGATCGAGTGGCCCGCAGACTTTTCCTCGGTGTGTTTGGAAAATAGGACCCGAATTTCACCATGTCTGCTTAAAATGCGCTCGGTTCTCTTCAAACCTAATTCGAATGCGGCTTTCACTGCTCCCTCATACTCTGTACATATTTTTCCTTTGAGATTTTCGGCTTCTGAATTCAGTTTTTTCAACTGAAATAAAAGATGTATTGATAATTAATTGAATACCACTGCAGCACTGTTGCTACATATAGTCTATAGACGTAGCCGGGGAGGGGGCAAACTGGGGCCCTTGCCCTAGTAGACAAAGACTGAAATTATGCGTTTATATTATTACTAGCTGACCCACTTTGCGTGTCATCTAGACCGTCAGCTAAAGTGAGCTGGCTAAGATGGGTTGGCTAAAGTGTGATGGGTTAACTGAGTTAGTTCCTTCCTCTTCCCTTTACAGCTAACCACTTTCTCATCTTCCCTCCCATCCTTCCAGTGATTCCCTGTGATCCACATCCGTGATCTTTACCGGCCTGAAAACTTGCAGTTTTCCTCCCTCCACCCTTTCCGCAATGCCGGCATCAACTGCTAACGCGACTGATAAGCGGGTGGTCACTTCTTTTCTTCTTCTTTAATGTATTATGGACTTTACTTTTTGCTTACGTTCTTTATAACCAGCTGCGGATTTAAAAGCCAAGCCGCTATAGGCACTCAACAAAATGGCTCCCTCACCCGCTTCATATCCTCCTAATGAGCTACAGGTCAAAATTTGATAATTATTTTTCAGTTATGTTTTCTGCAACTGTTTCCTTTTTTCTATCTGCCTCTTCTTCTTTTTCTCTTTTTCCAAATTTCCTTCCTTATTCCCGCAGTTTTTGTACAAAATTTTGCCGCCCTCCGAAATCTGTCAACCTAGGCACTTGCCTAATGTGCCTATCAGGATCTCCATTGCTAGAACTAATACCGCATATAGGTATTTTGATCTTTTGGTGGGAGGGGGTTCGGACCCCCACCCTCTTCCCCGATATCCGCATCTGCCCTCAGCTCTTATGATTCACCCGCCAACCACGAACAAACATGCACACCCACCCACAGATAAACTAACACTTTTATACATATTAGAGGAGAGATTTTGATTATGAGACGCAGGACGCATTTTTACCTGCAAGTTCTAACTAATAGTTGCTGTGACAAAAAAAAAAAAAAAAAAAAAACTGTAGAAGAATAGGCGCATTTAGCTATTATATTTAGGTACTATGCCCTTTCTTGTTTCTGTTCCTAATCTCTTTCTTTGTGTATGTTTGTGCGCGTGTGTCTCTGTGTGCGTGTGTTGATAGACGAATCCCCGTGTAGCGGCTAGCCGGTTCTTGGCTCGGAAAGGGTTCCCTGAGAAACGCTACTAAAATTTACAGTAATTTACAACTGCAAATAGCTTTACCTCTCATTGCATTCATATGGAGGATCCTGATCTATTTGCAGTTTACTGCTTCATATTTGTGTTATTCAGAGGAAAATGTTGGTGCTTTCAAAAATTCAATCGGATAATTAGAAGGAATGCTGAACATAGTTTTCAAAAACTGAAATTTTAGGGCTTTTGGAGGTGATACGTGGTTGAAAATTGGCCGTGTGGTACATAAATGAGTACGAAACAATATCCAAATATGTTATGGTTGCTTTAAATCCATGTACATGTAATAATGAGGCATTTTGAGCTCGTTTTGTAAATTTCAGATTTCCAACCCCCTAATAATTTCTGAAAGGAGACAGTTACAGCCGCCAAATTTTAACATGATGTAAAGAAGTTCAATGTGAAAGAATTCCGAAAAGTTCAAGTTGAATAAAAAATTAGGGAGGCCAGGGGGGACAAAATTTTGTGACCCCCTTCCTAATTAGGGTACCGAAATTTTTTATAGCCTAAAACCTCATCCTGGTGCATACAAATACATACAGAAAGTTTCAACCGTCCAGCTCTTATGGTTCACCCGCCAACCTCGAACAACCAAACAAACAGACAAACATTCATTTTTATATAGTAGATTGATTTTTATTTTTTTTTTGCCCCATTATATTAAGAAGGGAGGTAAGTATGTTATTTGTCTCCCCTACACAAAATACATAGATAGCCTGTATGCAGTACATGTACTTACTATGTTCATTTGATCCAATGTTGTAATTTTATGTTTTGAAAATCTTAGAAGTCTTACTATCACTCGCTTTTCACGAGGATCCATTGACCTTCAAAGAAAAGAATGGTACTGGTTAATAAATTGGTCTGTTTTTCAAACCATTTGAGGTCTTATTAATCAAATAAATATCACTTTATTTTGCACCACCGTACATTATATTTTTGGCGGCGTCGTCAACGAATTGCAAAGCCGCAGTTACACCATAGGGAGTAGAAAATACGGCTCGGAAAACAGTATTATAATCTTGTTTGCGAATGTCATGATCACTTTGGTTAGTTAATTTGCCTAAATACCTGCAATGAACATAAGATAATTCTACTCAAATTTTCATCCTCGTATAGGCCAGGATGTAGGATTATGAAAAGAAATGCTGCACCAGATCTACATGAGGTAGGTATAATGTATTCGTAGATAAAAGCTCAAAATTCCTTACATTTTCAAATGATGACGACATTTCATGCATCCAGCTGCGTAGAGAAGGGCATCCTTTTCATGTGCCGAGTTGCTGCTGGAATAGAGGTTCCATAATTTACCCCAAACTTCTGATCCAGAGAAATTACCATTGTTGAATGCAGCACAGAAAGCTGTCGACTTCACATCTGCAGGTATTCTGTTTTCATGTAGAATATGAATAAAGAATAGTATGTTAAGAAATTCATAAATCATTGCATTACGAAGTTATTGAGTGAAAATGTATAAATTATTTTTCGTGCACTCAAATCAGCTTACTTGCTCAAATTGGAAAGGTTCTCCCTGAATGCAAGTTCTGCGTGCTTGGCACATTCTTTAGATCCCAGACGACAAGCAAAAGAGATTATTGACGGTCTCAGTACTTTGGTTAAATGGTCGTCTGTTTCCTTAACATGGATGCCAAGTCGGTTGTACTGCTTGACAAGCGGATCCAGAAAGAAGTCCTGTTTTAAATTTTGGTACACGATTTGTTAGTCATTGTAGAATTACTTATTTCCAATATTATGGTCTAGTGACAGAAGGTAGCATAGGCGCATAGGGCATACAAATATTAACTTTGTACCTTTGCCAGTACTTCCAAGATGATGCCAGAAATTCATTTTATCAAGTGCAAACAACTGAAATTTATCCTCAAGACGAAACTGTGAGCTGTATGCCGTATAACTGGAAAGCAGCATTTTGGCCAAATTCAGGGGCCTTTTTCTGAAAATTTTGAAAATAAGACTAATCTACTTCTTCCTAACCAGAGGTCGGGGGTCCGCCCAAATGATTCTACTTTTTCCAAAAATTTTCAAGTCGTCCGAGTATTTACAGACATAGAAATAAATAACCAGCCATAAAAAGTGTTTCCATCCTGACTCTCTCACCCAAGAGAAATAACCGAAAAAATTCACCTCGACCCTCCTGCCCAAAAGGATAGGTATACGCAACTGCCCATTAGAGAAATGGAGGGGTCAACTTTTTTTTCCCCACTTGGCTCACAGCAATGATGATTGCCCCTTTCCCCATTGTTTAGTCCACGCTACGCTTCTGGCATCAAACCGATGCCATTGACAATAGGTCTGGTCTAAGGTAATTTACAAGCCTACAAAAAAAACAGTTTATGGGTGCCAACTCATGAACACAGGAATACTTACCGTTAAGAGCTCTTTAACTCCTGTATTTTCAAACAGTGAGTACACATAGTCTAATTTACTGATGGCAGAGAACCATGGCAATGGATCCAACTCATTAGCCAAGTACGGTGTCAAGGCGAAAGGAACCGAAAAAGGTAACTTATCGTCAATAGCCAGGGCCCATGCATCGTCTATGATTTGAGCCCTGTTCAACACATGAATCGCTTTCGGGTCGTTGATCAGTTGTTCGGTCAGGAGCTTCCAGTTTTCAAGATCGTAGTTTACTCTGTAATAACCTAAAAATAATGTTTTATCCTCAGTTTACGTAAATAAAGTCTAATTCATAGCACAAAAATTACATGGTAAAAGTAAATAAAAAGATAGGTCATACAAGGGTCATTATTCAAAAATAATTGATATTTTAGGTATGTTTTTTCTTGGAGGAAAGTAGGGGATATTTGAACTTTTTTTGATGAAAGTCGTTAAGAGGCGGTATAACATATTAGTAAGATTGGGCCGACAGTGAGGGGAACCTGTATTTTGGCATAGCAATCAAAATGAATGCCATGCCGAAGAATACATGAAAAATTCCATGCCGAAAGACACTATAGCGAACTAAAAGTATTCTGCCGCCGTTTAGTAGATTCCAAAACAAAAACTTGTGAGAAGAGTCGATAAGAATACATTACACTAACCCACTAATTAGACATAATTATGTTTGGATTATGGACGTCTATCATTGTATAAAGATGACCAAGCCGAAAAACACCTTCTTTTAACTCTTAATTTTTGACAATAATACGCGAATGCGCGAGTCTCGTCACTAAAAATCCGGGATTTGATATGCGGACCGTATTACTCTGATAAGAGTATACAGATTAACTATTAATTGCGACAAAAACATATTGAAACTCCTGTTTTGTGTTTGGTTGAAGAAGAGCCATGCCAAAAGACAAAAAATCGCGAAGGACCATTTTCAAGGCTGGCCATACTGACTCCCATCTGTGCAATTTCTATGTTACCTTGTGATTTCTTTATCCAATTTAAAGTAGCACTACATTGTCAGTTTGTCCTAAAATACAGCGTAAAAATAAGAAATAAATAATGTATTATGGAAACAGTAACTAGGGACACCCACACCGACGGACATTTAAAAAAACAAAAACAAAAAAAACGTATCAATAATATCATTAATATCTTGTAAGATAACTGCTGGGGATTGAAATACACAACATTTTTGAAGAACAACCCACAGAACTATCCCTCTGTTCATTGTGCTTGAATTGCACAATGGTCACGGCTATGTGTTATTTAGGGCCAGATCTAAGAGTTGTGACATTTTTTCATAAACGACCCAGAAACGGGGTGTTCACAAAGAAATGCCGATATTTGTCTCCAGTCGCACCTTCCTGCCTTACGACCAGAGGACGTGCTTAGATAAAAAAATCGGCGTAAATGGCCTACTAAGAAAATCGCAGAAAGCCTGAGGAAATATCCCGACTAGCTCACTAGAGACCTCGCAGGCGTGGTATTGCCAGGCAAAGGAAGGTGATTACCCAGATCACATGTTAAGTCGTTTCAAGTTTCGGAACGAAAAAGTGAAGAAAAACGAAAAACTTATTCTCATAATCCGCTGCAAGTCGGTGTCTTTCATTTGCGAAAATCAGTATGTCTTTTGCGGAAAAAATAAAATTTCATTAGCGGGAAAAAATACTTTACATATGCGGAAAATTAAATTTACAATATTGCAAAAACTACATTTTCGAAATTACATAGGTTTAGCTTGTTTCTGGTATCCTAGTTGTCTGATGTAATCGACCACCGACATATTATCGTGAACAAATGATTCCCAAATAGTGGGTATGGTATCCATTTTCTTTACAGCTTTTAAACACTTTTGTCCGGGTTGCGTTGTCTGCATCTTAACATACGTTCCTCCTTGATGTTCGAGTAAGGTGTGCGACATAAGATACCTAGATAGTTGTTTGCGGTGACATGAAGTGCTGTTTAAAGTGACGGTGAAAAGTTTCTGCGCCGTTGATAGTGGCGGGGTCCAGTGAACATGGAGGATGCGCCCACAAAGACGGAGGAAAAGTGGAACCTATGTCAATATATGTGTCAACGAGATAATCGGCAAATGGAGTGACCTCCGTGTTGGTTAAGGAGAAGAATTCCGCAAATGCGTCTGGGAGGAGATGTGCTGGCAAATATGGTAATCCGAAAAAACATTTCAGCGACTAGTCAATATGTGTATTATCAATGTAGTCATCTTTAAATCCAAGACTAACTATTTTGCGAAACCAAGATTGTCCAAAGTAGGAGGCACAACATTTTAAAACGCAGGACGGAAACACTTTTCTTTAATACTGGCGTGGGCTGAAGTTTCAAAATCTGCGAGAATAGTTCCAGGCGTAAATTGATTCCGGCATAATCAGAGCCAAAGAGAGGGGGGCAAAGGGGACATTTTGTCCCGGCCCGGAATTTTACATGGGGCCCCAGAGGGCCCTACGGAAAAAAAAGAGAAAAAAAAGAAAAAGAAAAAGAAAAATGCCCTGTTTACCCCCACTTCCTGCTAACATAAGAGCTCTATCCTCTCGTATTTGTCCCGGGCCCGCTTTTCCTCTCTGCGGCCCTGGGCATAATGTTTGGATACCGGCCCACATTGCCACATAGCACGATATCGATTTTGATGGCAGACAACAGAAATCAATTTGGATATAAATATTACTCCTTGAGTTCCACGCGTGAATTGTGTATAGTACAATTGACTGAAATGTTTTGGTGCCGTATACAATGTTCCGTCAGCTAAGACTACAAAAGAATTCTCGCAAAGAAATTTCAAATTAGACTTGCAGGTGAAGAACACAATATCGGAGTCATCGTTAACGAAACAAAATGTTTCATTTCTAGACATCAAAGGTAACAAACTTCTCAATTGCTCGAGAACTTTGGACGAATAATTTTACTCGGTCGTGCACCCATATCTTCACTGGTTTTCCTATTGCAGTTTCCTTTTTGGGTGATTGTTTTCACTTTCCTCCCTGAAATTTCATCATGGTTGTAACCTGTTTCTTCCACGATTAAGTTCACATCAGCACTGTCTGTTCGTATTTGGCCACGACAGGCCTTTTGCGTGTAAACCTACAAAATTTGTCCGTCTTTGAAGGTTCGTTTCCGCGAAAATTTATAATTCTCATAAATTATACACTCCACATTACGATTAGCTACTGTTCGAAAGAATTCCATTTTCGTAAAAATTTGCCCATACACCATGACTACAGTCAACATGCCTACTATCATACAGTATCTCTACTTCGTTCTCTGTACATCAACATCACCATGAATTTACTTGCCGCAAATCATAACAATACAATACATTTCTTCCTCCGCAACTGCAACGTTTGTATTATCGCACATGATAACTAACGAGAAGAGTCGAATGGATTCGGATTTCCGCAAATGATATGTACCCCTGCAAGTTGCCTATATCCCCCCCCCCCTCCCAGTCACAAAAAAGAACTACACATTTTATTCCGCAAATGAAAAACTCTGGAGGAAACGGAAAATGAAACCACATGGAACGCGGCATTGAACGATTTGGCACAAAGAAAAAAAAACTTTCGGCACAAAACAGCTTCCGATGGCGGAAAACTCGCGCACCCACGAAAACTGCAGTTCAAACAAAATCCAAAAAAAAAAATCAAGAAAAGAAAAAAATTTATAAAGAGAAAAAAATCTCTCGGGCAAACGGCGCCAAGGACCAGCAGATAAGATGAAAAAGTACCGTAAAATGCTTTGTGCCGATTACATAGGAAGAGAGAAAGGAAATGGAAAAATGCGACGCCATAATTCCATACGCAGGTTTTCACCTGCACGTGTAGTGACAAGGGAAAGAGGAAAGAAATCTGTGCGATCGTACGAGCTTCATTTCAGTTGAACTGCAATCTTCACGTTTTACCATTCACAGTGTGTACTCACGGAACACATTTTCATGTCTTTGCTTTGGCACATAAACGATAAAAACATTACTTTTTGAGCGTTACTTTAGAGCATCACGAAAAACAAAAACCGTGGATCTGCGCCTGAAGACCTGTCACCCTACTGCCTGCTAAAATACGTGCCTCCTACAGAGACACGTAACATTTTATATGCTTTCCGTACCCTAGTGAAAAAAAATGTCCATGGAAATTTCTACTAACAACACGGCTGCAGACTGTAAATGTCAACCACTGAATTCGTTTTGGGGGAGCGTTACGGTTTTCGCTCAAGTATACCTAGTAGTAAAAGCACACAAAATGCTAAAAACAACTGATCGAAAGCCTTGGCACATAGACGAAAAAAGTTTTATTTTTCAAGCCTTACTTCTCCAGATCATACCCCAATAAAAAAAATTTCCATGGAAATTTATATTAACAATACGGCTGCAGACTGATCGTTACTTCTATTCGTATGATTTAGCTTTCATGGTCGCAATTCAGTATACAGTGGTTCAAATATCCATAGAAAATTTTATTTATTCCAGCCATCCCGACACGAAGCCAGTCTGTATTATTTAGCTCTTCATTTCTTTAAGCCCCTTTACCACGGCAACGTAGCACACACAGAGGGAGACCTACACGAATTAAAGTAAATTTCAAAATAATAATAATAATAGTAGTAGTAGTAACAAAATGATCAAACACGCCAAGGTAGCACACAAAGAGAGGAATCTACACATAATAAAAGTAAATTTGAAAAAAAGAAGAAAATAATGAAAATAACAAAATGATCAGGCACCACCAAAGCCATGTGCTGCCCGCACGCCGGACATTGCCAACTCCCTCAAGATATCCACTCACCGTACGTAACGTAACGTCCGCCCTTTCACAAGGGCCTTCGATGCACCGAGCCGACACCCCAAGCCAAATGTCGGTCACGAATCCGGTCGCTCACTTTCGCAATAGTGTAGCCGACCTTCCACAGACAGCGCTAGCGCCTAAACGATACTCGGGGAGGAATGCCGGGCGAGCTGCTACACGGGTTGATAGTGCATAGCGTACTACTGATCAGACCTCCTTAGCTCGGATTACAGGAAGACGCCACCCTTCCCGGTCGACAATTCGTTCAAAATAGTCGACTATTAACCCACCATCAGTTTTAGTTTTCCAAGATTACACTTTTTTTTCTCTTTTTTTTTACATTTTCATGTCTTTGCTTTGGCACGTAAACGAAAAAAACGTTACTTACTTTGGATCATCAAAAAGTAAATAAATAAAAATTTCCATGGAAATTTTTTAAAATAATACATGATTAGGAAGGAAGTGTTTACGTTGATATTTTGTGAGTGAAAAGAAGTGCTTATCATTGATATGAGCATACCTTAGTCCGGGTGGGTAAACTGGAAGGATGTTAGGAATACTTGAGAGGAACACACAACTTCGTTTACACATTAAAGTGGTCGATATTTACTCTTGGTGATATTTTTTCTGAATTTCCTTTGATTCGTCTCCTAAATTAGTACCAATAAAATAATAATTTTAAAAAAAACTACGAAGTTTTAGGTTGGTCGGATTTGCCACAAGCTCCCTTTCGTTCTTATGAAAAAAACACATGAAGTTTTAACTTTTGTTCCAGACTAGATTTCCCTCCTATATTCAGCGAGGTACATTAAACATAGAACATTTGCTTTCAGACTCAGCTTGTGGCATTGGAAAATAAGTCCTTTGCTCTCAACATTTAGATTTTAATAAAATGTTCAACTTTCTCAAACAGGCTTTAGGTCAAACAGAGAATGAAGTAAAAACAGAATAGTCATCGAAATTCGAAATTCAACGTTTGCTACCGACTTTGAGATTTTCGAAATGTCTTCCACATTTCAGCTTTGTTTCAACCTTTCAGATAATGTTCGATACACTCAGCTTGAAACCTTCGGCTTTTGACTGACTAAGTGTCTGACAGGAGTCCAGGGTACTCCATTATCAGAAACGAAATTTGACTTTCAGTTTGGGGAGGTGGAGAAGAAAAATTTGCCGACAAATATTTTTTGAAAACTAAAAATAAAACTTGGTAAAACTAAGATAGAAGAAAAGAAACCATTGATTAAGGAGGAAATCCTCAGAAAGATGGTTGAACGAAGAAAATATATAAGAATACAAACGATTGGGAAGGTAGATTATCTTATCAAAGGTTGAGGAATGAAATAAGGAGAGAGTGTAAAAAGGCAGAGAAGGAATGGATGAAGGGAAAAAAATGATAAGATAGAAGAGTTTATGAATAAAGGACAAATAGACTTGGCCTATAGAAAAGTAAAAAGGGAGTTTGGAGAACGAAAGAAGAAAGCAAGTAATATAATAAATAAGGAGGGAGAACCTATTTACACAACTGAAGGAAAAGTGAAAAGGTGAGTAGAGTATGTAGAAGGACTTTACAGTAATAACGGAGATGCAGAGATAAGAATGGAGAGGGCGGAAGATGTGGAAGAAGATGAAAGCGGAGATTCAATTTTAAGAGGTGAATTTGGCAAAGCATTGAGAGATTCAAAGAAAGGGAAAGTTCCAGGAGTGGATGAGATACCAGCTGAATTATTAGAGAACTTAGGAAAATATACACTTGATAAATTGTTCAAATTAGTACGTTATATTTAATATGATAAAGGGGAAATGACTGAGGACTTTAAAAAGAGTGCTATTTTGTAACTATACCAAAAGCAGGAACAGATAGTTATGAAAATTATCGAACAGTCAGTCTTCTTTCGCATGTGTCAAAAATATCTACTAAGATAATTTACAGTAGAGTTGAGAATATAATAGATGCAGAATTAGGAGATGATCAGTGCGGATTTAGAAAAAGTAGAGGTACTGGGGAAGCAATGTTAGCTTTCAGATTAATTGTAGATGGGGACGCAATAGTCGAATACAGGACTACAGGTCCACGTCAACAACATATCCCATGAAAATAGGTTACAAGCCCCGCATGAATGATAAATTCCACTATGTCCTAACTAGGACAAGTTTTTCTATGCATTTGCATATTTTTCCTATTGATCATTTCAGCGCATAGCCACCTGTCTTCATGATTCATGAAATACCAAGTAAAATTAGCCTAACTTGGTTGCGCATATTCTTACATAAGGACATATGCATGCATACTCGTATTTAATCATGAAGTGGAACATTTCAGCGTATATTTGGCCATTTTTTTATTTTTACTGCATATTGACTGAAATACATGCTACGTGCTGCAAGCTTGAAGTATCTAGGTTTGATTTACGGACGCTAGTGCTGTTGAGTGCCCTAGCACAGCTAGCTTCAATTAACGAAGCTCTGAATGGTATTTTTTTAGTTTTAAGTTATTCATTTTTTGAGTCAGGCGTGTGTTTCAATTGACTTCGCTGAAAAAATCCTGCGTTTTGATACCCATGTTTCCTTGTTTTGAAAATAAATATTATGTAGGTATTTTTATATTATTTTGAAAATTTCCCAATTTTTTTTTGCAGATTTTTTAAGTTTTAAGCGCATATTTCGCATTACCCTAGTCTTAACAATATCTATCTCAAAACAGGGGGGGAATGAAAAATGGGAGCGTATTTACTATATTTTAAATAGTTTACAATAGGTTACCCCTAAGCGATTTTATTTTTCAAATTCCGGCCCAAGAATCAGTTTTTCTTGTTGGCCCCATTTTTATCGATTTCGAATGATATCACCCAAATAAGAACTAACCAGTTTGCTGTATGTTCACTATTATCCACTCATCTGGTGAAAGGAGTTCATTAACTACTGCGTTCTTTCCTGGTGTTAACCACTGAGTTGGATTTGCATTCATGAAATTCCTGGAAGACTTGGTTGTATACGATATGGGAATAACCCATGCTTTATTTTTTGAAACACCCTGGTTTGAAGCACTTCTGTAACTTGCGTCATACGGTTCCTGCGACAAAACAGAAATAAAACGCGACTTGTAAAAGATTTAGGTCATACGTGCAAACTGCCTACCTGTCAGGAGGGGGGGATCACGGGAGCTTACTGTCAAAATAATACTGAAAATTCTTCCATTCAAATAATTTTTCGATCCTTTTGTTAGGGGAGGGGATTTCAGATGTTTGGGGTCTAAGTATCCCAATTCCCTTCTCAATTTCGCCTATGATGTAAGTACCTACAGCTTTGATGAAAATGTGAAAAGCAATCTGGGAAGGTTTACATACCTGTTTGCCCAAAACCTTAGGGATTGAATCTTGTAAACCCAGGAGGGAAAAATAGATTTCAGTTTACAATAATTCTAACTGCATAACCACCTGATCACTGAGAATATGACCAGTAAGAATTTTATAATGTCGACCCGTGTAGTGATACTAGTATATCCAAGGAATGTGTCGCAACTGGTAATTTTTTGGCAATCCCAAAAAATAGTCTGCGGTTTACAATCTTAATTTTCCTTCCGTGTGTCCAGTAAATTTATGCAAATACTCTTTTAATCCAAAGTAGAGCATGGAATTCGAAGGATTTGAATGTAGGTAAAATTCCTCTGTTATCAATAAGACCGGTGATATTTTGTAGCGATTGCACTCGGATCTGGTTTCATTAAAAACTCCAAAAGTTCCAACATTCTACCTAAGACCAGAACTATACTTAATGCCGAGGATGAAAACACAACCGATTATTATACCTTCTTTCTAGGCTCCTCAGTTTTACAAGCTATATTAATATGCATCCTGTATTGCAAAAACTTAGCTTACTTGCTGAAGTATGATGACGATATCCTGTTTCATGGGTACGGGCACTCGCGAAGCCGTTACCAGTGGATATCCACTGTAAGTGGTCCACCTCGTCATTATATCGGTAATGTTATAACCTCTGGGCATCATGGAACTTCTCTTGCAATACATTTCAAATGCGTTCCACAAATTACTCGGTTGTACCAGAGTAGTACCTCCATGCCTGGAAAGTCACTAATTTGTAGAATGCGGCTACAGTTAAAATAAAATCGACTTTTCGTTTCAAGGGAAACTAACCACCAACTTCTTTTTAACCCCTCTGTACCGTATTAATACCTTCTCGGCATTTTTAGAAGTTCAAAAAATCAGGCTCCTAAACTAAGAAAACGAGGACTTGCTATTTTGGTTTGTCTGCGGAACATTGTATATTTCAGCTGACATGTCAGGTACTAGCATGTACTTAGATACTAATAACCCTCCATCCATGAAAATATTAACAGGCATTATAAATAAATGGGGGGAAAAAAAGACAAACCGTTGCATACCAGGATACGACAACATTAACAGAGGTTTGCCCATTCTAACAAGCGCACTTATCAGTTGTTGTGTGACGTCATTGGTATGCCGGATACTGGTATATGTATTAATTCAATCATACATTATTTGATTTTTTCGTTGATTTAATGAAATTTTTAAGTGTTAAAATCTTTTTAAAATGACTGGTAGTATCTGCGCTATTCCTGGATGTAAGGGTAACAGCGCAAAAGAGGAAAATTTGGCATTTCACAGGTAGGTATCAAGACACTGATCATGCATGGAATGTCAAGTCTTTAATAATAGAGTCCCTAAACATGAATTACATCAACTATCCTTTTTCTTTGTACATTAATATGATATAGAATACCAAACTAACAACTAAAAACATCTTCATGGACGTCATTAACAGACTTCATTCTATAGATTACAATGTAGTAGCATATGTGTATTGGATAGTGCTGCAGCGAACGGAAGCTTAATGAGGAAAATGAATGTAAAACTAGGTAAACTTTAATTTCTTTCAACCAGGAACAAGGAAAAAGATAGCGTACTTCCCTGATGTTCCTTAACATCTAAAACTGTTCTGAAATTGGCTATGAAGCAACGAGTATTCATTCCCATAAATCATCTTAAAAAATTCTTAAAATCGAAGAAAATTGTTAATTGAGTAAACAATTTTGCAAGATTTAAAAAAAAAATTGGCTTTGGAATTCAAAAATACTGGTGTTTTAAAATTTCAGAAATTTCGGATATTTTCGGCCAAAAAAGGGAAATTTTTGCTCAAGTTTTTTTTCTCTCTCTCTTAATGGAAACAGGCCTATATTTCATCAAAAGATAATGCAGGGTACTTCTTAAATCCTATTCTGATAGATAATTTTAACTAAATATTATGTTAAAGAAAAATAAACCTGTTCACATTTTACCCCAAGATTGTGTAGGTCCGACTTTTGCCCCTGACTACTAAACGATGAATATATTTCTGATTTTTTTTATCGGTTTCAAATAAATGAAAAAAAAAATCCCAAGAAGTTTTAGCTCGATCGAAGACAGGGAATGCGTGCCTACAGTTCCCTCCCTGTCTTACAAGAAAATACATTCGGTTTTAATTTTTTTTTCTCCACCTGAAATGAAGCGAAAAATATATGGATATATGTTTTGGATTGGAAATTTATTTCTATTTGGCCCCAATTTCAATTTGCAGTGATTCGAATAGACGGCTCTAGTGGTAAGGGGGCTGACAACGGCTTTAAAATTAACCCAAAAATATTTGCTTATTTTTCCCTATGTTGGAATTCAGTTAGTTCTTGGTTTTGACTCCCCGAGGCATCACCAGGGTAACTAAATCTTCAGGTATGTTTTATTTCCGAGATTTTAGTGGGTTTATAGGTTTTTGAAGTAATTAAATTCGTTTTCAAAGCTCGTTTTTCGTTTTGACTGACTAAGAAGTCAGTTTAGGAAGTTAAAATTCAACTCGTGTCATTTTTTCAAAATCAGCCATCTGAAGTGACACGCCATGGAGTCGGAACTAAAAAATAACCCCAAACATGAATTCAGTGAACTAAAAAACTATATAAATCGACTTCTGCTGTCGCGAAGGAAAACCAATGATGGAAGTTCAGTTCCCTCTAATATCGTATCCCAAAAGGTCGAAATCAAAAACTAACCCCAAGGACAGATTCAGCGACCTCATAAATGTATAAATGAAATCCAACATTATTACATGGACGCTGTTAAGCAAAAACCGGCCAAGCGACACAATCTGTTTTTTGAGAAAATGTAATAGTAAAAGCCAATGAATAACGCCGTTCACTGATAAACTTTTTTCAAAGTGGACGCATATTTTTGTATCGGGGGCACAATTTTAGAAAATTTTACTTTTTACGCTCTTTCCAACGACATTAATAACTCATTTTTGTCAACAAAGAACAAATGTCGCTTGGCCGGTTTTCGCTTAACAGCGTCCACATGAATATGAACACTATTCAGCAAGAGGGAACCAACTAACATTTGTAAACAAAATGAGTTATTAGTATTGTTGGAAAGTACAATTTTTCAAAATTGGGCCCCGATTCAAAAATGTGTACTCACGCTGAAAAAAAGCTTATCAGTAAACGCTGTGTCATATAGTTTCTACCCCATCAACCAGATTGACGTGCAGTTTAACGTCAATTTTGTGTCAATTGTGGAATTGACACAAATTTGATGTAATTGTGATGTCAAATTCGTGTCAATGATGAATTTGACACAAATTTGACGCCAAACTAACATCAAACTTGCGTGAAGAAATGTTTTACTTTTTCTTCCAGTATATTTGATGTAATTTTGATGTCAATATGACGTTCAAAGTTATAGTCCAATTCAATGTGCATTTTGCTGAGCGTATTTAGACATCATATTGATATCAATTTTGTATCAATCAAATATTTTCTTTTCTTCCAATACACTTGATGCAATGTTGACGTCAATTTGACATCAAAACTCCCCCATCAACCAGATTGATATGCAGTTTAATGCCAATTTTGTGTCAGTTGTGGAATTGACACAAATTTGATGTAATTGTGATGTCAAATTTATGTCAATAAATTTTTTTACTTCCTTTCTGAAATATATGATGTAATTTTGATGTCAGTTTCGTGTCAACCTGTGTACTTCACGCCATTTTGACATCAACTGAATGTCCAAAGTTCATCTAACTCAGTGCGGGCATTTTGCTGACTGGATTTTGACGTCGATTAGACATAATTAATAGCGTAAATGTAAAATTGAATTGTACAGCTAGTAATTTTGAATCACATATACACACATTATTTTTATTAGATTTACTAGCCTCTCTCGGGACGCTTGCAGCGCGCGCCGTCCGGCTCGCCATCTTTTATGGAGCATTCACTCGCTTTGCTCGCAAATGCTTTCACTCGTTGGCGCTGTCTGCAATATTATGGTGGTAACTGTCATTAGTAAATAGATAGCACATTGAGAATATTTTGGTTGGTATAAAAAATTTGACTTATAGGTTGGGCACTGTTTATCTTTGCAAGAAGAACCTGGACAATAATACTGTGAAGTTTTAAGTGTATCTCAAAGAAGAGGGAAGTAGAAAAAAATAAACTGCACCGGAGTTTTTGAAAACTCGACATAAAATTAATTTTAGCATATTCCAACAACTTAGTTTTACTTTTATCCTAAATTATTTGTAGACTTTGAAAATGGTTTGGCTCATGCTTGGCTTAACTTGCCCCACTGAAGCTCAACAAATCTCAGTAATTTGCTCACCTTCCAGGCTTTCTGATGACTACCTACTAATTTTTGTAGAAAATCTTACTATTTTTTATGTATACAACTTGGTTAACAATGTCCATCTTCTTCAGGATTTAAATCTGAACTTCATCTTGCTTGCTCCACTCCAATGTACCCCCCCCCCCCTCCGCGTAAGTTCTTCCATTTTTAAAAAATCACAGAATAGTTTCAGATTGATTAAAACATTTTAAACTGCACCCTGGCACTTGCCGCCACTCTAGAGAGAGCAGCACATTTAACCCATTTCGGAATTTAGGTCGAGGTGGAGGGATTAAGTACAAAATAATTTTTCCTGAAATAATGAATAAACAAAAATCTGTTCTAAAAAAATCCATGTTATTAGTTATTGCTGTAAAAAGTGCCATGCTACAGAACAGTACCAGTAAATTATTCAGTATTAAAAAATAAACTTTCTACCCCACTTTCCTGAATAAAATAAGTAATATGTGGCCGCGAAAATGTACATCGGGCCGTGCATTCGTCCGAGCGCGTTGCTATCGAGTCGAAGTGATAAGTAGTAAACGGTGAATCTATGCATTTCCCCCATTAATGAACAAAAGAATTTTTTGAACAAAGAATTTTCTTTCGATTAAAACTATTTTTATAGCTAGATTCCAAAATTTTGCTGCATGTTTCAAAAACTTTACCTTTTGGTCGCTGATAAGAGTAGTTGATACTAGCGCTGCCCGGCTCGAATACCCAATTTTGTTACGTCGTCATATGTTTTGTGAAAAAGTCCCTTCGATAGTCTGCATAATCCAGTTTCATGGTCCTTTATTTTGTTAATGAATTAAATGCCTGCGGCAGTCTGCGGGCTGGGATGCTTCGATTCATACCGTTGCGTAGTGGCGTGGTTGGTGGTCGGCTATCACAAGCTCACAAAATCAGCATTGGTTACCGCCCGGCTGTCCCGCACCACGCACCTGTCGTTTGAATATTTGAATGTTGAATTCTCTGTTCTTTGGACACGATTTTTAGTTGTAGCTTCCATCCTGTATTATCTTTATAATTATAAAACGGAAATTAAATTAAAAGTGAAGTGGTCAGTGCTATGTCACAACACAAGTATTTTTCATGCAGTGCGCTGTTGGTATTTGGTATCGTCGCTGTGAACTGGTAATCCGTTAAAAACTATCGTGAATTTTGTTTTTGTGAAACGTATCGCCCGTGTTGGTCAATATTTCCTATGTTTCGTATTGAAAGCCAGTGCTGTATCTCCATTGAAACTCGCGATTAATTTCAAGTACTTGTTCCTGCCAGGATTATCCAGCACCTGATATATAGTACAAACAGTCGTAAGTATTTTGCGTTTCCTTCATATTGATTGAGCACACTAGTACGAGTGCAAATATCGTTCCTCGTGTCAGTGCAGCCCATTAATTCAATTTGTTTCATTAGACGCATATGTAAGCCGTTGTCATCATTGCAGCTACTGTTTGAGAGAGAGAGAGAGAGAGAACAATTCATCACCGCACTATGGTTAGTGACTTTTCACTTCAGAAACGTTCCTCGTCTCAATTCTGAACAAGACATCTACTTTCATTGTGTCTCTATACTTTCCACTTTTTTATGTAGGAAATCAGCATGACACTGGTTTCAGTATGACACCAATGAATAGTTCACCATTGAGCATATGCCATTATCAATGAACACTCCTCCGCATTGCCAAACGTTCGCCGCTATTCAGCATGTCATGGGAACCAAGAAGCTTCGTAGTACTTGACGATGAGTCGTATCCGGTGGTAAGCAGTATTCAATCATTTACCGACCTCGGTTTCCCGATGTCTAAGCAATGTGATATTGAAGCTTTTGATTGGAAACTTTCACTTGTTTCAGAAGAATACGATGATGTAATTTGTGCCAAATTTGTAAGTACAAGTTGTTATGTCCAAGCTTGCATATGTACGTTTTGTGTGGTGTCTGCCTGTTGCAAGTTTCTGTTGTTCACTTTTCATAGACTGCAGTTCTGAAGTCATATAATGCCGGGCAAGGGGGCATAAACACGTTCCATTCACTATTGAAAATGAATCTTCCCAAAGGAGTGGGATAGTGATCGCAGTAATTCTGACAACAAATCTGAATTAGCAATACAATGGATCTCACAAACCACACTGTTCAACCTCATTGTAGGTGAGTGTCTCCACCAACTCGAACTACTATTATCTACCTTGCGTTTCTACATTTAGCTGTTTCATTTCAGTTGAAAGTTCCAAGTAGCCGTCCTGTTGCGTACCAGTAATAAGGCCGAACAACATGACAGTGTATCAGACAAGGAAAGAATTCGAAAGTACTGGGAGAAGAAAGACCATTGTGGAAAAGTATACGTCATCTCTCAGATTTGAAAAATGCTTGCGGAATCGTTCATCGCGAAGAACAAGTAGCTGATTCTCGTAACAGATGAAAGGAAAGTAATCACATAACAACAAACACTGAAGGCTCAGAAGCAGGTACAAATTCTTCTAATTGTAATTTACAGGGTGTTTAAGATTGGTGAAATGAGTGCATTACTGTCGATGATTTCAAACATACGTCAATCAAGTAAAAAATTGATTAAATTGAAAGTGTGGTAAATCACAAAAAGTCATTGTACTGGGAAACAAAGATAAACTATAAAGTCAACTATTTTCAAATTTCAATTTTGTTTGACATAACCTGCAATAATTAGATTCTTACACCATCCCCATTCTTATAAGTTTGTTAATCAGTGGCAGATCTATGGAAGCAGGGACCCCCCTTGTGCCGAAAAATGGGGGGGGAACATTGCGAAGACATTGAGTTTTTCTCCTGTTTTTGGGTATCTGCAGCACCCCTGTCTATAGTGTTCATTTTGAAGCGATTTAATCACATTATGAAACTTGTCTTCAGAAACTATTTAAAATGACATCCATCTTGGTTTCTTAGGGGGCGGAGGTGGAAAAAGTTTAATTTCCAAAACACCCTTCTTGGAAAATTCCTAGATTCGCCACTGTTCTTAATTACAATTATTTCAATTGTGAACTTTGTTTAGGTATCATTGATGCACCAGATATAACCTCATCACTTCTAACATGAATAATACTAACACTGAGAATGGGATAGCAATTGATTTTTCTCAGTGTACGCACCACAATGATTACAGCAATTGTGATAAAGAGCTTCAGTCCGCTCTATTGACTTTTGATAAGACTACTGATGATGTGATGGGTAACTAAAGCGCTACATAAAGGCTGTTACTTCCAATCAAAAATTCATCGCTTCTAAGTATTAATAATATGTTGTTCCAGTTCCTATTTGACCATAATATTTGTATTATTAATATCATCGCTTAACGTAATTTATTGGGATAATTATTTTTAACATTTTATTACCTACCCTCTC
Source organism: Acanthococcus lagerstroemiae (assembly GCA_031841125.1). Taxonomy (NCBI): domain Eukaryota; kingdom Metazoa; phylum Arthropoda; class Insecta; order Hemiptera; family Eriococcidae; genus Acanthococcus; species Acanthococcus lagerstroemiae. The sequence goes on along the minus strand of CM063107.1, from coordinate 38,126,511 downwards.
TTTATCTGCCATTCAGAGACTCTATTTTTTTCGTTCTTATCTTATTAATGGACTCATTATTTTAATATTCTCTTCTTTTTTCGCCATTCAAGCCCCCTAGTGTATTCGTTTTTGTTTTCTTCTTTACATATACATACATGTTCGCACTTGTGAGTAAGTTGAATCTCATATTATTAAGTTTTGAGTATCCCAATTACTGTAACTATTTTCATTTAATACATGTATTAATTTACCCACAATAATGTATTTTGTGCATTTTTTTTCGGCGGGGGATTTTTTTACCCTAGTTACTTATTTTTAAAAAGCTTTATTTTCAATAAACTTTGTTAACAAATCTGTAGATATTATGTACATCACGTCAAAAAGAGATCAGAATTGAAATGTTTTACTACACATTTTTTTGACGTCGCTTAGTGGATGTCAAAAATTTCCTCTATATTGACATCAATATAGTGTCAAAAATATGTCAAAATTAGAATTGACCAATTTTTGACGTCAAATGTCCGTCAACTATCACATGAATATTGATATCAATTTAGTATCAAAAATACATCAAATATTTTAATGACCCAATATTGATGTCAAAAATGCATCAAAAATGCATCAAAAAACCTGTCAAAAGGGCGGACGTTTTTGGATGTCTAGTAGACGTCAATATTGCGTCAATACAGATGTCAATTTCACGCGTCAATGTGACATCAATAATGCGCATTTTTGATGTCAAAATCGTGTCAATCTGGTTAATGGGGTACATAGCTCTTGAACTTCGAATCACGTGTTCTCAAAAAGCGGATTTTGCTAGTTGGTTCCCTCTTGCTGAATTACGTCCATATGTAGGTCATCCAGGTGACGCGTTGACACGCATACCCACATTGCAATGCCTTCTCTAGTCGGCCATTCTCGGCATCGCTCGGCATTCTTCGTGTCGGCCAGGTGAAATTAGATAGTGAAATGTGATGGAACGAATGGTCGCATAAAGTAGAAAATGCAACTACATCATAATGGTAACGTTTTTCTGCGGAACGTTTTATGTGGAATGTTTTCCGCAGAACGTTTCTGCGGAATTTTTCTGTTTCACGTGACAAGCCGTTAGACATATCCATGTCAAAAGATCTATACTGCATACAGATACATGGGTGCGTGGATACGTCTTATGGCTTATTTCGAACACGTTCCACGCCTTCAGTCGTCACAAAACAGTACCGAGTGAAATATTCGGCAGAAGCCGTCCATTCTCGGTATAGGTCAACAACAGTGAAACAAATGGCTGCGTCAAGAGGAATACGTAATTATATCCCAACGGTAACATTTCTCAGTATAGTTAATATTTTTGGTGTAACATTTTTTGGTATAACGTTTTTTGCGCTCAGAATTTCTGTTTCCTGCGTAGCCATTAGACGTATCATGTCAAATAAACGTCAATTCTTGAAGTTCGCACCAGAGTGTTTGTATCAAAAAATCTTGCCATACTATCCCACTGTCAGTGACATAGCTGCTAAAACAAAAGGCTGTCTATATCTCACTATATCATTGGTAAAAGTACTGCTGTATGGTGAACTGTCTTGTCTAGTCTCCTGTTCTGATAGGTTGTTGGTAAGGGGCTAGAGGACCAATACCTGTTTTTGCGTTCTGGTTGGTTTATTATTAGCGTAAAATGTGTTTCACTGTCAAAATTTGTGGTTTTTTGTGTATTCAGTTACTGTTTTGTGCTCTCTTTATTTTTATGATTTCTATTATTTTTGTTCTTATGCAGTTTCCTCTTTCTTAAATTTTCCTTCGTATTGTCAGTAGGTATTTAGAATTTTTCAATTGATTTGTTGTCATCTAACCATGTAACTGGTGGCTAAATTTTCACCATAGGTTTTCAGATCGACTAACCGGTAGTTTTTGGGCAAACTTCTAGTTAAATTATTGATGGAAGATGGTGTAACCGGCCCTATTCTAATTATTATGTTTTCCATTATTTTAACTCTGGCCCATTGATCTACCTATTGTGTAACTACGAGCAAAATCATTGGGCATATATACTGAAATCGACGAATTTCGAACTGAGCGACAGATGAAAAAAGCTGTTCAACCTCAAAATCAACAATCCTCTGTGTAAAAGATAACCTAAAAAAAGACGTGAAAAGGCAGCGAGGAGGAAGATTTAAAAAGCAAATTACAAGAAAACTAAGAAACTTATGAATATGTTTGAAAACTTACTCCGCTGTTAGATATTGATTTAACGCATTTCTAAATGTCTCCGAAGAAACCATAAATTCCAACATTCTCAGAACAGACCCTCCTACAATCAAAGAAAAATTAAATGTACGAGGTTTTATCTATAGTCATTCATCAGATTCTGTCTGTGCTTACCTTTTTGATAACTAATAGTGTCAAAATAGTTGTCTATTTCTGTCGGTGTGTGAACTGGAGAGGTTAGAGCGTGATGAATGTATGCTCCGTCTTCGAATAAAGCCTTATGCAAAACATCAACGACAAAAAAATCATCTATTCTCCAAGCAGGCTGAACCTGCAATAAATGAAACGATATTTTCAAGTAGGTAACTCACTAATCTTATTATTTGGTCATCCAGATTGCTTTTACATTTAATGAGGATTACATTTCTCAAATCTACGTTCAAGCTCCCAACAATATTACATTTGAATCTGAATACCAGTGCCTACTTGTTGATAAATAAGTAATATACCTGTATTTATCAAATAAGCAGATACATGTGGAAATACAAGGGTACGCACGTGAACTAAGACTTTCCATTCAAATTCCAATTAGTATCTCTACTTATTACTTACGAAAATAATTATTTCGCAACATACAAGGCTCAATAACCAGCATAATTTAAGTATGAAATTTAGACCCTTTCAGAAAATAAAAGGAAGTCATAGGTGTATACCTTCCCAAATACAATTGGTAACCTTGAGTTTCAATAAAGTATTAACTTTTGAAATCAAACTGTCATGAAGGTGTAATGTTTTTCCTCCGACACAATATCAAAGAACAGAGATAAGAGCTTTGAAGCAGTTACCTATATATAGTTACTGCAATGGAGCTTTTAGCCTCTTAAATTAGTTATTGGCAGTTGAGAGGAGGGGGCACTAATTTTTTGGGAAAAGTGAAGGAGATCATGCTCTATGAAACTATTACATGAAAAATTCTCTAATATGTGTAGCATTCGAAGTATATGCTGGCGACTGGAATTTGCTACTTTTTCTTTAGTTGCCCTTACACCAAGTAGAAGAAATTTAAAATTTATCTACAAAAGAGATCTGAAGAAATCATCCAACTTCCAACCACACAGGTAATCAAGTCCTCATGCAAACTGTAGGAAAACAGATGTAACCCTAAAACTAATACCCCTATTTACACCTCCCCAATTTGTAAAACTCATTTATACTTAAAGCAGTTATTTGAATTTAAAACTACGTAGTACATAGTTGATTATACATTAGGTACCTAAATATATTATTGTGCAAGCTACTTCATACATAATGGCGAAATATTGTAAAATCGCTCAATTTACCTTCGCTGCAATTTTGTACTCCAAGTAAGTGGCGAATCCTTCATTCAACCAGAGATAGTCCCACCAATATGGAGTTACGTAATCTCCAAACCATTGATGAGCTGTTTCATGAGCTATGAGCAGCGTAACCCATTGCAAATTCTTTTCTGAACTGGTATCATTGTTGTACAGCATTGCTGATTCCCTGTTGAAAACCAGATAACTTTTCAGAGAAGTTGTACACAATTATAATGGTTACCTATCTGCTGAAAAAAAAACTACTTAGGTACATACCAATAACCATATTTTGGTTATGTTAGAGGTATGATTTTTAGGGGGTTCAGTGCAGAAGTTCGAAGTTTGAACCGCATGTAGACGATTGGGAATTTCTCACTTCAAATATCTATTTCTAAAATTCTCCCATGCTTCATAGTCACAGGGCCGGTTTTAAGTACTTTGCCGCCCTGGGCTGCAGTGTCTTTTTCCGCCTTATTTTGTACATCCCCCTCCCGCAAATGTTTCTTTTGGGCCGCAAATTTGTTGCCCTAAAATTTTGCCGCTCTTGGCTGCAGGCATCCCAGTGAACCCGTATGGTAAAAGCGGCACCGAATGGACAATCGTTAATCCTCATCTTAGGTCTCGAAATTAGAAACATAGGTATTTTACGATAGAACACCATAAGGCCAGTGGCACACTCCACGCTGGCGCCAGCCAATACAGCAAAAGGCAAGTTACTGGGTGAAACTTGACCGGGTGATGGTGTGCCTATTATGTGAACTGGCTCCAATATATGACTCGTCCAATCTCAGCCAGTTTTCTTTCAACTGAAATCAGCTTCAAAACATTGAGAACCATAATGATCAGGTCTTTATCTCTTACCTAAAAGTGATCATTCCCCAGTTCTCCATCGCTCCAAAGCCTAAATCTGGAAGTGCTACCAAATCCATTTTAGGCAAAAAATAGTCTACAAACGTATACATTTCCATCGCTTCTAAACATTTAGGACCTATGCTAAGTGCATACTGAGCATTACTAATCTCGTTTTCTCGTGCCCATACTGAATATCGATAATCCGTTGACGAAGAAGATGCATTGCTCATTTCGGAAACCATAAATGCTACAAGGTACGTTGACATATCCTCTGTGTGTGAAAATTCATGACAGATTTTGGACCTAAAAATTCATAGTTCAAGTTAGTCTTTTATATTCGTGTCAGAACTAATAGCCTGATGACTCTTAATGTTAGTCCTACTTTATGAACACTATACATGCTTTGCCCCATCGGAGAAATAAAATACTTAATCAAACTCACCCTTCTTCTCTTGTGGATATTTTGTTCATATTACTAATCGCACTCTGCTGAGGTTCTGTGTACAGCCATATTTTAAAAGTCGCTTTGAATCGTGGCTCGTCGAAACATGGAAACGCCATTCTTGCATAAGTTGATTCAAATTGGGTAGCTGCTAGCCATCTGAAAATACACTTGGTCGTAGTTTTAATTCTAGAACATTCTCATTTTGAGTACCGAGGCTTATACAGCTAGATTTAATGAAATTAAATATATTGTCCTAACTGAAGAATTCAAGTTAAGGGACATGGGAGGACGAGCTTCACAGAAATGTTTTCTTAAGTCGCCCACTTTCCGTAGAATAGCTAACAGGTGTCTCCACCCAGAAATATCACCCTATCTTCACCTCTGAAAGCAAACATTTACAATTAATTTATAAGATAGATGAGAGGGTGGTGCTCATTCCACGATAAAGCAAACAGATATAGACTAATAAAAGGCAGGAATAAAACACGTGGAGTTACAACATAAACTAGGTAACACTCATAAAAATTTGGATAAATCTAAATTTTAAGTTATTTTGATTCATCATTCGGGCCGAGATCCTGAGTTAGGGTAGGAAACTCACGCTATAATAACTCTCTTTCATACCCGTTGTGCAAAATTTTTAGTGTGACGCCGGCACTCTAGGGTCACTCAGCCACTATTCGTCCACAAAACAGCATCTTTTGGGAAACTTTTGCGGAACATCTGTGACGGTCAGATAGGCCACGCCCACTTCTCCTGAAACTCAATTGTGGATGCATTGTGACTCAGGTGTGTTGCATCACACGTTGGTTGCAAGAGAGGAACATCGTGACTGTACACCGTGTGTCTTCAATGTTCTCAAGTGTGACCTTGGTGGTAATCACAAGAGGGTCACACTGAAGACACACAGAGAGCAGCTGCCCAGAACCAGAATTCGTCGTCGTTGTCGTACTTTGACTTTACTGCACTCTACAGTCTATTCTTGGCAGGACCTCTATGCGTTTACACGTTATCCGCAAACTACGATAAAAAGTCCAAAAAAAATTGTTTTCATTCAAATGTTATTCGTTTTCGTTATTCGTTTCCGCGAGTTCATTTTCTCGTGTGACTTGTGACATTTGAAGTGAAAAAAGTGTCGAAATTCGTAATTTGCAGAAAGGTAAGATATTTTTTGATACTACTATATATGAAGCTAAGCTAATTTGCTAATTATTTACATGTAATAATGTGTTCCATGTTTTTGCATACACGCTGTACTCCTTCAGGTCTCCTGGAATTTGCATTATTAAAATCTGTATCCACTTGCATTTTCATTCAAAATTGATTAAATTCACACGATTTCACTCATTTCCAGTTACAACATATAGTTTAAATTGATGAGTAATTGTTCTGTAAAATCATAAAATTCCGTATCCGCCCTGTGGAAGTCTGTAATATTGAAAATTGATGATTTTTGCATCAAATCACCCTTGCTCGCTTCTCTCGTATCATATCAATTAATCTGAAAATGAAACTCACTCATCGACTCGTCGGTGACCAAAATTACACATCAAATCTAAGTTTGGTACTTATTGATTGCAGTGAGTTCAGACACGTTCATATATTATAAATTCGAGGATATATCAACGAGCATTTCCTTCATGGGTAAACTTCTCTGTAGATATAGTCTCCCGTCATCCAAGCGTTCGTATTGATACTTTTATCAGTTTGATCCTTCATAAAAAATTGAGATGTCGTGTTGTCTTTTTTCGTTTCAGAATTCACGGAATTCATCGCATCCTTGATACCGCTTTGTAGTTAGTATTCCAGTTAGTACGAATTTATTTGTAACTGTACGTATTTATACTTATTTCTGGCAATGCTCTTGAACGCGTTCGTATTATTATGCATATTATAATGATCGATGAGCACTTCCTTTCACATCTTTCCACAGGTAATATACTTTAATGTCATCTAAGCGTTCGTGCTGATCTGTCATTTGATCAATTTGATTCTTCATGAGATAGCGATACATCGCTTTTCGGAACTCACGGAATTCATTTGTACACAAAAACTCATATCAGATTCGAATGTATGATTATTGCGAATTGTTAGTGTTCCAGTAAGTAGATACGAATTTACTTATAACGTTTTAAAATTATAAATTGATGTAATTTTGCGACTTCATACACGTGTAAAAACGTTTCTTCCTATAATGCACGTGTTTTACATGTAGTTACCCGTTCTATTTCTTGAAAAAGGTTCACCCTTATTTTATTCAGGTGTTTGGCAAGAAGGAATAGAAGGGTGAAAATATTAAAACAGCTGTATGAGTTCACGTTTGCCTTGAACAAGGAACTGCAGGTATGCGCACGGTAAATGTAAACAAACGATTATGAAAAAGTTGCATGGTTGCATCGCGTACCTAATATTGTTATTTCGTTTTGAGTTGCTGACTTGATTTGTGGAATGAGTGATACTCGTAACAATTCATGATCAACTGAAATACAAACGCATTCGGATACAGCAGTTTACCTCGATCTTCTGGCTCTTGAGTATACTTGAGGTTTTACCAATGGAACCGATGCAACCTCTTCATTATCGTTTGTTTACATTTACCGTGCTCATACCTGCTAGCACAACCATAGATTACCTAAATTATAATACCGTCTGTTTCGGTTGGAACTAACTCACGATTACGTCTCTTTCGGCTTTGATGAGGTTCAAAATAAATTTAAATTGATTCAGAATATTTGAAATTGATGAACGATGGAGTAGAATTTATCCTAGGCAGTAATATAGAGTATGCAAAATCTATCAAGAGAGGCAGCAGAAATGAGAAAACGAAAAAAAAAGAGTAAAACCTCATTAAATCGAAAACCTCTGTAGCCCGAAGTAAGACGCTTGTCCCTTGGGGAAACCTCTAACATTCGAAAAAAAGGCATTGTTTTTGACACCCTAGTAATACGAAGAAACAACACGTGAAACCCCCTCTAAAATTCGAATGTTTTGATATTAGAACCTCGCCAATGTGAAGTTTGCATGAGAAGCCCTCTAAAATTCGAACGTTTTCCTATTAAAACCTCGCCTATTTGAAGTTTGCACAGGGAAATGAAAAATTTATCGTCTTTTACGAACATGTTTAGATACAATTTGAAGCATGATGACTTTTTCAAGCGTTTCATGAAATTGAAAAATGTGTTGATCGCGCGTTTTTCGAATGTATTTAACAAACCAAAATAACTGATTTCTTAAAAAAAAAATAAACTGTACTAAATTACGTATTTCCAGACAGCAGATTCTGAATTGTGATTTGAGACGCAATAATTTTGACTTACGACACCATAAATTTCCCAACTCTCTCTTCTCTCCCTATTTACCTACCCGAGATTTTCTCATTATTATTATTATTATTATTATTATTATTATTATTATTATTATTATTATTATTTATTTATTTTTTATTTATTTATTTATTTTTTTTTCATTTCAGATGGACCGGACGCCGATTACGTTCTTCTAAATTTATAAGTTGTAAAAAAATTACGAGTATAATAATTAAATTTTTTTCAATTATACTGTGCAATTATTTGTTATACTAAGAGGTTCGAGTGAAGGGGAACAACCTGAGTACTTCTTGAAGGGGTAGGGGATGAAACGTCACACCGCCTTCACCTAGGCATCACATCACCTCCACAAAACAGAAACAATCGCGCCACTATACCGAGATTCAACCGTCACACCGACTTCACCTAGGCATCACATCACCTCCACAGAACAGAAACAATCGCGCCACTATACCGAGATTCAACCGTCACACCTGCTTCACTCTTCCGGAACTGCGATGTGACCAGTGAGTGGCTGTGATGTGTCCCGCGACACACTGCCGTCTCAAGCTACCCAAAAGTAACCCATATGTTCCGCAAATGTTCCTCTCATGTGACGATGTTTCGCCACACATTTTCCTTTATCCTGATTGGCTAATCAGCGACACACTTGCGCCTCAAACTACCGTCACAGAGGTCACTCGGCTCCAGACACACTGGTCCGCGGCTGTGACGCTATTTTGCACAACGGGTAGTTGGCGCAACTGCTTCACATTTGATTGAATCATAATCATAATTCATATTATTGTTGCCCCTTGCCCTCTTCAGTGGCAGATTCAACTGGAGAAGAAATGGACATTTTCTGCTGGTCTGGCCAATATCATTGAGGGGTTAGAGTCACTGCTCCCAAGCCAACTGTTTGACTCCTCCCTCAGCAGAAAAGCCACTATTTTTTTTTGTCTCTTATTCTTTGATTTTTGGGCTGGAAATTTACAATGTTGCCTTGTTTCCCCCACCTCCATCTCGAAAAGTAATCTCGCTGAGCGTTTGTCTTGGCACCTTTTTGAGGAGCTCCATCAAGGCCCTGACAATTAAGAAACTAAGACCAAGGAATTATAAGCTCTTCTAAATTTGTAAATGCCAGATTAACAGCATATTTATAACCATTTTGTTTTTTTGAAACTTTCTTGAAAGGCAAACTTTTTTTTAAAAAAAATGCGGGGCAGAAACCGTTTTTTTTTTTTTGAGAAAAAATATGTTTAAAAAACTATTTATATTTATGGATTTAAAATAAATTAAAAAATTAATACATAGTACTTTAGCCTATATAAGTATAAAACCTCTTGAGAAAAATTGAATATGAAGTTTTTTTCGCGTAAAAACCCTACAAAAATCACTAAGATTTTCCTTGGAATTATCTGATCTTTTCTGTGAGGGGGGGGGGGGGGTGAATGCTACTAGAATCATGAACTTTTTAAAATTATATTTATAGAGGAGGGAGCTTACCAGAATCATGAAGAATGTTTTTGCAAAGAAAGGATCCACCAAAAGTTAAACTTTTTTTTGGAGGGCCGCAGCAAAATTGCCCTCTTTTTTTTTGAGAGGGGTATACTAAAATCAATGTGATTTTTGTTATCATGGACACCTTCAAAACGATCGACCCATTCGAGCATTCACTGTATTTTGCCTTCAATCCGCCACTGACCTCTTAAAAAGTGAGCCAATCTGACGACCGAAATGGATGCAGGATAATCCAGAGTTTTGAACAGTCTGATGCTGTGGATCTTGAATTTGTGCTGTAAGGTTATGCAGATGTACCTAGAGACAACAAACTTGTTTTTTCGTTAGGATATACTCGGCTTTTCACTGAATTGGAAAATAATATGTGACGACAGTAGATACCTACTCTGAGTTGATTCAGTACAATTAAATATCACAAGGCTTGTTCACAGCAGCGGTCCTAAACTCGTGTCTCATTGGCCATTCGGACTTTTCCAGTTTTGGAGTTAGTCGGACGTAAATGTAAACAGTCATGTACGAGTAACTCGCAAAGGGCTAATTTTGCTCCATTTCTAATGGCTAGTTTTCAAAAAGAAACAATGGCCGCAAACCTCTAGTTTGAGATCACTGTTTCAAAGACGGATAAAGACATAAGAATTTAATTTTATTCTAATCCTTTTTCCCTGTGTACCCAATCTCTCTCATGTAAATTAAGTGCGCCGTATTACTCCAAGGTCCATTGGTTGTGAACGGACTTTAAGCTACTATAGTTGTTATCTTTGGTTTTTTGTTTATACAATAGTCGCCAATAAATCTTTTGAAAAAAAAAAAAAATTCTTATGATTTTTCTGAAACTGATACCAAAACGGTGCCGAACTTTTTATTTTTTCATTTGATCAATTTCCTGGAATATTTTCGAACATCAGCATTTCCATCTACACCTATCCCAAGCTTCGAAGCCTTCTCAGGAATTTCGCCCTCTACATCCGCTGTTCGATGCTCACTACCCACTATGCTATACGTGCTTTATATAAATCCTAATTTTTCCCATCTATGACAGCCTACTCTTGTATGCTCTCTCTCCTAGGCTATGAACTTATCGACTCACTACCATTGTTATTTACTGAATCTATACCCCTTTCCTCCTCCCCCATAATCCTACAACAGCTACCCCCTCCTTCCTCTCCCTGGAAACAATGCTCCATCCGAATAATGTGGAACATGAAACACGAATCGCTGGTACTGCCGGCCTAGAACACTTGACAATACTGCACAGTTTCAAGGAATGGACTTTCTGCTTTACTGATGGATGCAAAACAACAAATAAAACAGGAGCTGCATACCTAATTGACGCACTGAACTTACTACCTTTATACTACCAAGAACATCGAGCATAATTACCGCGGAAATGTTTGCGATATACCAATGTTTACTGCACCTACCAACGTCCCGCAGCTTAAAATTCATTATTATGTTCCGATTCAGAAGCCTCTCTGCTCATGATCGAACGTTCTAAATCTGTTAGCGAAAGTGATCTAATGAGTCATATACACAACCTGCTGCACCACCTCCACACAATGGGAAATGAAATAGCATTCATATGGGTATCAGCTCACTGCGGTATCCTGGGAAATGAAATAGTCAACTCAGCTGCCCAGGCAATAGATCGGACTTCAATACATGCTCTAACCTGTGACGACTTAAGGCGGCACACTGGAAAACTATGTGGAATTAACAGCCCAGCAAGCTTAAAGCGCTCAAAATGGATGTAACCATCGGAACCCTATAGTGTCAACCGCATTCTTCTAGGACATACTAAAGCGACCCACGAATACATCTTTCTCCTCCAGTGTGTTTTCATTGTTCCGACCAGCGCCCTGAGGTCCAACACATGCTCTTATCCTGTACCAAATTTGGAAACCTAAACTTTGCTGAATTCACTCCCAAAGAACTGCGGAACCTACTATCTCCTTCATCGTTCGATACCGCTTACATCTAGACATATAATTATTATACTTAACTTCTATTATCCAGAATTACCTTAAAAAAAAAAAATTCACTGGGGACAACTCATACATAATCACTTACAAAGTAGGTAATTGTAGATAACTGAATTTGCCTATGAAAGTAAACCAAAAGAGTTAGGTACTATAGTCTTACACAATGGGAATACATTCTCGAGTTTACTTCAATACCTTTTACATATTTTCAAATTGTGATTCATAAACTTTAAAACCAAAGCTATTTATTACTTCGTCTTGTTTCCAACCGCGTAAGAACTGAGGTAATATCCAACCATATCATCATTCAGCTTGCCGGAGTAGTTGATTATTATTTTCCAGTACGTATTGGGCGCGAGAATCCCAGATTGGCCGGGAGTAATAATCATGAGCTCATTTTCCGGGTCCAAAGTATACGATACGCTTTGCTTCGTATCTTTGGTGGTAACATTTCTGAGCTCCACGGAATCTATTTTTAGATCTTTGCTGTTCAGTAATATTTGATTTGTCGAGTTTACTATTTTTACCAAAATCTGCACGATTCCGGTAAACGTAGAAGTTTTGAAATCCGTGGTAATGTTCAGATCGTACAACCATGGTTGTGCTGCATCAGGTAAGTGAGTAATCGTAAAAGAATTTCCCGAATTTTTGGGTTCTGAGTCGACACCATACTTGTGAATCACGAGCCAGCAGATTATAAAACACAAATAATTAATCGCGAACATTGTAAAGAATAACTGCGCTGATATGACTAATTAACACATCACAAATAACTAGACTATGCAGTGATCGTCATCGCGCTCATTATGGTATATTTATCTCAACTCTTGTCGTACAGACATTTTTTAATGACATACAACGTATTAAAACCGAGTACTTAATCAACCATTATACTTACGAGTACATTTGCGTTATGGGGATTTCATGGGCTTATCGGGATTAGAGCGCAGTTTTCATGTACATGATTTTATGAATATAAACGGTTTAGCATTAAAGTACTTTAAATAAGACTTATTATCTTCTTGATAACATATCTCTGAAACATAACCTATGTAGACACCTACTTACACTTATGAAGGTACAATTCGCCCAGTATAAGTTGACACTCGTATTTTGTCCTTCAACGCTGAATTCTTAGGAGGCTTCAGTTCGCGTATTTTATAACAATACCTGCACATTCAAAGTCGTCCCGTTCATTCTTAACATAGAAGTAGCGGGAGTCTAGGAAACTGCTATTTTGTAAAAGGTTTAAAAATATGCAGGATGTCTCTTTTGCAACGACCTCCCTTCCATCTGGTAGGTAGGCAACCTACCCTGACAATATGTAGATATGTTTGCATACTCTTACTTTTGATGGGGCTGAGTTTTAGTCAAATTTTGAAGTTTTCTATCTTTGATTGTTTTTCTTCTCACGTTCTCACGACTAGAAGAATGGTACCAGTAGGTAATAGTATAGGGCAGTTGTGGTAACTACAGAAAAATAATGGTCGGAATCAGTCCAACAGAGTGTTCATAAAACCAATTTTTGTACAAATTATATCAGAAAATGTTCACATTTTTTCAGTTTCCCGTGAAACTTGTCCTCTCAAAATACCGTTTGTTTATTCGCAATAGATTGAACATTAAATTTTACATAAAAAAGGTCATTAGCAATTTTCTTGTATCTGGATTAGAACTGCTCGAAATGGAGTTCAAGATATCCTCGTTAAGAATTATTACTTTTTAACACACATGTACAGATCTTATGAAGATAATAATCATCTTCTTCAACTACTTTACCACTTCACAGAGTTATATCGTTTATGAGGCTTATTCACCTCCCTCCCTTTACCTATTTACCCTATATTTGAAATTGAGGCCCATGCAATATAAGGGGGAGGGGGTTCTAGTATTTTGTAAAGTTTAATATGGGTACCCAATAATTGGTTCCGAAGGTTACTAAATTTGGTTTTGGTAACAGTTTGGCCATATTTTCCGAACTGTGGCGCATACTGATGGGAAGGAGGTGCAAGATGTTAGTTTAGTAACCACATAGGAAAAATTGAAGATCATGGAAAGCGGTTGAACGTGATTTTCATAAAATAAATTTCCCTCAATAGTACCAAATTGTATTCGGAAATGTTGGTATCTTTTCTATTTACTGCAATACTCGGGAAGGAAAGGGATTAATTCAATGATCAGGAATGTTATTTATGTAAATTAAAGAATCTATGCCCAACAAATTGCTGTTAACATAGAAAAACCAACTGGATTAGGGTCTTAGGATTATGAATAGTGAAAAAATTGTCTCCCATTTTCAGGTTGATTGCGATTATATGGCAGAATTACAAAATGATTTCTAACCAACCAAATTAATATGAAAATTTTATTTATTATGTTGGCTGACTGTTTTGGGTTTATTCTTATTCTTTTCCCTTATAGTTTGAAAGTTAGTTATCTTGTTTTGCAAAGAATCTTGTGAATTAAATTTTAAAAATATTTATAATTTCAAACGTTTTTTAAAAAGTAAGTTGCGGTATAGTGATACAATATCTGAAAGATATTCTAACTCAGATTGCACAGATATAGCGTATTACTATGGTTTATGAGGAAGAAATAGTAAGGAAGCAGCTCAATGTTATGCAGAAGATTTTCCAGAGCTGCGCCATCCACACAAGAGAGTATCTATTTAGAGAAATTTTTATCCGACTGAAAAAGTTTAATTGCTTCTACAACCCGATCGTTGAGAAGTCTACCAATCGCCCTGCGAATGTCAACAAGCAGATACTTGATCTGATCCGAGAAGATCTAAGGTTAAGTACCCATCAAATAAGCATCATGACTGGTGGATACAGATCGGAACGTGGTTTGGCGGGTGTTGAATAGCAACGGGCTTTATCCATATCACAGGACACTGATCGCTACTATTTTATGAACGCCAAACTCAGCAAAAATTCAGTGTGACTGTATGGTGTGGAGTTATTGGGAAGTACCTTGTGAGATCGTACATTTTTTCTGGCACTTTGAATTCAGAACGTTATCGTGATTTTGTACGTACAAAACTATCTGACCTATTAGCAGAACAAATATCATTAGGAACTAGAAGGAGTATGTTCTTCCAGCACGATGGTGCACTGGCTCATTTTGGAGTTATTGTGAAAAATCAATTGGAGCAGGAATTTTCAAACCACTGGACAGGACGTTCTGGTCCAGTTCCATGGCCCCCGCGTTCACCTGACATGCGCCATGTGATTTTGTTGTATAGGGTGAAATGAAGAGAATAGGATATGGTAGCGGAAGACCTCAGTCGAAGAACGGATTATTGACGCGAATACAGGAAGGAATAAAACAAATAAGAGGAAATACAGATGCGCTGGAAACATCTACTATTTCAGTAATTTGACGGGCAAAAATACGTTTAGAACGTAACGGATGTACTTATACAGGTTTGAACAATTTTTGTAACATATTCTGAAAACGTTTAAAATATCCTTCAAAAACAGTTACTTTGCAAAATTTCTAAATGTACGAATAGGAATAAACTAGGGGGCTTCGCCCCCTGGCCGCTTCGCGGCCCAACCCCCCGCCGTCACAGTCCTCAGTGTGTGGTCTGAAACTTTTGTCCTGAGTTGAGATTTGCTTTGTGCTTCTTTTGCTCCCCCTCTATCAGCAGTCCTCAATCTTCCACCATGAACCCTCTTCCATCCTTTCTTCATCACGATCCTCCTCCTCCTCCACCACGACCCCGTCGTTGACCATGGTTGCTCTCCACCTCCACGGTCACACCTCAACAGTCGCAACCCTCCTCAGCCACAAACTCCTCCCCCACAATGGCCATAGTCCTCCACCTAGTCTCCCCGGATCACCCACTTCCACCACGAGTGCCCTCCATTAGGACCACGTCCTTCGACCACCCCACACCACTTTGGCCTTCATTTTCGTTCACGTACCACACCCCCCACCAAGACCTCTTCACCCATCACTACAACCTCCCCAATGGCGGCCTTAGTCCCTCTCTACAGCCTTCTCCTTCTGCGGCTCCATCGCCCTACGGCCTCCTCGCTCAACCACCACGAAGATCCCCTGGTCCTCCAACCAGGAGCTTCCACCACCATGACCAACCCTCCCCCACGAGAACCCTTCCCTTCAAGACCACCTGCCCGGGACCAGAACTTTCCGCATCATGGCCTTAATTCGCCTTCCCGGCCGCCTCTCTCACCAAGGACTTCCTCCTCCACCAGGACCTCTTGCTCACCGTTACGCTCCACACCACCCAGGGCCTTTATCCCCCTCCTGAGGCCACCCCACCCATGGATCTCCTTCCCATTCTGGAGCTCCCTCCACCATGAACCACCTCCTAGGGGTAGGCTACCTATGGAGAAATAAGTAATTAGTGGGGCAGGGTAGGCGGTCCGCGGTCTCCACTCCCTCCCAATGGCGGCCTTAGTCCCTCTCCACAGCGTTCCCTTCCGCGGCTCTATCGCCCTACGACCTCTTCGCTCAACCACCTCGAAGATCCCCTAGTCCTCCAACCAGGAGCTTCTACCACCATGATCACCCCTCCCGCTCAAGAACCCTTCCCCTCAAGACCCCTTCTCCGGGACCAGAACCTTTGGCACCATGGCCTTAATTCGCCTTCCCGGCCACCTCTCTCACCAAGAACTTCCTCTTCCACCAGGACCCCTTCCTCACTATTACCCCCTCCCCACTCGGGGCCTCAATGTCCCTCTACAGTTACCGCCACCATCGTGTTTTTCCTCCACTTTAGGAGCTCCTCCTCTACCATGAGTACCTCTTACACCCCCGGGCCTTTATCTAGAAAAATTTTACTGGCCCTCTAGGATCCTCATCCACCACTACCTCCTCCTTCCTCAATGGCCAACCTATCCTACCAAGGATTTCCTCCACCACAAGGACCTCTCCTCCACCACTACCCCCAGGCTTCATCTCCTTTCAGAGCCCCTGTCCTCACTATGGCCCTCCAACCCCCTTGAAGATCCCAAACCATCCACCCAGGAGCTCTCACAACCATGACCACCCTCCCCCAAGAGCCCTTCCCCCTCAAGACCCTACCCCACCACCAGCCCCTCCCGCACAACGGCCATTTCTCTCCGAGGTCCCCTCTCTCTCCAAGGACTTTCTCCTCCACCAGGTCCTCTTACTCCCGCCCCACCCAGGGACTTCATCTCCGTCCACAGCCCATGCCCCCACAGGGGCCCTCTTCCCCCTTTAGGAGCTGCCTTCTCAACCATAAGCCCCCTCCTGAGGGTCGGCTACCCCTGGAAAATTGAGCAATCAAGGGGTAGGGTAGGCAACCTGCAGCGACTTGTGATCTTGAAAATTATGGGTAACTATGTCATTTTATGTCATTTTATGTCGGTTATGTCTTACAACTTGGAGATCTTTTATGTCAGAACAGATTATGTCCTTAAAAGTAGCTGATCTGCCCCTGCAATTTTTCTGGTTCTTAGGTAGGCAACCCGCAGTGTGTTTTTTTTTCTCCCGGAGGCAGTGGCGGTGGCGGATTTTACTTTTTTCGTATCTTTTATGTTAGAACAGATTATGTCCTTAAAAGTAGCTGACCTGCCCCTGCAATTTTTCTGGTTCTTGAGATAGAGAGATGTCTTTTTTTAGGTCTTATTATGTCGGTTACATATGTCTTAAAACTTGGAGATCTTTTATGTTAGAATAGATTATGTCCTTGAAAGTAGCCGATCTGCCCCTGCAATTTTTCGGAATTTTAGACAGGCAACCCGCAGTGCGTTTTTCCCCCAGAGGCGGCGGTGGTGGCGGTGGCGGCGGCGGTGGTGGCGGCGGATTTTACTCTTTTAGTATATAGAGAGATATCTTGTGACTTCAGATCTTGGAAATCATGGGTAATTATGTCATAATATGTCTTTTTATGTCAGCTATGTCTTAAAACTTGGAGATCTTTTATGTTAGAATAGATTATGTCCTTGAAAGTAGCTGATCTGCCCCTGCAATTTTTCGGATTTTTAGGTAGGCAACCCGCAGTGCGTTTTTTCCCCGGAGGTGGCGGCGGCGGCGGATTTTACTTTTTTAGTATATAGAGAGATAGAGAGATATAGAGAGATAGAGAGAGTCGGTTATGTCTTAAAACTTGGAGATCTTTTATATTAGAACAGATTATGTCCTTGAAAGTAGCTGATCTGCCCCTGCAATTTTTCGGATTTGTAGATAGGCAACCCGCAGTGCGTTTTTTTCCCGCGGAGGTGGCGGCGGCGGCGGCGGATTTTACTTTTTTAGTATATAGAGAGATTCTTTTGATTGAAAATGTTTTTGATACATAATGAGATATTGGGGTGGGGAAGAAGGTGCAAGAAGAATTTATTGCTAATTAAAATATAGCATCTTGAAGCAGCAAGTTTTATAGTCAATAAAAAAATATGTATCAATAATTTTGTAGTAAGTGAAATTTATTTTATGAAAATCATGTTCAATCACTTTTCCTGATCTTAATTTTGTTCTGTGTGGTTACCACAACGGTCGTCTTGCACCTCCTTCCCATCGCTATGTGCCACAGTTCGGGGAATATGGCCAAAACGTTACCAAGACCGAATTTAGCGACCTTTGGAACCAGTTTACAAAATACTAGATCCGCCTCCCCCTCATTCTATGGGCCTCAATTTCAAATATGAGGTAAATATATGGAAGAAGAGAGATGAGTAAGACCCAGAAACGATATAACTCTGTGAAGTGGTAAAGTAGCTGAAGAAGATGACTATTATCTTCATAAGGTCTGTGCATCTGTGTTGAAACGTAGTAATTCTTAACAGGGATACCTTGAACTCCATTTCGAGCAGTTCAGAATCCCGATACAAGAAAATTGCTAATCGCCTATATTATGGGAAATTTAGTGTACAATCTATTGCAAATAAAAAAACATTAGCTTAAGAGGGTAAGTTTCACGGGAAATTGAAAACATGTGAAAATTTTCTGATATAATTTGTACTAAAATTAATCTGAACCGATTCCGGCCATTTTTTTTCAGTGGTTACCATGAGTATGCTCTCCACTATTACCTACTGGTACCATTCTTCTGTTTATCCCCAGCCGTGAGAAGAAAAAAAAAACTCAAAAGTAGAAAACGTTTCAAAATTTGATTAAAACTCAGTCCCTTCAAAAGTAAGAGTACGCAAACATATCTACATAGTATCCGGGTAGGTTGCGTGGGGTATTGAAATAAGTGCGAGTAGGTACTCCTTTACTACTATTACGACACTTTTCACGGGAAGAAGAGGCTTTAAGATTGTTGTTCGGATACTGCATATAAACGAATATGCTCCATTACTCATAGTTGATATTATGTATGTAGAAGTCGATGTTAAAAATGTCACTAATTCTAGGAGTACATTGTCTACAAAAAATTAAAAAAAGAACTGAAGGAATAACATCTGGCATTTAAAAGATAAACTTTATTAACAAATGCTGACAGAAGAAGAATACAACCAAATACAAGCTGGAAGGAGCAATCTTATAAGCTATACTGGGCTTACTCTGATGTAGAGTCATAATACTTCTATATATTTCATCAATTCTCCGATTATGGAGTTGTGCTACAATTGCTCCTCTGTTATAGACTTCTTCCAATGTGCTTTTATATTCCCAGTATATTTTTGGATCCAACTGTTTAGACGCTTCAATCATAACATCCAGCTAGAAATTTGAAATTCATTTCGCATTAAAGATGTACAAATTATATAAGGAATTACAACTCGAAATTCTATATGCAAGTGGTAAGGTTAGGGCATGTACTTGCAGCATGATCAAGATGAGTTTCACAGGTGAATAAATTAACGCAATGAATTAATAATAGCTTACACACTTGGCGAGTCATTTCAGTAAATGAAGAAAACAACAAGAAATATGGAGTGTACTAAATAACATTTAAATTGTCAAGTAATCCCCTCTGCTCCTATTATATATTCTTTTATTTTTGAAGCCAGGTTTTCACACTTCCAGTATGGTAGTAAGCAGTAAGATAAAGTGCCAATGACGGGCCACTTGACCAATTAAGGGTCAGTCGAACAACTGTTTCCTGAATCATTGGCAGCGGTAGAAACTAAGGTAAGTGCTTGGCGGGAATTACAATGAACCGTTTTGTTTGAACTAATCTGTTACCATGTATTCTGGAGTCATATGATAATTTATAATGCTAAAAACTGTATATGATCTTTTAAAATAGTGATCAGTGATTTCTTTAGTTGTATTACGCATGTTACATACGCGCGTACTCTGTTTACTCGGGCGAGTAAATACTTCACGATTCCACCACCGCTAGAAGCATAGTCGAGCGCTGCGTCACAAAACTGGGTCTCGCGTTTCTGCTAATAAGAGAACAATTTTGTATCGCGCGAAACAGCTACGTACCGCGAGGGTGATTTCGTGGAGCGAGGGTGGTGCGTTAGCTACTCGCGGACGAAGTCTGTTGCTCCTGCCTATTTAACTACCCGGAGAAATTAGGGTAGTCAACGACAACTCCGGCAAGCTGGTATTGTGACAAACCAACCTGCATTCTTTCGCTTCCATGCTACTCTCGCTTCTGTGCTGTTCTCGCTCTTTCCGCCTCCTCCTTTCGGCTGGCTGCCTGGAACCCAGAGCTGCCCGACTCCTCCTCCTTTCGGCTGTCTGCCTGAACCCGGAGCACCCTGACTCCTCCTCATTTCGGTTGTCTGCCTGCAACCCAGAGCACCCTGACTCCTCCTCCTTTCGGCTGTCTGCCTGGAACCCAGAGCACCCCGACTCCTCCAACTGTCCTATCTCCTTGTCGCAAGTCGCAGTAGGGAGTATCCGTGTCGTGCCTCAACTGTGCTTCGCTGTGTGTAATCGTTAGTGCGTTTGTTGGGGAGAACTCACCCCCTACCCTCGTGTACATTTCCGTCGTCTACCATTTTTCGTCGTGTGCCGCGACAGTTCCGTACTTAACTTATAAAGATAGTTGCCGTCCGCGCATTTTAGTGTTGGGTAAAGTAAAGTGTAAAATATACTTATCTCTACCCCAACCCTCGTGTCGTGATTATTGCTCGTTATCGAAGATGTCCGCATTTTGGAGTCCCCGTCCCCGTACTGTGCCTCGCGAGGTCACCCATCCTCGCAGCTTCAGCACGCATACTCCCCCGGAAAGCGTGTTTCGCTGACCCCCGCGGTCCCGAAACGTGACACGCATCAGACAGACATATCGCAGTATAAGTATACAATCATTGTTGTAGATTCGAAATCACAAATATCTAAATAAACACTTACGATATTGACATGTTGATTTGCGCTAATTCTGTATTTAAGGGATTGTAGAGTTGAAATGATTGTTTCCATCGATGAATTCAGAGTTCTGAAATTTAAAAACAAGAAATCAAACATGAGTTGAGTATGGCGTGTTTTCTATTATGTCTCGTGATCTTTCATTTTCAAGTGCATTCGCATTTTTTAAAATAGGTAACTCAAATATTAAGCGATTATCTTCTGAACGTTTTACAAGCACCAAGTTGAGGATTCAGAAAGCTTTCACTCGGCATGTTGCACAGCATATAGTTCTGCTGTACTCTCGCACTTATATTGTCCCCTCCAACATATTTCATGAAACCAATCATACACTGATGTATCACTACCTGCATAGGTTGAAAAATGCAAGGCTCGACTGGAAATCTTATTTGACTACCACTAAATGGAAATGGTGAGCAAGATTTTCCGAATCCGATGGAAATTAATGTAACAAAATTAAAATTTATTTTAAATCGGTTTTAGAGTATATTGGGGACACACGAATTAAGAAGAACTTTTTTTTTCACAATGTTAGATCTGCGTCTCAACTAGAGCTGGCCCACTTCACAACACCCATCATTTTCTTGTCTTCTCTTGTGCAGACAGAATACCCTACTCTGACATACTATCTTCGAAGTAAAGTAAAAGGGACGTACAACACTACACCCAACTCATCCTGAGAGCATGTAAGCAAGTTTCCAGCTACGCTTTTCCAAAGGAACTCAACGTGAAACCTTCCAGCGAAAATGTAGGTACTCAGAAAATATCCGCTTGGCATTATGGTGTCATTTTAGTAATTTAATGTAGATGCAGGATAAGTATTAATTCAGGATTCGCCCGATCGCTGAGTTAAATATTTTATTTTCCGTCATTTCGACTGTTTAGATGCATAACCACGTAACCCACAATTTTCAAATATGAAGTTTTTACAGTTTATGGTACCTTAGGTACTTCTCCACAGTTATGTAAAAAGTAATTTAGTCAAAATCAATTTTTTCATAAGATCACCAATTTAAGCAATACCGCATATCCTATATCATAATATGTGCCTGTGAAAGGTTTTTGTCTCTCCTGTAAGATTTCATTTTTGTGGGTTACGAGCTTATGCATCTAAGCAGTCGATTTTCAATATAAACTATAATTTTGCATTAATTATTCTATATTTTGGACTGTTAGCAAATTTAAGTAGCTTTCTCAGCGAAATATTCGTTAAATGATAGATATAATTGCGTCAGCTGAAACTTACGTGGCATTTCTGGCTAAAGATGAAAGAAATTCCAAAGTAACGGAAACGCCATCCAGAGTGGAAAACATGGATTTGTAAATAAGTGGACGATCTTGTTTGCGAATATCAGTGTCATTCATGTCAAACAGTTTTTCTAGAAGCCTGTAATAAAAGGATTAAAATGAACTAATCGCTAATATAATATTATGTGTACCTACCTCCAGTTCCTAG
Organism: Acanthococcus lagerstroemiae; assembly: GCA_031841125.1. Lineage (NCBI taxonomy): Eukaryota > Metazoa > Arthropoda > Insecta > Hemiptera > Eriococcidae > Acanthococcus > Acanthococcus lagerstroemiae. The sequence continues at coordinate 38,104,174 of CM063107.1, read as the reverse complement.
TTCCAATGTTTCGTAATTGGTTAAAGGTAGGTACCAGATCCGAGCAACAAACTTCAGGCATGGAAGATGGGCTAATTAATTGAAACAGTAATGTTGAATATCTACTTTATAAGTGCTGTCTCTGCGTGGTAAGAGAGGGCTTCAAGAAGAACTAGATTAAGAGGACTAGTTTCACAAGAAACTGAAAGAATGTGAAAATTTTCTGATATTAATTTGTACTAAGATTGATTTCATGAACACCCTGTTGAACCGATTCCGATAATTTTTTTCTGTGGTTACAATAACTGTCCTCTACTATTACCTACTGGTACCATATTTCTATTCATCTCCAGTAGTGAGAAGGGGGAAAAAATCAAAGATAGAAAACTTTTCAAATTTGATCATAACTCAGCTCCTTCAAAAGTACGAGTATGCAAATATATCTACATATTGTCGAGGTATATTGCCTACTTACCAGGTGGAAGGGAGATCACTGAAAAATAGGCACCCTTTACAAGACATCCAAGGATATTTTTACTGCTGTTAGAGGGAATGGTTGAGGGAAAGAACTGAAAAGGAAGTCAAAGAATGAGCTATGAAGAGCAGATAATGAAGGATACAAAATGTAAATCCTTCTCAGAAATGAAAAGATCAGTACAGGAGAGAGGAAAGTGAGGAGTCGCATCCTACTAGTGGAGAGACTAATGACTACATAGTCATCATCATTAATCTTAAATAAGACTTTATTGACGTAAACTGCTAATAGCCGACACCATTAGAACATTTTTCACTTTTTTAAATTGATTATGAGAAGTCGTTCTGTGGCAGAATGGTATTGTGTCCGCCTCGCATATCTTAGCCAGCAGAGTGACCGTAGTACCCGTTATGGTAGATAGCGTCTGTGCAGTAACTCGTCCATATATTCAGGAACAAGTTATTATACTCGCAGAACACGTTATCATCCTTAGATCTAAAGGATTGGTGTCTCATAGGTCGGCTACTCAACTTTGTAAAACACGTGGTTAGTAACCATTCAGGTTCTCACGCATTTTCGGTAGAGAAGAGTATATTCCAGTACAACAAATCGTGAGGAAAGAAATGGCAAAATCTACTCCGACTACCCTACCTAGCAAACCTAGCAACATAATCGCCTTTGTAGCTGACTTTTGAATGGGATGTGACATTGCAAGAAGGATAATTGTTCATGAAGAAACTACGGCGTATTTTTCAGTGAAATATGAATTTAAAAAATATTAGTCGCATGATCTAGTTTCAGAAATGCATAAGTATTCCATCCGTTAAGACTTGATTAGTTTTGAAAACAAGAAATTTGTAGGGAAAGCCGTACTCCCTAAGGTACAGATACTTGGAATTTTCCAATTGCTGACACCCCAATAACCGACATATCCAAATCTATTAAAAATAATTTTAGCAGAGCCTAACTCAAACACAGGATTTGTTATTTTCAGCTAGAATCATCGCTGGTTATTTATTTTTAGCGAAATTTAATCAGGAGTGCCATTCAGTACAGTATGCCAGCTATTGGATTCAGTGTTAGAAAAAGAGAGACCCGGTTGTCGGTACCTTTTTAGATTTTCTGAATCCTAATATGATCGGATTATTCAAATCTTACTTGACTAAATGAGTTCGTTTTTTCGTGCATGCAAAAGCTTCGAGTATGGTCTCTCGTTCGGAGGTGATTTCAGATTTTCTGTAACTGAGCCACAAATCATCCCAAGTCGTTTTAAACCTTTCAGTATCCAATGCAACGCATAATACAGTGACTATTACATCCGGATGTATGCTATCAACAGAAATATTCATATAATATTTCCTGCGCGTGGAATACTCTGGAATTAAAGCGTATGAAGAGATAGGCCGTAAACGCAAATAGTCGGCCTGGAGTGGACAGGCAGCAAGCTCATGTGGGGGCAGGCAAATATCAAAATAACGCTAACAGTTCTTTCGCTCGTATCATTTTTCAGGGTTTTTTGTTTTTTTAGGGGGGGGGGGGGCTCCTTTAATGGAATTGGCGGGACTGAGCTCCTTATTTGCGCTTATGTAATAAGCTCACTGAAAGAACGAATTTCGTCTTACTTGCTTAAATCATTTTCATTGTTCTGGTAAATAATCCTAGCATTCCGAATACAATCTGTCAGCCCCAAGCGGCAAGCCAGATGTACAAGTGCCGATCGTCCAGTTCTTGTCAAGTGATCATCACCAGATTTCGGGTGGAATGTAAGTCGATCATATAGATACGTCACGCGCGTCAACATGTAATCCTAAATTTCCGAAATACATAGAGTACTAATGTTAAATAATTGCTGGGTGAATTCTAAATGTAGCAATAGAACAGTTGTATTTTAGACCAATCGGTTTTTGAAACAAAAAAATCATTTCTTTTTTGCTTGCATAAAAAATCTTTGAACCGAGTCGACATTTTCGACCTTTTTTCAATTCCTTCTCCTTCTCCCTTTCAAGGGCTTGCAACGCCCCCGATCACTTTCTCTTAATTAAATTAATATCACTTTGATATTTAACAATTTTGGAATTTTAAAGAATTTTAATCGTTACCTTCAAAAGCTGCCCGACCGCAATAGTTTCGTATTGTGAGTATAAGTAGTGAAATTTTGCGATCGCGGAGAACCAAGGTATCATGTCAGTTTCGTGATCTAAGTAAGTCATCATGTCCAGAGGTACGTCGTATGATAATTTATTATCGATTGCGAGCGTACATGCATCGTCAATAAGCTGAGCTTTATTTACAGCATGAATTGAATCTGGTCTATGATGTAGCTGCTTTATCAACTTCCGCCAGTTATCCAGGTCGTAGTTTACCCTGTAGTATCCTGCGAACATGGGTAAATTGTCATGTTTACATTTTATAATAAAAATAATTGTTTCAGTCTTCCCCGAAACGTGGCACTTTGGTTAGCGTAGCAAATCCTTAATTGACGATGTCATTTGAAAAAAGGCATATACCTGGTATATGTCCTTTCTAAGGCGACCTCAGTTTGTAATTCCACGTGTTTCGAACTATCACATACTCCAAGACCACTTTGTACGACATCATAGTTGTTTGGCAATCACGAGCCAAAGATTACAAACCAATGAAAAACCGATCCGAATTTTCACATTTCGCGCTCTTCCTCATTTGAGCGACTTTCAGGCCGGTTTTCTTCGCTCATTACACCATTTTCAGACGTTTCACACATTTTTCGATAGATTTCGCTGACACTCAATTTTTTCGTCCTCAAACAGGATAACACTGAGAGAATCACGCAGTTGGGCACACCCGTCAGTATAGCACTTGCCATTCTACCACAGTCCTAAGGTCATTGACCTTGAAACGGGACATTGACCTTGAACAAGAGACAATGACCTATGGCTTGTGCTAAATCGGCATGGTCTTTGCGGAGGACATTGAACTTTTGATCCAGAATCGGCATGGTTATTTTGATGGAGGTCATTGAACTGTGTTTATTGTCCTTTCTGAGTTCTTAACCTTGCTCTAATAGGCGCTCTTAACCTCACTCGATTAGGGGTTCTTAACCTCACTCTAACAGGGGTTCTTAACCTCACCCTTGTTTGAACCTGCATTGAACTGTGGTTCATTGACCTTTCTGAGATTTTCTTAACCTCACCCTTGTTTGAACCTGTCACCTCCATCAATCCAAACGCCTCTATATGAAGTCCCATGATACAACATTGTGTTTAGTTTCATCAAGCACTCATGAGAAGTCTCCATTTTTTCACCTCCTTCCTCTAATATATTTTTTTTAAATTTTTTTTCTATTCAGCCGTGTTGGGATTCGAACTCTCAACCTTTGGAATGAAATGCATGCACTCTAACCACTCTCAACTACCTGACCCTCCTCAGAAGATAGTGCAAAAAAAAACTTATTCTGATACCTTTCTGCAGACCTAAATGCAAGTCTAAACTGGTTCTCATACCTGCTGCTGGCTTGATTGAAAGGTTATTGTCTGAAAATTCCACACCAGACTAATGTCTTTCTATTGTTCACCCATCTGGCGCCAGCTTGATTGACAAGTCATTGTTTGAAATTTAAACCAGACTAATGACTTTCCATTGTTTCCATTTTTGGTCGCCACTTTGAATGACAGTATTGTCTGAAATTTTTCATGCCAGACTAATGTCTTTCTATTGTTCTCCCTCTGGCACCAACTTGATTGACAAGTCATTGTTTGAAATTTTGTGCAGACTAATGGTTTCCTTTTACTTCCAAAATAATGGGACTTTAACAACTCGCTAACTAGTTATAAACATTTCAGAATTTCAATAAAGTAGGGATGGTGTTGGTTGTGGTAGGAGACTTATCAAAAACCAGTTTTATATACAGCTCACTCAGTAATGATCTATTGACTTCCTTCCCTACCTCTAGCTATTGTCTGAAATTTTCAGCCCAGACTATTGGCTTTCCTTTGTGGTTTGATGTCCCCACTTTTAGCCACTTTTGAAGAGTGAGTGGCGAGAATCTGGTTATAAAAAAGATAGCAACCTTTACTCCTCAACTAGTTTGAACTCTGCTATTTTGCATGTTTCTGCTACACTTTCTGCTCTTTACATTGCGACTAGAATAGTGAAGTATTGTGTTGTGAAATATTGTTCGGTGAAGTATTGTGGCTGCGTGTGTTTTAAACTATTAATTCGTTAATCTTTAGTAACATGGCTCCATCAAGTGATAATTTTTGGTGATTTTTAAACCAACTCGGTAGCGGTAAAATAAAAAAGCCATACAAGAAGCTTGGTGAACTGCAGCGACTAAAGACATATGGAGATCTTCAAAAAAGAAATTCAGTCAACAAAGTTTGGCAAGTCAGTTGTTGTAGAGTTGGAAGACTGTGTAGTTCATCTACCAAAGCGCTTCACCACAGCACTAGCCGGTGATGAAACTCAGTTTGAGAAATTTCGATGTGGAGCTCCATTCCTGAAACTACTGGGATTCAAAGAAGGTAAATTTGGTAAATATCCAATCATAGAATTTCCAGAAACTAAACCAAGAATGATTGCTTATGCGATTCGGAGTGCGAAGAATGCAAATGTCAAATCATTGACAAAGCAGAATCCTGTGTATGTATTCAGTTTTCAACGCAAGACCATGATCATCATTTGTAATTTCTAGTTATATGCTGTAAGTGGAATTAGTATAAATATAATAGAGATAAGTATTGTAAAATTGTTTATTAATCAATGTATATATAATGTGCATATTATTCTAAATTAAAAAACTGAAACAAATTTATTCTACCTTTCATTTAGAAGAAGAAGAAGAAGAAATGAAGCTGAAACATACTAAATTATAGTATATTTTTGCTATCTTCCCAAGTATTTTGCTTGCTTGGGAAGCCTAACCACTTTACTAGAACCTTATTACCTTTACATCGTACAATTTTCTCTACAAGGTAGATATCCTAAAATTGGTCTTTTTCAATTCCTCATTATAGAATCCACCTTTTATAGAATTTCCATAAAAATCTTTAGTTCATAAGTCACGGGTAAGTGGGACAGACTTTAGTTATGAAAAACAACTCTGTAGACCAGTTTGGTAGATAGCCCTTATCAAAAACCCCTTTTATATGACTAATGCGAACACAATCTCCCTCCTTGAATCTTACAGGTTAGACGCGGCAGCGCCAACGATGGACCTCTCAGCGTCTCCCAATTAAATTTAGAACAGTATCCAACCTATCAATCCTGAATTAATTTTCGAATCGAAATTGATAGCCACCTATCAACCCGAGACAAGAGAGTCCCTCGTTAGACGCGGCAGCGTCAACGATGGACCTCTCAGCGTCTCCCAATTAAATTTTGAACACTACCGAACCTATCAATCCACAAATTATTTTCAAGTCGAATTTGGTAGTCATCTACCAACCCGAGACAGGAGAGTCCCTCGTTACACGCGACAGCGTCTATCGATGAGCCTCTCAGTGTCTCGCAATTAAAAATTGAGTATAACCAATCATTATTATTATTAATTTTGCAAATCTCCGAATCGAAGAATATCAGATACATGGATATGTATGCTATTTTCACTCGATGCAGTCGACGAACGAGACAATTTCACATTTGTACCGTTAAAAACCAGCGTTAGATTCGACAAACTACCCCTTCTTGGACATGCATGCTATTTTTACACGAAGCAGTCAACAGGCGAAACATGTCTTTAGACTTTTTTCGCATAAAGTAGACTCGACCTGCATCAATTAGCGAGCGTGACTTCTTCTAACTTTATCGGGTAGAGGAATATAAGAGCCAGCAATGAGAGGAGAGAACTTTGTTATATGAAGCTCCATATCTGAAACTTTTTCAAAACTCCAGTTTGATCCAATGTACTCGAGCTCCCCCATACGTGTCTCCATCCGGGTTACTAGCTTTTCATACCATTCGTCTATGTTAGTTCCAACCAATATTTCACTATTTCGTGATCTTAGCCCGTAATTATCTCGCAAGTCCTCACCACCATTAGCCGCAGGTTTCACAATTATGATATTTAGAACAATATTTACTTTAATTGAGCAGTGCAGTCTAAAGCTTGCTCAATTCTGTTGTAGACGCCTTGCTTAAAATGTTCAGGAAACTTTTGATGTCTCTAAGGACAACTGGTTGGTAGAGATCATCTATATTAGAACTAAATAAGACATCAATTATTCTCCTATCTTGCGATTCATTAATAATAAAACCATTGATGGGGTCGGATTCCAAATCACTTCTTCTTAATTGCCTCCTTATGGACCGTTGAAAAAGTATGGTGAAACCAAAAGGGTCGGGGGTAGATGCTTCCACAAGTTTCACAGAGAGCCGCTTCAAATTCCCTTTTTCTTTGCCTGTCTACCTCCTGTTCTTGCCGCTCACTTACCAACGATGCAGGTAGTAATACTGCTCCCGACTTGGATTTACTCGCCGATGATGATGATGATGATGATGTAGGTGGTAGTGATGCTCCTAGGTTGAACTCACTCACGGGTGATGTAGGTGGCAGTGCTGCTCCAAAGTTGGTCTTACTCGCTGATGATGATGCAGGTGACAGTGCTGCTTCCAGGTTGGAGTCACTCATAGATGTTGCTGTAGGGAGCGGTGCTGCTCCCGGTTGTGGGCTCCATCATTCTCCCTCATGTAGTGTTGCAACAGCAATTTCTTCATTTTTTACAATACAATACTTCACCGAACAATACTTCACCGAACAATATTTCACAACACAATACTTCACTATACTAGTCGCAATGTAAAGAGCAACAAAGTGTAGAAGAAACATGCAAAATAGCAGAGTTCAAACTAGTGAGGAGTAAAGGTCTGCTATCCTTTTTTATAACCAGATTCTCGCCACTCACTCTTCAAAGTGGGATAAAAGTGGGGCATCAAACTACAAAGGAAAGCCAATAGTCTGGGCTGAAAATTTCAGACAATAGCTAGAGGTAGGGAAGGGAAGTCAATCAGTACTGAGTGAGCTGTATAAAACTGGTTTGATAAGTCTCCTACCACAACCAACACCATCCCTACTTTATAGAAATTCCTGAAATGTTTATAACTAGTTAGCCGAGTTTGTTAAAGTCCCATTATTATTGGAAGTAAAAGGAAACCATTAGTCTGCACAAAAATTTCAAACAATGACTTGTCAATCAAGTTGTGCCAGAGGGAGAACAATAGAAAGACATTAGTCTGGCATGAAAATTTCAGACAATAACCTGTCAATCAAAGTGGCGACAAAAATGGAAACAATGGAAAGTCATTAGTCTGGTTTAAAATTTCAAACAATGACTTTCAATCAAGCTGGCGCCAGAGGGAGAAAAAATAAGAAAACAATAGAAAGACATTAGTCTGGTGTGGAAATTTCAGACAATAACCTTTCAATCAAGCCAGCAGCAGGTATGAGAACCAGTTTAGACTTGCATTTAGGTCTGCAGAAAGGTATCAGAATAAGTTTTTTGCACTACTCTTCTGGGAGGGTCAGGTAGTTGAGTGGTTAGAGTGCATGCATTTCATTCCAAAGGTTGAGAGTTCGAATCCCAACACGGCTGAATTAGAAAAAAAATAAAAAAAAATCTAGAGAGAAGGAGGTGAAAAAATGGAGACTTCTTGACTATGGTAGAGCTCTTATGGATATTAACGAATTTATTAAGGATTATCCACTAGTAGTATTTGATTGTAGCTATCAAAATGATCAGCTAAAAAATACCCCTGTCGATATTCGTTTAGAAATTAATACTAGTGTTGCTATTCCAGCTAATACAAGCTGCTTCTGCTTGATACTTCATGATAAGATGGTTCAGTATACACCACTCTCAAACATTGTGAGACGATTGTAATAGTTGTAGTGAACATGGAAGGGAGAGCAGTAGGAGGGATAAGGGATTACCTATTGTTATTTAAACCATTATTTGTATAAAAATTTGTTCATTCTATTTCTGTAAGTTGTTGAGAAAGTACTAGCTCGCAAGTTAAAAATGGAATACTTCACATTAGATTTCCAGGCTTTTAAAAACTCTGAAAATGAGTTTATCTTGAAAGAGGTGGCCATCTGCTCAATCAATACTAATCAGATTGTACATTGTATTGTAAAACCACCAATCAACTTTCATTTGTTGGCAGAAAAACAGCAGAAAAATGTGCATTTCTTAACCGACAACATTCACGGTATTCTATGGTGTGATGGCTATACTGATACCATCAAGCTGCAAAAGATTAATTCTGGATGTTACGAGTCAGGCAACACTAATATATGTTAAAGGAGGTGAACGATGCAAGTATATTCGAGACCTGACTGGTAAGCCTGTAATTGATCTGGATATTATTAAATGCCCAAGAGCTAAAGACCTACCTAAGCTTACTAATTCTGATCCGCAGTGCTTTTACCCCACCCACTTAGTTACTTCTTATAAACATGTACCATATGTCTGTGCTCTTAATCAGGCAATGAAATTCAAACTGTGGCTTCTAAGAAACAATCTACTACCTAGAAATGAGATTTCAACTTCTGAAAGCGAGTTAAATTGTGAATTCCAAGGACAAGATGAGCCTGAGGTTCATACTAATTGCGATAATATATGGATGTGTATATAAATAATAATAATAATAATAATAATAATAAATAATAATAATGATAATGATGATGATGATGATGATTCTGATTCTGATTCTGATTTGGAAATTGAATTTGTATATAGCAGCGAAGATGAGTAATTTTATTAATTAAATATTGGAAAAGAAACAGTGAATTTTCTAAATAATTTATTATTGATTATCAGTTGTACATATTTAATTATGAAATATGAAATATAATTTATTATGAAATATAATTACCTAAGTAAATATTTACAAGTTGATTATTTATATCCACCAGTCAGGAAGAGGCTTATTCTGACTTAAGGTAGCATTAACAGCTGCTTGAATATCTCTATAAATAATATTTACAGCAAATAATCGTATCTCAGCTTGTATAAGCTCACAAGTAGCGTAATCTATAGTACTCTTGTTATATTCAATCGGACATTTTGGTAATAAGTTACTATGCAACCTTACTAGACTAAAATTTAAATCATTTAATGTTATAATGCACAAATTCTCCTCAATTTTTTTGTTTTTAATAATAATATTTAAATAATAATTCACAATTCTAGAGTGCTGGATCTGACTATACAGTTTATGGTTCCCTAAGATTTTAAATTTACATGAAATAGTGGGATACATTTTTTCAATTTCTAGCCAAGTTCTAAAACTTAGGTCCAAACAAGGAGCTCCATACATGAGAAAAATAGTTTTTGAAAATCTTAAAATATTATACTGGTATAATAAACTGACTGTATAATTTCCAACTTCAAAAGGTTGACTTACAGATGTATCCATGGGGGGAGGAGTTATTGAATCAGGCGAATATTCACATTCATGTTCCTGGTATTGTTCTTCATCATTGTTACATGGTGGATTTGATATAGTGAAATCCTCTGGTAGTGCAGCTGGGGATGATATTCTTGATATGACAATATCGTTGAGGTTCCTCAAGCGATCAAAATCCGATGCCAATAAGGTGATGAAATTGTCTTCGCCAAATGTTAAATCAGAAAATTTTATTGTTGGTTGATAGTAGTTCTCTGGATCCAAACCAATTTCAATATAAATAGCCGGAGTACTGCATGGGTACACACTATTCAAGATGAACACCATTGTGGATACACGTTTATCACACTTACAGTTTTTTGAAGAAAAATGCACAAAGTAACACTTCACTTTTTAAATATCACTCAATTATTCAGATAGGTATTGTTTTTTCAAGGTAAGAAGATGAATACTAATGGGAATAGTGTTCGAGTCGATAAGTTTGGTCGGTTTACAAGACAAAACAAGTGTGGTGGGACATATCCCTACTACAGTATAAACTACCCCCACTCTGCTCTACTAACCAAACTGGTTTTAAACGCTGATGCTAGCACTATTGATGTGAATCAGGTTCGGTTGCGGAATCTGACATGTGATGGTCAATCTCAAGATAGTGATGCAGTAAATATTCAATATTTACAGGAATTTGTAACAAAAAGTCATAATGATTACATGGAATCTATAAAAGAAGATATCTTAACATATATGCAAGATGTATTCTTAAAAGAGAGACAATCTGCTGAAGAATATTTACATAAAACTATAATTCAAGAAATGAAAGATCTTTTAAAAGCAGTGCAAAAGCAGAGTAATTCTATAAAAGGATCGGATGTTGTATTACCAAACCCAAATATCATTCCTACTGGAATCCTAAAAGAAACAAAAGCTGAAATTAAGTGATGTTTATAGGTAGTGAATGTTATATATTTACACATATATAAAGCTTTAATTTTGAAATTTTTGGTTAGTTTCTATTAAATTATTTCAAAATGAGGTTGTTAGCTCAAGAAGTTAAGCTACCTATAACAGAGATAAAAACTGTGTCTCAGTTTACTACTGAGAAATGTAAACATGGTAGTCTCTTACCCAATAATATTCGAGCCATCTTTTGCGGTCCTAGTAACTGTGGAAAGACAAATGCCCTCTTAAATCTAATTTACAATTTAAATGGATTATCATTTGAAAATATTTACTTATATTCCAAATCAAGATATCAGCCAAAATATCAAGAACTAGAAGCGGTCTTATCTCAAGTTCTGAGATTGGTTACTTCCCATTTGATGACAACGAGTCGGTCATTTTCCCAAACGAAGCAAAGGAGAATTCTATCTTTGTTTTTGATGATATCGCTTGTGAACGACAGAATCATCTCCGTGCTTTTTTCACAATGGGAAGGCATAGAAACATAGACTCATTTTATCTTCTTCAGACATACACATCATGTCCAAAACATTTAGTTCGTGATAATTTGAATATGTTGCTAGTATTTAAGCAGGACTTTATGAATTTGAAACATATTTACCCACGATCATGTTAATACTGATATGACTTTTAAAGAATTTTGTGAGATGTGCTCATTTGGCTGGAATGCTGCATCTATGTTGTCTACTTATTGACAAGACTAGTGATATTGACAATGGTCGTTACAGGCTGGGTTTTGATCAGTATATAATAAGATAACAAAGCAAAATTTTAACCAGTATCAAAATGGCATCGCAAGAAATAGAACACAAGAAACGCTTGGTTGAACTAGCCAACGCTATTAGAGCTAAGTATCAAGCTCTTAAAGAGGGGGACTTGAATTATCGTATGAAGATGGAGAAAAAGTTCCAGCCGCTGCTTGATAAAAGTAAGCCACCACCTTTTCCTGAACACGAGTTTAAACAACAAGATTTCAAGCAGATAATAATAATAATAATAATAATAATATAATAATAATGTGAATGATGATCCTCCTTCTGTAATAATTTGTGACGATAAACTATTTGGTATTCAGAAGAAGAAGGATGGTTGGTATCTTGGTAACTACCCACTTACTTTCACACACTCAAAAGTGACTGTTTGTGGTAAGGATTATGATCGGAACCAAAGGATTGATGTCTCTACTCACAAAGAAATCCTGAACACTATAATGAACAAGATTTGGAAAGTTATAAATCAATGCTTCAAGATACAAAATATCACTTAACAAAGGGTGGTGATAAAATCAAAAGCAAAGTTGGAAATAAATATAAGAATATTATAAGTAAATTTTTCCCCGAGTATGAAGATGTATGGGTTAGTAATTTGCATCCATCACAAAACCTTTAGCTGCGAGTACCCCATCAGAATAGGGACTAGAAGTTCCTTGAATGAGGATTTGAATCAATCATTTGCTATAGCAAACAATTTAAGGGGTCTAGATAGCATAAGAACGGATATAGATGACATGATTTCCAACATAAATGCAATCCTCCCAACAGAAACCCTAAACATGGTAATAGGGATGGTGATAAAAATGAAAATTCTTATACTGGTCAAGGTTTTGAGCTCCCTACTGAAATGAAACTTATAAATACACATTTGGGGCCTATCAACTCTCATTTTACCTACTGGGATGATCAATGAGTTGGTTGAACGTTTGTATTTATTGCATTGTTCAAAGCAGGCTGGGAATACCGGATAGATAACGAGATTCTTAGTATAGTAGAAGAGCTTCGTGAAGCTGGATACATTGAGTAAATTAACTCATATTGTTTTGTACCCATACTATGAAAATGGTAAAAAAATTCATCAGTGTCGTTAAATGTTAGGAAAGAAATTGCGAAGGAATTACACAAATCAGCTCGTCGTAACTACTATAGAAGACATGTTTTTGTTAGAGGCTTGCAGGATTTATTTCAAGCTGATCTTGTAGAAATGATACCGTATGAGAAAGAAAATGATGGATTCCGATATTTACTTACAGTTATTGATGTATTTTCAAAATATGCTTGGGCAAGACCTATTCGTCAAAAAAACGCTATTGATGTAACTAATGCTATGAGAGATATTCTAAACTCTAGTGATGGTGCTCATTTGAAACCTCCCAAATTTCTTCAGGTTGATTTGGGGAAAGAATTCTACAACTCTAAATTCCAGTCAATGTTAACTAAGGAGTTTCATACTAAAATGTATAGTGTTTATAGCAATAAAAAGGCATGTGTAATTGAACGTTTCAATCGCACTTTGAAAACCAAAATGTGGCGAGAATTTTTCTGCTAGAGGCTCTTATCGATGGGTAGACATTTTACCTGATTTGATGTATGAGTACAATCATAGCATTCATAGAAGCATCAAAACTACTCCAGCAAGTATTAGTGCCCAAGATGAGGGTAGGTTGAAAGCATTACATGACTCTAATCATAATAGTAAAAAGCGTGGTACTGTAAAATTCAAGGAGGGGGATTGTGTTCGCATTAGTCGCATAAAAGGAGTTTTCGATAAGGGCTACTTACCAACTGGTCTACAGAGTTGTTTTTCATAACTAAAGTCTGTCCTACCTTACCTGTGACTTATGAACTAAAAGATTATTACGGAAACCCTATAAAAGGTGGGTTCTATAATGAGGAATTGCAAAAGACCAATTTTAGGGATATCTACCTTGTAGAGAAAATTGTGCGACGCAAAGGTGATAAGGTTTTAGTAAAGTGGTTGGGATTCTCAAGCAGCCAAAATACTTGGGAAGATAGCAAAAATATACTATAATTATGTCCGCACAGCTTCCTTCCTTTCTTCTAAATGAAGGGTAGAATAAATTTGTTTCAGTTTTTAATTAGAATAATATACACATTATATACATTGATGAATAAACAATTTTTACAATACTTATCTCTATTAATTTATTACTAATTCAACTTACAGCGTATAACTAGAAATTATAGATGATCATGTGATGAAAACTGAATACAAACACAGGATTCTGATTTGCTAATGATCTGGCATTTGCATTCTTCGCACTCCATACACATAAGCAATCATTCCTTGGCTTAGTTTCTGGAAATTCAATAATTGGATATTTACCAAATTTACCATCTTTGAATCCCAGAAGTTTCAGGAATGGAGCTCCATTTTGAAATTTTTCAAACTGAGTTTCGTTGCAGGCTAGCGTTGTGGTGAAGCGTTTTGGTAGATGAACCATACAATCTTCCAACTCTACTACAACTGACTTGCCAAACTTTGTTGTCTGAATTTCTTTTTTAAAGATCTCATATGTCTTTAGTCGCTGTAGTTCGGCGAGCTTCTTGTATGGCTTTCTTATTCTACCACCACCAAGCTGGTTTAGAAAATCACCAAAATTATCACTTGACGAAGCCATATGTTACTAAAGAATGTGAATTAATGATTTTTGAATTTAAAAACACAACACAACACAACACAACACTTCACTATATCAGACTCAAAGAGTGTTTAAATACTAGGAGTGATAGCAGATAAGTGTACCCAGCAAACAACCAATTCATATCTCCAGACTGATGAAGAATCCACACTCTAAACTACGTGAATGGAAGGGAAGCCAATCAGTGCTCTGTGATCCATATAAAAGTGGTTTGACAAGCCCCCACCACAACCACCACCCTACTTTATAGAAATTTCTAGAATGTTTGTAACAGGTTAGATGAGTTCAAAAGATTTGTTGAAGTCCCATTATTAGAAGTACTCAGAATAAGTAACAACAAAGAAAACCCATTAGTCTGCTCAAAATTTCAAACAATGACTTGTCAATCAAGTTGATGATAGAGAGGAAACAATAGAAAGACATTAGTCTGGTTTGAAAATTTCAGACAATAGCCTGTCAATCAAAGTGGCGACAAGAATGGAAACAATGGAAAGCCATTAGTCTGGTTAAAAAAATCAAACAAAAGCATTTCAATCAAAATGGCGACGAGTGCGAGAACAAAAGAAAGCCATTAGACTGGTTCAAAAATTGCAAACAATAGCTTGTCAATCAAGCCGGCGACGGTGATGAGAACCAGTTTAGACTTGCATTTAGGTCTGCAGAAAGGTATAAGAATAAGTTTTTTGTACTATTCTTTTGGGAGGGTCAGGTAGCCGTGCGGTTAGAGGGTATGCCTTTCATTCGAAAGGTTCGAGTTCGAATCCCAACGATTGCATTAAAAAAAAAAAAAAAATCTGAAGAAAAGGAGACAAATCAGAGACCTCTATGACTGCTTGGTGAAACTAAACACACAGTGTGGTATGATGGGCTTCATATAGATGGCGTTTGGATTGATGGAGGTGATAGGTTCAAACAAGGGTGAGGTTAAGAAAATCTCAGAAAGGTCAATGAACCACAGTTCAATGCAGGTTCAAACAAGGGTGAGGTTAAGAACCCCTGTTAGAGTGAGGTTAAGAACCCCAAATCGAGTGAGGTTAAGAGCGCCTATTAGAGTAAGGTTAAGAACCTCAGAAAGGACAATAAACCACAGTTCAATGACCTCCATCAAAATGACCATGCCGATTCTGGATCAAAAGTTCAATGACCTCCGCAAAAGACCATGCCGATTCTAGCACAGCCATAAGGTCGTTGACCTCTTGTTCAAGGTCAATGACCCGGTTCAAGGTCAATGACCTTATGACTGTGCTAGAATCGGCATTTTCCTACTACTCCGTCACGGCACTTCCATCTTCCTACCACTGCCGCTCGTGTTGCCTTGCTCTTACCGGCATGAAATTTGGTAAGTGATGCTGCCACACAACCCTACACTATTTTTCTCCCAAGTTTCCCGTTGATCCGATATATACAACGAAATAATGGTGAAATAGCGAACCTTAACTTGAGTTCCTCCAGCATCACCTGTAACTCGCCCGTACTCCCCGCCACTATCACCACGCCGTCTGCAAACATAAGTTATTCAAAAACTCTCCGTTAATTTTGATTCCCTTTTCATCCCAATTTAGATTTTTTTAAATTTCGTCCAGGGCGCAGTTAAATAGCAGCGGAGAGACTGGATCTTCTTGTCTTACTCCTTTCTTGATTTCGAAGATACCCTTCCAGATCTGTAGCTATTTGCGCTTTTAGCCCTCAGTATGTTTCCTGAATTAGAGTTACAAAATCTTGGTTTATTCCGTAGTGAATACGAGTTTGTTTGTGGAGATCGAAAGCTTTGGTAAAGTCTATGAAGGCCAGATGGATGGGAATTTGATATTCGGTTGCCTTCTGGATGAGTATATTTATTGTGTGGAGGTGATCGACCGTGGAGAAGCCCCTCTTGAAGCCCGCCTGGCATGTAGTTTGTTGAAGCTCTGGCTCTACTCTCAGTCGGAATCTAACATCGACGAAAGGATTTTTGGCCAAGATTGGTGTCAGGCTAATTGGTCTATAGTTTTTGATACTGCACCTACAGCCATTTTTAAATCTTTCCTATTAACTTTACTTATTCTTTTTATTTTTAGAACCATTTATGTCCTTATTTTATTATTATTATTAGGGACCCATTTATCAGCCCACAATGGTAATGTTGAATTCACGAAAGAAATATGCTGTTTGCACGAAATATATAAATGACAAGAGTAGTTGTAATATGCCGATTCTAGCACAGTCATAAGGTCATTGACCTTGAACCGGGGTCATTGACCTTGAACAAGAGGTCAATGACCTTATGGCTGTGCTAGAATCGACATGGTCTTTTGCGGAGGTCATTGAACTTTTGATCCAGAATCGGCATGGTCATTTTGATGGAGGTCATTGAACTGTGGTTTATTGTCCTTTCTGAGGTTCTTAACCTTACTCTAATAGGCGCTCTTAACCTCACTCGATTAGGGGTTCTTAACCTCACTCTAACAGGGGTTCTTAACCTCACCCTTGTTTGAACCTGCATTGAACTGTGGTTCATTGACCTTTCTGAGATTTTCTTAACCTCACCCTTGTTTGAACCTATCACCTCCATCAATCCAAACGCCATCTATATGAAGTCCCATGATACAACATTGTGTTTAGTTTCATCAAGCACTCATAGAAGTCTCCATTTTTTCACCTCCTTCTCTCTAGATTTTTTTTTTAATTTTTTTTCTAATTCAGCCGTGTTGGGATTCGAACTCTCAACCTTTGGAATGAAATGCATGCACTCTAACCACTCAACTACCTGACCCTCCAAAAGAATAGTGCAAAAACTTATTCTTATACCTTTCTGCAGACCTAAATGCAAGTCTAAACTGGTTCTCATCACCGTCGCCGGCTTGATTGACAAGCTATTGTTTGCAATTTTGAACCAGTCTAATGGCTTTCTATTGTTCTCGCACTTGTCGCCATTTTTGATTGAAATGCTTTTGTTTGAAATTTTTTAACCAGACTAATGTCTTTCTATTGTTCTCCTCTCTATCATCAACTTGATTGACAAGTTATTGTTTGAAATTTTTTGAGCAGACTAATGGGTTTCTTTTGTTGTTACTTATTCTGAGAACTTCTAATAATGGGACTTCAACAAATTCTTTTGAACTCATCTAAACTGGTTCTTAAAAAACGCTATTGATGTAACTAATGCTATGAGAGATATTCTAAACTCTAGTGATGGTGCTCATTTGAAACCTCCCAAATTTCTTCAGGTTGATTTGGGGAAAGAATTCTACAACTCTAAGTATTAATTAATTAATTTAGTCGTTTACCTGAGCAATCAACCTGAGGACAGCGGTTCGATACTAGACGCGCTAGCGTCTATTATCGAAGCTTCTGTCCCTCGCAATAAAGAGAGGAGATTCGTCGATCTTTGAAGACGAAGGTCTTCTAAGATCGACGAGTCTAGCTCTCGCTTAAATGCAATTAGATATCAAAAATGAGGAAAATATGAAATAATATTTCGGAAATACGCATCGAGATTCGAATATTCGAATTGGCGAGCCAGTTTCACGTTCCAGGCTATGAGGAATGGGCATTTCGCTTATTTCGTCTCAAGTCATTAGCAAACAGCGATGACCACCGGAGAAAAAATGTCGCCATTGTGTGGGTATGCCAAACGGTAAACAATGCTTTTGTAACTCGAGAATCCTTTGTCCAGACTCTAGACACTTTTGCAGGTTGGAAAATAACGGAGGTGGTGACGGTTGTGCGACTGGTTGTGCGACTTGCTATCGGTTGTGCGACTTGCTATCGTCTAACGGGATTGTCTAACAGTAGACAATCCTTTTGCAAACTCGAGATTCCTTCGTTGGTGTCCAATGTAAAGTGGGGGAAGCATTAAGTGGGTGATATTTTCGTTGTATATTATTAACCGAATATTTAAAATTTCGCGCGTGTTGATGTTTGTATGATGTTAACGGGGTAAGTGATTAAGGAGGTAGACAGGAGAGTCCTCGTTAGACGCGCAGCGTCAGCGATGAGCCTCTCAGCGTCTCCCAATTAAATTTAGAACAGTATCAACCTATCAATCCTGAATTAATTTTCGAATCGAAATTGATGGCCATCTACCAACCCGAGACAAGAGAGTCCCTCAATAGACGCGGCAGCGTCTATCGATGGACCTCTCAGTGTCTCGCAATTAAATTTGAGTATAACCAATCATTATTATTATTATTAATTTTGCAAATCTCCGAATCAAAGAATATCATATACATGGACATGTATGCTATTTTCACTCGATGCAGTCGACGGACGAGACAATTTCACATTTGTACCGTTAAAACCAGCGTTAGATTCGACAAACTACCCCATCATGGACATGCATGCTATTTTCACACGAAGCAGTCAACAGGCGAAACATATCTTTAGACTTTTTTCGCAAAAGTAGACTCGACCTGTATCAATTAGCGAGCGTGACACTTGACGCTTTGAGTGTACGGCTCCAAGCCCAGGGCAAATAGTATCAATCAACTTCTAATGTGCATATTGTAATCCCTTTTTTTCTCGCGGATACAGGCGTCAGCCTTATTTTATCCAACCAGCCTATGATTAGAAGATTTTAACGAAAAAGTGGTGACATTAAAGCTTTAGACATTGCATTTTAGATTCAAATCCGAGATTAGGATGTTTTAACGATAAAGTGGGAGATACCTACATGAAATATCTTTATTTTAACAGAATTACCTTTGAGTAGAGGGGATATCGAACAACAGATGAATGTGTGAGCATTTACCCAAATTACTCTCGAGTATAAGGAGATAGCCTTCTGCTGGGAGTTGGAAGTTTTGATGGAGAAAGCGTTAGCTTCTTCATCTATACTCCCCATCTCGCCCTAATTAATATTAATTAATTAAATGAGAGAGAGATACCTACTTGTATTTTATCCGAATTACTTTTGAGTAGGAGATTATCAAATGCCAGAGGAAATGATACCCGAATTACTTTTGAGTTGGTTATCAAATATCAGATGAATGCGATGGACATTGAGTACAAGGAGATATCCTTTAGCCCGGGAGATGAGAGTTTTAGCGGAAAAAGCGTCAGCTCCGTTGCCTATACTCTCCATCTCGCCCTAATTAATATTAATTAAATGAGAGGCATTTACATGAAATATTTGTATTTTATCCAAATTACTCTCGAGTATAGTAAGGAGTTAGCCCTCAACCTGGGAGATGAGAGTCCCAATTAAGCTATTGAGCCTAATGAATATTAAAAAATGAAATAATTTTCGCAAAATCCTCGAATTTTTGAATCAGAGTCATGTTTTATATTCAATTTGAAAAATCCTCTGTAATTACCTCCGAATAACGGGTTTTCATCAAATATCTGCAAATCCTCAAGACTATAATGCTATGTGCACATCGTTGGTATGCAGCAAAAGTACCGTTTGATTTAGGCTTTCGCTCCCATTGTCAGTGGCTTTTTTACATAAATTACAAAATACTAGCTAGTCTTCCAAGATAGTGATTCTGTTCCAAGTACGTTTAGGGTTGCTTCAATGCTATTTCTCTTCAAAAAACGTACCTAAAATTCTCCTTATTTAAAGTCTTAAATCTCAGCCAAATGAGCATGTGTTTGAAAATGAATTTTGAGCATGTATACAGAGTGTCCTCGATGATTCTAGTTAGCATATAAGGCGTCCCAAAGTCAAAGTAGGAGGCGGATAAAGCAGAGAGCTATTAAAATTGAGAGCTAAAATAGTCCTAACAGTCTCCCTGACCTCTCTCGGAGGAAAGAATCTATAGAACTTGCTATATGAAGATCCATTTTCCTTCCATATTGACCTACGAGTATAATAACCAACTAACTGGGAGATGAGATGAGTTTAGATGGCTGAATAAATGAATGATTCGTTACAAATGATGAGATATTTCGCTTCTAGATGGAGAATATTTTCGCTAATGAGATGATCGAATTACATGATGAAGAAAGTACCGTTGATTCAGGCTTTTGCAGCAGTTACGAGTTCGAAATTGTCAGGTATATTGATAGGTAGACATTCCTGGAATGCAAAATACCATTACTTTGCGCGAGTTACTACCCATTTGTTATGAATTTAGGCTTGGTCCCCAGGCTCGATAGTATTTCAACCAGTGTGCGATACTCGCTGGTCTTCCAACATACTGATTCTGTTCCAAGTACGTTTAGGGTTGATTCTATGCTATTTCACCTCGAAAAACGTATCTAAAATTCTCATTATTTAAAGTCTTAAATCTCAGACAAGTAAGCATGTATGTTTGAAAATGAATTTTTGACCATGTATACAGCGAGTATCCTCGATTATTCTAACCAGCTTATAATAGGATGTCCCAAAGTCAATGTAGGAGGCGGATAAACAGAGAGCTATTAAAATTGAGAGCTAAGATAGTCCAAACAGTTTACCTGACCTCTCTCTCTCTCTCTCTCTCTCTCACTCTCTCTCTCTCTCTCTCTCTCTCTCTCTCTCTCTCTCTCTCTCTCTCTCTCTCTCTCTCTCTCTCTCTCTCTCTCTCTCTCGGGGCAATGCTTGAAAGGGTATATTCCAGAGCTCGGGGTTACGAGAAAAAGTGAAAAGGAGGGCGTTGTTAGAGTTTATATCTCAGACCGGTAGATTTAATGGAGACAGGCGAAATGAGCAATAGGAAAGAATCTACTGAACTTGATGCATGAAAATCCATTTTCCTTCCATATTGACCTATAATAGCCAGCTATCCGGGAGATGAGATGAGTTTAGATAGCTGAATACTTAGACCTCGAGTTTATAATGACAAAACCTAAAAGAATGAGTTGCATACATACATAATACAGACGTTTTTGAAATTTGCTCAACAATTGATTCCAACGGTCTATATGTATACCATTAAAAAGAATGTGGATGAGCAGTTATTTTTATCGTTCCATTAGAAGCTAACAGGTTATCATAACCTGACCAACCTTTCACATTTGCTTGTTCTTACTGGACAATTATAAAAATAAGAATAAATGCCTATTTCAGGAAAATTATCGCTCATTTGTCGAAACAAAGAGTAATCAATTAAAATATTTACATTGATTCGAGTCGATAGTAGAGTCAGTTGACATTGAAAACATAACTAAAATCAGGAAAACGACTAAAAATATGAAATTTTTCGAATAAATTATCGCTTTCCATGATAGTGTGAGAATGATGGAAGTCAAGAGGAGTGTCCAACCTGAGAGAAGAGGGGCTAGCGTCTTCATTAAAGTCCTCTATCTCTTCCAATTAAATTTCAAATACAACCAACTTATCAAACCTGAATTACTTTTTCCAATCAAATTCCATGACCATCCACTGAGCTGAGATAAGAGAGTACCTCATTGAACGACTGTTCAATGTTGTACCTCTCTGTGTCTCGCAATTAAATTCTGAATACAGCCAATCGTTAAAAACCTAAATTAATAATAATAATTTGAGAAATTTTTGCAAATCGACGAATGCCTGACTACGATGAGAGGAGAGCTTCGACAATAGATGCGCCAGCTCCATCATCGGAGACTCTATCTCTCCCGGATAAGCTACTGAGCCTAACGAATAATTTAATTAAATAATTTTTGTGAAACCTTGGAATTTCTGAAAATCATTGGTGGAATTTCGATCAAAGTGTGATCCAAATTCGCTTCTAGGCAGAGAGTATGATGCTAATGGAGTAGGTAATTACCTCTAAATAACGGGTTTTCATCGAGTGCGGAGTCTGTAAATCCTCGAGACATCATTGGTATGTAGCTCTTGGAGACAAATGTTCGAAGGGGTGTATTTCAGAGCTCGGGTTGAGAGCAAAAGTAAAAAGAAGGATGTTTTGGAGTTTAAATCTCAGACAGCTGGCTTAAAGGTATACTCGTATGTAACTAAAAACGAGAAAATGAAGGAAAATGGACAAAAATATGAAATTTCGAATCAGTTATTGCTTCTCATGATAGAGTGAGAATGATAAAAGAGTCAAGATGAGTGTCTAGAACATAATAAATTGTAGCCAATGAAGACATTGTCTATAAGAAAAAATAGTCAAAACAGCGAAAATGGGAGGAAAATGGCATTCGAATACATGAACAGACTGTGTCAACATACAGGAGTAAGAGACTATATAATATTTATCCCAACGAAAAAAGTAGAAAAAGCATGTGAAATGTGTTGATTTTCGAATCTATTGTTGATGATAATCAAGTTAATTTCTGTTGCGTTACAGATTCATGGAGTAAGGAGACTATATTATCTAGTAATTTTATATTTCCTGCAAAAATCGTTAAGTTTTGAGTTGTTTCATGCATGAATTGAGGAGGAGAGAGTGACTGGACTGCATAATTATAGCTAGTAGAGCCAATATCCAATGGAAAAATAGTTAAAATGAGAGAGTCAGACCGTTATCGCTCTCATTTATGTTCACATTCAGGAAACTTCATCTCCCCCAAATAAGGTACTAAACCTATCATTTATTTTGCTAATGAGAAGGGTGAGTATAATGAAAGGTAATACTCGAAAAGGCAGATTCGAGAGCTCCAGGTTGAGAGCAAAAGTGAATGGTAGAAGCTGTTCAGAGTATAAATCTCGAACATTGGGATTTAATGGTCACAGACAGAAAGGGAATAGGTATCATCATCTGTAAACTAATGTATATGGGGTTAGGGGTTAATATATAGAAAAATTTTATCTGAATTTCCAAGCAGAGTAAAATATGTAAAAGGAGATGTTAATATTAAATATAAGTTTGAAATATTTACCATTAGATCATAGCAAATGTACATTAATCTCTCAAGAAACTGATAAATTTATTGAAAATCATAAAAATCGTTTGAGAGGGAATACATAGTATTCTGATAATAACAGGGGTTCTATTAATAAACCTGTACATTCAAAAGATCGTCGATAGATGGAAAATTATACAGACGTGATGTGAAGGCTGTCTTCCAGAGGTATTCGAGATAGAAATAGCAATGGTATAGTGGGAACGGATAAAAATTTAGAAAAAACAGCTGAAACTGACTAAAAGAGCACTATTTTGAATATTTAGCATTTTGATGTAAGTAAAACAGACAATTATTCGAATAATATTTGATTGAAAATTTGAATGGTAGGTATAGGCATTTGCTAAAAAAGAACAAAGTGTAAAATCCCTTCATTCATCCATCAATGCAGAGAGTCAGTTGATAGATGGAAAAATAGGTAGACAAGACATGCGACAGATGAGGAGATTGCCTTCTGAGGCACTCGAGAGAAAATCATATATCATAATCAAATAGCAGTAGGTGAAGACAGAGGTAAAATTAAGTGCCACTTAATGCTGTTGTTCAATCTACTGATGAAAACACGGGAAATGGGTGAATAATCTGGAAAGGTAGATATTAATCTGCTCAAAAATAGGTAAAAAATTAGCAGTTTTGCGGAATAATATTATTAAATGATTAAAATTTGGATGGAGTAGACAAATAGTATGTAAATCAGTGGGGTGAACTGGCTATTAGTATTGAAATCAAGGGAAATAAGCAAATATGAGGGAGGATTAGGAGAAAGTTTTAAGGTATTAGGTACAAATAGAAGGCAGCAGCGGCACTATGTTAATTTCATCAAAAATTTGTTAAATTCGACAAAAATGGCAACCAATATTGGAAAAATCGTTTTAAATGGAATATCTACAACTATTTTGACAATGACATATGCTCAGTTTAAGAGTCTGCGCATTAAAAAGACCAGAATACTCACAGATGAATGGAGAAAAATGTGTAGGTGAGATATGATGTATACTAGCTGCTTCAGTTGAGAAAGGCATCTTCCAAAGGTACTCGACATATGTAGATCGTTTTTTCATTGAAATTTGCTAAACTCATAGAAAATAGCTGAAAAAACTGTCAAAATGGTTAAAATGCGAAGAGACATTCGTCTACCCTATACGAATTTCGAAAAATTATAATAGAAATAATAATAATAACCACTTCAATCTCCTTTATGTTCAAGATGAGACTTCCTTAGGCGCCGAGGATAGTCCCGTCAATGGACATTTTTGTTATATCACCAATCTAAGTCGCTTAGTAAGCGCACAAAATAATAAACATAAAGGTGCTCTGCATATTTGCCAGCGCTGTCTTACAAGTTTTCAAACTGAGCGGGCATTATCCGAGCATGAGAAATTGTGCTCAACTCATAATTCAGTTCGTTCAGAAATGCCTGCTGATGATAAAACTATTCAGAGATTTAAAAATCATAAATTTAATCAAAGAATACCTTATATAATTTACGCTGATTTCGAATGCGCCCTTGTGCCATTTTCAACTGCCAATCGTGAGCAGAATGTTGAGGGTGCATTCACCGAAAAAACGCACATTCATACACCTACGTCATATTGCTATTATGTTGTATGTAGCAACGAATCTGATCAGACAGTATACACACCTCAGTTATACAGAGGACCTGGGGCAGTTCAACACTTCTGGAAAAGTATTCGCGCAGAGTTGACGAAAATTGCTGCCATTTATAAAAACATCATACCGATTAATATTACCCGGAAGACGAGATGCGGCTAAGAGATGAGGTTCGATGTCACATCTGCGGGGCTAATCCTCCACCTCCGCCTGCATCTTCCGATTTTGTGGTCGACCACTGTCACCTAACCGGCGCAGTTCGTGGGTGGGCCTGTACTTCTTGTAATATCAATTACCAGCTCCCAACCTTTGTCCCCATTGTTCTACACAACGGCTCTAACTATGACTTCAAAATGTTGATACGCGACATATATGCTGAAACTTCTCTCAATGAAGTAGTAGAGGATAGGAGCATGCCTGCTCGCAGGGGTAATAACACTAAAAGACCAAAGCGAGCTCGTCACAGTTTTATTTTAGACGAGGCTAGCAATGGTGAAAATTCTGATGTTGACGATGAAAATGAATATAATGCGAATGCTAATGAAAATAATAATAATATTGATAATGCGAATGCTAATAATAATTGCATCTCGAATGGTAAAATCGAGGTTATTGCAAAAAACGCCGAAAATTTCATCTCGTTTGAGGTGAAAATCTGTAAAGATTTAAGTGCTCGCTTTATTGACAGCTTCCGCTTTATGTCATCAAGCTTGAGCACATTAGCTAATAATTTAAACACCAGCCAGCTGCATCACATTTCAAAGTTCTACCAGGGTAATATGTTTGATCTACTCACTCGAAAGGGCGTGTTCCCTTATGAGTACATCACGTTTTATGTAATATGACACTGTTGATAATTAGACAGCCTATGCAATCAGCAATCATTGTTCTATTAGTAATTTGTTTAATTGAAGTACTCGGTATCAGCTGCAAATCCAATAAAACATGGGAAAATGTATATGTTTATTCAAAAATGTCTATTTTCACTAAAAATTATGTGTTTTACCTGAAAAATTTAGATTTACTGAGAGAGAACGACATTTTAAACAGTATTTTGGCTATTTTCCTTAGTTTTGATTCTCTTCGTGGGGGTAGGGGGTTCTACTCTTTGTTCTCTTACCACCACCATATGTTTACCTTTTCGGAAGTTCAATCTATTACTAACTTGATAACATAGGTGCAAAACTTCCTATCAATTGCCTATTTTATCGAAAAATACCAAGTATTGAAATTTAGTCAGATTCAATTAGTTTTCCCTTTCATGTTGATTCTCTCATGATAGTGGGAAGGGGGCTCCACTCCTTGTTCTCTTTCTGCTATATGCATACCCCTTTCAACAAAAAATTCTAATCAGTTTACTATTCTGCTGACAAACGCACAACACCTCTTAATTATTATCAGTCCCATCAGCCATCAAAATAACAAGAAGGCATTCAAAATTAGAATACTTTTTAACACATTCAGCTAATTTTCTATAATATTAATACCCAAAAAGTCCCGAAAAATAGTCGATACCTCACTGATGATGATTGAGAATTACCGATCTTACGTTGAATGGATTAAAGTTGAAGAGGGGATAAGTTAATGTAAATATTAACTGATTACTGTAATTTAGGATGGAATAATAATATTTCTCTGTTATAGGGAGAAATTTCTAAATTTTCTTCGCAAGTTTGTGTGTAATTCTCTTCATTGGGGGGAGGGGTGGAGAGGGGGAATTTCTCACCTGAAATATGATTACATTTAAAATATTTTACACCTGATAGGATACCTCTTTACATAATTTCAATCAATTTACAAATCCCAAGTTAATATCAATCAGCTATAACAAGTTGTATCTGTGGGTGAAGTTTCACTCCTTGTTCCCTTTCTTAGCAAAAAAGCTTGTAGGTACTTTGAAAATTTTTAGTCCATTATCGGCTATCTGTTTTACCTTTTACATACATCAAAAATACCAAAATATTCAAATTTAGAGCATTTTACAGATTTTTTGTAGAAAAAGGTAGGTATTTTTAGCTAGATTCGGTTAGTTTTCCTAATTGTTCATCTTTGATTAAATTAATACCTACCTTTTTAGAGTATTAGCAAATATCTGTCCTTTCAGGCTATACATATAGCATAGTCAATCCAGTATTCTTAGATACTTATTTTCTTTCATTAATTAATTCTCATATAAAGTATCTCGTTTGTACATTTTTCTCAGAGCCATTAGCGATCATATTCAGCTTCCTTATGATTCAGTGACTTGCAATGTTCAATCTATCGCCATAACTTCACATAATAGCAAGACAAATATCCGCATTTTAACCATTTTGACAGTTTTTTCAGCTATTTTCTATGAGTTTAGCAAATTTCAATGAAAAAACGATCTACATATGTCGAGTACCTTTGGAAGATGCCTTTCTCAACTGAAGCAGCTAGTATACATCATATCTCACCTACACATTTTTCTCCATTCATCTGTGAGTATTCTGGTCTTTTTAATGCGCAGACTCTTAAACTGAGCATATGTCATTGTCAAAATAGTTGTAGATATTCCATTTAAAACGATTTTTCCAATATTGGTTGCCATTTTTGTCGAATTTAACAAATTTTTGATGAAATTAACATAGTGCCGCTGCTGCCTTCTATTTGTACCTAATACCTTAAAACTTTCTCCTAATCCTCCCTCATATTTGCTTATTTCCCTTGATTTCAATACTAATAGCCAGTTCACCCCACTGATTTACATACTATTTGTCTACTCCATCCAAATTTTAATCATTTAATAATATTATTCCGCAAAACTGCTAATTTTTTACCTATTTTTGAGCAGATTAATATCTACCTTTCCAGATTATTCACCCATTTCCCGTGTTTTCATCAGTAGATTGAACAACAGCATTAAGTGGCACTTAATTTTACCTCTGTCTTCACCTACTGCTATTTGATTATGATATATGATTTTCTCTCGAGTGCCTCAGAAGGCAATCTCCTCATCTGTCGCATGTCTTGTCTACCTATTTTTCCATCTATCAACTGACTCTCTGCATTGATGGATGAATGAAGGGATTTTACACTTTGTTCTTTTTTAGCAAATGCCTATACCTACCATTCAAATTTTCAATCAAATATTATTCGAATAATTGTCTGTTTTACTTACATCAAAATGCTAAATATTCAAAATAGTGCTCTTTTAGTCAGTTTCAGCTGTTTTTTCTAAATTTTTATCCGTTCCCACTATACCATTGCTATTTCTATCTCGAATACCTCTGGAAGACAGCCTTCACATCACGTCTGTATAATTTTCCATCTATCGACGATCTTTTGAATGTACAGGTTTATTAATAGAACCCCTGTTATTATCAGAATACTATGTATTCCCTCTCAAACGATTTTTATGATTTTCAATAAATTTATCAGTTTCTTGAGAGATTAATGTACATTTGCTATGATCTAATGGTAAATATTTCAAACTTATATTTAATATTAACATCTCCTTTTACATATTTTACTCTGCTTGGAAATTCAGATAAAATTTTTCTATATATTAACCCCTAACCCCATATACATTAGTTTACAGATGATGATACCTATTCCCTTTCTGTCTGTGACCATTAAATCCCAATGTTCGAGATTTATACTCTGAACAGCTTCTACCATTCACTTTTGCTCTCAACCTGGAGCTCTCGAATCTGCCTTTTCGAGTATTACCTTTCATTATACTCACCCTTCTCATTAGCAAAATAAATGATAGGTTTAGTACCTTATTTGGGGGAGATGAAGTTTCCTGAATGTGAACATAAATGAGAGCGATAACGGTCTGACTCTCTCATTTTAACTATTTTTCCATTGGATATTGGCTCTACTAGCTATAATTATGCAGTCCAGTCACTCTCTCCTCCTCAATTCATGCATGAAACAACTCAAAACTTAACGATTTTTGCAGGAAATATAAAATTACTAGATAATATAGTCTCCTTACTCCATGAATCTGTAACGCAACAGAAATTAACTTGATTATCATCAACAATAGATTCGAAAATCAACACATTTCACATGCTTTTTCTACTTTTTTCGTTGGGATAAATATTATATAGTCTCTTACTCCTGTATGTTGACACAGTCTGTTCATGTATTCGAATGCCATTTTCCTCCCATTTTCGCTGTTTTGACTATTTTTTCTTATAGACAATGTCTTCATTGGCTACAATTTATTATGTTCTAGACACTCATCTTGACTCTTTTATCATTCTCACTCTATCATGAGAAGCAATAACTGATTCGAAATTTCATATTTTTGTCCATTTTCCTTCATTTTCTCGTTTTTAGTTACATACGAGTATACCTTTAAGCCAGCTGTCTGAGATTTAAACTCCAAAACATCCTTCTTTTTACTTTTGCTCTCAACCCGAGCTCTGAAATACACCCTTCGAACATTTGTCTCCAAGAGCTACATACCAATGATGTCTCGAGGATTTACAGACTCCGCACTCGATGAAAACCCGTTATTTAGAGGTAATTACCTACTCCATTAGCATCATACTCTCTGCCTAGAAGCGAATTTGGATCACACTTTGATCGAAATTCCACCAATGATTTTCAGAAATTCCAAGGTTTCACAAAAATTATTTAATTAAATTATTCGTTAGGCTCAGTAGCTTATCCGGGAGAGATAGAGTCTCCGATGATGGAGCTGGCGCATCTATTGTCGAAGCTCTCCTCTCATCGTAGTCAGGCATTCGTCGATTTGCAAAAATTTCTCAAATTATTATTATTAATTTAGGTTTTTAACGATTGGCTGTATTCAGAATTTAATTGCGAGACACAGAGAGGTACAACATTGAACAGTCGTTCAATGAGGTACTCTCTTATCTCAGCTCAGTGGATGGTCATGGAATTTGATTGGAAAAAGTAATTCAGGTTTGATAAGTTGGTTGTATTTGAAATTTAATTGGAAGAGATAGAGGACTTTAATGAAGACGCTAGCCCCTCTTCTCTCAGGTTGGACACTCCTCTTGACTTCCATCATTCTCACACTATCATGGAAAGCGATAATTTATTCGAAAAATTTCATATTTTTAGTCGTTTTCCTGATTTTAGTTATGTTTTCAATGTCAACTGACTCTACTATCGACTCGAATCAATGTAAATATTTTAATTGATTACTCTTTGTTTCGACAAATGAGCGATAATTTTCCTGAAATAGGCATTTATTCTTATTTTTATAATTGTCCAGTAAGAACAAGCAAATGTGAAAGGTTGGTCAGGTTATGATAACCTGTTAGCTTCTAATGGAACGATAAAAATAACTGCTCATCCACATTCTTTTTAATGGTATACATATAGACCGTTGGAATCAATTGTTGAGCAAATTTCAAAAACGTCTGTATTATGTATGTATGCAACTCATTCTTTTAGGTTTTGTCATTATAAACTCGAGGTCTAAGTATTCAGCTATCTAAACTCATCTCATCTCCCGGATAGCTGGCTATTATAGGTCAATATGGAAGGAAAATGGATTTTCATGCATCAAGTTCAGTAGATTCTTTCCTATTGCTCATTTCGCCTGTCTCCATTAAATCTACCGGTCTGAGATATAAACTCTAACAACGCCCTCCTTTTCACTTTTTCTCGTAACCCCGAGCTCTGGAATATACCCTTTCAAGCATTGCCCCGAGAGAGAGAGAGAGAGAGAGAGAGAGAGAGTGAGAGAGAGAGAGAGAGAGAGAGAGGTCAGGTAAACTGTTTGGACTATCTTAGCTCTCAATTTTAATAGCTCTCTGTTTATCCGCCTCCTACATTGACTTTGGGACATCCTATTATAAGCTGGTTAGAATAATCGAGGATACTCGCTGTATACATGGTCAAAAATTCATTTTCAAACATACATGCTTACTTGTCTGAGATTTAAGACTTTAAATAATGAGAATTTTAGATACGTTTTTCGAGGTGAAATAGCATAGAATCAACCCTAAACGTACTTGGAACAGAATCAGTATGTTGGAAGACCAGCGAGTATCGCACACTGGTTGAAATACTATCGAGCCTGGGGACCAAGCCTAAATTCATAACAAATGGGTAGTAACTCGCGCAAAGTAATGGTATTTTGCATTCCAGGAATGTCTACCTATCAATATACCTGACAATTTCGAACTCGTAACTGCTGCAAAAGCCTGAATCAACGGTACTTTCTTCATCATGTAATTCGATCATCTCATTAGCGAAAATATTCTCCATCTAGAAGCGAAATATCTCATCATTTGTAACGAATCATTCATTTATTCAGCCATCTAAACTCATCTCATCTCCCAGTTAGTTGGTTATTATACTCGTAGGTCAATATGGAAGGAAAATGGATCTTCATATAGCAAGTTCTATAGATTCTTTCCTCCGAGAGAGGTCAGGGAGACTGTTAGGACTATTTTAGCTCTCAATTTTAATAGCTCTCTGCTTTATCCGCCTCCTACTTTGACTTTGGGACGCCTTATATGCTAACTAGAATCATCGAGGACACTCTGTATACATGCTCAAAATTCATTTTCAAACACATGCTCATTTGGCTGAGATTTAAGACTTTAAATAAGGAGAATTTTAGGTACGTTTTTTGAAGAGAAATAGCATTGAAGCAACCCTAAACGTACTTGGAACAGAATCACTATCTTGGAAGACTAGCTAGTATTTTGTAATTTATGTAAAAAAGCCACTGACAATGGGAGCGAAAGCCTAAATCAAACGGTACTTTTGCTGCATACCAACGATGTGCACATAGCATTATAGTCTTGAGGATTTGCAGATATTTGATGAAAACCCGTTATTCGGAGGTAATTACAGAGGATTTTTCAAATTGAATATAAAACATGACTCTGATTCAAAAATTCGAGGATTTTGCGAAAATTATTTCATTTTTTAATATTCATTAGGCTCAATAGCTTAATTGGGACTCTCATCTCCCAGGTTGAGGGCTAACTCCTTACTATACTCGAGAGTAATTTGGATAAAATACAAATATTTCATGTAAATGCCTCTCATTTAATTAATATTAATTAGGGCGAGATGGAGAGTATAGGCAACGGAGCTGACGCTTTTTCCGCTAAAACTCTCATCTCCCGGGCTAAAGGATATCTCCTTGTACTCAATGTCCATCGCATTCATCTGATATTTGATAACCAACTCAAAAGTAATTCGGGTATCATTTCCTCTGGCATTTGATAATCTCCTACTCAAAAGTAATTCGGATAAAATACAAGTAGGTATCTCTCTCTCATTTAATTAATTAATATTAATTAGGGCGAGATGGGGAGTATAGATGAAGAAGCTAACGCTTTCTCCATCAAAACTTCCAACTCCCAGGCAGAAGGCTATCTCCTTATACTCGAGAGTAATTTGGGTAAATGCTCACCACATTCATCTGTTGTTCGATATCCCCTCTACTCAAAGGTAATTCTGTTAAAATAAAGATATTTCATGTAGGTATCTCCCACTTTATCGTTAAAACATCCTAATCTCGGATTTGAATCTAAAATGCAATGTCTAAAGCTTTAATGTCACCACTTTTTCGTTAAAATCTTCTAATCATAGGCTGGTTGGATAAAATAAGGCTGACGCCTGTATCCGCGAGAAAAAAAGGGATTACAATATGCACATTAGAAGTTGATTGATACTATTTGCCCTGGGCTTGGAGCCGTACACTCAAAGCGTCAAGTGTCACGCTCGCTAATTGATACAGGTCGAGTCTACTTTTGCGAAAAAAGTCTAAAGATATGTTTCGCCTGTTGACTGCTTCGTGTGAAAATAGCATGCATGTCCATGATGGGGTAGTTTGTCGAATCTAACGCTGGTTTTAACGGTACAAATGTGAAATTGTCTCGTCCGTCGACTGCATCGAGTGAAAATAGCATACATGTCCATGTATATGATATTCTTTGATTCGGAGATTTGCAAAATTAATAATAATAATAATGATTGGTTATACTCAAATTTAATTGCGAGACACTGAGAGGTCCATCGA
Source organism: Acanthococcus lagerstroemiae (assembly GCA_031841125.1). Taxonomy (NCBI): domain Eukaryota; kingdom Metazoa; phylum Arthropoda; class Insecta; order Hemiptera; family Eriococcidae; genus Acanthococcus; species Acanthococcus lagerstroemiae. Next base: position 38,071,609 of record CM063107.1, on the reverse strand, counting down.
TAGACGCTGCCGCGTCTATTGAGGGACTCTCTTGTCTCGGGTTGGTAGATGGCCATCAATTTCGATTCGAAAATTAATTCAGGATTGATAGGTTGATACTGTTCTAAATTTAATTGGGAGACGCTGAGAGGCTCATCGCTGACGCTGCCGCGTCTAACGAGGGACTCTCCTGTCTACCTCCTTAATCACTTACCCCGTTAACATCATACAAACATCAACACGCGCGAAATTTTAAATATTCGGTTAATAATATACAACGAAAATATCACCCACTTAATGCTTCCCCCACTTTACATTGGACACCAACGAAGGAATCTCGAGTTTGCAAAAGGATTGTCTACTGTTAGACAATCCCGTTAGACGATAGCAAGTCGCACAACCGATAGCAAGTCGCACAACCAGTCGCACAACCGTCACCACCTCCGTTATTTTTCCAACCTGCAAAAGTGTCTAGAGTCTGGACAAAGGATTCTCGAGTTACAAAAGCATTGTTTACCGTTTGGCATACCCACACAATGGCGACATTTTTTCTCCGGTGGTCATCGCTGTTTGCTAATGACTTGAGACGAAATAAGCGAAATGCCCATTCCTCATAGCCTGGAACGTGAAACTGGCTCGCCAATTCGAATATTCGAATCTCGATGCGTATTTCCGAAATATTATTTCATATTTTCCTCATTTTTGATATCTAATTGCATTTAAGCGAGAGCTAGACTCGTCGATCTTAGAAGACCTTCGTCTTCAAAGATCGACGAATCTCCTCTCTTTATTGCGAGGGACAGAAGCTTCGATAATAGACGCTAGCGCGTCTAGTATCGAACCGCTGTCCTCAGGTTGATTGCTCAGGTAAACGACTAAATTAATTAATTAATACTTAGAGTTGTAGAATTCTTTCCCCAAATCAACCTGAAGAAATTTGGGAGGTTTCAAATGAGCACCATCACTAGAGTTTAGAATATCTCTCATAGCATTAGTTACATCAATAGCGTTTTTTAAGAACCAGTTTAGATGAGTTCAAAAGAATTTGTTGAAGTCCCATTATTAGAAGTTCTCAGAATAAGTAACAACAAAAGAAACCCATTAGTCTGCTCAAAAAATTTCAAACAATAACTTGTCAATCAAGTTGATGATAGAGAGGAGAACAATAGAAAGACATTAGTCTGGTTAAAAAATTTCAAACAAAAGCATTTCAATCAAAAATGGCGACAAGTGCGAGAACAATAGAAAGCCATTAGACTGGTTCAAAAATTGCAAACAATAGCTTGTCAATCAAGCCGGCGACGGTGATGAGAACCAGTTTAGACTTGCATTTAGGTCTGCAGAAAGGTATAAGAATAAGTTTTTGCACTATTCTTTTGGGAGGGTCAGGTAGTTGAGTGGTTAGAGTGCATGCATTTCATTCCAAAGGTTGAGAGTTCGAATCCCAACACGGCTGAATTAGAAAAAAAATTAAAAAAAAAATCTAGAGAGAAGGAGGTGAAAAAATGGAGACTTCTATGAGTGCTTGATGAAACTAAACACAATGTTGTATCATGGGACTTCATATAGATGGCGTTTGGATTGATGGAGGTGATAGGTTCAAACAAGGGTGAGGTTAAGAAAATCTCAGAAAGGTCAATGAACCACAGTTCAATGCAGGTTCAAACAAGGGTGAGGTTAAGAACCCCTGTTAGAGTGAGGTTAAGAACCCCTAATCGAGTGAGGTTAAGAGCGCCTATTAGAGTAAGGTTAAGAACCTCAGAAAGGACAATAAACCACAGTTCAATGACCTCCATCAAAATGACCATGCCGATTCTGGATCAAAAGTTCAATGACCTCCGCAAAAGACCATGTCGATTCTAGCACAGCCATAAGGTCATTGACCTCTTGTTCAAGGTCAATGACCCCGGTTCAAGGTCAATGACCTTATGACTGTGCTAGAATCGGCATATTACAACTACTGACAAGCGCAGTAACAAGTACGAAACAGAAAAAGAAAGAGTTTGAAGAAAAAATTAAACTTCAGAACGCAATATAATTCATTTACACGATAAAATAAAATACGCCCGGAATTTTAATTCCTTCTACACACAATGAAAAAAGAGACATGATATTACTGCGCCCGAAATAAAAAGTTTAAATTCTCGGTCTCCATCATACTTGCCACAAATTTACAATTGCGCACAAATTAACGTCAAAATCAAATTTTGGACCAAACCGATATCAAAAACGAATTCGTTGAGTTCGAAACCCCTTGATGATCTCGATGAGGTCATTCGCATAAATAATTGGTCTAAAAATTCCTAATGTACTGTAATAAAGGGTAATTTTTACATGCCCACTCTTTTTTTGTTCTCTCAACCCGAGCCCTGAAATCCGCCCTTTCGAGCATTACCTCAGAGCTCCCCTCTATGGCGTTTCTAGAGTACTTAAGAAAAAATTCTTAATGACCGTTTTTATAGAAAATTGGATCCCTCTTAAACTCATGGATCTCCTATCTCCACAAGTATGTACGTTATCCGCGATGACGTATCATTTTTGTGTTTGAACAACATAATATACCGTATGCAAGTCATTTCGTGATATCGATTTTAAAACTCGTCATTCAAACTTTTTTTTCGTGGCTTCACATTTCGTTCGATCACACTTTTTATTTCGTGCTATTTAATACTTCCCTTATTATTATTATTATTATTATTATACACATTTGTGCACCATTCTTTACATCAATATATCCGATGTTGTGTCATTTCAAAAAGGACGTATAACTTCTCAACTTTAAATAATCCATTTGTGCTGCATCGAAAAATCCAATCTAGTTACACTCCCAGATCCAGGCAACTCCCACTGTAACTAACTACTTTTTATTTCACTTCTAAACTCCAAACCTATTTTTGAAAATGTTGCAATTTTTTTATATACCTAACCTTTTTCGAATGACATCATCAATTATAAAAATCGGTAAAAAGATAATGGAGATTTACGAGCATTATTTACAATGCCAACTTTATTGTTAGTAGTTTTCTGTTGTTGGTACTACGTACATATTAATAACTTTGCTTTTGACATGGATATGTCCAATATGGCTCGGCACTCAAAGGAGAAAAATTCGACAGAAAACTTGCCGCAGAAAAACGTTACAATCGTGATTTAGCTGCTTATTCCTATTTACTCGGTCATTCGCTCCATCATGTTTCGATCGACCAGCGCGAAGAATGCCGAGCGATACCGCAAATAAACGACTAGAGAAGGCATTGGAATATAGGTATGCGCGTCAAAGCGGTCGCCTGAACGGCATATCCATGTAACAAAGTCCTTCCAAGCAGCGGTCGGACTCGTTTTCTTTGATATCCCTTTATTCGGACTGTGCAAACAAAAACAACACTGGAACTAAACCCAACTGATAAGCGAACGGTGATGGTTACTTTGACTCCCATAAGAAAAACACACGGAGCAAAGATCATTATGTTACTACCTGAGAATAAGGAAGTTCCTAGAAACCAAAGGTATACTTTTTTATTCCAGAGGGTTTCTAGCATTTGCTAATAAACTTCTGGTTACTAACAAATTTCTTATTCTCAAGTAGTAACATAATGATCTTTGCTCCCTGTGTTTTTCTTATGGGAGTCAAAACATTCGTTGGCCAAAAGTGGATATTTTTGCTAACAGTAACCAAGAACTGTAACTCACTGTGTGACGTCAAATATCTGTTCGTTTATCAAAAAATACCTATTCCACACTAGCGCTTTTACAATTTGCAAAGTCCCAAATGATCGTTTCAGAAATGACGTCACCGACATTCAAGTTGGTAGGAACTACATAAGAATAACATGCAAAAAATGTAAGAGTAAATTTCTGTCTAAATAAATACACCCTGTGTAGGATCGAATCTTACGCGCTTGTTGCTTCGTTTCTCTCCGCTTTCACCCGCTTGTATGCATGACTGGTTTGCCTGGAGAACCTGCTGGAGGGCGAGGAACGCATCCCTTGTGCCAAGGTCTTCGCGTTCGCGGGCTCGTGCCTCGTGGCATTTAGTTAACGACTGCGGTAAAAGTCCGATGCGGGAAATTTGACTTGTGCGTAAGCCGTATCTTGAAAGTGTCGTCGCGTATTTTGTGGTGTTGGTGAGAGACATCAATTTGGGGTGAGTTTTGCTCACTGAGTACACATTTTGCTATGGCTTTTTAAACTGCTTTTATATTTACGCTTGCTCGCAATACTTTCTCGCCGGCGGGGGCGTAGTTGACGCCCCAGGCTCTCCACTATGCAGGGTTTAGACATTACCCTACCCAGGCGATAATGTGGATCCGGCTGTGGGCATTCGGTCGAGTCTCCGGACAGCATACTGAACTGCAGCACAGCCTCAGGGCCGGCACTACCAGGGTACCTATGGGCATTCGTGTGGGCTAGGTATGAACCCCCTGGTATGTTGGTGCTAGTCGGATACTGGGCCAGAGAATAGGATCGCTTAAATGCTTGGCTATGTTATTGGTTTTGGGCTACGGTGCAGTAGTGTTTTGTGCCCGTACTCAAACATGGTTTTCAACTCTGTTGTAGGTACCTCGCCTGAGCAGTTCCCGTCCAGCTATCCATCCATCCGTCCATTCTCTGTAAATAATGTATTTGTAGTTATGGTAGAATTTTAGCGCATAAGCCACTCATGTTAAGTCCATCAATATAAACATTCGAACAATCCTGACTTAATATTTTCGTACAGGGAAATTCTACGCACCCCTGACTGCGTTGCGTATATCTTTCGAATTCCTACCTCTCTCTCGTCTCTCTTCCCTTTTTCAATTCATTTGCATTTCTTTCATTACATTTCTTTTTTTTTTTTACAAAAATACTATCGGAATTGGTCGCGATTGGTGTCATATCAAAGAAGATTTAAAATGCTACAAATGATGTTCTAAGGTTAACTCATAATTTTCGAGAAAAATGCATTGAAACGGTATTCCTCCATACACCTACTTCTAGCTTAAACTTCCTACCAAGTTGTTTCGCTGTAACGTGACGGTGATATCATTTCTGAAACGATCAATTGGTATTACATATTACAGACCATCCAAAATGCGTATATTGATGAGGAAATTCGAACCTGTTTGCTGTATGTTGAATATTATCCACTCGTTGACATTTATTCTGTCTGTTATTATCAATTCTTGTCCGGGCACCAACCACGCAGAGGGAGTCGTATTCTCAAAATTTGCTTGTGACTGTTTTGTAAATGTTAACGGAACAACCCATTCTTTTGAAGGCGTGCGATTGCTGGACCTAGGCGAGATGTACGTTTCCTGCAAGTAGGTTCTAAGTCAGTGGAAAGAGCAAGCGACTATCTTTTTGAGATTTTCTGATAGAAAATGTTTACGCACGCGTTATAAATGTTATACGTGAACCCATAAATATATGTGTAACACAAACCTGCTTAACGATAATTTTACCCTCAGTCGAGGAATTCTGAGTCTGTACTGTTATAATCGGATAGCCTCTGTACTTCGTCCATGGCTCCATTATTGATTCGATGGTTTGTAATTCCGGAAGTTTAATTTTATCCCGAACAACCTGTTCGTCAAATGCTTTCCACAAATCAGCCGATACAACTGAACCGCCGTTTTTGGAACTGGACAAGTATCGTGCGTGCATGGATAAGTGGATGTTTCACCAAATAAAAACTGTTCTATTGTTACTTGTGCTACCTATGAGTACTTCATCAATTTATAACAACAGTTACCCTGTGACTAAATATTGATTCATAGCTTTCTTAAACGTTGAAGACGATACTATATGCTCCAGCATCCTTACAATTGATCCACCTGTTGAGATATATACAAGATTTCATTAAGTGCCGAAGTATAATTCACGAATTAGTAGTTATATGGAAAAGAGGAGTTACGAATAATCGGGCTTGATTTTCCCAATTCGAATCTTCAAAAATCATTCCGAAGGAAATTTATATACCAATTACTCTTATGTTGGGCCCATCGCTCCAACATCGAATAACTTATTTTGTACTTCGTATCCACTCAGGATGACCGACTAATGTCTCATTTCTCCCATTTTCACCGTTGAAATTGAACTAGTACCCATCTTATATTTGCAAACTAAACAAAATAAGCCTTATGACGCTCCATTTACACTTCTAAAAATAGTACCACATTCACTCATAACATAACATTGGATATTTAGTTTTACATTTTATCCTTACATTTGACGCCCTATTTTGGGAGACATCAAACACAATAATAACACGTTACAAAACACAAGCAACCAAACTGCAAGTAGAGAAAATTTGGGGTTTGCAAAATCACAAGACTAACGTGAAATAACGAAGGCCAAAACACTGGCTTCCTCATTCTTTTTTGGCCGGTTAGATGTATGATGACATGTTTCCGAATGATAAATGTTGTTTTAAACTACTTAATATAGAAAATTTTTCCATCTTATTCATAATGTTGTACAGAGTACGACTCTCCCTTGTAGTGTACTACTTATTTATTTGTCCCAAAAACGAAAAATGTTTGTATTTTTTTTTTTGTCTCCTCCCGGTAAAGTATTTCCGTTGGGGGCAAAGATTCACCCATGAACATTTCAGCCATACATAATAATATTAATTCGTGCCAAATTGAGCTTGAAGTTCAAAATACACATGTCCGTGCGCACCCGTAGGCGTCGCGGTTGCCATCGCATTGCGCTCCGCGTAACGCAGCGATGAACCCACGCGCGCGTTTTTGAAACACTAGAATTATTGTTATTTCTTGCCAGCAATTCATTCATTTGACTTCCATTCTGATAACGTATACAGAGTCACAACCACTTACAGCAGAGGCTTCCGAGAAGTGTGTAATTGGTCGCCAGTATCTGAAAGCTGTAAATGGGTAAGGCGCTACCTGCCGGTGCTCGTTGAACTCACCGTCATAAACCACAGGGCTAGTGATATGGGTATTCGACAGGAAGATAGCGCAGTCGTTCAACCTCTCACTTCGCACGGCTGGTCACAGAGTGAAGAGTTGCAGACTTACATATAATAGGAGTTACTTCCTGCAGACGGGCCACTAGGCCCACTCGCAGAAAGGAGACGACGACGAATGACTCATTCAACCATGCGCAATGTGTGCGTTTAAAAGTGGTGAGATTTTGATGAAAAATATGCGTGGCATTGTTAATAAATGATCCGATGATACTTTCCAACATTTAGGTAGTGCTTTCGATTACTCAATATCTAAAGTAATAAAATACAAGAAAATGCGGCAAGTTAAAAATTTAAAATTTTCAATAAATTTCAAATATAGGTGAAATAACAAGTACATTGTATACTATTATATAATTCTATGCGCAATCAGTTTCCCTCTAGTTACCCGGTTACGTTCAGATTGTCCAGAAATCCGTCAGTTATCCTTAGTTCCCCTTTAGTTACTCGGGTAACTGGCGGGATTGCAACCCTCACTCATCGCAATGAAGCTGACGAAACTTCTATCGGCCCAGCATTTCTGGTTTAATGAAGGAATGAGATAGAAATATGGCTACACACGTAAATCACATTCTCTGCACTCCGTAGCATGAAAATTACATTTCGTGGTATTTCTGAATACACAAGCATGCCGCCTGCATGAATCACTCATTTCTTCCCCAGAAATCTTTCAGTCAATGCGAAAATTATTTTTTTAAAGTCAAGATTTTAAATTGGCGATATGGTGAAGGAATGAGAATTAAAATTCTTGTTGAAGCCGAGGAGGGGATTATTGTACCTATCGTCCAGTAAAAAATGATTTATTTTCCCCTTTCTAACAGTATATGTTTGGCATATGTATGTATAAAAAATGCCAAAAGTAGATTACTTCCCTCACAGTTGCATGGCGACTTGAAATGTCCAACTTTCACAGAATGACCCACGTGCAGGTATTCTATATTTTCATATTTCACTACGTGAAGCACACGGCACATTTTTATGTACAGTCAAACAATAACAACTGATTTCTGTTCTATGTGTACGCAGTAGCGTAGCCAGCCTAGTGTTCAGGAGGAGGGGGAGGGCTGTTAGAGGGGGGCCAAAATTAGAAAAACACTATTTCACAAAGTCGCAAGGGGGTCCAGACCTCCTAGACACCTTCTTTTTAAGTCGCATTGCGTTCATTCGGAGTGTCCTGATTCATCTGCAATTTAACACTTCATGTTTGAGTTGTTCCGACAGAGATGTTAGTGTTCTTTAAGGGAGAAAAAAAACCTGAGTAGATAATACCCATATTATTAGAAGAACAAGATAAGAGGTAAAAATATTATAGCTGGGATAAAATTCCAAAATTACTTAATTAAAAAATTTGAGTGAATGGAGTTAACTACAGATATTTCACGGTTTGAATATTTCCAGTTTGACATCTGAGTGGAAACAGGTTCCCCAATAGTTTTATAGGGCAAAGGTATTGACAAATTTCAGAAATCGCACGCCTAATGGCAGTGAATATGTTCGAAACTGCACTTGTCCTGTCGGGCCCACAATTAATAATAATTTTAAGAGACCACAATACAGAAAAACAATTTATAGAACGCCGACAAAACTTATGTGTACAAAGAGAGACATAACACGAGTCAATGCGTGTTGATCTGTTGTTCTTTAACGTGAAATTGAAGGCTCTTGTGACAAGAAATTACGATTTAACGTTTAGAGTTGCGCGCGCAGGTTCATCAATTGAGTTATGCGAAGCACAAGCGATTACAACGGCGTCGCGCGCACGGACATATGTTTTTCGAAATTTAAACTCAAATCAGCCCAGGTTAATATTATCCAACTGGGTTGAACTTTTCAGGAGCTAATTTTTACACCTAAAGTGAAAAATGTAGGATGGCGGATGAGCGAAGAAATTTGAAAAATGAGTGGCACACCAGGGCGCAGAGTAGGTGCATTTTTATTTTACTAAACAGTTCGATGTTCCACTTTGGCCCTCAACATATTAAGTTTTTCGATACCTGCCTATTGCTTTAGTGACAGAACAGAAGAATAGAGGCGTAAGGTATTTTAATATTATTGTAAATCATACCTATACCTCGCAGGTTGATGAGGGTACGGAATTGTAAATATTCTTATACCCAAATACGAACCTTTGTTGTAAGTAATAATATCAACACAGTTGTTAATTCTTTGCGACGAATTTACTTGACATGTCAGGGCATGGTCAGTCTCGACTTCATCTCGGAATAATGCTGTCTGTGTAGCGTCAACAGCAAAGTATTCGTCAATTCTCCATTTTGGTTCTATCTAAAAGTAAATGAAGATACTTCCTATTAGCAAAATTTTTTTTTTTAACATTACTAATACTGTCATGAATTATTTTATTACAATTTTCACTGCAAACTGCTATCATTATAGTTAAAATGAAACAAAAGTTTTTATATCTGTTTACCTACCATCCCAGTTAACAGAACTTCAAAATATCTACTGATGCCTTCATTCAGCCAAACAGAATCCCACCAAGCCATGGTCACATAATCACCGAACCACTGATGAGCGATCACGTCTGCGATGATCATTGTCACTAATTCTCGACTTTTCTCTGAACTGGCTTGCTCATCGTACAGCATGTATCGTTCCCTGAACCGAAGTAAATCAATATTGAACTCCTTTACTTGAGAATAATCTTATCTTTCACAAAATGGGTCAGCCTCGAGATTCGAAGGCCAGATATCAGAAGGCGCAGTCTAAATGTAACGCTCTAATTCCGATTTGGGGCTGGCTCCTTTTGAATAGGAAAAATTCATAGACGCTCGATTAGCACTATACTAGGCCCGGCGCAATTCAAGCGAACTTCTAGCCCCATATCGGAATCGGCGTCTGGCGCATTTCTAGCACCTCAATTTCCAGGTGGGGGCCTCTTCTCTCTTCGATGCGAATCACCATGCTCACCCCTGCCAGGTGACTTATACTTACTTCAAGTAAATCGAGCCCCAGTTTTCCATTCCTCCAAAGAGATAATCAGGAATGGCAACCATATCCATTTTTGGTAATTGGTATGGTACACCTGTGAATGCTTCCATAGATTTCAATAACCGCTGACCAATCCTCAGTGCATGCATCGCGGTGTGAATAACTTTCTCTCTGGCACGAACGGTGAAGTTTTTCGCTGAGTTGGAGATCCACGGGAAATCAGAAACCATGAAAGCTACAAGGTAGGTGGGCATGGGAGGAGATGTCTGGAACTTGTCCAAAAGACGACCCTCGCTTTCATAACTGGAAAACAAATACGATTGGGAATTGGAACTCGGGTTTCTGAATTTCAGTTGAATTCTTACGCAGTGAACTTACTCAGCATCAACGGTCTCTCTCAATGGCATGTTGCTAACTGCTTTCTGATAGGGAAATCGTGCTATGGTAATGTTGAATGGTGTTCTGTGTTGTGGTTCATCGTAGCATGGGAAAGCCATTCTCGCGAAGGTCGATTCAAACATGGTCACAGCTAACCATCTGAAAGAATCATTATCATCTCCCCATAAAGTAGGACGGTATACTTACGTGGATTATTCGGAGAAATTTATCTGAATATTCTGAATTTCTCAGAATAGTTCAAAGTTAGATTTTAACACTCGAAAAATGTATAAATGCTACTGCTTACCTATTGGTTTTGTCAGTTCGGTAAGAGCTCCGATAAAATCCAACCATGTTGTCATTGAGTGTTCCATTGAATTTAATTGTAAGGTTATACGTGAACTTCGCCATCAAATTTTCATTTGTGGTAATTTTCAATAATTCATCGGTGTAATTCAACAGATAATTTGATTTATATTCTTTAGGACCATAAGCCAGCGAGATATTTCTGATTGTCAGATCTTTGCAATGCAATAATATTTCATTCGTTGTGGACAAGACATCGATCATGATAGATACTGTACCTGAAAAATTGAAATGCCCGCTCAAATTCGGTATTATTTTCAAATTATACGAAACTGGCTTCGTCGTATTAGGCAAACGGTAAACGGTCGTGGCGGCGGAGTTAGCTCCAACATAATTAATCTGGGAAGCAATCCAGTGAGCCGATAAAACTAGCCAGAATGACACAAACGAATTTTGTATCGCCTTCATTTCGGAAAAGCGTTTTTGAGAAGGTCAAAATTACTGGCTGGATGAACACATCCTCGCGATATTGCGCTTTCGAGAATATGAAATGTCTTATCATCAATAATGAATTCGAAAGAGTAATAAAAAAATTTATGACTCGTTTCAGGTGTTTAAAATACCTATAAGTATCAACTTATACATTCGACGTAATTGAATGTCTTAAGAGATAAGAGATTTGGAGAGATTTGGAAATTCGGAAGTAGTCGAGCCGTTTTTAATCCCACGGATAGTTGTTTTGTAATCGTTATTGATAAAAAAAACGAACAATATTTATCAATCAAGTGTTTTTGCACGTCTGCGATGACGGTTACCGTATTCTGTTAAGTACATTCTGAACTTATGTGCAGTTTGTATGTATTTGACATACAGGGGAATACGGTCCTAGTGAACGAGACAGTATAAAAATGTACTAATTGCTCTACACAATAATATACCGTAGTTATTCACGCGACTATCACGCTATTCATCATTAGGCCTCTTCTGATGGCGTACTCTGTATTCTGAAGAGAAACGAGATTCAAGGGGAATGTAAAAGAAATGTTATTCATCAATATTCAAGTGATAGTTCAGTGCTTTGACCCGAATTGACCACATTACGAAGGTTATCTCAGAAACGATGCGACAGCGCCCAAATTGAACACCGAATTTGAACTCAGGGTGAAAAATTGAGTTAAAGACAGACCTTATTTCAAAATTTTTGATTTTTTCGAATTTTGAAAATTTCTCCATACTACACATCATGTCTTATGTGGGGCGAAAAAATTTTCGGAGCGCTTCGGCGTCGGTGCTGGTGCTACTTACTCAATTTTCCGAGACGAATTCGAATCCGTCGTCAAATGTGAGCATCAGCCATTTTTTGACCAGTTTTTCGAACTTTTCCGAGCCTATCTCGGGAACGCGTCAGCGCCCAATCTAAACACCGAATTCGAACTCAGCCTGAACTATTGGGTTAAAAACAGTCTTTAATTAGAAATTTTTGATTTCTTCGAATTTTGAATAATTTCTCCATACTATACATCATGTTTTTTTTTGGGCAAAAAAGTTTTCGGAGAGCTTCGGCGTCGACGCTGGTGCAAATTACTCAATTTTTCGAAACGAATTCAAATCCGGCGTCAAAATTGGGTTAGAGTCATTTATTGACCCAAATTGATTACGTTTCCGAGCCTATCACGGGAACGGAGCGAGAGCTCAAAATTTGAACACCAAATTTGAACTCAGCGTTGCAACTGAGTTTAAAACAGTCCTGAATTAAAAATGTTTGATTTTTTCGAATTTTGAACATTTCTCCACACCGTATGAAGAAATTTTCAAAATTCGGAAAAATCACAAATTTGGAATGACAGACTACTTTATACTCAATTTCTCGCGCAGAGTTTGAATTCGCCGTTAAAATTTGGCGGCGACGCCCCCGTTCCCAAGGTACACTCGAAAATGTGGTCAATTTATGTCAAAATATGACTCTAGCTCACTTTTGACAACGGATTCGAGTTCGTCTCGAAAAATTGAGTAAATAGCACCAGCACCGATGCTTTCCGAAAATTTTTTCGCCCCACAAAAGCGTATGGAGCAATTTTGTAATTTCGAAAAAATTAACAATTCTGACTTAGAGACTGTTCTTGACTACATTTTTCACGCCGAGTTCGAATTGGGTGTTGAGATAAGGCCGCGACGCTGTGATCCCGAGATACACTCGAATATGTGGTCAAAATGTGGTCAAAATGGGTCAAAAACTGACTCTAGCTCACATTAGACAACGGATTCGAATTCGTTTCCAAAAATTAAGTAATTAGCACCGGCTCTGACGCCGACACCATCAGAAAATTTTTTCGCCACAAAAAGACATGATGTGTTATAGAGAAATATTCAAAATTCTAAAGAATGAAAATTGCCGAATCAAAGACTGTTTCTGACTCACTTTTTCACGCAGAGTTCGAATTCAGTGTTCAAATTGGGCGCTGACGCTCCGTTCCCGTGATAAACTCGAAAACGTAGTCAATTTGGGTCAAAAAATGGCTGTAGATCAATTTTGACGACGGATTCGGATTCGTCTGGAAAAATTGGGTACGTAGCACCAGCGCCGACGCCGAAGGTCTCCGAAAACTCTTTTGGGCCAAAAAAGGCATGATGTATTATAGTGTGGAGAAATTTTCAAATTTCAAAAAATCAAAAATTTTGATTTAAGGACTGTTTTTAACTCATTTTTTCACGCCGAGTTCGAATTCAGTGTTGGAATTGGGCGCTGCCGCAGCGTTCTTGAGTTAGGCTGGAAGAGTTGGAGAAATTGGTCAAAAACTGACTGTAGCTCAATTTTGACGACGGATTTGAATTCGTCTCGAAAAATTGAGTAAGTTCCACCAGCGCTGACGCCGACGCAGAAGCTCTCCGAAAATTTTTTGACCCAAAAAGGACATGATGTATATAGTATGAAGAAATTTTCAAAATTCGAAAAAATCAAAATTTTTTATTTAAGGACGGTTTTTAACTCATTTTTTTACGCCAGGTTCTAATTCGGTGTTCAAATAGGGCGCTGACGCTCCGTTCCTGAGATACACACGAAAACGTGGTCCATTCGGTTCGAAAAAGGCCTGTAGCTCAATTTTGACGACGGATTTGGATTCATCTGGAAAAATTGAGTATCTAGCACCAGCGCCGACGCCGAAGCTCCCCGACAATTTTTTGTCCCAAAAAAGACATGATGTTATAGTATAGCGACATTTTCAAAATTCGAAAAAATCAAAAATTTTGAATTAAGGACTGTTTTTAACTCTGTTTCACACCGAGTTCAAATTCGGTGTTCAAATTGGGCGCTTACGCTCCGTTCCCAAGGTACACTCGAAAACGTGGTCAATTATCTGTCAAAAAATGACCCATAGCTCAATTCTGACGACGGATTTGAATTCGTCACGAAAAATTGAGTAAGTAGCACCAGCGCCGACGCAAAAGCTCTCCGAAAACTCTTTTGCGCCGAAAAAGACATGATGTATAGTATGGAGAAATTTTCAAAATTCGAAAAAATCAAAAATTTTGACTTCAGGACTGTTTTTAACTCATTTTTTCTAACGCCTAGTTCGAATTCGGTGTAGGAATTGGGCGCAGTCGCTGCTGCGTTCCTGAGAAAAGCCCGGAATAAGAGTTTGCAAAATTGGTCAAAAAGTGACTGTAGCTCAATTCTGACGACGGATTCGTATTCGTCACGAAAAATTGAGTAATTAACACTAGCGCCGATGCCAAAGCTCTGCGACAATTTTTTTGGACCAAAATAGACATGATGTATAGTATGGGGAAATTTTCAAAATTCGAAAAAATCAAAAATTTTGAATTAAGCGATTTTAGCTCATATTCTTACGCAAAGTTCGTATTCGGTGTGAAAATGGGGCCCTGATGCTCCGTTCCTGAGATACACTCGAAAACGTGGTCAGTTCGGGTCAAAAAATGACTGTAGCTCAGTTTTGACGACGGATTTGAATTCGTCTCGACAAATTGAGTAAGTAGCACCAGCGCCAAAGCCGAGGCTCTCCAAAAATTTTTTAGCCTCAAAAAACGCCTGATGTATAGTATGGACACAATTTCGAAATTCGAAAAAACCAAAATTTTTCAATTACAGGATGTTTTCTACTCCATTTTTCACGATGAATTCGAATTCGGTGTTGCGGCGACGCTCAGTTCCCGAAATACCCTCGAAAAAGTAGGAAAAGTTGGTCAATGTTGATCCAATATTAACTGTAACTCAATTTTGACGACGGATTTGACTTCGTCTTGTCAAACTGAGTAATTAGCCCCAGCGCCGACGCCGAAGCTCTCCGAAAGTATTTTCCAAAAATTATGAGTCACAGACTGTCTTTGACTCCATTTTTCACGCTGAGGTCGAATTCGGTGTTCAAATTTGGCAGCGACAGTCCGTTCCCGAGATACCCCAGAAAAAGTTGGAAAAATCAGTCAATTCTGGTCAAAAAATGACTGTAACTCAATTTTGATTACGGATATGAATTCGTCTCGGCAAACTGAGTAGCTAGCCCCAGCGCCGACGCCGAAGCTCTCCGAAAATTTTTTAGCCTCAAAAAACGCCTGATGTATAGTATGGAGAAAATTTCAAAATTCGGAAAAACCAAAAATTTTCAATTAATGTCTGCATTCAACTCCATTTTTCACGCTGAGGTCGAATTCGGTGTTCGAATTTGGCGACGACCTTCCGTTCCCGAGATACCCTCGAAAGAATTGGAATAATTGGTCAATTCTGGTCCAAAAATGACTGTAACTCAATTTTACGACGGATTTGAATTCGTCTCGGCAAACTGAGTAGCTAGCCCCAGCGCCGACGCCGAAGCTCTCCGAAAATTTTTTAGCCTCCAAACACGCCTGATGTATAGTATGGAGAAAATTTCAAAATTCGAAAAAACCAAAAATTTTCAATTAAAGTCTGCTTTCAACTCCATTTTTCACGCTGAGGTCGAATTCGGTGTTCAAATTTGCCGGCTACCGTCCGTTCCCGAGATATCCCCGAAAAAAATGGAAAAATTCGTCAATTCTGGTCTAAAAATGACCGTAACCCAATTTTGACGACGGATTTGAATTCGTCTCGGCAAACTGAGTAACTAGGCCCAGCGCCGACGGCGAAGCTCTCCGAAAATTTTTTAGCCTCAAAAAACGCCTGATGTATAATAGTATGGAGAAAATTTCAAAATTCGAAAAAACCAAAAATTATGAATTAAAGACTGTCTTCGACTCCATTTTTCACGCTGAGGTCGAATTCGGTGTTCAAATTTGGCAGCGACCGTCCGTTCCCGAGATACCCTCGAAAGAATTGGAATAATTGGTCAATTCTGGTCAAAAAATGACTGTAACTCAGTTTTACGACGGATTTGAATTCGTCTCGGCAAACTGAGTAGCTAGCCCCAGCGCCGACGCCGAAGCTCTCCGAAAATTTTTTAGCCTCCAAACACGCCTGATGTATAGTATGGAGACAATTTCAAAATTCGAAGAAACCAAAAATTTTCAATTAAAGTCTGCTTTCAACTCCCTTGTTCACGCTGAGGTCGAATTCGGCGTTCAAATTTGGCGGCGACGCTCCGTTCCCGAGATACCCTCGAAAAAGTAGGAAAAATCAGTCAATTCTGGTCAAAAAATGACTGTAACTCAATTTTGATTACGGATCTGAATTCGTCTCGGCAAACTGAGTAACTAGCCCCAGCGCGGACGCCGAGGCTCTCCAAAAATTTTTTAGCCTCAAAAAACACATGATGTATACTATGGAGAAAATTTAAGAATTCAAAAAAACCCAAAATTTTCAATTACAGGATGTTTTCAACTCCATTTTTCACGTTGAGTTCGAATTCGTTGTTCAAATTTGGCGGCTACCGTCCGTTCCCGAGATATCCCCGAAAAAAATGGAAAAATTGGTCAATTCTGGTCTAAAAATGACCGTAACCCAATTTTGACGACGGATTTGAATTCGTCTCGGCAAACTGAGTAACTAGCCCCAGCGCCGACGCCGAAGCTCTCCGAAAATTTTTTAGCCTCAAAAAACGCCTGATGTATAATAGTATGGAGAAAATTTCAAAATTCGAAAAAACCAAAAATTTTCAATTAATGTCTGCATTCAACTCCATTTTTCACGCTGAGGTCGAATTCGGTGTTCGAATTTGGCGACGACCTTCCGTTCCCGAGATACCCTCGAAAGAATTGGAATAATTGGTCAATTCTGGTCCAAAAATGACTGTAACCCAATTTTGACGACGGATTTGAATTCGTCTCGGCAAACTGAGTAACTAGCCCCAGCGCCGACGCCGAAGCTTTCCGAAAATTTTTTAGCCTCAAAAAACGCCTGATGTATAGTATGGAGAAAATTTCAAAATTCGAAAAAACCAAAAATTTTCAATTAAAGTCTGCTTTCAACTCCATTTTTCAGGCTGAGGTCGAATTCGGTGTTCAAATTTGCCGGCGACCGTCCGTTCGCGAGATACCCCCGAAAAAGTTGGAAAAATTGGTCAATTCTGGTCCAAAAATGACTGTAACTCAATTTTGACGACGGATTTGAATTCGTCGTGGCACACTGAGTAACTAGACCCAGGGCCGACGCCAAAGCTCTCCAAAAAATTATTAGCCTCAAAAAACACATGATGTATTATAGTATGGAGAAAATTTCAAAATTCGAAAAATCCAACAATTATGAATTAAAGACTGTTTTTGACTCCATTTTTCACGCTGAGTTCGAATTCGGTGTTCAAATTTGGCGGCGACGCTCCGTTCCCGAGATACCCTCGAAAAAGTTGGAAAAATCAGTCAATTCTGGTCAAGAAATGACTGTAACTCAATTTTGATTACGGATTTGAATTCGTCTCGGCAAACTGAGTAACTAGCCCCGGCGCCGACGCCGAAGCTCTCCGAAAATTTTTTAGCCTCAAAAATCACATGAAGTATAGTATGGAGAAAATTTCAAAATTCGAAAAAAATAAAAATTTCCAATTACAGGATGTTTTCAACTCCATTTTTCACTCTGAGTTCGAATTCGGTGTTCAAATTTGGCGGCTACCGTCCGTTCCCGAGATACCCTCGAAAAAGTAGGAAAAATTGGTCAATTTTCCTCCAAAAATGACTGTAACTCAGTTTTGACGACGGATTTGAATTCGTCTCGGCAAACTGAGTAACTAGACCCAGGGCCGACGCCAAAGCTCTCCAAAAAATTATTAGCCTCAAAAAACACATGATGTATTATAGTATAGAGAAAATTTCAAAATTCGAAAAAACCAAAAATTATGAATTAAAGACTGTCTTCGACTCCATTTTTCACGCTGAGGTCGAATTCGGTGTTCAAATTTGGCAGCGACCGTCCGTTCCCGAGATACCCTAGAAAGAATTGGAATAATTGGTCAATTCTGGTCAAAAAATGACTGTAACTCAGTTTTACGACGGATTTGAATTCGTCCCGGCAAACTGAGTAGCTAGCCCCAGCGCCGACGCCGAAGCTCTCCGAAAATTTTTTAGCCTCAAAACACGCCTGATGTATAGTATGGAGACAATTTCAAAATTCGAAGAAACCAAAAATTTTCAATTAAAGTCTGCTTTCAACTCCCTTGTTCACGCTGAGGTCGAATTCGGCGTTCAAATTTGGCGGCGACGCTCCGTTCCCGAGATACCCTCGAAAAAGTAGGAAAAATCAGTCAATTCTGGTCAAAAAATGACTGTAACTCAATTTTGATTACGGATCTGAATTCGTCTCGGCAAACTGAGTAACTAGCCCCAGCGCGGACGCCGAGGCTCTCCAAAAATTTTTTAGCCTCAAAAAACACATGATGTATACTATGGAGAAAATTTAAGAATTCAAAAAAACCCAAAATTTTCAATTACAGGATGTTTTCAACTCCATTTTTCACGTTGAGTTCGAATTCGGTGTTCAAATTTGGCGGCTACCGTCCGTTCCCGAGATACCCTCGAAAAAGTAGGAAAAATTGGTCAATTTTCCTCCAAAAATGACTATAACTCAGTTTTGACGACGGATTTGAATTCGTCTCGGCAAACTGAGTAACTAGCCCCAGCGCCGACGCCGAAGCTCTCCGAAAGTTTTTTAGCCTCAAACAACGCCTGATGTATAGTATGGAGAAAATTTAAAAATCCGAAAAAACCAAAAATTTTCAATTAAAGTCTGCTTTCAACTCCCTTGTTCACGTTGAGTTCGAATTCGGTGTTCAAATTTGGCGGCGACCGTCCGTTCGCGAGATACCCCCGAAAAAGTTGGAAAAATTGGTCAAGCCTGGTCCAATAATGACTGTAACTCAATTTTACGACGGATTTGAATTCGTCTTGGCAAACTGAGTAACTAGCCCCAGCGCCGACGCCGAAGCTTTCCGAAAATTTTTTAGCCTCAAAAAACGCCTGATGATAGTATGGAGAAAATTTCAAAATTCGAAAAAACCAAAAATTTTCAATTAAAGTCTGCTTTCAACTCCATTTTTCACGCTGAGGTCGAATTCGGTGTTCAAATTTGCCGGCTACCGTCCGTTCCCGAGATATCCCCGAAAAAAATGGAAAAATTGGTCAATTCTGGTCTAAACATGACCGTAACCCAATTTTGACGACGGATTTGAATTCGTCTCGGCAAACTGAGTAACTAGCCTCAGCGCCGACGCCGAAGCTCTCCGAAAATTTTTTAGCCTCAAAAAACGCCTGATGTATAATAGTATGGAGAAAATTTCAAAATTCGAAAAAACCAAAAATTTGCAATTAATGTCTGCATTCAACTCCATTTTTCACGCTGAGGTCGAATTCGGTGTTCGAATTTGGCGACGACCTTCCGTTCCCGAGATACCCTCGAAAGAATTGGAATAATTGGTCAATTCTGGTCCAAAAATGACTGTAACTCAATTTTGACGACGGATTTGAATTCGTCTCGGCAAACTGAGTAACTAGCCCCAGCGCCGACGCCGAAGCTCTCCAAAAAATTTTTAGCCTCAAAATACACATGATGTATGGTATAGAGAAAATTTCAAAATTCGGAAAATCTAACAATTATGAATTAAAGACTGTATTTGACTCCATTTTTCACGCTGAGTTCGAATTCGGTGTTCAAATTTGGCGGCGACGCTCCGTTCCCGAGATACCCTCGAAAGAATTGGAATAATTGGTCAATTCTGGTCAAAAAATGACTGTAACTCAATTTTGATTACGGATTTGAATTCGTCTCGGCAAACTGAGTAACTAGCCCCGGCGCCGACGCCGAAGCTCTCCAAAAATTTTTTAGCCTCAAAAAACACATGATGTATATTTCAAAATTCGAAAAAACTAAAAATTTCGTATTACAGGATGTTTTCAACTCCATTTTTCACGCTGAGGTCGAATTCGGTGTTCAAATTTGGCGGCGACCGTCCGTTCCCGAGATACCCTCGAAAAAGTTGGAAAAATCAGTCAATTCTGGTCAAAAAATGACTGTAACTCAATTTTGATTACGGATATGAATTCGTCTCGGCAAACTGAGTAGCTAGCCACAGCGCCGACGCCGAAGCTCTCCGAAAATTTTTTAGCCTCAAAACACGCCTAGCGGTTAAACAAATTAATTTAAATCAATTTTTTAATTAATAAAAAATTAAATATTTTAATTTAAATATTTAAATTTTAAGATGAAATTTTAAATTTAATATTTTTAAAATAATTTTTATATTCAATTTTATTTAAAATAGGATTAGATACCCTAGTATTGAAATTAAAATTTATATTTATTATTAAATTAATTTTTAAAGTTAATTAATTTGGCAGTAGTATGGAGACAATTTCAAAATTCGAAGAAACCAAAAATTTTCAATTAAAGTCTGCTTTCAACTCCATTATTCACGCTGAGGTCGAATTCGGTGTTCAAATTTGGCGGCGACGCTCCGTTCCCGAGATACCCTCGAAAAAGTTGGAAAAATTGGTCAATTTTGGTACAAAAATGATTGTAACTCAAATTTGACGACGGATTTGAATTCGTCTCGGCAAACTGAGTAACTAGCCCCAGCGCCGACGCCGAAGCTCTCCAAAAATTTTTTAACCTCAAAAATCACATGATGTAAATATAGTATGGAGAAAATTTCAAAATTCGAAAAATCCAACAATTATAAATTAAAGACTGTTTTTGACTCCATTTTTCACGCTGAGTTCGAATTCGGTGTTCAAATTTGGCGGCGACGCTCCGTTCCCGAGATACCCTCGAAAAAGTTGGAAAAATCAGTCAATTCTGGTCAAGAAATGACTGTAACTCAATTTTGATTACGGATTTGAATTCGTCTCGGCAAACTGAGTAACTAGCCCCGGCGCCGACGCTGAAGCTCTCCGAAAATTTTTGAGCATTAAAAATCACATGATGTATAGTATAGAGAAAATTTCAAACTTCGAAAAATCCAAAAATTTTCAAATAAAGTCTGCTTTTAACTCCGTTTTTCACGCTGAGGTCGAATTCGGTGTTCAAATTTGGCGGCGACGCTCCGTTCCCGAGATACCCTCGAAAAAGTAGGAAAAATTGGTCAATTTTCCTCCAAAAATGACTGTAACTCAATTTTGACGACGGATTTCAATTCGTCTTGGCAAACTGAGTAACTAGACCCAGCGCCGACGCCGAGGCTCTCCGAAAATTTTTTAGCCTCAAAAAACGCATGTTGTATAATAGTATGGAGAAAATTTCAAAATTCGAAAAAACCAAAAATTATGAATTAAAGACTGTCTTCGACTCCATTTTTCACGCTGAGGTCGAATTCGGTGTTCAAATTTGGCAGCGACCGTCCGTTCCCGAGATACCCTCGAAAAAGTTGGAGAAATTGGTCAATTCTGGTCCAAAAATGACTGTAACTCAATTTTGACGACGGATTTGAATTCGTCTCGGCAAACTGAGTAACTAGCCCCAGCGCCGACGCCGAAGCTCTCCAAAAAATTTTTAGCCTCAAAATACACATGATGTATGGTATAGAGAAAATTTCAAAATTCGGAAAATCTAACAATTATGAATTAAAGACTGTTTTTGACTCCATTTTTCACGCTGAGTTCGAATTCGGGGTTCAAATTTGGCAGCGACGCTCCGTTCCCGAGATACCCTCGATGGAATTGGAATAATTGGTCAATTCTGGTCAAAAAATGACTGTAACTCAATTTTGATTACGGATTTGAATTCGTCTCGGCAAACTGAGTAACTAGCCCCGGCGCCGACGCCGAAGCTCTCCAAAAAATTTTTAGCCTCAAAAATCACATGATGTATAGTATGGAGAAAATTTCAAAATTCGAAAAAACTAAAAATTTCGTATTACAGGATGTTGTCAACTCCATTTTTCACGCTGAGGTCGAATTCGGTGTTCAAATTTGGCGGCGACCGTCCGTTCCCGAGATACCCTCGAAAAAGTTGGAAAAATCAGTCAATTCTGGTCAAAAAATGACTGTAACTCAATTTTGATTACGGATATGAATTCGTCTCGGCAAACTGAGTAACTAGACCCAGCGCCGACGCCGAGGCTCTCCGAAAATTTTTTAGCCTCAAAAAACGCATGTTGTATAATAGTATGGAGATAATTTCAAAATTCGAAAAAACCAAAAATTATGAATTAAAGACTGTCTTCGACTACATTTTTCACGCTGAGGTCGAATTCGGTGTTCAAATTTGGCGGCGACCGTCCGTTCCCGAGATACCCTCGAAAATGTTGGAAAAATCAGTCAATTCTGGTCAAAAAATGACTGTAACTCAATTTTGATTACGGATATGAATTCGTCTCGGCAAACTGAGTAGCTAGCCCCAGCGCCGACGCCGAAGCTCTCCGAAAGTTTTTTAGCCTCAAAACACGCCTAGCGGTTAAACAAATTAATTTAAATCAATTTTTTAATTAATAAAAAATTAAATATTTTAATTTAAATATTTAAATTTTAAGATGAAATTTTAAATTTAATATTTTTAAAATAATTTTTATATTCAATTTTATTTAAAATAGGATTAGATACCCTAGTATTGAAATTAAAATTTATATTAATTATTAAATTAATTTTTAAAGTTAATTAATTTGGCAGTAGTATGGAGACAATTTCAAAATTCGAAGAAACCAAAAATTTTCAATTAAAGTCTGCTTTCAACTCCATTATTCACGCTGAGGTCGAATTCGGTGTTCAAATTTGGCGGCGACGCTCCGTTCCCGAGATACCCTCGAAAAAGTTGGAAAAATTGGTCAATTTTGGTACAAAAATGATTGTAACTCAATTTTGACGACGGATTTGAATTCGTCTCGGCAAACTGAGTAACTAGCCCCAGCGCCGACGCCGAAGCTCTCCAAAAAATTTTTAGCCTCAATATACACATGATGTATGGTATAGAGAAAATTTCAAAATTCGGAAAATCTAACAATTATGAATTAAAGACTGTTTTTGACTCCATTTTTCACGCTGAGTTCGAATTCGGTGTTCAAATTTGGCGGCGACGATCCGTTCCCGAGATACCCTCGAATGAATTGGAATATTTGGTCAATTCTGGTCAAAAAATGACTGTAACTCAATTATGATTACGGATTTGAATTCGTCACGGCAAACTGAGTAACTAGCCCCAGCGCCGACGCCGAAGCTCTCCGAAAATTTTTGAGCATTAAAAATCACATGATGTATAGTATAGAGAAAATTTCAAAATTCGAAAAATCCAAAAATTTTCAAATAAAGTCTGCTTTCAACTCCGTTTTTCACGCTGAGGTCGAATTCGGTGTTCAAATTTGGCGGCGACGCTCCGTTCCCGAGATACCCTCGAAAAAGTAGGAAAAATTGGTCAATTTTCCTCCAAAAATGACTGTAACTCAATTTTGACGACGGATTTCAATTCGTCTTGGCAAACTGAGTAACTAGACCCAGCGCCGACGCCGAGGCTCTCCGAAAATTTGTTAGCCTCAAAAAACGCATGTTGTATAATAGTATGGAGAAAATTTCAAAATTCGAAAAAACCAAAAATTATGAATTAAAGACTGTCTTCGACTCCATTTTTCACGCTGAGGTCGAATTCGGTGTTCAAATTTGGCAGCGACCGTCCGTTCCCGAGATACCCTCGAATGAATTGGAATATTTGGTCAATTCTGGTCAAAAAATGACTGTAACTCAGTTTTGACGACGGATTTGAATTCGTCTCGGCAAACTGAGTAACTAGCCCCAGCGCCGACGCCGAAGCTCTCCAAAAAATTTTTAGCCTCAAAATACACATGTTGTATGGTATAGAGAAAATTTCAAAATTCGGAAAATCTAACAATTATGAATTAAAGACTGTTTTTGACTCCATTTTTCACGCTGAGTTCGAATTCGGTGTTCAAATTTGGCGGCGACGCTCCATTCCCGAGATACCCTCGAAGGAATTGGAAAAATTGGTCAATTCTGGTCAAAAAATGACTGTAACTCAATTTTGATTACGGATTTGAATTCGTCTCGGCAAACTGAGTAACTAGCCCCGGCGCCGACGCCGAAGCTCTCCAAAAAATTTTTAGCCTCAAAAAACACATGATGTATAGTATGGAGAAAATTTCAAAATTCGAAAAAACCAAAAATTTTCAATTAAAGTCTGCTTTCAACTCCATTATTCACGCTGAGGTCGAATTCGGTGTTCAAATTTGGCGGCGATGCTCCGTTCCCGAGATACCCTCGAAAAAGTAGGAAAAATCAGTCAATTCTGGTCAAAAAATGACTGTAACTCAATTTTGATTACGGATTTGAATTCGTCACGGCAAACTGAGTAACTAGCCCCGGCACCGACGCCGAAGCTCTCCAAAAAATTTTTAGCCTCAAAAAACACATGATGTATAGTATGGAGAAAATTTCAAAATTCGAAAAAACTAAAAATTTCGTATTACAGGATGTTTTCAACTCCATTTTTCACGCTGAGGTCGAATTCGGTGTTCAAATTTGGCGGCGACCGTCCGTTCCCGAGATACCCTCGAAAAAGTTGGAAAAATCAGTCAATTCTGGTCAAAAAATGACTGTAACTCAATATTGATTACGGATATGAATTCGTCTCGGCAAACTGAGTAACTAGACCCAGCGCCGACGCCGAGGCTCTCCGAAAATTTTTTAGCCTCAAAAAACGCATGTTGTATAATAGTATGGAGAAAATTTCAAAATTCGAAAAAACCAAAAATTAAAGACTGTCTTCGACTCCATTTTTCACGCTGAGGTCGAATTCGGTGTTCAAATTTGGCGGCGACCGTCCGTTCCCGAGATACCCTCGAAAAAGTTGGAAAAATCAGTCAATTCTGGTCAAAAAATGACTGTAACTCAATTTTGATTACGGATATGAATTCGTCTCGGCAAACTGAGTAGCTAGCCCCAGCGCCGACGCCGAAGCTCTCCGAAAATTTTTTAGCCTCAAAACACGCCTAGCGGTTAAACAAATTAATTTAAATCAATTTTTTAATTAATAAAAAATTAAATATTTTAATTTAAATATTTAAATTTTAAGATGAAATTTTAAATTTAATATTTTTAAAATAATTTTTATATTCAATTTTATTTAAAATAGGATTAGATACCCTAGTATTGAAATTAAAATTTATATTAATTATTAAATTAATTTTTAAAGTTAATTAATTTGGCAGTAGTATGGAGACAATTTCAAAATTCGAAGAAACCAAAAATTTTCAATTAAAGTCTGCTTTCAACTCCATTATTCACGCTGAGGTCGAATTCGGTGTTCAAATTTGGCGGCGACGCTCCGTTCCCGAGATACCCTCGAAAAAGTTGGAAAAATTGGTCAATTTTGGTACAAAAATGATTGTAACTCAAATTTGACGACGGATTTGAATTCGTCTCGGCAAACTGAGTAACTAGCCCCAGCGCCGACGCCGAAGCTCTCCAAAAAATTTTTAGCCTTAAAATACACATGATGTATGGTATAGAGAAAATTTCAAAATTCGGAAAATCTAACAATTATGAATTAAAGACTGTTTTTGACTCCATTTTTCACGCTGAGTTCGAATTCGGTGTTCAAATTTGGCGGCGACGCTCCGTTCCCGAGATACCCTCGAAAGAATTGGAATAATTGGTCAATTCTGGTCAAAAAATGACTGTAACTCAATTTTGACGACGGATTTCAATTCGTCTTGGCAAACTGAGTAACTAGACCCAGCGCCGACGCCGAGGCTCTCCGAAAATTTTTTAGCCTCAAAAAACGCATGTTGTATAATAGTATGGAGAAAATTTCAAAATTCGAAAAAACCAAAAATTATGAATTAAAGACTGTCTTCGACTCCATTTTTCACACTGAGGTCGAATTCGGTGTTCAAATTTGGCGGCGACCGTCCGTTCCCGAGATACCCTCGAAAAAGTTGGAAAAATCAGTCAATTCTGGTCAAAAAATGACTGTAACTCAATTTTGATTACGGATTTGAATTCGTCTCGGCAAACTGAGTAACTAGCCCCAGCGCCGACGCCGAAGCTCTCCAAAAAATTTTTAGCCTCAAAATACACATGATGTATGGTATAGAGAAAATTTCAAAATTCGGAAAATCTAACAATTATGAATTAAAGACTGTTTTTGACTCCATTTTTCACGCTAAGTTCGAATTCGGTGTTCAAATTTGGCGGCGACGCTCCGTTCCCGAGATACCCTCGAATGAATTGGAATATTTGGTCAATTCTGGTAAAAAAATGACTGTAACTCAGTTTTACGACGGATTTGAATTCGTCTCGGCAAACTGAGTAACTAGCCCCAGCGCCGACGCCGAGGCTCTCCGAAAATTTTTAGCCTCAAAAAACACATGATGTATTATAGTATAGAGAAAATTTCAAAATTCGAAAAATCCAAAAATTTTCAAATAAAGTCTGCTTTCAACTCCGTTTTTCACGCTGAGGTCGAATTCGGTGTTCAAATTTGGCGGCGACGCTCCGTTCCCGAGATACCCTCCAAAAAGTTGGAAAAATTGGTCAATTTTGGTCCAAAAATGACTGTAACTCAATTTTGACGACGGATTTGAATTCGTCTCGGCAAACTGAGTAACTAGCCCCAGAACCGACGCCGAAGCTCTCCAAAAAATTTTTAGCCTCAAAAAACACATGATGTATAAGTATGGAGAAACGTTCAAAATTCGAAAAATCCAACAATTATGAATTAAAGACTGTTTTTGACTCCATTTTTCACGCTGAGTTCGAATTCGGTGTTCAAATTTGGCGGCGACGCTCCGTTCTCGAGATACCCTCGAAAAAGTTGGAAAAATTGGTCAATTCTGGTCAAAAAATGACTGTAACTCAATTTCGATTACGGATTTGAATTCGTCTCGGCAAACTGAGAAACTAGCCCCAGCGCCGACGCCGAAGCTCTCCAAAAATTTTTTAACCTCAAAAATCACATGATGTAAATATAGTATGGAGAAAATTTCAAAATTCGAAAATACCAAAAATTTTCAATTAAAGTCTGCTTTCAACTCCATTTTTCACGCTGAGGTCGAATTCGGTGTTCAAATTTGCCGGCGACCGTCCGTTCGCGAGATACCCCCGAAAAAGTTGGAAAAATTGGTCAAGCCTGGTCCAAAAATGACTGTAACTCAATTTTGACGACGGATTTGAATTCGTCTTGGCATACTGAGTAACTAGCCCCGAGAACCGACGCCGAAGCTCTCCAAAAAATTTTTAGCCTCAAAAAACACATGATGTATATAGTATGGAGAAAATTTCAAAATTCGAAAAATCCAACAATTATGAATTAAAGACTGTTTTTGACTCCATTTTTCACGCTGAGTTCGAATTCAGTGTTCAAATTTGGCGGCGACGCTCCGTTCCCGAGATACCCTCGAAAAAGTTGGAAAAATCAGTCAATTCTGGTCAAGAAATGACTGTAACTCAATTTTGATTACGGATTTGAATTCGTCTCGGCAAACTGAGTAACTAGCCCCGGCGCCGACGCTGAAGCTCTCCGAAAATTTTTGAGCATTAAAAATCACATGATGTATAGTATAGAGAAAATTTCAAAATTCGAAAAATCCAAAAATTTTCAAATAAAGTCTGCTTTCAACTCCGTTTTTCACGCTGAGGTCGAATTCGGTGTTCAACTTTGGCGGCGACGCTCCGTTCCCGAGATACCTCCGAAAAAGTAGGAAAAATTGGTCAATTCTCCTCCAAAAATGACTGTAACTCAATTTTGACGACGGATTTCAATTCGTCTCGGCAAACTGAGGAACTAGCCCCAGCGCCGACGCTGAAACTCTCCGAAAATTTTTAAGCCTCAAAAAACGCCTGATGTATAGTATGGAGAAAATTTCAAAATTCGAAAAAACCAAAAATTATGAATTAAAGACTGTCTTCGACTCCATTTTTCACGCTGAGGTCGAATTCGGTGTTCAAATTTGGCAGCGACCGTCCGTTCCCGAGATACCCTCGAATGAATTGGAATATTTGGTCAATTCTGGTCAAAAAATGACTGTAACTCAGTTTTACGACGGATTTGGATTCGTCTCGGCAAACTGAGTAACTTGCCCCAGCGCCGACGCCGAGGCTCTCCGAAAATTTTTAGCCTCAAAAAACACATGATGTATAGTATAGAGAAAATTTCAAAATTCGAAAAATCCAAAAATTTTCAAATAAAGTCTGCTTTCAACTCCGTTTTTCACGCTGAGGTCGAATTCGGTGTTCAAATTTGGCGGCGACGCTCCGTTCCCGAGATACCCTCCAAAAAGTTGGAAAACTTGGTCAATTTTGGTCCGAAAATGACTGTAACTCAATTTTGACGACGGATTTGAATTCGTCTCGGCAAACTGAGTAACTAGCCCCAGCGCCGACGTCGAAGCTCTCCGTAAATTTTTTAGCCTCGAAAAACGCATGTTGTATAATAGTATGGAGAAAATTTCAAAATTCGAAAAAACCAAAAATTTTCAATTGCAGGATGTTTTTAACTCCATTTTTCACGTTGATTTCGAATTCGGTGTTCAAATTTGGCGGCTGCCGTCCGTTCCCAAGATACCCCCGAAAAAAATGGAAAAATTGGTCAATTCTGGTCCAAAAATGACCGTAACCCAATTTTGACGACGGGTTTGAATTCGTCTCGGCAAACTGAGTAACTAGCCCCAGCGCCGACGCCGAAGCTCTCCGAAAATTTTTTAGCCTAAAAACACGCCTGATGTATAGTATGGAGACAATTTCGAAATTCGAAAAATCCAACAATTATGAATTAAAGACTGTTTTTGACTCCATTTTTCACGCTGAGTTCGAATTCGGTGTTCAAATTTGGCGGCGACGCTCCGTTCCCGAGATACCCTCGTAAAAGTTGGAAAAATTGGTCAATTCTGGTCAAAAAATGACTGTAACTCAATTTCGATTACGGAATTGAATTCGTCTCGGCAAACTGAGTAACTAGCCCCAGCGCCGACGCCGAAGCTCTCCAAAAATTTTGAACCTCAAAAAACTCATGATGTAAATATAGTATGGAGAAAATTTCAAAATTCGAAAAAACCAAAAATTTTCAATTAAAGTCTGCTTTCAACTCCTTTCTTCACGCTGACGTTGAATTCGGTGTTCAAATTTGGCGGCGACCGTCCGTTCCCGAGATACCCTCGAAAAAGTTGGAAAAATTGGTCAATTCTGGTCAAAAAATGACTGTAACTCAATTTCGATTACGGATTTTAATTCGTCTCGTCAAACTGAGTAACTAGCCCCAGCACCGACGCCGAAGCTCTCCGAAAATTTTTTAGCCCCAAAAATCACATGATTAATAGTATGGAGAAAATTTCAAAATTCGAAAAAACTAAAAATTTCCTATTACAGGACGTTTTCAACTCCATTTTTCACGCTGAGATCGAATTCGGTGTTCAAATTTGGCGGCGACGCTCCGTTCCCGAGATACCCTCGAAAAAGTTGGAAAAATTGGTCAATTCTGGTCAAAAAATGACTGTAACTCAATTTCGATTACGGATTTGAATCGTCTTGGCAAACTGAGTATCTAGCCCCAGCGCCAACGCCGAAGCTCTCCGAAAATTTTTTAGCCTCAAAAAACGCCTGATGTATAGTATGGAGAAAATTTCAAAATTCGAAAAAACCAAAAATTTTCAATTAAAGTCTGCTTTTAACTCCATTTTTCACGCTGAGGTCGAATTCGGTGTTCAAATTTGGTGGCGACGCTCCGTTCCCGAGATACCTTCCAAAAAGTTGGAAAAATTGGTCAATTTTGATACAAAAATGACTGTAACTCAATTTTGACGACGGATGTGAATTCGTCTCGGCAAACTGAGTAACTGGCCCCAGCGCCGACGCCGAAGCTCTCCAAAAATTTTTTAACCTCAAAAAACACATGATGTAAATATAGTATGGAGAAAATTTCAAAATTCGATAAAAATAAAAATTTCCAATCACAGGATGTTTTCAACTCCATTTTTCACGCTTAGGTCGAATTCGGTGTTCAAAATTGGCGGCGACGCTCCGTTCCCGAGATACCTCCGAAAAAGTTGGAGAAATTGGTCAATTTTGGTCCAAAAATGACTGTAACTCAATTTTGACGACGGATTTGAATTCGTCTCGGCAAACTGAGGAACTAGCCCCAGCGCCGACGCTGAAACTCTCCGAAAATTTTTAAGCCTCAAAAAACGCCTGATGTATAGTATGGAGAAAATTTCAAAATTCGAAAAAACCATAATTTTCAATTAAAGTCTGCTTTCAACTCCATTTTTCACGCTGAGTTCGAATTCGGTGTTCAAATTTGGCGGTGACCGTCCGTTCCCGAGATACCCTCGAAAAAGTTGAAAAAATTGGTCAATTCTGGTCAAAAAATGACTGTAACTCAATTTCGATTACGGATTTGAATTCGTCTCGGCAAACTGAGTGACTAGCCCCAGCGCCAACGCCGAAGCTCTCCGAAAATTTTTTAGCCTCAAAAAACGCCTGATGTATAGTATGGAGAAAATTTCAAAATTCGAAAAAACCAATAATTTTCAATTAATGTCTGCTTTTAACTCCATTTTTCACGCTGAGGTCGAATTCGGTGTTCAAATTATACCCTCCAGAAAGTTGGAAAAATTGGTCAATTTTGGTACAAAAATGACTGTAACTGAATTTTGACGGCGGGTTTGAATTTCGTTTCGGCAAACTGAGTAACTAGCCCCAGCGCCGACGATGAAGCTCTCCGAAAATTTTTGAGCCACAAAAAACACTTAAGAATCCGAAATAGTGTAGACAAAAATAAAAACGTTAATGTAGTAGCGCCTTCAACGTGTTGAATGTGCCACATCTTGCGCACCAATTGACTTTTTCGAAATTTCCTATTATCTGGGGTAAACCGACAATACGGGAATAATCTCGGACTTGCGATAGCTGGAGCAGCGCGGTTTAAAATTCTGGATAGAGAAGAAAATTTAAAATAAGATTTCTTTTGCCGTTTTCCTTTATTTGTCTCCAATCAAAATTTTTTCGCGTTTGTCCAGTTCCCCCCAGGAAATTGAGAATCTCGAAAACGCGTATTGGTGCCTATTCTATTGCATATTCAACGAGTTGAAGGCGTTAACGCATCTTAAAAAAATTCGAAATACTGCAGACAAAAATGAAAACATTAATGTGGTAGCGCCTTTGACGCATTGAATATATTATGCTTAATAAGCCATACCAATTGACGTTTAAAAAATTCAGTTTCTAAGGGGAGCCGTGGCAGAGAAATCGCTAAAATCTTTTGACTGAAGACAGATAGAGCAACGTTGTTTGAAATTGTGGATCGAGGAGACAATTCCAAATGAGACTTGTCAGTTCATATTAAAAAAACGCATTTTCCAAAACTGTCGGACGTAGAGAGGTTGAGCAAAACAAAGGAAATTGTGCTTCGCGCAAGGAAAATTCCAATTTTTCATTACTTTCATTTTGCCAGAAATGAAGTCCTGTGATCGAAATTTCAAACTGTTTCGCTCTAGCTATCTCCAATCAAACGTTTTTCGCGTTTATCCAGTTCCCCCAGAAAAAGAGTAATTTCGAAAACGTCAATTGATGTGTTTTGTAATGCATATTTAACGTGTTGAAAGCATTACCAGATTTTTCAAAAAGCCGCGTTTTTCCAGTCTCCCCCCACCCCACTCCAGAAAATTAGAATCTTTGAAAATGTAAATCGCATGACTTGTTTTGCATATTTAACGTGTTGAAGGCGGTAACACATTCACGACACCTTCGCATTTTTTTGAAAAATGTGGGAACTCCTTGAACACGTTAAATATGCAATACAAGAAACATCAATATACATTTTCATAGATTCTAATTTTCCGGGAGGAACTGGAAAATCGCAAATAACTTTTGATTGAAGGCTGGAGGCAGCTAGAGCAGAATGGTTTGAAAATTTGGTGAAAAAGATCATTTCTGACAAGTTTGTCGTTTCACCCAACAAGGTTCATTTTTCTTACGCTCTATGTGGGAGGTACAACAATACGGAGAAAACTGTTCCTCATACTAGGAGAGTTCTGACTTTTTATTACCTTCATTATGTCAGAAATGATCTCTCACCAAATTTTCAAACCGTTTTACTCTAACTGTCTCCATTCGAAAGTTGTTCGCGTTTCTCCAGTCCCCCTCCCCCCACCCAGGAAATTAGAATTTTTTAAAATATATATATTGGCGTGTCTTATGCTGCATATTCAACCTGTTCAAGGCGTAACCCCATTTTCCAAAACTTAGCAATAGAGTGAACTTCAATGTGGTAACGCCTGTAACACGTTGAATATGCAACACAAGACACACCAATGTGCATTTCCAAAATTCCTAATTTTCTGGGTGGAAGTAAAAAAACGAGAATAAATATGGACTGTAGACTGCCAGAGCAGAACGGTTTGGTATATTTTGGTGAGAGAATATGAAATCTTCATAAGACTTCTATTTTCCTAGTCGAAACTGGTCATGTTCAGCGTATTCTCATAGGTAGTTCGAAATTTTTGACAACGCTCAATAGATTGTGTACTGTATTCATGAAGGGGCACAGTACTAGCTTAGAGAACGTAAGTCCATTCATGTAACTCATGTTCTCCTAATAGAAACTGGTCATTTTCAGCTCACTTCAAAGGATTGGTGATTTCTTATCTTGTTAAGTGGGTTGCATAGATTCACGGAAAGGCACAATATTAGCGAAGTAAACATAAGACCTTCATAGAACTTCTATTCTCCCAGTAGAAACTGGCAAGTTTCAGTTAATTTCTAATAATTCGAGATTTCAAATACTGCAAGATTGGTTGCGTACTGGATTCATGAGGAGACAAAGTATTAGCTGAGCGGACATTGAAATATCATGCTCCAAGATTGGTCTTGTTCAAAGTCTCAAAGTACCTTTGATTTTGAATTTTTGTACATGCAGTAAACTCTGAACAAATATCGTGCAGAATAACATTAATGTAAGGAAAAATAAAGACGTTAATTCATATTAATTGTAAGACAACTGGATCCAAAAATTGAACAACTGTTTGAAAAAGGAAAACAACTTTTAATGAATTTGGTAATAAATTATGTACATAATAAAATCTAAAAAAAAAGAACTTACAAATCAAGTATAATATAAAAAAAGATGGCTATTCGAAAACTGGCTTATTTGTTTTTTACAAGTTCATAAAAACAGAAGGAAAAATAAAAGAAATGAAAAATAAAACACAACATACATCTCATATAGTTAGTAAAGGGAAACAATAGACAAAAAATAATTCTTATGAACCATGTAATCAGTTGTAACATTCAGCCATATGATCTACCCACATCGCATAGTCCACCAACATCAGAGTAGAATACAAGAACACAAAATCAAAAAGAGAAAAATATGCGATATCCATGAGAAAGTATCAACTAACGATCGGATTGTCTGAACACAAAATTAATACAAATTACACGTCCGTAATTTCACACACAGAAACAAAAATTAAGTTGACTCGTTATTAGACTTCAAGTACATGGAAGGCGATAACATAAAATATGTTTAATGTTTACGAATAAAAGGTTCTCATATCGAATCAGCACCGATTTTCAAAATTTTGAAAATGATCTGATGGAACGATTCAGCAGAATGCCTAGTTGATTCCATAAAAACACAAAATAAAAGTCATCATCACACCTATAAGTAGTCAAAAGCCCCTCTCCCCACAGTTTGCTCAGACGTTACTTAAGCATAAGTGAATTCCAAATTTGATCACAACAGACTAACCAATTCTGGTCTAAACACAAGGGAGGATGGCGGAGGGGTAAAATAAAATTTTCATATGTCAGTTAGGCTTGAGCAATAATATAACGATAAAAGACATAAATAATTCTCTTTTTAACACGAATGAATTAATCAAATATATCGAAAATTTGTACACGAAAGTCGAAGTATCAAGCACGAAAAGTAACAGAGACAAGAAACTATAAAATTAAAATTATTCGACTGGCGTAACAATACAAAATAATCTCCGGTCCACGAAAATCAATGGCCAAAATCGCTTCAAATAAATACGTCATTTTTCTCTCCAAATTTACCAATATTTTGCTACAAATCGTGTTTTAAATAAAAATAACAATACTAAACATAACTCGCACGAAATTCATTTAAACTATATCGGTAACTAACATCAGTACAACACTTTCCGTCCGAAGTACACCAAAACGCGAATCTTTGTGTGCGCCAAGGATTGGCAACTCATCCTGCTGCACCACTCTGCCGACAAAACCTCAAGTGTCCACCATCCCCAGCTTCCCCTACATTCGGGCGTACCCGGATCGTAATCTGTCACCGCTACACGTACGACTCCTCGTCCATGTATGTTCTGGTTATAACGTAGGTCTGTATTTGATTGCAGTCGCCCAGGTAATACGACGTTATAGGCGCTCTTCGACTAGTAGCAGGTGGTGGGGGACGATATGGCGGTGGGGGCGGTAGCGAGCGACTGCGATGAGCAGCGCGCTCTTCTTTGCGTTTGACGCGGCCACGTACCACGCAGGTCTCCGAGTGGCCGGCCGCCGGCGAGTACCTCAGCTTGGTGACCACTTCGTTGCCACGCGAATTGGAGCGCGACACATGCGGCGTGCAGTCTTCGTCGGACAACGTGCTCGAGTCCTCGCACTCGAGACTCTTCACGTCCTCGATTTGCTCGCGCACCGCGTAGTAATAGTCGCCCGCGCTGTCCTCGGACTGAGCGGGTGTCGACGTGCTGACGCAGACCTTCGAGTAGTGGTTCTCTTTCGTCCTCTGCAGCGGCGAAACTGAACTCGACGAATCACACTTGATCGTCAACGTATTCAGCGGCAGCGAACGCCTGTCGGACATAGAACAGCATAAATTAGAGTCAACATCGGCAGCTATAGATTTTGCCGAGGGGCAGTCTTCAATCTAACACCAACCACCGAAGAATCAAAGGTAGCGGTTCGAACCCAGTTGAACCTTGGCTAGTTGATTCGATGATTAGTGCAGACCAATTAGTACACATACTGATGCATCAATTGCGGGGCAGTTAAAACTTGATGTTGATGGGATCATGATACCTCACCACTTGAGGAAATCTTCACTAATCAGAATTGAAGAGCGATACAAAGTTGGCTCTTCAGAAATTATATCACCTTCTGCTATCAACATCGAAGAAACGTGTGGTATCAACTCGAAGCCATGTTCAGCAGGATATCATACTAAATAAATCGAATGCAACAAAGACAATGGCAGAGATCTCATCGATCAAGCTGCAACTGTCCCGCAACTCGAGCACAAAGCCACATTAGCAAGTATACATTTTGAGTCACTCCCCCGTCATCACTGGAAACCCCATAACTCACCTTTCGACCACGAATGGCTCGGTACTAGGAACTCCTCCGGACTTGCCGTTTGATTCTCGGTAATTTTTTGCAGTCTTGTTCTCGGACGACGACGACGAGTCGATGTCGGTCGCGGTGGCCGCCGCGTTCTTGGACGGCGGCGTCGACAGGTCGATCCGCCGCGACATGATCACAGAGCTTTTGCGCGGATACGCGGGCGTTTGTTCGTATTCGTGCGCCTTGTTGCGGCGAGGCGGTGCCGGCGGCGGCTCCGACGGCGAGCTGTCCAGCAGACTCTCCTCGGACGCGCTGCGCCGCACGTCGTTCTTGTTGGCCGACGACGACGAGTTCATGCGTCGCGAGCGCTGCCGGAACCACGCTTGCCGCTGGAAGTAGTTCGGATTCAGTCTTTCCTCCCAGCCGCCGTACACGCGCACGTAGTTCACCGGCATCGATATCGAAGAAGAAACCTGCGAAAAAAGAAAGACTACCGATTTCAGAAACTATACGTCATGTAAGGCCGATATCGGCGGAATACATCCTGGGGGCAGTATCAAAAAACTGCCCCCCCCCCTCATATATAGGATAATACTACTACTTCACTTCGTTCCTCACTTCTCGTATTTTTCGTTTCCTGCTATCTCTATTTTTTATTCTTCAACACACCCATCTTTAGCCGAATCTTGAGGAGTTGCCGTTTTTTGCTACATGTGTAAGTCGGACACTATTCACCACCCTCTAGAACTTCAAGATTTGTTTATACCAAGATTCACTACGATCCATTTAAGAATCTTCTGAAATCATTATTCAACTCCTCCAGGAAAATTTCAGAATCGCTTAAAACTGGACTCTTTCAAACGAGTTTAAGATGCTCCAAAACTCTACCACATTCAAGACTCTTGAAGGGTCTTTCCAACTATTCGGTGTTTCCCTGAACTTTACAAGACTCACCAACACTCTCTCTAGACATATGTGTGTGACTCTTCAGGAGCCGTATGAGACTCGTTCAAGAATCATTTGGGATCTTCTCCGGACTTGTTCAAGACATACGCTATAAGAGACTCTGTCAAGCTTGATCAGGTCTCATTGTGATTTCAAAACTATTTAATACTCTTTGAGACACATTTCAGGCCCACTGAATTCTTCACGATTTGCTCAAGCCAATTAAACACTTTTCTAAATTTGATTACAACTTTTCTAGACTAGTTGAAAGTTTTATATAACTAGCTCCAACATTTCTGGGGTGTACCTACGTGGTGAATCTTTTTTAATATTTACAATGAATTCACATTCACTAGTTTATTGATACAAAAATGTTCTAGACGATTAGACCATCAGTTGTATCTTACCACTAGGGGTTCTTATAGTGTGTGACTTGTATACAGTTTCGGATAGCACCGTATGCTGAAACATTCATTTTTAATAAACTGAACAGTTTATGTTCGATGTCCATCCGAAGTTTTATTGTCGTGGTTTGTTTGCTTTCATGCCTGTTGCTATTGACTCCGTTGTTTGTTCGCAGAAAATAACACAAGAATAAGAAAATTATAAGAACATATGGAAACGATAAAAACAGGACAACAGAACTTAACACGACAACAAATTTTAACAGTGAGACACTTCTAATTAAAAGGTCAGAAGACATTGGACCAACACACAACACAAACTAACCAATAGGAAAACAGATGACATCTCGCCATACGGTACTACGCGAACCTATATAATTGTATATGTCATACACTTTAAGAATCTTCAATAGTAGGTACAACAGAAGATGATCGAACAAACGAAAACGTCCTTGTACAAAATGAAAACTACAAGAAGTGAATTCGGGAACTTCGGTTACAAAGATCATTCAAGAATCACTCAGAATCGTTGAAACTTACACAAGACTCAGTTTGCCTAGTGTAAGCCTACTTATATGACTGTTTCAGATAGGATCATTTTTGAAAATACTCTGAAATTTCAGAACTTACGTAATACTCTTTGGAACATATTATCTACTTATCTATGACTCGTTTAAATATCTTCAAAAATGCATTCAAATGTTTTGTCGCTCTTCTCACATGCAAGATTCTTTCAGATTTGTTCGAAATTCTCAAAACTTTTCCAGACCTGTTTGCAAGTCAGTCAAATCCTTCAGCTGAAGACTAGTTTCCGACTTTCCCATTTGATTGAAGACCATTAAGAATCTTCTAGGCCTTTTAACGACTCTCAAACTTAGTTCAAAACTTCCTATTCGAATGCGGAAAACGAAATGTGTAGGAGCGCTGATGTGCACCTCCTCATGACAGGTTGAGTCATCATGGCGGGACATAACATTGCCGTAAATAGGAAACCGGGGTCTTTCAAAACATCATTATAAAATAAAGAAGTGACGGACATGCTTCAAATTTGAATTGCAGGGAGCTACATAGCAATTTTGAGTTGAAAGCTTCATGTGGTGCACACATCTAACGCCGACCCTGGACTCGGAAACTGTCTTACGTCTCATTAAAATTTTTCAAAATTACCACAGATAATATGAAAACTTTTCAAACTAGACCCACGTACATAGGCGCCGACTTTGCACTGGGGGGGGGGGGCTTGCCCACAATGAAAACTTTGGAGGGGCGGCGCCTCCCCAATATTTTCAACTCAAAAATGGAAAAAGTACAACGAATTTTACCATCAATGTTTGCATTTAACAAAAAAAGAAGAAAAAGAGAAAACAAATAAGAATAAAATCGATAATACCGAAATATCAGACGCGTCTCAATAAAATAATCAAAGAAAACACCGCGCTCTGACTGATTCTGCCCCCCACCCCCAATATTTTCCGTAAGTCGGCTCTTAAGCCCACGTATAACTATTTAATTAAAACTTATTTCAAACCTCACAATTCTCAACATTCTTCAAACCGCTCAAGATTCTTCAAGGCACTTATACAGCGATTCAAGATTCAGTAACGCTTGAACGTTATCGTTTCAGAATCATTGTTACTCCTGAAGACTACACATGTTCAAGACTCCAAGACCTCAGATTTCGGTCTCCTCTTCATTTCCTAATTATCGGTCTCTATTTCATCTTTATTCATCTCGCCCAGCACCCCGGGTACTCGCACCATTTTTAACCCGCCACGTGAAATACAAATAAGTATGCAGCGCTGACGCTACTCATTGGCGAGGGAAAGACGGTTTCAAGCATGTACAAAGAAACGATGTCACAGAACTGGAAACTTGAGGTTACCTTCGCATGAGATTCGAACGCTGGATCATAGCCACTCGAGCTGGTGGACCCACTTTCCTCTTCATCGGGGGTGTACAACTGCGAGTCGGACATCGTAAGGCCGGAATCTCGACTCAACGACATCTTATCCTTCCTCGGAGGCGGACTGCATTCGAGACTGTCGATTGACGAGTCGTCTCTTTTCATAGCTGTAACATAACGTCGATCAATGAATCAGCTGAAGGACTAAAACTTTCCAAATAGAGAATTCTCAATACACCTCCCCACCCGAAGGTCGATAAGAATTCAGTACCGAATAGCGAATGTAAAAACGTTCGACAACCATGACCATCCCCGCCGTTCCTATCACCGGGTGTCTTCCTCAGGCGCCGTATCTGACATTGGACGTTGACGAGGTCGTGGTTCTGACGCACGACTCTCTCGGGCACGGTCGAGGTAGTTTGCCGTCACTTTTCCAGGGACGAAACTTGACTTTATGGGGGGAGGGGGAGGGAGGAGAAGGAAAACAATTTAAGTAGTTTGCCGTCGCTTTTCCAGGGACGAAACTTGAATTTATGGGGGGAGGGGGGAGGGAGAAGGAAAACAATTTACCAATAAATATTTCATAAAAACTAAAAATTCACCGACAAAATTTGTAAACATTGAAAATTTGCCGATTTTTCAATCAAAATGTTTTTTAATGGGAAAAAATCAACCAAAAATCGTTCTTAAAAAACGAAAAATTCAAATCAACAGTCAAAATTTGCCGACTGCCAAATTATGAGGGGAGGGGGTCAACCCCCACACACCCCATAGTTCCGTCCTGTATTTCCCCCCACGGTTTTGTTGCATTAAAGTTTTCCTTCTCTGTGTCGTAGTGTGCAGACGCAGTTCGCTTACTAGCCACGTGTTTCACGACCTTGAGTAAGCTGTCCACGACATGCATACGCACAGTACCAATCCTTCTGATCTAGTGGTAACACGCCCTGCGATTGTAATGCCTTGTTCGTGAGGACTGATGGGGTTACAGGACGCGCTGTTTCCACCTTGATTAATATGTAGTTGCTGTGTGCGCTAGGATGTTAGTGGGGTATTCGAATATCACTAGCTTTTCGGCGTGGATGGGACTTGAGCCCGAGAGTAAGGATTGCGAAGCGAGTACGTTACCACTTGGCCACACAAAGACCACAGGGTGTCTACCAAATACAAACTTGCGAAATTCATGACTTCTTCGTCACTTTTCTACAACTTTTTTCATAAGCTCATAAATACTCATGTTAGGGGTGCTAAATTTCAATAATAAAAACTAATTTTGATGTTTCAGTGATAATTGTTTAATTTCTTCCTTTGCAATATTTTGAAATTCACATTTAAAAAGAAAGATTGATTTTTTTTTTAATTTTTACTTTTTTCCAGAAGTATTCTTCGAGGAGAATCTACAATATTCAGTGAAAAGCCAGGGACGTACCGATAGGGGGTAGGGGGAAAACTTTCTTCTCCTGTAGGAATTTTTCACTCAGTAGTTGGGGAAATTTACCATCTCAGTCAGGCTGAGTTAGGAGAATCCAACAAGTCAAAAGTTCTCTTTTTTTTTGCTTGCTTTGACACTTGGGAATTGACTTAAGAAGTTCGGAAAATCCAACAAGTCGAAAGTTTCTTTTTTTGCATTGATACTTGGGAATTTTGAGTTGAGTCAGCACCAGTTGGAGAACTCCAATTAAGTCAATCAAAAGTTGTTGTTTTTTCTTTACTTGCTTGTTTGCTTGGATACTTGGAAATAGACCTTTTCATGGGCGACGTCATGTTGAATCATGAGGAGGACTGTTGCGCAGCTGTTCCAGCATTCGCAGCCTGCATGGCCAAGCTTGTTTTGTTTACATTTATTTTACAGGCAAAACTCCATAAGCGAACATTCGTTCTTCTTTGCGAGTCCATAAATATGAAAGAGGGCATTTCTTAATATTGAATAATTTAAATCAAAACTAAATAATTTTAGATCATAAATGATCGTCTGGAAACATTAAGAAATGCTCTTTTTCATAATTATGGACTCGCACAGAAAAACGAATGTTCGCTTATGAAGTTTTACATGTAAAATGTAAAATGAATGTAAGCAAAACAAGCTGGACCCTGATAGCTGCGACTGGCTGGAGCAGCTCGCAACAGTCCTCCTCCTGAAATCACCATGAACAGATCTATTGAGTTGAGAAGTTGGGAAAATCCAACAAGTCAGAAGATCTTTTTCTTGCTTTGGTATTTGGAAATTTTGAGTTGAGTCATCAGTTGGAAAAATCCAAGAAGTCAAACAAAAGTTTTCTATTTGCTTGCTCTGACCAGTGTTGGAAGAACAAACGAGAAGAAAAACTGCATGTTCTCGTTCTCAGAACAAGAACAAGAACATGAACTTGATGTGATTG
Organism: Acanthococcus lagerstroemiae; assembly: GCA_031841125.1. Lineage (NCBI taxonomy): Eukaryota > Metazoa > Arthropoda > Insecta > Hemiptera > Eriococcidae > Acanthococcus > Acanthococcus lagerstroemiae. The sequence goes on along the minus strand of CM063107.1, from coordinate 38,030,731 downwards.
AGAACGAGAATGGGAAACGGGAACGGGAACAGGACCAGGTTGGAAACAAGAACGAGAACGTTGGTAATTATAGGGTAAGGGGAATTGGTAATTGTAGGGTAAGGGGAACTAGGAGCATGAACAAAAACCATGCAGTTAACGAACAAACGAGAACCGGATCTAGTTGATTTTATTTTTGCGTTCTTCCGACACTTTCGCAGCTGACGTGGAAGTTGAATTATGTAAAACTAAAACCATCAATTATAAATTTCTTTAATGAAAAAATCACCCTGCAGTACTTACTCGGATGTTGGAAGAACGAACAAGAACAAAAAGAAAAAGGGCATGTTCTCGTTTTCTGAACAAGAATGAAAACGAGAACATGATGGGATTGAGAACAAGAACGGGGAATGGGAACAGGACAAAGGTGGCAACTAGAACGGAAATGGGAACGGGAACGAGAATGTTGGTAATTTTAAGGTAAAGAGAACAAAGAACATGAATCAGAACCATGTAGTTAAAGACGAACAAACGGGAACGGGAACGATAGTTTTTGCGTTCTTTCAACACTGGCTTCGACACTTGGGAATTGAGTTGAGAAGTTGGGAAAATCCAAGAAGTCAGAAGATTTTTTTTTGCTTTAATACTTGGGAATTTTGAAAGTTGAGTCATCAGAAAAAATGCAATAAGTCAATAAAAAGTGTTTTTTTTTTTTGCGTTGATACTTTGATACTTTTTTGAGTTGAGTCAGTTGGGACTTACATAATTTTTGCCTCCCCCCTCCCCAATGAAAAACGCTTTGGTACGTCCCCAGAAAATTAGATATACGAGCTTATCATGACATTCATGATCACTGACTTCAATTCATACCTTTTCACGACTGGTAGACACTCTGTTCTATCATTTAAGCCGCGGAGGATTGCGGTCGGTTTTACGCGCAGACTGACCGTGAAACAAGGATGAAATTCGCTCGCAATTAAACTCGACCTTTGCAAAAGAACACGGGCAATACCCGTACCAAACATCCGGTAATTATACTTACAGTCCGATTCCTCAGTGCCGGAATCGCGCAGATCTCCGAGAAGACTAGGTACATGAGATCCGCAGAGGAATTCGCAGTGCGTGATGAGGCATTCCACCACCGACGGCACGACGCGCAGATCGTCGCTCACGTTCGGACAGTCGGACCAGAGCAATGAGGGTCCAACGCAGACGCCCAAATTCGCGGCCGACATCAGCGTATGACAGGATCGTCTCGCGATATGGTAAAGCACGCACAGAAAATGAATCAGCAGCAAATGATTCGGTTTCGGTAATTGCCCGAGCACACTATAGAAAAGAAAAGAAAAATGTTTATAAAGTATATTTCGAGAGGATTACGAGTGAATTAGAGGTGATTGGAAGCTTATAAGCTGGACAGCAGTCCATCATGTACCAGAGGCTTATAGCTACTCTTAATGCCTCCGTATGATAATGTACTCACCCTTTCATTCGGTATAATTTGTTATTCAAATTAGGAGCCTCTAAGGCGGACCTCCATTGCGGGTACAAGGCGGTGGTCAACAAAGGCTCCGGTAACGATCTGAGAAAATCCTTCAACAATGCGGCCGTCACCAGTACTGGAACATGTTCCCATGTGACGTCCTCGCCCGAGTCCAGTTTATCACGTAGCTCGCGCACCAGCCTAGCGTTTGCCGATTTCCGAAAGATGCCCTGCATGAAGGGTCCTTTGGCGAACACTTGGTACAACATACTCTGCGAAAAAAAGAAAATATTACGTGTTTAGGCGAGCCCCTTTTCATCTTCATGACCTGTTTATAGTCTACAACCGTCATTCATCCGACGAGAGAGCAGACAAACATCGGCGAAAGATTTCACTGCATGCTCGGCAATCGACGGGGGATGTGTGTTTCGTGATTTTTCTCATCGCCAGCGAATTACAAACAGCCCGAGAATACACTTGTCAAATTAGTGGACGTTTAATAGCTTTTATTTTCGCTGATGCGAAGATGTCTGGTAAAGCGTATCGTATTTTGGTTGAAAAAGCGGAGAAAATTTCAATATAGTGACAGTGCGGTGTGGATAATCGACGTATTCGTTCTCAATTACAGAGTGGGATCAGCGTCGTGATGAATACGGACACGTTCGCGAACATCGCCTTCTTACTTCAGAAGCAGCACGGAAATTAGGCTCTCGACGGTGGGCGCAGCTCTCCCGAAGACGTTCCAGAGAGTGAATAATTATTCGAAAACCTATCTTCGTCGAAAATAACAACGAGACTGGAGGGAACTGCCAGAAAAGTCATTTCATTTCATTTCGACTTAGCTGCAAGATATAACACGCCGGCCGTTTCCGTGTACTATTATTACACGGTCTGAGCAAGGTTGAGTTATATTCTAATTCCGCCCGGCTGTTAAATAATTAGGTAATAATAGGAAGGAGTCAACCAGAATGCGTATAATCGCGATGAGAAATTCCTTTTTCGTGATGTGATCTGCGCGCGTATTAACACACAAGTCGAGTAAATCGCACATGAGTAACTGGAGCAGAACTTCGTTAAGGTCATTGCTATCTGAGTATTATTTTAGACCTGAGTCAACACCGTATACCTACTTATTTAACGAGATCGCACAGCTGAACTATACTCGAGTGCATCGTTTTCTCCAATTCGAATCTGAATGGTAAAGCCTTCTGCGAACTTCAGAGGTTACTTTTTTACTACTAGAGTGAGGAATTGCCAAGCTTTCTAACATGTACCTCGATTGTACACACATCTTCACAACTTAAGCTCGTCAGTGCAAAGCCGAAATGACTCTTACTCTGCAGAAAGATACATATGATCTGGAATCATGGAATGTGCCTCTCGTGCAAAAACAGATTTTCAAGATAAACAAGTGTAAAGATGGGATGGCGCGGTAGAGGGACGCACAGATGTACATCTGTGGTGATGCGTTTACGCGTTGCTATGACAACCGCGTTTCGAATTCTTGTTCTCTGTCATTCCCATAGGCCCCTTTCACACAGTGCCATGTAAACGGATGTTTTTCAACTACTGATGTAATTTTTAAATGTTATTTGTGGAAAAACTAATGAAGATAGGACGCTGAGATTTGTTTCATTTGAAAGAGCGTGATTTTTTCTATAAGAATGGTCAAGAAAGTGAAAAATGATTCTTCGATACCAGAGGCACATTTCATGATTCCACGTCACATATAATTATACAAACATCAGAATCACACGGGGCCAGTACACATGTAACATAATTCAATTTTTGCCCCCCCCCCTCCCTTGCGTTTGCCTGCTGGACTTATTGCTCTTCTCTTTTTTCAGGCGCGGTATCCGAAACTATACATAGACGCTAGCGGTCGTGATTCTGACGCGTGACTCTCTTGGGCAAGTTAGTCGGAGTAGTTTGCCGTTGCTTTTCCCGCTGTTTTGTGTGTTAGAGTCTTTCTTCTCTATACCAAAGAGAGTGCAGTCGCAGTTCGCTTAACAGCCACGTGTTTCACGATCTTGAGTATGCTATCCACAACGTGCATACGCACCGTACCAATCTTTCTAATCTGGTGGTAACACGCCCTGCGATTGTAACACGCCTTCTTTTTGAGAACTGGTTGTGTTACAGGACGCACTATGTTTCCACCTCGACTGATACTGTATAGTCGCTGTGTTCGCTAAGATGTTAGTGGGTACTGGGAGTATTCGAATATCACTAGTTTTCCGACGTTGGTGGGACTCCAACCCGAGACGCGACAATTGCAAAACGAGCACGTTACCACTTGGCCACAAAGCGACTACTTATTGCTTGAAACTGATGAAATATTACTGCGAAAATAGTGAAATTAACAATTTTTGCCTGGTCTTATTCCTCGGATCAATAAAAATGACTGAAAATGATTTGCTGTCGCTCCGCTTGTTCCCACGGTGTGTGGCTTGAGGAGCGTACTCACAGATCAGTGGTCTGTTCATACTCATGTAGGCGGGTCGAGTAACAATCAAAGGCCGTTCTGACAGTGCCGAAAGACTCGTGGATAGGTGAACTGCGAGTGGACACGAGTTGCAGTGGACAATGCATATGGAACGAACCAACCCATGGAACGCGTCTCGTGCCATATGCGGCTTGTCATCCGTCAAGCAACACGCCTTTGATCAGGATTTACCGACAACTATGGAAATGGACGGGCCTGCTCGCATAATCACACTCCTCTCCGAGTGCTACCACGTATTTCTGTTCCCATGGTGTCAGGTCTGTCAAACTTCAGACGCGGCTCGTCAAGTCACAGGTCGTGGGAACTAGCCTCAAGAAAATCTTTACGTCCCTTCTTCCTTTTCAGTCCTCCTTGGCCTCAACTACATACTTTCAGTTCTGAAGAAAAAATGGGTTTATTTGTTCACCGTCTTTTGGCTTGTTCCTCTATCTAGGCATCAAACTACTATAGATATCGGCAACCTGATCGCATCCCCTACATCTCTAGACAAAAATGATGGTGCAAGACAACGTCCATCTTCCCAAAAACTAACAATGCGAGTCTTTACAAGTTCCAATCAAGTTTAACTACTCTTTATGGGTCCCAATTACATAGTAACACAGCTACACAATTTCTAAACGGGTATTAAACAGGTTTAATTGAGCTAAAGAAGTAATCTACGAAATCCCAACAGCCTCAATGAATTTTAGTGAATCTCAACAGGGTGCTACCAAAGTATTAATGCGTCCTGAAATACCGAAATCCAACTTAAAAATCCTCAGAAGTATCAACAATATTATTATTACTTTCACTGAATCCTTACAGTGTAATAACAATACGTCAAAAAAGCCTCACATGGTCTTGAATGAATTTGAAGCAATCCTGCACGTTTTGAACTGCCTACTGATAACAGTCTTAACCAGTCTTCATATCATCCTCCGTGGTTACGTTTGGGGGCTTAGGACTACTTATTGTCATAAAAATTCCTCCACATTATTATCGTGTCTCTGTCTTTGATCCTACCTTTGGTAACAACTTACTCGGTATTTCCATATTTTTGCATTTCTCTCAGGACTTTTCAATCGTTCTACAATATTGTAAATTGTGTCCTCCACCTCAAGACTTACAAAGGAGGTAGGTTCCTCCCAACAAAGATTTTCATCAATTGACACGACCGTTTTTTTCTTCAGGCTCATTCAGTTACAAATTCTTCCAGTTGACAAAATAACATTTCTGAGTTTGGAAAATGAGGAGCGCTCAGCGAAACCATATATGAGTACTAAGCCGGAAAACAAAATATTGGCGAACAGCCAAAAAACTAAAACGAAAAAAAAGAAAAGTAGCATTTTTTTTTGAAAGCTTATTATCTTTTCTACAAAATGCTATCCCCCCCCCCAGAAAAAAATCCAACTTGATATATTGTTTTGCTGAGCGCACCTCAAATTATTCTTCCCGCTCCAAGAAAGACCTTACAGAACATTCCTGACATCGTCACCTCCTAAGAGAGCAAAAATGGACTGAAAGTCAAGATCCCTCAGATGTCTGTATCTGTCTGTCTGAAAGCCTGTTTCTCTCTATTTTTTCCTTTATGCTGGATACAAGGCAGGCAGCCCCCTACAATGGACCAATGGATCCAAAATTTTAGAGCCATCATCTCTTCAACTCTCCATAGATAACAAGCAAGTCATAGGAAAGTCACTCTTTCGGGAGTTCATAGATTTTGAAACCAAAACACTTCAGCGAAAATTTGAAAGTTGAGAACTACTACATACTAGATGTATTACTGATATTTTTGTCGGATTAGACTGTTACCGCGCCTCAAGTGGCAAGCCCCTACCCGAAGGTAGTCACACTATGGGGCTACCTTACTAATACCTCTGTAACATCCATAAAAAAGTGAACTAGTGTGGGCTTGACATAACAAGCTGACCCAACGCCTTATTTTCCAGTGCCCTGCACTTCTGAAAAACGTTTCTCTCGCCTCGAGAAATTAAAATACCTAAACCAAGCTGGGGTCGCATTCACTTTGGTAGTCCAGCAACAAGATCATCATCCGGGGAAATACACGACGAGGTCAGATCGCTTATTTTTCATATTGAAATAAAAATTTAACGGGCATTATACGTCGCAAATCGTGTTACCGAAGGGTTTGTGCATCGAGGTTCAAAAGAACCCGGATTACATCAGTCCGGAACTTCGGAACACCGGATACGGTTTCGCTTTTTCTCTTTCGTATTCCATACTGGAGAACATCCGTCATACGCATTCATTCTCACGAGCTCTACCAGCTCGTATATGATACGACCAGTTCACCTGTTTGAACCATTCAACGCTAAACGAGTCAATTATTTTCGTCTCAACATGGCGAAAGAATTCGAGATTTTGAAACGCCTATACCTGTCCGAACGAGTTGCATGTACGAACACGACTTCATCGTCACCTGTTTACAGAATATTTACGCGCCTCCGTGTTTGTAATTACACGAGTCATAGATATGATAAATAATGATGCGAAAACGCGGAAGAATAACTCGTCTTTATAACATGTATGTGTATTATAGTCACAATCAATTCCAGTCAAACACAAAACAAGCATCGAGACGGGGTATGGAAATGGAAACCCGAAGAGAAAAAGAAACAGATTTCCAAAGATTCGGATCACACCGGTTTCAAAAAAGAACACGTCCAGAGCGAATCTCCTTATAAATTTTATAAACTTACCCAACACGAGTGCGCAAAACAACCGTTTTTTACCGCTACGTACACATTTGGACCACACAGGCACCACACCCTCCCATAATCGAAACCAGAAATCTTACAGGAAATCATAAAGACATGACCGTTTCTTTCGAAACTGAGTCAATGAAGACCTGATGTATAAATGCATTCGTCCATTTCCAACAAGCTTCGAGGTAAGACTTCTCCTACCAAGACGGTTGTAATGTCGTCGGAAGGAGGACTTCAGGGAGTTGAAGAAAAATGAAAAAAACGTTAACTGGTCTCACGAATTCTTAATAGACTTGCACCGTCTGAACAAAATACGTTGTCTTGACGAGTCTGAACAATCTAAAAGAATAATAGGGAATCCTATCGAATTCTAAGGAGCTTGAGAACAGATTCAAACAGTTTTTCTTCAGTTAACAAGGTCTCAAAGGGCCAATCTATCGTAAAGAACCAACAAACAGTTCCAAAAGGATCATAGCTTCATAACACAATCATGTATGTAGTCAGGAGGAGATTCAATACATGTGCACAAAGGTACTTTCATAATCCAGTCTTTAACGAGTCATAATAAAGAGACTTAACAAATTTCAAGAAGTCTTAGAAATCTTCATGAGTCTCAAATCACTCCCAAGTCGTAACCAGCCACATGGAGTCTCAAGTGGTCCCAACGCAGTCAGAAGTCTCAAGACCGAGGTATTAATACGTCTGGATACGTTCTTACAAAGTCTTGAACCGTTCCGATGTAGTATTAAGGAGTTTTGGAGAGTCTCGATTCTTGACACACTCTTAAAAAATGCTCTTACAATCTGACCAGTTCCCAACATGTCAGCCAATAAATATGTTTCAATTTTCCAACAAATTTAAGCGAACGTGAGCTAAAAGAGAGGCCTAAACACTTGCCCTTCCTTGTAGCTGCGACCTCTTAAAAACATTCATTTTATAATACCATTAGTGGCAGAGCCGACAGTACGTCACAATCCTTTGGCCGATGTTTGTCACTCTTCCGAAAATATGTTACTCAGGTTAATAAGAATACTTACCATGATTGGTTTCGGAAGCGTTTCACCATCTGTGAGCTTGCACAGCGGTATGCCGAATAAACATGCCGAATTATCTTTACTCAGACTTCTACGAAATACATGGCCTATTTTCATTGCCCTCGTGTTGGACTTCTTGCTATTCTTCTTATTCTCTACCGCCAAAGTCTTAACATTGTTCCTGCAACAGAATTCAAGCGCGCCGTTGTAGGAACGAATCCACGCCAGTCCACAAATCGCAGGCATAACCACATCTGACGCTGCTTCGCTTACCTTAAAATAAAATGACACCTGGCCACGGGATCGTGAATATTATTACAATGATCTAGATCGAAACCGTCTTCAGAACTCAGACTATCACGCAGGCAACTCAATTTAATGGCAAACGGCCGCTCGTGACCGATCAGCGGATACGGGGCCTCGTCGCGGGCCGTTTTGGCCCACAGCTGAAAGTGGCCGTGGTCTAGGTTTCGCATCTCCAGATGTTCCAACGCCAGTTTGATACAGTCGCGAGCTGTTTCTTCCGGCCCGACGCTGAACGTCTTGCACTGTAACATCCGAATTCGTTATTCAGAAGCTCCCAACCACAGTCAAGGTAGTTTGCGACAGACTAACAAAAGCCAACTTACATATTCGATATTGGTGCTGATGTCGTAGTAGACCACTTGGATGTTGGTGGAACACGGCTCTTTCTCGTTTTCGTTTCGAAATACTTCCAGTAACTTATTCCACCACAGGTCTCGTGCTGCTTGCGTGCTGTAACACAAAAGATGAGAAGCAAACATCAGACGGAGGAATATGGATAATAATGATTTTCGAGAAGCGTTAATATCAAAATCGGCTCCTTCAATGGGCTCATTCTGTTTTCAAAAGTGTGCACCGACTTTTGTCGAGGGGTGCCTCGGATTGTTTCAATATGGTATCGAACACACAAGCAAAGAATTCTTAGCTCTTATGGAGAATCATCCCAGCTACCTTATTTAACTCGACGGCAGAAACCTTGATTCAGAGCACTCATTTCTTGCTTCACAACAACCGCACTATAGGAAACTTCTTAGGCCCTCTCTTTCTCCAGGAGAACTTCTTTACACGTATAACAAGTCGATTATGTCTGAAACCCCACTAGCTGACTAGCTGTCACAATAAACGTGATCGCATATAGTTATTCGGTGTACACTTAAATTCATCAAAGCTGTTTACTAAATGGCGCAGCACGGCAAGCCCAACAATTAACCAGTTATATACATCTTTTTCTATTCTTTAATTTCTGAGCAGCTCCTTATACAAACAAAAGACACTTAGATACGAGATGTACTACCGCACAGATACCTTCATTACATCCGGACTATAGAAATCTCCAATCGACGTTACCTTTAAACGGAACTATCGACTAAAATCCCGATTATCGGTAATCACTTCCGATTCTATATCTGCAATTACCGGACCATAAATCATTACGGTCCGAGAACCGGTTTGGTTCGCGCGTATAATACTTTGTATAATAATGCATGTAATGGGTACCTATATCTACAGCATTATGGCATCGCTCTTACAAGCGCTTTCTTCAATTTCGTCAAATGAGCTAAACGTACATGAGTGTGCGCTGAACAAACACACTCGCATATTCAAGCCGGTACAGGTAATCGTTTCTCCTTTACAAAATTGCAGAGTATAAAACCTTGCGTCTCGGTTAACCAGAGAAGAAAATACAAGGCGCACTCATTAGCTGGGCAAATAATCCTTTTCGAAAACGAGGAGACGATCCGGAGGAAAAAAAGAAACGGACTTTGCGATCGATTCCTGGAACTATCATCAATGGTCTGTGCGACAGCACTTGCGTTTATCACCTTCGTGTAAGTCATCGTTTTTCCATGGCCATCACTCGACTGCTACTGGGTTTTACACTGAACACTATATGTACAGCATTCGTAAGCTCTAGGAAATATTATGAGTTCAACGACAATGTGACATTCGTATGGAAGGCTCTGTACAAGAAGCAGTCAATTCACATTCCAGGTAATTTGGAAAGCACTGCCTGAGTCGGTTAGTGCTCAGTCTGTGTTTGCCACATCTGAGAATGTATTGAGACCACACCACTACACCGACTGCTCAAGATCTCAAGTTTCCTAACAACCAATATGGAAGGCGTTCTATGTAAAAAATAGTCGAGTTACATTTTGATAAGCATATAACTCACAGTCACTCCGGCTTATGGCACACCTACACAGCGGCCAGCAAGACCAACAGCCAGCAAAAATCCACCCATTACCAGCAGATCCGAGCACGTGAAAAAACACGTTTCTGTTTTCTGATTTCTAATCAACCAAGTACTGATTACTGGATAAGCCAGATCAATACTGAGTGTGTATTTCCATTCTAAAATACACCCTTGTATTTGGTTTACTGTCTTACTCACACCTATGTAGATATATTTAGGTTAGCAAAAGGTAGCGATAGACTAATGCAATAACCTAATGACAAACATCAAGCATTTCACGCCAAGTTCGGTTGCAAATTCGAAGCTTGGCAAACGTCTTTCACAGTGATGCACACTTGGAAAAGAATCGGCGTCACCTTTCTGTTTCTTTTCGCGATAGATGATAAATTTCTTCCGGGAAGAAATCTATAACCATGTACATAGTACATATAACTGATGATGAAGGCATGTATTCAAATAGAGAAATCCAAATCGGGGAAAACTCAAGAGATCCCCCTCCCCCAAAGAACTTACTAGCGCCCATTACACGTACACATCTCTCACTGTAGCCGTTTTCCAGTTGTACTGGAGCACACGCACCAGGCTGGATTTTCCATCTAATGCATTGCATCACGAGGGAAATCTACATTTTTTTAAACATCCAATGCTTTAAAACTTATCCGGTACTTACTGAATGTTTTTTCTTTCAATTTTCTTGGGGGAGGGAGTCCAGGATTTCTTATTTAGAAGTTTTGTACTTGCATCAGGTGAGAAAATGAAAGATCGCCGACCCTACACAGGTGTGTTTGTTTTCTTCGAAGTAGTCCTCCTCCCGGCTAAGGCGGCCCTAAGGGGAGGTATAACGGACAGCCACTTTGATTGCACAAAATAAACAAACACATGTTGATAATGAGAAATCGTATGCAAGCTTTTCTTGCAATCAAAATGGCTGTCCCTGTTAGAGCCGCCTTACACCGGCTTGAATGAAATTACGCATTCGATGAGTCCACTGATGAGAACATCCAACGAACTCTTTTTTAGATCAGCCATCGAAATTTTTTCGATTTCCTTGACACCTTCAAAACGTTGCCCTCTTAGGGCATTTTTCAATTGGGGTAAGGAAACAATGTCGCATGACGCCGAATCAGACGAATATGGTGGGTGTTCAATCGAAAAAAGTCGCGAATTCGGCACGAACTTTTAGGACGTGTTTAGCGTACGGCTTTCGCAAATTCAATTCGTTATAATCAAATAAACAGTTTCGCTATTTATTGCGATCATCAACAACACCTTTGATTGACAAACGGCAGTCCGATTTCAACTTTCCACGCACTTGTTCAACATCAGAAGGCGTTCGTGTTTCCACATGCCGGCCGCGGCTTCCTCGTTCACGTCCTCCCTTCGGTTCTTGAAACGACCTTTCTACTCTCAGATAACTGTTTTCTTCATTGCTTCATCTTTGTATACATTGGTTAACATCGCCAAAATTTCAGCGCAGTAATTCCTACTACATTATTTCTCGACCGCTCTAATAGTACTTCTCAAACACAATTCCTGTTCCACATGAATCAAACCAATCGTTACGAAATTTTTAAGAATACTACCATCAGTGTTGCCAGATGGGAAATTGAAAAATGTACCAGCAAGAAATTTTTCAAGATTGTACGTCGCCGGTTTATTCATTTTCTCCATTTGAATGTCACGTAAACGTGCCGGCATCCAAATTGGGGGGGGGGGGAGAAATTGAAGGGCAGCATATTGTTTTTCTTCTATTTTCCTGCTTTCAAGATATGCATGAATTGTCTGTCAAATTTTCAGATCGTTTTACCCGGCCAAAATGTAACCAGCACGGGTTGCTTTTTCAGCTTTTATTGTTTTATAATCACTTTTTCTGTTTTCGCACTTTTTTCACATTTCTTGGCTTTTAAATGGAATGTAAAAAAAAAACGTAAAATAACTGCATTACATAATTTTACGCGGTTCTTTACTCTAAACTTACGCGAGTTTTTTTTTACGGAACAACCCTGGTTTATACTACTAGCTGGCTGAAGTGAAGTATACATATCTAGTAAGTGCAGTAGTGTAAATGTCTTTGGTTTCGAACCATCCAGTATCACCACATGCCAAACGAAAAATCTTTCTGCATAATTGGGAAGTTAACCAAAGGTACCTATGTTGGTAGCTCTGCTTCTACAACTGGGGGATAATTTAACTCGTTCATATAAAAAACGTGTAAAAGAAGTGATCTTTGAACGCCTTTGGCGTGTTATAAAAATCATTTTCGAAAGAAAGTTGGATGAAATAATTTTACTCAGGATAAAACGCGATTTTTGATGTAGAAGAATAGGGAAGCTGAAATAATCCCCCAGATGTTTCCAATGTGCTGAGAGTTAATTAATGTGTTAGTGTGTTTAGCGCTACCTAAGCAATGTTAACTTCCCAATTGTAACTCCTTGTAAACGTTGTAAATGACTGAAAACCGAAGCCGTGTTAGTTCAATTACACGACACAACAACATAATAAAAAACAATGGGATGATATTATACGATTTTAGCTAATACTTTGAATGCTGAATACGATGGCGTCAACAATTTTTCTTGAAAACCTGTCGTTTTTTGCATTCAAAATTGAAATTTTATCAAGATTTTCACTTTTTGTTCCTTTTTGTCGTCCACGAATAGCCACACTAATACTGGTAACAGTACTGAAGATACATAGTTGTTTGATCAGTGGTATCATCTAGATGATACTAAAATTCACATCTGAGATAGGAGACAGGAGAACACATACCGTTGTTTGATTAATGGTATCATCTTGATGATACTAAAATTCGTATTCAAGATAGGAGATAGGAGACGACACACAGTTGTTTGAGCAATGGTATCATCTTGATGATACTAAAATTCGCACTTAAGATACGGAACTACATACAATCAAAAAATTGACAGTACGCACCCGCATTCAATAAGCGGCCCTAGCTAAAGAAAAAAAAAAATTTACGACTACACAAAAATTCACATCTTACTTCGTGACCCATCAAAATTATCGAATCATCTGGCTAGTACCCTAATTATCTGTATTGAATATACCGCGCAGAAAGGTCAGCTTTTTGTTCCAGAAATTCTGTCGACTCTACGGATTTTGACCTCAGGAATTTGATCGTCTTCCAGGAATGCTCCTTCGTCTAACCTCGTCTAACCTCTTCTAACGCCTTCATGTCAAGATTAAAACAGAAACAAAGGTAACATCGGCTGTCAATATGCTGCGATCGACGATTATTCGACGCAGCTATGCGTGTAAATAACTGATTATGCTGCATTCTGCCTGCATCATACAGAGTTTTGCCACACAGAGTATACACATTATACAAGACGATGCCTAGTCTGTACTCGACCACAATCAGCTTTTAAAAGCGTAACAACTAATGATAACGCACTAATAATGGCATTTTACAACCTGCAGATTAAAGCTCGTATACAGCCGGATCATGACAGTAACGGTGTTAATGATGTTAATGGTGATAATAGCAATCCAGGATGACCGATGACAGTGGGGTATTTTTGAAATAAAAGATAACCGTTATAGATAATGGCTCGATATGTCTATAGGTAATGAAATACTGTGAACAGAAAATATGTACAACTACAGCGCCTTTCTTCAGATTGTGATTTATGATAACTAGAAAAGTGGGCGAGTTATGACTGCTCGGGGTATCTTCTACCTGTGAAATCTGTTATTCGAACTAAAAGGCCAGTCTTATCCAATTCGTAAACGTAAAACTGGGCGATACGATACACAACACCTGTTATCTTCAAGTTCGGACAAGTTAGAATACCGAAGATGAATTAACCAAAGGCTAATGGCACGGAAACTAGTTGCAAGTCCATATTATCTCCAGGTGGTGGCATACGGGTGTGTAGCATTTTCAGAACGGTTGCTGTTTGATTTCTTTTTTGCTCTACTGGGAATTAGTGACATACAAGGGATTTAGCTGTGATAATCTCACTTCTACGACATGCGTAAACTGCGAGAGTGGCTAAGGGGAATTTCTCCAAATACGTGCATATGCATTTTTTTCTGTTTCCTGGTCAGTATTCATAAACCAAGGAAAAGTATGAATATGATTTACGTATGTATGTGTCTATCTTTCCTTTTCAAACACGAGACTACGGCCGTATGGGGTCCCCCTCCATCATTCATCAGAATTAGCAAATTAGCTGTTGCAGGCAGATCCAATTCACGCAACTCAGGAGCTTGTTTTATTCTTGCTCAACCATCACAAGTTTTCGATTTTCACTCCTCCAATAATCTGCTTTGCGACGGCCTTGCATGAGACTATCAACCGACCCTTCTAAAATGTATTCTACGCTCAAACATACAACAACAGCACCACTTACATTCCGGTAATGGCCCTAACTCATATTCACCTCACTTTTCCAGCTACTCTTCTAATCTGGTCGAAAATTTCCATCAAACAGCTTCACTTCCGCGTGAGTATACCAATCTTTCTCGACCTTGTACTCACTAATTTCTCCACCACATGCTTTGCCATGGTCACAACGGAAGTCTGCGACCGAGTATTATCCATTCGGATACATCTAATTATAGAATGTAGGTATATTGCATTGAACTATACCAAACACTAGGCAGCAATTGGCTTCCTATGGCCGTTTCAGTCATTGTGCATGTAGCCCGATCTCTCAAACGGCAGCCGTGGCAATGAGAAACGAACCGTATGTAGTGATCTCATCAGCGTCCGAAAAGTAACAGTCACCACTGTGTATGTTGGTTTACTAAATAACACAGACAGTAGCATATAATTTATGCGATTACAATGGGTGACCATTGTTCTCGTGTGTAGCCATCTTGGACGGTTGTGATTGGAAATGTCAACGTCTTGAAGACCGCGTAGTCAGTCGTAACCATTAATCACGACTGAGCGATAAAACTGTACGCGTAACCCTGACTATGGGGAAATGGTGATCTTTTTCACAAAACAAATCCCCAGTATTATAGTTGAGAATGAAATGTGGTGACGCATACGGTATCGGAATTCTTCGTTCTGTAAGCGATCGTGTACCTGGCAAAGTCTGGAGATTAAATTTCATTATTTTCCTACTTTTTCCGAGTTTTACTCAAATTATTCGCAAGCACTGAAGTCACGCCTATGTTTAATCAAAACCAGCAAACAAAAAAAAAACAACAACTATAAGATGGCTCCTGCCAAGAAAACAAAGTATGTTCTCTTTCTTCGGAAGGTTGCCACAATTAAAAGAGACATATTCAACTGGTGCTAGTTGACACTTGGTAGTTCCCACAAAGACGTTCTTTCAAAAACGGTCTGAAATTCTGCCACAGTTCGGCCGACGCAAAACGTCTTGAGGCAGGCCATGCCAAATCTTATAGGCAGATAAGCACATAGTCAGAGAGGACAGACAGACAACATCTGAAAAAACAAAAACTATCATTCCACTGCAGAAAATCTGAGACCAACACACAAGGAATCAAAATGCCACACAGCCAGTTATGAACCCTGATTGGAAAAAGTACTTTTCATAGTGGAAACTTTGTTCCTACCTCTCTTGTACCGTATTTCAAGCTCCAAACACACGAATAACTAATTGGTTAGACAAGAAAACAAACAAGACGAACAGGAAGCGAAGCCTGCAGCACCAAACAAAGAGCCGAAATGAGCGAAGCGAATATCAGATATGAAAATTGGTTTGCGAAGTCCACTGTTAAGATTAAAATAAGAAACTGAACATCTGATGAAACGTAACAAATTCTAAACATTTCGATACAGGGGGAAGAATAAAGACAGTCTAATTTCCATGCATTCTGAATTGCTCCGCCCACAATTTTTCTTCTCCGATTCCCCAATGTGGACGAATAGAATTTTCTCTTTCTCCAGTACCCCCCTTGTCATTGAATTCAGGGCTAAAGCAAGAAGAGAGTACGAATTTCAGACCTGGCAAACCACAACCCTTTTAAGAATATTGGATTTTACTTTGTGACACGAATTTTCTGCAAGGGTCGTTTAAAAATCATTTCCGAGCATCAGAACTTTATTGTCCGAACATAATGTACAGCAACACCTGGCCTGTTGACCATTCATCGTTCAGCAAACGAATGACAATAATGAATTAAAACTGAGTAAAAATATGGTACTTGGTTTCCCAAGGATTTCATTCTTCCAGCCCAAAGTCAAGAGAAGATTCGCCCATCCAATCACAAAATTTTCAGACAAGAAACTCCTTCCTACTTTCGGGATGGCCGACTGAAACCTGTGCATTGGAAACTATTCAAAACAGCGGTAATTTTCAAGAAAAACTGTACTGACATCTATAGGACAAGATTACTACCCACTGCGACGTAACACGTCACAAACAGTTCCATCAATTTCTATAAGTGTAGTAAGTATACTTCTTTTTGGTGTCTCGAAGCAATAACTTTTAATAGTCCAATTAACTGGTCGATGATTGTTTTTCTTTTTTAATAATCTCCTATAACGGATCTTGTCAGCGCTCTTTCCCTAAACTCAGCGGCGCTAAGTTTAATGACACTTCGACACTGTTACGCGCTTCGACGTCACACAGTAACCGAGAAAAGTGGCCGTCGTCTTTGTTCTGCGGAGGCGTTTAAAACTTGATCAATTAAAAACACCCATACCTGGTATCCTACAACACAACAGTTTTGCCAAACTCGCTATGCATTCGGTACTCAACTTAGGAAATAGGGACGGCGACTTTTACCAAGAACTTTGCACTTCAAGCTACATCTAACATTACCATTACTTTCGTGAAGGTTAACGATCACAACCTTGATGGGCAGAAACGAGCCTCAAAGGGTCTTAGTACAGTTACGGGTTCACATCGGAGTACAAAGCAGTGATACCGGATTCGTCAACCCCTAGTCAGACTCGAGATTCTCATCCCATTCTAACTAAATATCCTCCACACCTGGTCTTTGCTTTGCCCTACAGCTATAACCATAGGGAGTAAGTATAGGCGCAAATAGTGGGGGGCTTGGGGGGCTTAGCCCCCCAACACTGAGAAATTACCAAAGAAAATGATGCGGAGGGGTGATGTTGCTTCATAATACGGGGGCTTAAACCCCACTTAGTTTTGAGCCCTATTTGCGTTTCTGGGAGTAAGTAAAAGCATTGTCCATTGGAAACTTGGTCAACTCCTCTCGGTAAAACAGAAGATCTACTATTAACCCTTCCCTCGTTCTAATTTGCATCACCCCCAACATCTTATTAGTCTATTCTGGTACAAGAGACTGCTTACGGCCTTGAGAGCAGATACGAAACATGAGTGAAGAAGAAACTGAACGCCCTCAAATCCTTACTGTACCAAGTTTAAAGTGGTCATTGTTAAAAACTAATCACTATTATCTCCCGCTCTAACTCTTTTACATCGAATTACGAGAGACGAAAGGATTGTTTAAACTGTCCTGCGATAATTTTACTGAACTGTATAGCACAGGTTCCATATCAGAGACTAGATCAACTAGACCGTGGTGCAGCGACGCCAGCATAGCCGCTCTCCTCACTATACAAGCTGTACAAAAAAAATCAGGCTCCGGAAGCATGACCAGCAGGACGATGAGAGGAATGAAACACTTCGTATTGTTCGGTAAGATGCGGACTAGATAGTAACACGGTCTAGTTTTCGAAGAAGGTATAAAGGAAGAAAAAGTGATCCTTCTGGACACTTCTCGATTTTACAAACATTCGGCAGTCTAGACTCGGAGACCGTCAAGTAAGAGTACGAGTAAAAGAAGCGACGTGTGGTCGGAGACTCAAATTACAAGCAATTTGGAAGGCCAGATATTATCGAGAAACACAACGCGACGATTTCCCGTCGATTATTCGATTATCGCAACGAACTAAATGGCTTTTCTCTTTCGTACGTCGTCAATTTTGTAGGCGTGACGACATAAAATAACATAATTGCGTAAGAGCCGAAAATCCTTTACCAGTAGCCAGCCAGCAAGCCAGTTAATTTGGCCTTTCTACCACATAGGATTAGAAAATTTATAGTTCGTAGGCGAAATTCCCGTCCTGGATGACAAGTGCATCCGTCGACCATGAATTTTCGTTACACTGCAGAAAGCGTACATAAAATACATAATCGCGTTTTAAAAAGTTCACAACGAAAACTTTCACCGCCTTATTCGAAATTGCATTCGACGTTCGCAGGTTCGAACATTCGCGAAACATCGTGTATGGTTAATCATACGATCTTTTATGACTGGCGATATTAATATAAACATTTCAAAACTGAACAGAGCCAGGCGTGCATTTACTGCACAAATTCATTCGACCTCACCAGAAGGAACGGAAACGGAAAATCTGATGAAGTTGATTACTTTGTAGCCAGATTCAATGAGCACATACGAGACATCAGTTTGAATAACAATTCAGACTATCAGATGAACTATAGCAGTACACTTGCGATTGTTGATATAAAATGGATGCACGAGAGGTCGAAATAGCTTACACCAGTTGCCAGAAAGAAATTCATACAATTAGAACGAATTCGCCGACTCTGTCAAAATCATCTCATTCGTAACTGAGAGCTGATGGCAGGACATAAGCGCACATCGAGAGGGGGCTTTGGAGAGGTCCCCCTCTCCCCTCGACTTTAAAGTTATGCGAAAGAATTTTCAGCATTATTTTGACACCTATTGGTCCGTCCCATGAGCCCCTTCCAACTCTGGGTCGGCTATTTGCACTTATGCCGTAGGGGCCCTCAAAAGAGATGCTATTGGCTGAGAAGAAATTTCTGACAATAATGAACCAGTTTATCTTGCGAAAAATAATGCTTTTGCTGATACTGAGTGGATACACGAGGTCAACAAGAAGACAGCTCGAACTTGACCGAATAGAGTTTGTGCAGTCAGAGCGAAAAGTTTTGGCCTTTTTCAATAATCGATAACAACTTCCGCGACTCGTATCCAAATCGTCTCGTATACGCAAAGCAACAAACAGGAGATAGGTACACACGACATGGCAACTGGCCTGGAGGAAGGAGGCGAGCTGGTCTGATTCACACTCTCTTCAGTTTTGATTAGATTTTCAATTTAGCTTTGGTCCCAGTCTCTACAGGCAACGGGCAACGTTGTTACTTAGTAGGAGCGCTATTGTTGGTACCGTTGAAAAATAGAGGCGATCACTGATCATTGATCAATGGATATTTTCAACTTAGTGTAAATATAAACATTACATTCAACATCAACGAACAATACAATCATCACTTTTCTCTGTATGTTTCAATTTTTTTTAAATTATTTATCCATTTATTTATTTATTTATTATTATTATTATTACAATAGAATCAGTATTTTGTACCAAAAATCAGCACTTCTGATAAAATCAATACGCAAATCAGTACTCAAAAAGTCAGGACATGTCCTAATACATCAGTGCATCTGGCAACACTGGACTGAAATAATAACATCTGAAAACGTTCAGACAAAACTACGCTGCTTTCCAAGTGAAATTAATTTCAAGAACTGTGGATACATCAAACTGAAAATCAAACACAGCTGACAGTTATTTCCCTTCTTCACGGGAATAATACTCATTCCCATCCACAGAAGGGAATATTCAAGTTGAATTTCATTCCAATCTCGCGATTCAGGACCTTTAGCTGAATAAAAGCGAAGAAGAGACCTTCACTAATATGATCTTTTAGCTCTGCACGCTCATCTGCGATGATACTATCAAAGTCAATAAAGGAGGAGGTTACACACTAATGGTGGTTCTCATTCAAGACAGTTGGCCTTCCAGACTACCAACACTGGTGCATCACTTTTGAAATTTGTCGGTCATCGAAAACAACGAGGGGAGGGGCGCTAAATCTTTACAAACTTCAACCAAGATAAAAGTGAGCAAGAGAAAAGTCTTTACCGAACTTCGGGCAGAGGAAGGAGAATTTTATCGGTGGTTTATACAGCACTTCCATGTCCAGATAGCTGACTGACTCCATCCCCCAAGTTACCAAGTTTTGAGTTGTTCATCTTTTTGGTAAGTCGGTGGCGCACAACACATACATACGATCCTGATTTGTCAACGCAATAATTTCCTTTCCTCAACTCATTTTACAATCCTCCGTCGATCCCGAGGTCCCAACTCAAACTCGGGTCACCTTGGGCCTCTAGCTCTACCTCCTAACTATTCGACTACTCTGACACTATTACCTCGTGCACTCATCACTCACCCGTCCAAAAGGTTAATTACGCGGATCGAGGATCCCGAATCGAATTATCGCCACAGCAACCACTCCCGCCTATCGTTTCTGGATCCACGACACTCTCAAAACGTAAATAATCAATTTCACACCCAGTCGCAGTCGTTGCTTCGTGTTTCTCGATCCCATTTGCCCACCATAAGTAATTCAAACAGCAATAACATAAAATCGCTGTTGGTGGCACGATGCTTCAATTCGCGTACTGGCACCGCACCCCGCACCGTACCATCCACACCCAACCACATGTAGTAAACCGGGGAGCGTAATTTCATTTATTATCTTCGTAATAATTTTCACCCGGGTATCCAAAATGCAGTTTAATATCTACGATTTCATTTTTCTCTCGTTCGCTGGCTCGTAAATAAACGCTCGGCTGTACGCCGCGGATACCGAACAGAATTTAGCTGAAGGCTGCTTCGCCGTCCCATCATCAGCCTACGAGCGAAGAATGTAATCCTCAATAACTCTCCCTCTCTGCGCCACAAACACCCACTTGAAGTAAAAAAAATATGATAATCGTTACAATGTCTAGCAAGGTAAATAATTTAGCCTCTTACGAGTGTCATTAGCATCGTCCAGACTGCCAGCTGAATCCTAATCACACGAGCTGCATTCAACGGACACACATAAGCCAAATAGACGGACTTTCCGTTATTTTCTTATAATAAAGTTGGGATGGGGGGGGGGGTACCCGGACATGTTATCTCCGAACACGATGTAGCGACAGAACCGGGAGAGGTTAAATAGTTTTAATTGTTTCGTCCGTAGCTAGACGTACACACGAAGATAAGCGCAATCATTTCATGATAAAATCTAATTACCAAGAGCTTTATTCGTGCCTACCTTTGGAGCCAATTGCATACGTGGAAACCATAAAGCCGCATTGCATTGTTCGGGCTACGAGAAAACTGAGATGCGTTCCAGATCTAGTGGGCAACGATGAGCGAATAGCCCAACAGGTCAGCGGGCGGTTAAGAGACTAGGACCGAACACGAGCGTCAAGGCTATCGAGGAACAACGAATTATTGAAAAGCCAAATGAGCCCCACAAGGAACCAACACTTCGACAGTGATGACAGGAACAAAGAAGCGATGAAATATTTTGTAAACATTTGCGACCGTTACTGTATCTCGGAAGATTACAGGTTACTGGCCAATTTCGGGTTGTTCAGGTGTACACGTACTCGAAACCCGGCAATTTATTAATCATTAGCACGGTCCGCAAAGTTAAAGAACGATTTAACGATTTACCTCCCGCTATTTCCAAGGGTTCATATTTCACCTCTTAGGTAGACCGGCGAAAAAGCAGACGCGATCACAACTGATGAACTTATTCCACATCGATCAGACAGTAACGTGGAACGCTGCAGTCCGTCAGGATGAAACCGTGTTGAGCAAGATTTGGATCAGACTTTCCTATTTTGATATCATTTACTAGTTTCCAAGACTACAGAAGGCAGATTCGGTTCATGCGAATGATTAGTGAGGCCTCATTCAGCCTGAGTATCTACTAAAGTTGAAAATCAGGACTGGAGGACTGCAGGGGACCCATTAAAGGATTTTAGAAAACTTTTTGTTATTCCACGTTTAGGAAAAAGTAATAAGTTTTACTTTTATTTTGGGAAGATGATACGCGCCTTCGAATTTTTCCAATGGGGAAGAGCTTTTAGATGACGTGAAGAACAAATAAGGCATCCTATCAAGCACAGAGAGAAGTAGAGCGAGAAAAACTCTACTACGAACAAAAAAACAAGACTGAAAACAGTCGTGTTGTGCCCCATACAAAGGTCTAAAGGAAGAAAGGGGACTTACATTATCATAGCAAACACCACTTTCTCCGGGCATTATGAATAAAATTTATTACAGAGAAACAATACGAGGGAATAAAAGGACCCACGGGTAAAAGGAAATGGCCCGAGGAAGACAATATGACAAAAAATTTAGGAAATCGATAAGACTAATTACATCTGTGTTGAAACTCATTAAAATAGCAAGTGTTAATACCATCTCAAAAACTCTTTAACCTACAGACTCTGTCGAGACTCATAAAGTTTTATTATAACTCAGTTTAGACTGGTCAGGATTATATAATAACAATATACAACCAGCTCAGAATTCATAAAAAACCTCACTACAATCTCTCGACCAAGACTCGACAACGCTTCGTCAAGACATATTCATATTTGTCAAGACTGGTTAAAACCTGGTAAGACTTAACAGGACTATTCAAGATCAATTAAGACCGCGTTAAAACTCATTATCCTGCAGAAGATTTAGTACAAGGCATTGAAACCTTCCAAACTCATTAGAGATAAGGCATATTAGGACTTGTTATCAATTCAAATACAGAGTTCTAATGTGATGAGAAAACCCTACCGACTGCGCCACAATTCAATTTTAGGTTTTGTAATGAAAATGTGCAACAAGAGTCACAAGGTCGACATCATTTCTACCATGTTCAAATCCTTAAACTTTAGAACTATTAGGTCAGAAATTGCAGAAACCTATTTCAAGAAATGCATTACTTTTTACGTTATTTTGTTAATCCATCCGAATAAAATCAAGATAAATAAAAAATTGAGGCAGTCTGTATTGTAATTTAGGACATCTTCAAACCTCGTTTTGAGACTCACTGAGTACCTACCCAAGTTGCCCTCTAAGTCTTTTCTAAATCACCTTCCTAATTCATAAAATACAGAAAGCTAGCAAAAACTTGACTCTTGCATGTCAGCACTTTGGCTCATCTTTCTTCCCGAGAAGGAGAAAGATGTCATTTTTGAATTCTACAAATAGTAAACAAGTTAATTTTTTCTTAGGAGGAGAAGGAGATGGGAGCTTCAAAAGAAGGTCGATGCGTTCGACGGGGTAAAGAACGAATGTAACATTTACGTAATCATTTAAAAGAGAGCGAAAATGCGAAATCCTACAGCGTTATCAGAGACGCGCTCCTGTCACATTTCTCATGCTCTGGATAAGCTGTTCACGGATCACTTCAGTCTCAAAACGGTTACCCTGGCTTCAGTCTCGATTAGATAGGTGGGTTCCATTTCCATCGAAAATTAAATTAGCCAACAATGTCTCATTACTCATTCTTTGCTGGATATGCCATTATCAACTCGCCAACATGAGTGGTGTGGTGGGACGTATGGCGATGCACGTATGCCAAAGTGGCCCCTATGACATCGCACACCCGGCCCCGAAAACTACCCTTTCGAGTATCGCATCAGTGGCCGGAGGGATCGCCAACATGAGTAATCAAAGAACTAATCAGTTCAGGAGTCATCAATTCGAACCCTGAGTTCTCAGAGTTCAAACTATTTTTGCAACTCGAAATAACTCAACCCTTTTCTACCAATTTCAGAAGAAATATTTAAACGAGGAGATGACTGTGTTCATACAATAGACCAGAGTTGAAATTTCCACTTTTGAAATCAGTTAAAAATCAACTTTTTCACTCATTACTGAGCGGACGCGTTTTACCAGCACTTCTACCGGTTAGTGACGAGGAACACAGTCAATCATACCATAGCAAGAAGGAATAATCCGCAAAAAAATCTCACATAAAACAATGCTAGCTTTCAGACATGATAATGATAATACAACACTGCGCTGCCAACTTATTTAAATCCATCGTATGAAGAATAATTCAAAAACTGAGCCCGTCTTGCATCCAGAAGAATTTAGATCAACGGAGTTCATTAAAATAATAGGTACGATTAAACAGGTTTCTTTGCGGGTTCGCGGTTGCATCATCGAACAAAAATATAAATGCATTCATTAAAACAGTTATGCAGTAATTAAACAGCCGAACATTTTTCACTCCGTACAGTTGGAAATAATCCACATAATATTCCGTAGTAATATTCGGTTATTCACAGTTATCCCTGAAATGCACTGGATTATTAACCCACTAATTGCATTAAAATCCATTAAAAAATAGCACAGCCCTCATGACATATTCAGCTTTCTGCCACTGTCACTCTTTACTAGCTCGTAAAACTGAAGTAGCAGTTGCATTCTTCTTACAAACACTTGAGACCTCGTAACGGGAATTACACAGTTCTTGAACCAAGCTGGAGAAAGACTTCTCCGTTCTGTGAAAAATATCTCAGGTAGATGAAAATTTGAAACCCAGAAAACACAAACAGCCCCGAAATGTATATCATTTCCTGTATAGTACACTCATTCTTCCAGAATTCCTATAATACAAATCCTTCTACAGGGACGTTCTAGAAACAATACCACTCTGGCAGCTTACTTCGAAAATGATACAGCCCAGTTTTCGACGTGGTTACTAGGATTTCAAAAACGAGAAAGAGCACGTAGGTCCACATTTTTCGCGAATTTAGACCATTAGCAGGACTACACGGGTTGACTAACGAACCGAACCGGTTCGAAGAAAAGATGTCGGCTGTAAACGCACGCACTGTATATAATTGACGAACACAATAGATCGCTTTTGTGTGCGTATTTAGAATATTAAAAAACCTTGTTGTAAAAAGAAAAATAGCTCCATGCTCGCTCTATGATCTGCACCTGTATTTCTGAGAAGTAGTCTGTCACAGGAGAAAAATGTAGAAGTATACCTAGAATTGGATCAGGATTACACTGGAAAAGCCAATACGACTGTGTCAATTCGGCAATGCAGAGACAACGACACTAGTTCTGTAGTTCATCCTGAGGAATTTCCATACACCTACCCTCTTGAACACTGGACGTATATTGCTGTACTTTTCCGGACTTCAGCAACTTTTAGTGAAAATGAAAAGATTCCAAGACAGAAGGCACTGACCTGCAAACCATTCCTCCAAATATCACTCAAAATAGGGAGTACATAACTAACTAGGCCCAAGTCGTGGGAATCGGTTTCATCTACTTCGATACTGAGTTTCGCTCAGAACGCCGCGACTGACTCTGGTCGCCCTTCTAGGAAAGAAAATGAGAGAAAAAAATTGCATGTCCGCGGAATAATTCCACTTGCAATTCAATAGAGTCTATTTTATTTCTTGATTCTCGACATCGATTGCCTGCGGACTCCCATTATAAAGACAAGAAGGACACGTCGCGTCCGATCTGTCACTTTCAAACCAATCAAGAAAGACTATAACATGGAAGCAACTCATAGAAACAAAACTATATAGACGTTCGTTCTGAATTCTATCATGTGTACGCCGCCGCGGTGTCAACCCTCAAACTGACAACTCAAGTAAATCCAGTTTTCACCCTTTTTAGGTATGAACATAAGTAAAACCGGTATAGGTCGCATCTGCCTGTGATTACATAATACCGATATTTCAAACGCGGTAACCGCCACGGCGTATGGCGGCGCGCGCGCGGTAAAACATGAACATGAAGTTACATATCGGAAATGAAAGTGGAAAGGTCGTGTTTGCATTTCGGTTGCACGGTAGACGCGTGGCGCAGGGCGCTATTCCAACAGGTATCTACATGTGCATCGATTTTACCTTCATGGAGAATAAAAGTGAGTTCGGTGACTTCCACAAGAACCTGTAAGTTACCCACTGATTTGTAAAAAATGATAACGGAAGTGATACAAGCTGGGGATCAACAGACGTGACCTGTCGATGCTAAAACTTGGAAGGTCGACCATTTCGAACCGAGATCAGTGAGTTCGATATCGACGCAAACATTACATTTCTAGTCAGTCAAAACTATAACTCTATCATCCCTTTAAAGCTCGAATATGTTACACTTTACCGGAGAACTCTTCATTTCCGGTTTGTTTTAATGGTTCCACTTCGGTGTACAACTTGGACGTGTGACTACATGCCGCTAAAACTGTCCTAGGACACCACAAAATAGATATTGGTCACACTTCCAATTTGTACAGCAGAACTGATGGAAATGATTATAATAGTATGTATTGTGCCGAAGTTCATTCTCGTAGTTGTGACTCTGAACTATGATCAGTCATGCTCAAAAGAAATGTCGACACGCAAAATCCGTCACTTCTTCGATTGCAATCATACAAAAGTCGATACAGAAGTGGAAGTCGAGTTACCTGTCGACATGAACATTGATACAGAATTCTATCCAAAAGTCGATGTCGACTTTTGTATTAAATTCTGTATGTTTGTAATCCATTACTGCTGAGGTTTGGGTGCACGGTGATAAATACTGGCTATGGATGGAAGAATGTGATAAAAACTAGGGAAAATCAAGAAGAAAAAATGAAGTGGTGACACTCTCATAGGCATCATTGAAAGTTATCGGATAGGTGTCCTCCACCAGGCCTGTTATCACCTACACTTCAGTACTTAATTTAGAGACGAAGAGAAAATGAATACCGATACACTTTGATCAATTTAAAACAACACGACTGAGGGGCAAGAAGGGTGAGTACTCCACTCAGCCGATCTAAGAGTCTGAGAGAAGATTCAAGACTTCAATACTCAAATGATAGAAATGAATACTGAAAGTTCGTGACAACAATGGATTAGAGGGTTTGATCTGCAACATTACCTACTGATATACCAATACGTTTGGTAATCAATACTGAAAGTTTGGTTAGGATAGGTAATGTTTCACTGTCCGTTGAAGAATTAGGACACATTAAGCAGAACCATTAACAGCACTATAAGAAAGGTTCAAAGTTGGGTAAAACATGTGGCGATGCACGCATGCCAAAGTGGCTCTCTAAACATAGCACCTTAGTCCTTGGAATTTGCTTCGTTCTGTATTACATCAAAGACCTGAAGGGAAAGCACTACGAAATGGACTCCCAGCAATGACGTTTTCAAGTATTCTTTACACCATACCCCACTGCATTTACTACAAAGCAATTGCCCCTTTTACCTTTGGCCTGGGCAGGGCACTTCAGTATCATAATTTTTCGTATATACCTTTAGGGTACTATAATAAACGATGAATATAATCGATGGCCGCCATTTTGGTTTTGTTCACCATTTGCGAGTAGTTAGTAATGTATAGCGTTATCTTGTGTTGAATGGTTTAAAATATAATATACACCGATAAATACTCGCAAAAGGTATAATGTACAACTTTATCTTGTGTTGAATGGTTTAAAATATAATATACACTGATAAATATTCGTAAAAGGTAAACAAAAACCAAAATGGCGGCTATCGATTCTACCAGCGGATGAACGACCCGAATACACATCATGCGATCTGTTTTTTTGATGTTTGAACACAACAGTTGTACTGGATATGC
Organism: Acanthococcus lagerstroemiae; assembly: GCA_031841125.1. NCBI lineage: Eukaryota > Metazoa > Arthropoda > Insecta > Hemiptera > Eriococcidae > Acanthococcus > Acanthococcus lagerstroemiae. The sequence goes on along the minus strand of CM063107.1, from coordinate 38,003,378 downwards.
TCAATGAGAGTAATCGTTAACTCGTCTTCTACCACTAGTTGGGGTAAAATTCACCACAGTGTGCCTTTCAACGTTTATTTTTTACAGTGGGTTTTACGGGTTAACAGCGAATACCTCCCTCGGAACACACCTTTTCTGCAATGATAAATCTAATAACGACCACACTGTCACTAATTATCAATAATTCCGTTTCACAGTTCGAACATCACATATTCAAGAGTTACTGGGTAGGAGTGACTGTCCATAAATGAGTAATTAATGAACAGAAACAAGAGGTTGCAATAATTCGCCACACCAGGCAAATCTACACCAAACACGGACAGCATCAGAGTCGAAAAAATTACGATAGGCAAGGCAGACATTTCGTAACCACAGCTTGAGTACATGCCCAACTGCCCGTGAAGAAAAACGCACACACAAAATTTACAATTTACAATCGAGGAAAAGAGCACGCGAACACGATATAATTTCGGATCAAGATTCTCAGATTGGCCACTGGTATACTACCTCCTATCTACTCTACAACGTAATTATTTTTCAATCGATTTTAATAATTACGAAACTATCGACTCCGCCTATGAAAGTTCGGATATCAATTTACTGATCGATTACAGACCACACATGAATTTTCCAATACACTTAAATACTACACATTCATCAGATTTTGTATTGCAAACTGATGATCGTAATAGCGGGATTAAGTAATTTAACAGCTCTCACGCAGCTTGACCACTGACCAGGGTAGCTGATTATTTACATATCATGAATGTTGAGCTCTTGGAGCAGGTGAAGTAATAAACGGTAGTTTGTTGATAATCAAGAAGCGATTTACATCCTCTCAAACGGTATCACAAGTCATGTACGTCATGTCTTCGTGAACATTCCTCGAGTACATCACTCAAGGTCATCGTACTATAGGTATATTACATTCACTAAGCTTCTGATAGGAGAGGTAGTAGGGTAGTACATACAGCTTCACCTAATAAAACTGATTAGGAAGCATTCAAGGGGGCATGCAACTACTGAACTAATAAATTTCAGGGGTGTAACAAGAAAATCACAGGGTTAATTTACATTCATCTTATAACAATACATAGCTAGTGTAAGTCTTATCTACAGTGATCAATGAAATAACGTTCACGTATCTCAATAACTTGGTAAGGAAAAATGAAACAACCACTCCCTTCGACTCTGAACACACATAACTTCTGCGTCCACTTGACCATTTAATGTAAGTAAATCAATGATAACAGCATCTGTCTTTTCTTTAAACTTTACACCTATTTTAGTCAATCAGAAGGCCGATTCAAGAAAAAAACCACCAAATTTGCGATTCACCCAGTTTCACAACCAAGCATTCTATCAACTCAATGATGCCCTCCTGTTCAAAGTTCTGCGACAAAATGGCCATTATAGCTGTAAAGAAAGGGGGAGGGTAACGCTTATGCTCTTACCTCATTGAAAGTACCCAGCTATATACAGTTTCGTGACTACGCGGGGGAGGAAAGGGCGGTTTTGGGGGAGGGGTGTCAATGCTGTCACTTCCCCTTTCCCAATCATCGACGTAATACTGAAAACATGCATATATCAGTCCTCTATCCCTCCCTCCAATAGAACACTAAAATTGTGGTTTCTTTGTTGGAAATTTGGAAGGAAAAAACTGCTTGGCAATAGAGAAGTTTACACTCCGACTGAATTTTGACGACCCCTCCCTCCAGGACCTAACGAGAGGGGACAGGAAAAAGAATTGCCTTCGGGCATGTACGCTTTTTTTTGGGGGGGGCGGATTTTTCATCGTGCTTAATCTTTTATTTTTAACACTTGTCTCTGATCTTTTATGTTTGTCTCCGAACGCAAAATCGTGATTCCTGAGAAGATACTGAGAAAAATTTCACATTTCTTTTTCGGAGTCTGGATTTTCTCTCGACGGCCATATTAACCCCTTCCCTTTCAACCACCTACACGGCCCTGGGAGATATAAAGTAACACATTCTCAGGCAAAATATTGTGTGACCTAACAATACACATTTTTCATAAGTCAGATATATGATTGATACAATTTCATGTGGAGATAGTGCCCCGTCACGTTTTGCGTTTTTCACCCAAATGTTAACCATTTCTAGCATCACTGCTGAGTGTCTAGAAACAGGTGAAATAAGAGGGTAGGTAAGCGCTGAAACAATTTGCCTAGTACGGGAACATTTGTTCGACAGAATATTGCATACTGAAAGGAAACGGAAAAAGGATTTAAATGTGGATTTTAGGTTTTCCTTCTTGAACAAGGTCAGAGAAAAACGTCGATTTACAGAAAAGAAGCGGCCAAGCCAACCAGAACTCTGAACTCGACTTCGAAATATGATTCATTCATCCAAATTCCAACCCAGAAGAAAACCATTTGTAATAGCTGAGCGGAATGTACGAACGAATTTCCAAACAAATTTTGAAAACATCGCGTGAAAAAGTGGAATTTCATCTATGCACGGGTGTCTTCAACTCTCAGAGCCATCTGTTGTTTACGTATGCTACGACTCAGTTCATAGTATCGTGTTGTGCTTTAGTCTGTAGCTTTACAGCAACAAATACCGAACATGGAATTTCCACTGGCGTAATAATTCAAAAATGCAACGTAAAACTGTAACCACTAAGTCATAACATACCTCTGAAAGAATTGTTTGACGAGGCACACTGAAGAGCAGGCGGTGAATCTTGAAAATTGTAGAGAAATTATAACCTAGTTTACCTACTAATTAGCTTGCATGTACGACCACAATTTGATTAGAAGAAATAATTCCAGATCGGCAAATGTTTCCAGCAAATAACAAGTAAATTAGAAATACTTTTGCAGAGTACCTAAAGAATTGAAACGGATTTAAATTTCCACGAGGCCGACAGTTATGATAGAAAAGCGCAAATTTTAGAACAGAACTTCGCGGTAAGTCGGCATCGGATCTACGAAGTTGGGTAACATTGAACACAATACAAACGATTCTCGAATTCCACCTTCAGTAGTCTCAGAATAAGGAGTACAGGGACACACTGCATCCCCTACAAAATTTGAAGTACAGAGAATCATTTGTAACCCCTCCCCCCTCAGCGATTGGAGGGAAAATGATTCAGCAAGTTGTAAAAATATGGCTGGAGAGATTTCGGAGGCAAGATTTTTGGAAATTTACAAAAATTTTGGACATTCAAAAGATTGTTTGTTTATTACCTCCACTTTTCAGAGACGAGAAACTATTTTTTTGTTTTGCTTGTCGACCTAAATTTCCAATTTCTGCATCCCCTGTAAAAATATGCCGGCACCACTGCCCACAATTCCTGCCTAAATACCTGCAACGAGTCCGCGCTTTCGATATCCTCAAGAAACCAATGCGGTCTCAACATGAATCTCGTCATCTCTCAAACGTCAAACATGTCACAGGTACCGCGATTTACCGATGCGCGATGACTCACACACGAAATCAACACTTTAAATTCTTACCGTAATTTCGGCGCCACTGGATTTGCATTTTTCGTATAATAATTTGTAACGTAGTCCACCTCATCACAATTTTTATTCGGATTTCGAAAACACCAGCATCCGGTGTCATATTCAGTTGGATTCGGAACCATATTTACACAATTTTTTATCATAACTTTTCCATGACAACTACCACAATTGAACAAAAAAAAAAGAAAAGAAAGAACACTACTCAGTAAAGAAGGGTTGAAAATTGAAATTCACGCGCAGCATAACCGGTTGTTTTTGAAAACACGCACGCACAACCTGAACGATAGAAACACCGAACGAATGCATTCGGGCATTCGGGAAGAGCGTCACGCCAACGACAAAAAGAACGCGAAAAATGAACGACCCAAACAAGACTCAACAGGCAACTGCTGAACGCCGAAGCAAGAAACCGGGAATCCAGGAAAGCGGCAGCCGACGCTCGTGACGTATAACCGACAGACGGGGATGTGCTTGTGGGACGTTCATGTCGAATACGCGTCGAATACAATACGTCGAATGCGTTAAATAATTATGTCGGATATTCCAGGCATTCGATGGAAACTTTTTTTTTTTCTTTCTTTCGATCGTCCCATCTATGCCTCGTTGTCCAGGACTTGGACTGGACACATTTAACGTATTCTACATGTCAAATGGCTATTCGACACACGTCGAATGAATTTTATTTAATGTATGAGGAGTTATCTGTCAAAATGGCGTCCGTTCCATAAGAAATACATTGAACGGACGCCCTTTTGACAGATAACTCCTCGTATATATCCGACTTTCTTATACCATACACCACAACTAAACAAACTTAACTGAGTAGCTGTAGCTGTAATCTTATATTGCAAGAAGGGCTTTCAAATACGTACTGAAGAACGAGGGGCAGTGTCGCCACCTCGTAACCATACGGCTACCTGACTGTACGACTGTACGGCCCGGCCTTCCGGCTGTATGTCCAAAATACGGCTTTTCAACTCAAAAGAAAAAAAAGTTTAATCTTTAATGTCTTACTCTTGGCTTCAATTTTCAATTTCAAGCTACAAAGTTCAATAAGATCCTTGAATAATTCAAAAGTAAAAAATATGTTATCAACTTCTTCGCATTTTGTCCAAGAGAGAGACCTTAAGAGTATCAAGTTATAGGTTCTTTTTATTGATACAATTTAGTAGATAAGTGGTGCCAATGGTTTATTGGTTAACTGCCGGTTTTTTAGTGCTGGGAAAACTGATCACAGGAAAATTGTTCGAAGGGAAGTTTGTTCGCAAGAAAATGGATAGCGCGAAATTCACCGTAAAAATGAAAATAGATCGCAAAACAGTTTCGCCTCGGAGTTACACTTTTGCCTTTGAAGCAAGGTTGGCAATCTGAAACTGAATCTGGACCTCGAAGTTTAAGAAATTGTGCTGTCTCTGAAGCCGAATCCAGAAGCTAAGTGTAATCACCTTGCGAGGGAAAAACCGAAACTGAAGTTCATAATACAATTTTACTGAAGCTGAAACGAAGCAGTAATGTATTAGATTTTAATGGCTTCGGTTTCCACTTAATGTCATACTGCCGTGATACAAGATTTTGACGAATATCCACTAGAAAATGTCCCGGGAAAAGTACCTAAAGCTCACTCTACTACTAGGGTACTATTAATACTGTTCAATGATCGGAAGATCCAACCTCTCGTCTCAGATCAGTACAGTTGTGATTGGTGAACATTTTTGGTATCAGAAAAGAATGAGATGATCAGATGGCGAGAAATCGAAACTCGAAGCTGAGGTAATCATATCAGTGAAGCTGTATCCGGAATCGGAAGTACAACATAAAACATTTCTGAAGCCAGAACCAAACCTGAAAGATCCTTCCATCTTGCAATTAAGATGAATCCGAATCTAAGTTCATAGGTTTCGGCTTTCTCAACCCTACTTTGAAGGGTGGAACTGGCAAATGTTTCAAAGGGCATTCCGCGTGTAATAACTTGCTAAATCTGTAGTGTTCTTCATCGTCCGTGTAATTCACATTCAGTTGTCTTCTGCTCATTGTTGATAGCATCTGCGTTCACACCTAGTCTTTTCTTGATTATCATTGCCTGTGATTTGTATTTTTCGAGACGCCACTTCAGTTTGTTCTCAGTAAAAGAGGGTTTCCGCTACTTTGTGAAAGTAGGCACTTGTATTTGCGACAAAAAAGTTAACGGTGACACTACACACTGGAAGTGCTTGTATGTTAAGAAACTACGCTTTCGAGCTTGTGTAAATTGTGGGGGGGGGGGGGGGTGAAAGCACCAAGAAATAGAGAACTCCACAACCACTTAGGTGATACGGTCAAAGTAGAATCAGCCAAAGTGACGAGCGAGCTAAAGAGTAAGGAGCAGTCAACATCAGCCGTTCCTCAAGCAGTTATCGAGGAATGTCTTGAGAACGCCTCGCAGAGTACCATTGCATCTCTAACAAAGATGCGAGCGAAGAGTAGTGCTCACCCCCCTCGTCCGAAGTAACGAAAAGATATCTGCCTCCCAGCTAAGCATATGACGACCCCGCAAGCAAGGCGATAATTTCATTTTGTACGATTCCGGCTGTCACGATGACAACCGGATGATAGTATTTCGAGTTTTGGCATACACTATGAATTTTCCCTTCCAGCGCGATCAATTTTCTTTTCAGACGAATTTCGCGCGATCGATTTTCAGTAATACCAATTTTCTGTCATATCTATTTCGTGCGATCAATTTTCGTGGAGCCCTTTGAGGGTTGTCGAACTGAAGGTAACAGCGAACAGGAACTGCTACTCGCCGTTCAAAGACTAAGAGCGCTCACTTTGCTTATTAAAAAACTTGACTCCAAAATTCAGTCAAACAACAAACAACAGGGTTATACAGGAACCATACATATGAAGGGTATAGGGAAAGGAGCAGGTACATCACTTTAGTGACGAAGCGAGAAAAATGAAAAACAATCTGTTTACAAACGTGGTTCTTTACCTGTACGTGAATTAACCTGTTTTTCTGCACTGTTTTCAGACATCCTACCATAGCTCAGCTACTTCTACTCATTATTCCCGTTCCAACGGTACTCATAACTGAATTTCGCTAAAAAGTGACTTACCTGCTTCTTTCCCTGTACCCTTCAGAATAATGAACAGTCGTTCAGTCCTGTCTAATGGCCCCCAAAAATATGTAATCAGAGAATAGGTAACAAGACACTGCGCAAAACCCTTCAACATAAAAAATAAAACGAATGAGGTTTTTTACCAGAAAATCTAGTAACCCGAATTGCAGAAATTTGTTAAGCAAAATGTTCCACGGACATGTATATACTTGATTACGCAGAGACGGGTATCGATAACAGATAAAGTGAACAAAAAGTCTCCTGAAATGTAACTTGGGCGGTCATGAACTCGGAGCAGCTATTAGGATGCACTAGATACCAAGGCTGCCAAATGGCAGTTATTTTAAATTCGCATGCATGTTATTTTCAGGAATTTACAGGCAGTGGAAAACATAAATGATAAAAAAATAACAGCAACAAAAACCGATTCTTTGACTGCAAGAAAAAATCGGATTATTCTAAGAAAACTGCTCTTATCTTATTAACCTACTAATTTCAAACTCAGAAAAATGATAAAGTTAGAATGTATTTGATAAAACTGTAAGAGTAAGAAGAAATTTGATACACCCCAACTCCTCCGCTACAGTTACGGAGCCCAACGATGATGGAGACTGGAGAGAATTCGGGGAAGAGAGCGGTCCTGCGGCACCCAGCCATCACCAAGAGACGAAGCGAAGGGTATTACAGGATCGAGTGACTGAGTAAATTTACGAAAACTTCTTGCAGCACAACTACAAAGATGTTTAAGACAAGTAGTAGGGTAGGCAAATTTTTGTACTTGGCGACCTATCTTCATCTGCAGGAGTTGGCAACCCGGGGCTAAATGCATTCTCTTATAACACAGACTGATGGCTATGATGGACTCTGTCACAGCATGATTCCCAAGTACTTAGCAAACTAAGGTGGATAATAAAATTTATAAAACAGATCCTGACAATGGAATAACCCACGTTTCATATCTGTGCCTATAAATATTCTGCAATTATTCAGGGCAATGTCTCTAGCATTTTCGACAATATTCGACAAGTCACAAGTCCTACAAAGATAGCCGGAAAGATAGAGATCCAATGACAGGAAGACAAAGAGACAACTTCGAAAAGATGACTTGATATTACTAACTAGCATTTTAAAACTGGCCAGAAAAGATATACAAAATAGGACTTCCAACTCCATTCGGCCTTCTTGTTGATAGCAGGTCTCTTTACAGGCAAACGACTGGACCACTGGTCTGTTTTTCTCAACAATACGAAACGACCATTCAGCCTACATACAAGTGTTCGTTTTGTTGAAAATAAAGTATTTGTCGAATTTTTACATCCAGCGAGTAGGATGAAACGGCAATTATATTCTTTTATTTTATTCAAATATAATCGACCTTGTCATCAATTTCACGCCTATTCGTTAATTAATCGCGAGAATGAGATGCACTTTGTCGTACTGTGGGTTAACTAAGGCGTCCAGGGTTACAGTAACCTCCTTTGATGTGACTGCTGTTCAGATACGGCATCCAAATTCGCCGTTCATTTTGATCCGATTTCGAAATCAGGTTCCGATGCTCTGTTGGCATAATGTCAATAAGCAACACGTACGAGAATGCTCAAAACATAATACACATTCACGTTTCTCCAAAATCCACAAATTGAACTCGAAATTTCATATAGATACGCCAGAAATAAAATAGAAAAAAGCAGAGGCAGCGATAAGAATAACGCAAAAGAGAGGAAGAAATAACGTATTCCAGTAAATTTCTTCGTGGGTTTGAATGTAAATCCCATCGTGATGCGAATCTTGATGACACATCTACCTACGTTTTTATATTCATGGCTGTGAAGATGATAAGAATGTATGAATATAATCGTGATTAAGGAAGACGACAAATAGCAGATAGTAATACATCGGATGTATTGTTACAAAACCTTCAAGCAACCCTAGAAACGAGTCGATATTTTGAAATAAATTGTAACATAGACTAAAGAAACTAAAGAGCCCTGTACATAGAGCAGTTTCTGCAGCAAATGACTGACAACATAGTATACCGCCATGATGAACATAAAAGGGTAGAGTCACCGACAGAAAATCTTTTGGGACCAACAAGCTCAACTCAATGGCAACATTCGGAGACAGCCGCTTCATTCCACTCAGAAAGTCAATCGAGTCCTCATTGATACTGTGAAGTCTTTCACATTCAGTGATGTCAAGAAGGGGGGAGGAAGGGGGGAGTATAGTGATACAGTGTACCTCAAAAAATTAGGTAGGTATAACGTATCCTTTGTAACCCTTTCCTCCCAAAAATAAAATAAAAATCAGCAGCGACAAGATTATTGGTTTGTAAACTCAGTTTTCAGAAATGAGAACTTTTTCCAGCTTGTTCATTCACACTGTTGAACTCCCATCCCTTCTTTAAGACCCCCCCATTCCATGCCACTGTTTGTATTGAATGCGTGTACTTTGAGACTTTTGCAGAATCATAAATAGCTCGCTTGCAGGCAATTCCTATTTTTTTTCTCTTTCTTTTTAGACTTGAGGAGAGACACTAGGTATACCTACGGGTATATGGCAAATGATTAAGGTCACGTAAAACGAACTCGGCTTATTTTTGGCATACCATCCGGGAATATTAGTTAATTAGAAAAATGACAAACAAGTCGACACATAATTCCTAATACACATCAAAGAGGCATCGACGAAATATTAGGTATCTTTTCATTGTTAGTGCGTATCATATAACTCGCCAGGACATCGCGTCGAATGAACTAGCACAGGCACACGGATACTATTACAACCACTTGTCAGTATATTGTTTTTTTTTTACTTGTCAAAACGTCAAATTATTATTTTCTTTCTTCGAGTTTACTCGTTTCGTCCTGAAAAATAGCACCCAGGTCTCAAGATTATTGCGAGTGATACAGAAGCAAAACGGTAACCCTCGGAGTCTGTACGTATTTTTTATTCATACGCGAATACTCAACACTCGAATAATTTTTTCATATCTTGATGCAAAGAGACAGTTCGTGTTGCAAGTGAAAACTTGAAATGAAAACCTCCATTTCTAATTCGTTAACCAAGGCTTACGAACAGAAGTATCACATTTACGTAAAACCTTTTAGCAGAAAAGTAGAAATAAAAGATGACGTGGACTTACTGAATATACTTTCTAGCTTTCAATATGAGAGAGCAGCGCATTAGTTTCAACTCCAAAATTGGTCCCCAGAACTTAACACTAAGTTAGCTGCCGATTTAGAAGCTAAGACGCTATAGGCAGTCAAGGAAATTTTCCCCTCGCCCCTCGCCTCCATATCCTCCTCATAAGCTACAGGTCGAAAATTGATAACTATTTATCAGTTGTATTTGCTGCAACTTCTACACTATTTTCCTTTTTTCTTTCTGTCTCATCTTCTTTTTCTCTTTTTCCGAATTTCCTTCCTTTTTCCCGATGTTTTGTACAAAAATCTGCGGCCCCTCGAAATCTACCGCCCTGAACACTTGCCTAATATGCCTATTGGGAAATCAATTGCTGTACTAGGTAGGGAAATGAAGCCTAAATCGTAACACCTTTACCCTAATTATTATTAAACCTGTAATTTATCAGCTTCTCCTGGCGGTAAAATTGAAAACTACAATAAAACAAGTTTCTGATCTCACCACCATGAAAAGCTGATAGCTTACACAGATTTGCTAATAATCGAGAGAAAAGAGGATTGGGCATTACTACCCTACATATAGTTGAAAAGACTAACTAGAACTACTAGATAAGTACCAAACTTACAAAAGATTAACTAAGATTATTACAGCTAGAGAGAATGGATGAGGGGAAGTACTGGAAAGGAAGGCAAAGAATGAGCGATGAAGAGCAGATAGTGAGGGACACAAAGTGTAAATCCCCTTCTCAGAAATGAAAAGATTAGCACAGGAGAGAGAAGAGTGGAAAGACGCAACCTACTAGTCCTACTAGTCAAACGACAAATATAACAACAAAATTATTATAATGGAAGACCGAATTGTGATTGACTGGCCTTCTGGTTCTTTGTATCTTAAATCTCGAATCATACAAAATCAAATCCAATCAAAAAAAGGGTTTATCCTTCTACATAAATAACTTACAAAGGGAAGTGCTTTTCGCCTGAAGTGCTTTTCGCCCCTTCTCCGAATGAGTCCAACTGGCTCGAAAATCAAAACAGAAATCCCGAACTAAGATTCCCACCTGAATTTAAAAGTTTAATGAGTTCAACATAAGAATGTATAGAGATTTCTAAACCAAGTGATACTTCAGTAATCAAATTCTAGCTAAATCAAAAATTGTCGACACCCGCCGCGTATTATTTTACACAACTGTGAATCACGTTTAGTTCTCAAATTTTGACTGACAGACCATAAGTGACAACTAACAAGTTCCACACTCTTCCTTTCAATACGTTATTGGCATAACCTGCAGACACATTTTAAATATACGAGTTTTCATCCTGAGAACATCCCGTTAAATTAATTCGAGAGGAAGAGGAAATGCGAGCCTGTATTTAAAATGAAATTCTCATCATCTCTTTGGATTTTTTTTTTAACATATAAAAATCTAACAGATGGAACAATGACAAGAGCTGTGAAAACGAAAAACACAAGTCCTCTGCATTACAGAAATCGCATCGGTTAACGTAGATGCAGCTTCTTTATTATGCAGTAATTTACGAGCACTAAGATCTGGGTTGACACTCTTTCAGTCGGAAATGAGGGGAAAGTAGAAAATAATTTAGCGTGGAAAATAATAGATACGTACAACACACTGATGAGCCAGCAAAACATTTGTATTAAACAAAGCCGCACGTACACGCTTCGGTTTAGTTGGTTTCAAATCAAATTTTCAAACCCGAATATGATGACTGAAATCTGACTGACGTAATTTATCATCTGCACTAATGATCGTAGATCGAAAATTTCTCCAAATTACGAATACCAGTTCAATTCAATCAGAAAAAAGAGGATAGCCGAGACTTAATACAGGTACCTATTTCCAAATTGCAAATATTAGAGAGATTTGCCTCCCTTGTCCGCCATCCTACAAGACGGCATGGGGAACAATCAAGTACCTAATCTCCATTTCACTTCCTCAACGGTAGTTCTGTACTGCTTAAAGGCTAAGGTATGCGGCGTGGCCTTCAGCTACCCGACCTTCCCGACTTCTTCTTCTCAGCGAGTAACTCCAAACAGATACAAGCATTTCATTCGACGGTGAACTCTTGTACAACAAGGTTCAGAAAAAGTCATTTCGGAAATTATAGATGAATTCGTATCTGTTCACAAAGAAACTGTCACTTCTAAGAACATTGATACAGTAGAATTCTCTGAATGAAAGCGAAACAATCAGCTTGTGTAGCTTTTAGGTATCATACAATGTAATGGAAAGCAACACAGAGACAAAAATAGAACTCAGCCCAGCATTTAGATGAAAAGAAGCCTTTTATACTTTTTCCAACAATTAATATTGACGTTTCCAAACAGAATCCATAAATCTTTTCTTGCATGCAAATCAACGTTTTGAACCCCGCCGTCGGTATCGGTACACTTCAGGCTCGGCTTTGTTCAAAGAAGTTTTCATACAATGAATTTTGAGTGCTGCTCACAAACAAAAAAAAGCCTGTTAAATGACACATTCGGTACCTGACTTCCACAAATCCCGCACCGAGGCTTCTCTGTTACAAGTACTGAGCAGTAAGCAGTAGCATTTCTACAGTCGTATCTTATTCTACATCCCTTGTAACTCAAGCATCGTCCGTAAATATATCCAATAATACAAAATAGAAAACCGTATAGCAGTCGCAGTTATTGCTGAGCACAAGAATTCGCGAAGTATGAGTGTATAAAATTGCTTGTAAAAATATCTCGACCCTGGGCCCTCGCCCAAAGAAGAATTAAATTTCAGCCATTCATTCTGTAGACGCCTAACCTATTCTGTTAGAATAGCACCACACCCTGAACTTACATCGCGACGGTACATTTGTGTGTATGTATGTGTGTATGTACATCCTCGCCATATCCGAACTCCTCAGAAACGATCGAATAATTTCAAGCTCCAACTCGCACCAAAATAAACAAAGAAAGAAAATGAAAACACGAAAACTGGAAATCTATCAGGAAACTTAACTTCCTGTGGAACTCATATGCTATGCCCTCGTGAGCATCGTGCGTTCGGACGAAGTTCTCGATAAATATCCGAGCCTGGAGTTGCAAAATCATCGGGTTCCGGAGCCAACCCGATACCGGTTACCGCATTAGCATCATTTCCGGAAGATGTGACACGACACGCAAATTTCAAACATCCCGCCATATTTTTATTTTTTCGTTTGTTATTATCCTGTCACTGCGAACAGACTGACATTTCTCCCCGTCAGTACAGCTACATGTGTACAGGTTATGTGTACGTACCCGACTACTTTATATGAAAATACACGCATAAATGTTTCATGCACTCTCGCGTCCATTCATACGATCGCCATCCGCCCAAACTTTACATCTAATTAGAAAAACGAAAAACCAGTTTCAACTTCATTCATCGCAGTTTCGGCTTTTAATTTACAACGTATACGAGCGGCGTAATTATCATCGTCAAGGTGAACCGAATCAAGCAGTCGACTGAAAAGTCAAATTGATGAATATTAAATTATGAAAAAAAAAAACTCTCCGGGCGTGCTGGACGCGTGCATTAAAAAAAGGCAGTTTTGGAAAGAAGAACTGTGTTCGCATTAGTGCCCGATTTTACGACCGTGTCCCGGGAAATGCTGCAGCGATTGAGGAAAACTAAAAGTACAGTGCAGAAGGATATTCAAATCTGCAGGAAGATACAGAATACTTGTATAATAACCGCCTACCCGATTTGTAATCAGTTACCCTCTAGTTACCCGCAGAAAAGTTACCCATTTGCAATCTTGGTTACCCTTGGTTCTCCTTTAGTTCCTCGGGTAACTGGTGGGATTGTACAGGTTCCCGCAGATACCTGATTTGACAATATTCACAAGTGGAAAGTAAGAGCACGTTTCAGCAAGCAACTGATGCCCTGGAATCTCGCTGAAATATACCATTCAAAGGCAATAGCAATGCTCAGTGTATAATAGGATGTCAACAGATACAATAACGACCCATATCGCTTAAATGTTGACACACTCAATCTGCTAATTCGTCAACACAACATCATAATCAAATTTGATACAACATTCGATATGGAAGTCAAGTTGCCGTGTTGATATCGACTTTTGAATCGAATTGTGCATAGAATTTGATATAGCATTTCATCCAAAAGTTGATATTAATACGGTAACTCGACTTTAGCATTGAATTCTACATACATACATCAGATTCAAACATAATGTTACACCAGAGGATTTAAAAATTTGAAATGTCGATACAAGAGTCGATTCTTGTAGTGACTTGTTTCAAAAAATTGTTGGAAATGGATTTACCAAGTAGACATTACCTTTTGAATCAAATTGTACATCAACTTTGATGCAAAATTCCATACAAAGTTCAATTTTGGCACGGTAACTTGACTTTTGTATCAAATTCTACACCATATTCAATCACAATGTTGTGTCTGATGAGTCACAAATTTTAAATGTTGATGAGAGAGTCAACGGTCTCAAGCGATTGTAGGCAGTGGATTTACTCAGTAAACACTGACTTTTGAATCGAATTGTGCATCAACTACAATATTGCGTTCTATCCAGAAGTCGATATAGACATAGTAACTCTACTTTTGTATCAAATTCTATATCAGATTCAATCACAATACCATGTTCAAACAGTTACAAACTTTGAATGTCAGTATACAAGTTGATTTTTGTACCAATTGTGTTACAAGGGATTGTCAGAAATGGATGTACCACGTGAATATCGACTTTTGAATCGAATGGTGCATCAATTGCAATGCTGCGTTTCATCCAAAAGTTGATATTGACATGGTAACTCTACGTTTGTATCGAATTCTACATCAGATTCAATCACAATGTCGGATTCAAAAAATTACAAACTTTGAATGACGATACAAGTTGTTCTTTGTATCAACTGTGTTTCAACAAATTGTCAGAAATAGATTTAGCATGTGAATATCGACTTGCAAATTGAATTGTGCATCAAATTTGATAATAGAGTTCCATATAAAAATCAATATTGGCATGGCAATTTGATTTTGTATCGGATTTTATATTATAGATTCGATCACAGTGTCATGTTGGAAAAGTGACAGATTTTGAATGTCGATAAAAGAGTCAATTTTAGCATCAACTGCGTTTTAAGGGATTGTCAGTATTGTACAGAGATATTGTTTGCCCACTAGCACTTCTGAGCTTCAACAGCGTTCCCTGGGTACATCTGAGACTAAACCTTTCTATAGGCACTTACAATGCTACAATGTGTCCAGAAGATTTAGAACTATATGTGACCTATGAAATGTGCCTCTCGTGCAAAAATAGGTTTTTGAGATAAGGAAGGATAAAGATGGGATGGTGCGCACAGTGGTGGTGCGTTTACGCGTTGCTATGATAACCGCGTTTTGAATTCTTGTTCTCCAACATTCCCGTAGGCCCGTTTCACACAACACTAGGTAAACAGATGTTCTTAAATTTTAAACTTTTGGCGTAATTTTTAAACGTAATTTGTAAAAAAAAAGCTAATGTACGTAGATAGGAAGCTGCGATTCATTTCATTTGAAAGAGCGTGCTTTTTTCTATAATAATTGCCAAGAAAGTCAAAAACGATTTTTTGACACAAGAGGCACATTTTATGATTCCAGGTCACATATACGACTGGAAACTGCACGACTAAGCAACAAGAAAGAGCTGCCAAAGGCCCGGACTGTTTCTTGCAGATTTCAAAAATGAAGGTAAAGCAATTTTTTGTTACATTGAGGATGCAGATAACCAATGGTATCTAGAACGTCGTCAATAAACAGCGGCAATGGAAAACAGCGTACTTACACATGATCTAACGGAACCAGTTATCAGAGTGTATAACAGACACCTACTAATGGGTGAGAACAGACCTCACATTCAATGCGAATATAACACTGTAACTTTAAAAAAATCTACGTTTGCTATTTCAGAATATCGGCTGGCATAAAACGACTCATACCTAACTCAATTTGTAAACCACAACTCAAATTTCTCAAATTTAAAACTGCATTTCTAATTCACCATTCATACGTCATAAATATGCAGGTACTCGTGTGAAACATCAATTACGGACAAACTACCGTGGGTGACTTACGACCTTCTTCAACAAGTTCAAGCACACTTCCCTCAATTAAATTCATCAGTGAACGAATTAATATCGAAATAATGGGCGGACTTGTTCCTTGATAAATTAACATCCACCGCCGGAAAAACGCAGAGCATCCGCTATTTTCCACTGATTGCTTCGGCGGATGTGCACTCCTGGGCAGCAGACTTCACCCGTGGCACGTGCTGAATACGATTACACATTCCTCGAAGATACGATGACAGGCTTAACTATATCAAATGTGAAAACAACGCACGCCAGTAAAAAAGACATCGTAGCAATGTTCCCGAGGTTAAGGTAGGTTGTAAGTAGCGTATTCGGTTAAAAAATCTTTGACATAAAAGCGGCGCGCAGTCCATCAGTTAAATTATAAAAAAAATATTCGGCAAATATCCGGCTTATATGAGGGGCAATTTACACGTCGGGAAATATTTTACGATCAGGTATAATGGTGCACCAATTCACTCGCATTCGGTTTTATTGGCCGGGCAAGCCTTAAGACGTATACTTTTTTCAGGACTCCTAACAGCAGTTCACAGTCGGAATCGAGAAATTATCTCACCTCTCAAGGTTGCTTCGTAAATATCATCAAGAAGAAGCAACTCGTTCATCCACTAATATAGCGAATATTTTATTAACAGTATCATTAATTTTCGCATTAATTGTTCCTCCGCGTCGATTTACTGAATTTCTCGTTAGCAGCTCCCTAGATGTTTTTTCCTTCTACAAATCCCCCAACTGAATCTGTTTAATACGGTTCTTTTATTCGAAGCATAATTTACGACTCTATAATTTATCCCTAATGGAGCGATAATTACCATTTAGGTTTCCCCAAAACAACCATTAGACGTTTCTAAGAACATTGAATCTTTTTTCTGTACAAGACGAGATACAGACTAGAAACTACTAAGGTGATTGACACTAGCGCGGGTACAAAACGATAAAATATGTCAAACAGAAAAAGCACACCACTTCGTGGTGTAGTTTACACTGTCACTTCAATAAATCATCTCTACGAGCTAATTATTTTCATCTATTTACGAGCCAGAAGCTATTTTCGTGTTGAGCATCAGTCGAGCTTATGTAAGCAATGAGAAGATGATGAATACTGGAATATCATAATAAGTTTACTTTCGACTTTCATTTTCATTAAACATATTTTAAAAAAAAATCAAATGAAGATCAATTGAAGTGCAACAATCCAGTGGGCAGCGGAAAGATGGGGGAGGATCTGACAGTTATTATTACATAGCAAAAGAGCAGGTAATCGTCATAAAGTCGATTAGTACGTAGAGCACCAGTTTTGTTACTATACAATCCATAACATTCAAAACAAGTCCACAGAGCTCGGCCTTCCTGGTTCACCAAATGATCAAATAAAAAGGAAGGACTAGTTTTACAGATAATATCGTTCCCTCCAAACTATAATTTGGGGGTTGAGAATCCTTCAGATTCCACAAAGACAACCGAAACGGCGCGAGGGTGAGTAGCTCTCCGCCTCCTTCCCCACCAGTTTTTACGTCGGAATTTTTAATTATTTTCCTGAATCTGCTAGCAAAACTGAGGAAGTGCAGATTTTTGCTTGCTTGTCACCTGAAAATTGAAACGTTTCTGTCGACAATATCATCACTCACCCCCCCCCCGTACCTCCCTCCCTCCCGGAAAAAGTATTTGAACCACTCCTGAATTAGATACCTTTGAAGATTTGTAAAGACTGTTTTACTCCAAATCCTAACTAATTAAGACTTAGTAAACCTGTTTTAACGATTCCTGAAAACGCTATTTAGAACTCCTTCAACCTACGGTAAATTGCACTGAGACTTATTAAAATTTATCAAGCTTACTAAGACTTGATCAATAGTATGTAGGGCTCCTTTTTTCCCCGCTATGGATCATTAATTTAGACCAATGAAGCCCGCAAACGAGTATAGCAGCCAGGCACGGCTAGGCGATTAAATTCTTGGGATGCAAAACGTAAGGGGCCTGGTCAACAAATTGTTTCCAGTGATGTTGCGAATTGCGAAAAACAAAAGGCCCACAAGGTCACAGTAGGTCGAAAGGCCCGGAATGCATTTGCATCTTCGCACCCCTAGCCAGGCTAAGGCGGCTCTAAGGAGAGGTATAACGGACAGCCATTTGGATTGCAAGGAAAGTAAACAAACGTGTCTTGATTATTTCTCACTATCAACAGACGTTTATTTGCTTTCCTTGCAATCAAAATGGCTGTCCGTTATACCTCCCCTTGGAGCCGCCTTAGCCAGGCCGTGCTTGACAGCGGAAAAAAGGCCCTGTTAAACTCAAGAAGACTCGACAGCATTCTATACGATTTCGTCCAAACTCTGATGGTGATTAAGGTTCGTACGAGGCTATTCTAAGACCTCGTTCAAATTTTGTTAGAGCCCGATAAGGATGCACACACTCTAAAAGACACCCAAAGTACTCACTGAAAGGTATTAAAAAACTGCTTAATACTTTGATGAGATGCACTCAGACTCGTCAAGACTGATTAAGATCCAACAAGACCTATAAAAGCCTGCGGCGATTCCCTCCTCCCTAACGCACATATTTGTATATTATGTCGTCTAGTCTCAAGATTTTTTACGAAGAATCCTGGGATTTTTCAACAGGCTTGGTTAGCAGCACTGCGTGTCAAAGTTCGATTTCGGCTCTGTCACAATTTCGTACGTTCCAGTTCTCCCATCTCGCATAAAATTCTGCTTTTTCTACACGCCCGCGTCTCTTTTTTATTTCATATGCCTTTACTGCGGCCCTGACTCAACACTTCACGTACAAACCCCGCAATAGCCGCAAGCTATTTGGGCTCATAAAACGAGTTAAATTTTGATTAAAAGGATCAAAAAGACTAGTAGGACCAACTAAGCTCGACCACAAGCGTGGCATTAAAAGATCAGTCTCGAAGAAAACTCATCAACACCAGATAAAGATGCCATGAAACTTTGTTCAGACTCACTGATACACTCACTATTCGCATATTCGAATAAAGCTTATCAGCGGACGAAAACATAATTCATGACAAACCCTACATCAATATAAACATGTACACTTTGAACATCATTTTGAAATTGAAAATAATCATATCAGAAACAAAATTCAGTCTATCAGGGTAAGTGCAGTCTAGTAAAAAGAAACAAATTAATTTTAACATGAACCTAAAATCAGGAGATTAGTAAATCAACTGACACTTTTCATTGTAGTAGATGGTGATAACAAACAGCATACTCTTTTCGTCCAGCGATTACAGCGCTTCTAGCGGAATTCGAATACACGATATAAGACTAATGAACCATGGTATAAGACTCATCAACCTTTTTTAGGTCACCTCAGTTGGTTCAAACTCCTGAAGATCCGATCGAGACGATCTGAAACTCATCAAGATCTCGTCAGGAATTATAAAAACGCTGTCCAGACTTGTTCGGGCTCTACAGAAGCTTATAAATAGCCTTTAAGATCATCCTAGGATTTAGGTCCTTGTAAGACTCACGTGAAGCTCATTAAGATTCGTTAAAACTCCGTTAGAGATTCACTAAGATTCGGATGATAAGACTGATTAAATCTGTGTTGATGCCTAGTATCTTTTGAGAATTTATATGCTTGCCTTGGATCTGTGACTCAGCCAGACAGTCTCTAAGCCTAAAAAATGTCAAGGATGGCAAAATAAGGAAGTTGGTTAACGAATAGGAAGAAGAACGTTCTTCACCCACTGAAAATCAAGATCCTCCCGAGACAATTCTTACGGGGGGGGGGGGGGGGGGTGCAGGGCACAAAATTTTCGGACTAAAAAACCGAAATACGCCGAGTTTGCCGAATTCATGTTCATACGAGCAGAAAAACGAAGAAAAAAATCCTGACTTACTCAAATTTACCGAGTGATTACTATTCTAACTTGCCAAGTTTTCCGACTGCAAAAATGACATGGGTCACCCTCACCTCGATTACGAGCCACCTGCTGAAAACATTACTAAAAAGTAAGAAAAAATGACGTACATTTTTCTTTGAGGGCTAGCCAATAGACGTATCCATGTCAATAATATATTTTCTCTTCGCCTCCAATTTTTTAGCAAAAATCACTCACCGTCTAAACATTCAAGAAAGAACTGTTATCAGGGTTCAGGGTGACCAGATATACTCTTTTGAAACTCCTAAAAAGAGTATTTCCTCTTTTGCTCCATAAATTGTTCAAGAAATAATACTCTTTTAGCATCAGCCAAGTCGATAACAACAATCTTAGGGTAGGCATCAATTTCAAATCAACTGAACTGATAACATAATCACTGATGACCATATTCCAAGTATTTCAGAAAAGTTGTGGCACTATGACTAATATTTTTCCCTCTCTTTCTGCCTTCTATGAAGGGAAGCGCAGGCATTGAGATATGGCGTCAGCCACTACTTACTCTTTGTTACCGAGAATCGATTACCTATCAGTCATGATTGAGTTTTGTGGATTAATTTGAAAGGACGTTCTTTCGGTTGTTCTTTCTTTATCGCAAGAAATAAGAAAGAAATTTTTAATAAATCAAGTTACTCTTACATACTTTGATGGTGTGCAGTTCGTGTTTTTTCCACCCTAATGATTATTGAGACGATAATAAATCACAGTTATGTGTAAGCACCTTTAGAGGCCGTACTTAAAATTACGCGTAATGATGAATCATGCGAAGAATTTTTCGAAAAGATTAAAAACAATACTGAACTACTTGAAAAATTTAAATCATCTGACAGATATTATTAAACTTACTTTTAATAAAATTTTCTATTTTCTTCTAATGCACGTAATTTTTTAAATAAGAGAGGATCAATTATTTAGGGTATAGGAACTAATTTTGATGGTGAGATGAATTTTTCAAGAATGCTGGTCAATTTATGAAGGGTGTGAGAGGGGAGCACGTTTATGGAGGAAGCAGCGGGAAATACGATCAACTACCGGAAGGAAAATCCTCATCAGAAGGGACGGGGGCAATGGTTCTGAAGAGAGTAGGCTAAAAAATTTTCTATACTCTTTTCTCCTAAAAAATTTCTGGTTACTCTGTGTTATCAGTTGCGTAGCTACGGGAGGGTCGAGTGGGTCTAGACTCCTCCTTTACGACTTTGTCAAAAATTAGTATTTTACAATTTCAGCAACCCCCCTGTAATACCCCACCCTCTCCGATCAAGACCAGACCCCCAACACTGGGCTCACTACGCCACTGACTGTTATTTGAGTGAAAAAACATTGTTTAAAAAAAAATCCTTAAAAATGGTGAGGCTTCCCTCCAACACAGAGCTTTGTCTTTCATCTTACACAGATGCACGAATGAATTCGACTTTAAATATCCTGGTTTGTTTCCCCTCTAAATCTAGCGCAGGCACATCTGAGTAAGGTGGATCACGCCGAGTCCGGATTTTCGTAACTCGCGTCGCTTTCCAGTTCCATATTTTACACCGGCGAAGTGTAGGAGCTCGATATAAGGGAAGATTCCAGTGAAAATGGCTCTTAATACAAAGCCAGGTACTAAGGGTAATAATAGTGTCTCGTTTTACAGTTCGAACTTCTGACCTAGTATACATTTCTTTTCTTTATGCCCATTTAGTGGTACCAAGTTATTCCAGGAGCTGGATAATTTAAAATTTTAATTTACATTTTTACAACCCTGAGGGTGTTACCTTTGTTGCACTACCTGCTGTTTAATTTCTTTTTCTTATTTTTTCTTTCTTTATATTTGTGCGTATATCATCTGCACCCTAAATCGTTTTTATAGCTGCGCGGTTATTGCGTCACGTAGAAATACGTCCCCCTTTCGATTTTCCACTCCTTTTATTTCACATTACCAGAGCAGGATTCTCTCATTGAACGCTTATACGTACTTAAAAGTGAGAAGAAGAATAAAAAAACGGTTGCCCTCATCATTCTATTGTATACAGTCTTCTTTGCTCAGCCAGTTTAGTTCATCCCTGTTGGTGTCGAGCATACAGAGGCCGACATCTAATCAAAAATATATACGCGTTATTTCCAAATACCTCGTATAATCGATTTCGCCCGCAGCCTGTGTAGCTCGCTATATCGACACACTGATTTCCCAAACCGGCTGGTAGCACTTGGCGATCACGCTGCCGTCATTATCGACTTCGATGCACGTTGCACGCTCCTCGGTCTGCCAAAGTTCTTCCTTGAAAGCTACCCAATAACTCGATCACTTTCGCGAGCCAGAAAACAGCAACTGGACACGACTAAATTGAAATAACTATTCGTCCCACGGCTCTCGTGCCCTCTTGATTTCCGGCTCGTAAATTAAGCTCGTAGATGCACCCATCGCGGATCGAGTGCGGTCCCAGCTCCCACGCACAACCAGCAACACATGTATAGATTTCCATCGGCGTGGTCGTTGAATGAGTTCAACTCAAACACATAACCTGCCAAACTATACCGCTATATTTAGCCACCAAACTGTCAGTATTCCATTGGACGGTGATCTGGTGATCGGTTCGAATGACGTTCGTTAATTCATCAACGGCGAAGCGCGACAGGCGCATCACGTTGACCTAATCAAATTAGGTAACCATGTAGCCATTATGAGAGAATTGGGAATGAGAGAACACATACAGTCATACACTCGTCCATGACTCGCTGTTAAACGAGTTAATTATCGAGGTGAGATCCCCCTCGGTACTACGACAGTGTGCCCGTAATTTCCGGTTTCGGTCGTGGAAAAGCCCTCGCGCCAGCGCCCCCTAACCCCGATTACTTTTCCGTTCTGTTCGCCGGGTTGACAATGAAATAAAAGAGATCTGGAAACGGAGGAGGGCGAGAGGAAACGGCGACACAGAGAGAAGTAATTAAATCACGAATTGATACTCGCGGCGTGAAATTATATTCCTAATTAGCCTCTCGCGGTCTCGGAGATGGCTTCCAAACGATACAGACGCGAGCGACGATGATCGAAAACGATTACGCCAGAGCGAGACTGTGTGATTCTGCGATCGTTATCTGTGTGTATAGGTGTGTGTCAGTGTGAGTGACGCATCTAACGGTTTGCTTCGTGCTCTATACACGCCACTGAG
This sequence comes from Acanthococcus lagerstroemiae, assembly GCA_031841125.1. Lineage (NCBI taxonomy): Eukaryota > Metazoa > Arthropoda > Insecta > Hemiptera > Eriococcidae > Acanthococcus > Acanthococcus lagerstroemiae. The sequence continues at coordinate 37,980,473 of CM063107.1, read as the reverse complement.
TTTCGCGCCAACCGTTGGATTAGTTTCCTCGACTCATGTTTTTCATCTTCCTCTTCAATTTCGAAACAACGGTACCCCAATAAACAACACCACCTTATGCACTTGTGCAGGCGCTCGCAATTCGAGAACCGAAGCTCGCGAATCGCCGGATAAGGACGCCCGGTCCGCGAACTCATTTCCGCAGCCGTCTGCGAGCACGCGAATCGCGCGCAATTACCGCGGCGAGAGCGCGTGGGCCGGGTCAAGTTCGCGTCAAGGTCTCCTCACTCGTGCTCTCCTACGGTGCGCCTTGCCGCCTGCAAATGGTTCGTCCAGCGAACGTGAAAGATGTAGAGCTCGGTTATAAACTGGGTTAGGGAGTGCGAAGTTTGAAGAGGGGTCAGAGAAGCGGACGCGAATTTCGGCTCCACACAGTACTGTACAGTTCACCTTACCAGAGGAAGTCTGAGGGGAAGACAGAAAATTTCAAGATACATCATTTTGCCAACTGAGCTGCTGAGAACGCTAGTTTGCCAACTAAACTCGGATGGATGGTTGAGAGCCAGGTTGGCAATCTGAAACTGAATTTGAATCTCGAAGTTTAAGTAATTGTGCTGTCTTTGAAGTCGAATCCAGAAGCCAAGTGTAATCACCTTGCGAGGGAAAAACCGAAACTGAAGTTCATAATACAATTTTACTGAAGCTGAAACGAAGCCGTAATGTATTAGATTTTAATGGCTTCGGTTTCCGCCTTATGTCATACTGCCGTGATCCGTGATACGGGATTTTGACGTATATCTACTTGAAAATGTCCGCGTTTAGGTACAACCTGCTGTTCAAAATCCAATAATTTATGAATCTGTACTTCGTGAGCACAAAGATAGATTTATAGGAAGCGCACACCTAGTAACGACCGTGAAAATCATAAGAAATGAGTACGCGCCTCAGAACTGAAAAGAAGTCAACAGGAATTAAAGTTCTAGACAATTCGAGTTTGTCGTTACATAGAAAACCCCGCTCCACAATTAGGTCAAATAATCGAGCAGTGTTGTCACGTTTTTCGTGAAATTTATTTTTTTGAATTTTTCATTAAAATATGCATTTCCTGAAAATTTTCAGAATACATTTCAAATGTAAGATTCATTTGCCAATTAACGGCAACTACTCAGAAATTAATGTTTACAATTCTCATCAGTTATATTATTAATAAATTTCAAAATTGTATCTTGAAATCCTCAAGCCTTAAGAGCGTACTAACTAAGGTAGATATCATCAAACCTTATGTGGGACGGAGGTGAAATTCTAACATTATTTGGGCAGCGAAAAACGGAAATGCCCGGACCGTTCTTCTGAACACGTCCAACCCGGAGACAGATTATAAAACTAAGTCTTCAGTGCTGTGTTCTCAAATTAGTTACAAATCTTTCTAATATGCAGCGACGTCGGAATGTTATTAAGGGTTCAATTTGAGTCATCAAGAAAAAAAGTTCCTGTCTCCCTGAAAACTAAGTTAACGAGTACAAATCTCGTAGATTGTGTTAATGAAACCTTGGGTTTCTCCTCGTCCCCACTATTCCTCATACACCAATACCCAGGTCCAAAAAACTCCAACCTTCAGAATATTCTTCATTTCAAATGTGCAAGAACTTGATCATTAACAGCTGAACAATACTGATATTTCCGCGAAATTGTTGTAAATATTTTCGTCCAATTCAATTTAAATTAATTTTTGTGGTGTCGCAAGGGAGCAATTTAATCAAATTTCCCAGGATTTATTATTTTTTGAAGTATCTTTAAGAGGTAGCTGTTGGCAGGAAATTTGATTGTATATCAAAATTTCAGGCACGTTCTTTAATGAGGATTGGGAGAAATTTGATACAATTTTTACCGCCGTAATTATTTTAGATTTGTTTTCTGTCACAACTCCTGTTTCAAAATATTTGCAGTTTTCTTCATTAGATTATCTGCGAGCATGGAAAATGGTGGAAAAACTGAGCTCCCAAATCGAAGCCAATAGAAATGAAGCATATTTTTTTAAATTATATGATGAAACAAAATGCTCTGTGAGAGAATGTAATGAATATTTTGTAAAGAGGCCGATGAACTTGAATTTGAGGACATGAGAGTGATGACAATGACAATGTTAAGAAGGAATGAATTGAGGGATTGAGGGAAACTTTGTCAATAGAGTTGGAAGAAAATTTTGCACCTCGTAGAATTCCTTAAAAAAAAAGCGATGAGCAAGCCTGTGATGAACGACCAGAATTAGGCTTTTCCACAGATTTTCGTGTGAACATTTTTAATAGCATTATTAGCAATGCTCAAGGAAGTATCAAGGAGAAGTTTATTCCAATTAAAAGTTTATAATATGGATTGTTTGTGGTTGGATCCAGAAAAATTCGAAGAAATTTCGAACATTAAAAGTATTTCAGCATTTCCTACATCAGCTTTTAAATAGATAAGTGAAGTAACAGGCTTGAGCAGTATATCTTTACTGGATGAATTCAAGCAATTTGCACGGCAGCATGCTCGTAGCTAGAACTTTTTCCGGGGGAGGGGGGGGGGCAAAACTTGTGCAGGTGCAAGTCGCTGCTTTGCTAGCAATGTGGCGCCAGTCACACATTTTCGTTATCTAGCGTTTTTGGCGAATTTTATTCAGTTGGCTTTGAGTATTCGAAAATAATCTTGTGAGCACTGGAACATAATTTTTTTTTCAAAATCCAGGGAGGCAATCGCCCCCTTGCCCCTCGCTAGCTACACCCATGCAGAACAGTATGATTACTTGACTCAAACATTGTGGAAATTTTATGCAGCTACAGCAGCAGTAGGTTATCAAGACAAAGGACAGGTTGTGGATGATCAAAATCAAAATTTGGAAAGTTCAGTTATCTCAAGAAGAATTTTATTCAGATTCAGGAATGAGAATGACAGTAGCTCAAGCTCACCATGATGAAGATAAAAATTGTGCCTCATGTTTGGGATTCTTCTTTACATTTGTGCATGAAATAACAACTATGTCTGGAATCTTTCAACAATTTATACGCAGCTATAAAACTTATACTTTTGTTGCCCTGCACCCAAACGGTGTTCTTCGAAGTTGAAAAAGCTCAAGGACTGTTCAAGAAATACTCTCGGCCAAGAATTATTAAGCCCTTCACTGTTGATGTTTGTCGAATCTGATCTTCTAAAAAATATTAATGTAGATGAAATTATTGACCAGTTTGGGCAATCCTTAAAAGAATTAAAGAGATTACTATTTTGATTTTGTCTTTGTTATTAGTTATTAGTGTATTTTTAATTGGCAACACTGTCCTTTTTTTGACTTCAATTCATATAGAATTCTGTTACCGTTTTACTCTTGATTTTTTCTTGTATTCGTTTTTGCATTTTTATAATGAAGTTTAATAATAGAATTCATTGCAAGTATTTTTTGCCTTTTTATTGAAAATAACTACAGTGTTTTCTGTTATGTTATGTTTGTTTGTTGAAGGGCAGGGGCTCAATTTTCGAAAGTGGGGTATGACACGGAGCCCAATGTGCGAGAATCGCCAGGAGCCTTAAAGAAAGCCAATCCGACACTGACTCTCAGCACAATCTGGAGAAATTCAGCACAAACCAATTCTTTCGAAAATTTGAAACGTGAAAACCAGGGTTTTTAGTGAGATGGTAATTATCTGAGGTAGGACGGAAAAGGGATGCTCTTCATTTTCGGGGAGGGGGCGATATGAGGAAGAATTAGCAGGAAAATCACACATGGCACCACCTTACCACACCTTAAAACAATTCGGCACAAACAAACATTACAAATCCAAAATGGCGGTTTAATTTTATGGAACCACTCCTAATGATGAAAATCAACTTCAACGGTTTGCTGCCTCCTCGAAAGTCTGCTGAATCCGTGATCATCGATTGCCAACTCAATAATAATTCTCAACTGAAACATTATCAACTTTTGGTTCCACTCGAAGTCAGATTAAAATCACGTCTCCGATTTCCTCTCACTCGACTGCAGATAAACTACTTTCATTTATTACTGACTATGTTCACAACTCCGACTCCGGTGGCCCAGTTCATGGATTCTGTGATTACAATAAGGTGGGATCGTACCTCCAACTGCGATTCTGATTTCAACACAGTTTTCCCCGTCTGAAGTGATCAACGAGCTGCCAATACTTTCACTCCAGACGGTCACTCATGAGAGGGGCAAAGTACGTAATGAAGAATAGGGGAGTCCTTTCTATGAAAAAACATTGTAATTCGATAGAATCATCGCCTTCCATCATAAAAATTCAGTCGTCGGCTAGAATAGGAGAGAAGATTTCGTATCAGCGATTTCGAAATGTTCAAAGCTGACAAAATCGTTCTTCGTCTGAAAATTGACAAAGTAAGCTTGTCGGTCTCGAAAGATTTTTCCCGATAAAATTAATGACTCGTTGGATCAACATCCCTCCACTCTTTCCCTCCATCAAAAACATCACCGCGGGTCATCTTAATTAAACGGTTCCAAAAAAAAAAAAAAAAAAAAAAAAAAAAACACAACAACAACTCGAGTCACTATCAGCGATTCTCAAAGTAGGGACAAAAACACTCACTTCAAGACTAATTTTTGAAGTAGGTTGCCAAATTAGTACGGGCAGTGCGATAGCTATAAGCATTCGATATGTAAAACCTCACAGCTGAAATTAACAGGTAAGTTCGTTAGCAAGGAACCCTCAAAGTTCACTTTCAAAATAAATCTGTACGTATATTCTTTCAGTAAATCTTTTTCTTTTTCATTATCCATGCCTTGTGAACTCATGATAGTGAACAAACAAGTTTTTTTACTTCCAACTTGGGAATTATAAAATTAAGGCACCTGAAAATTTAAACAGCTTCCAGAGAGGGCCAGATTTATTATCCCCACAAGAACATTAACTATTCAGCCCAGAAATTGATTGTTTTAGCCCTCTTTAACCACGCCTAGCGAGAGGATGGAGGAAAGAGGGGGATTCCCCCGGGCCAAACCTTTTTTGGGGGCCTAAATTTTTTATCGCCTGGTCTTTTTATGGCTCTTCCTGTCATACCGCTTCGTTACACAACATTCACCGCGGCCTATGTCAGTGTAAATATTGTTCCCTTTCAACATGGACTATTGCAAACCAGATTTAGTTCACCTCGATAGATCTACTACAGAATGAAATTTTTACAAACTCATTTCACTTGGTCCTGGAATATTTATCCAATATGAATTTCGGGCCTCTTTTCCCGAACATGATTCACAAAACCTGGAAGTAATTTACCCTCGTATATCCGCTGTAAATTCGATCAGTTCGATGAAACTGAAATCAGCTCTCGCTCCCACCGCTGAGTCGAAAATCCACATTTCCATCACCAACATGTTTCAACACTCAACGTTATAAACAATCCCGTCGCGCATTACCAAAAACTCCAGGATGACCTAACAGGCTTCTTCCTCTAATCAGCGACGACCGAATGAAAAATCGTTGCCACACAAGAACGAAATACATGGACCAGGCGACGGCTGGGCACGTCGCGTCTTCTCTCAAGATTTATACGGAATCGGATTATAAGAGGATTGACAGATTCGAACAAATTTACTCGTTGACAGGATAAAGGCCAGAAACTGGATTAAAGGATCAAGGGAGGAAGGCCGGGCACGATGTTACGGGGGATGAAAAACATGTAAGATTAACAAGACTCCAGGCAGCACTAGCGGCCTAGACGTATACCGATATAACCTTTCCGAGTATGAAATGATAAATCATTCCCTACGAAAGAAAATTAATGACGACGAATCCGACAACATATGATCAATCTTTTTCAAAAGTACACCAGCGGAAGCTGCCGTTCAAATATCGCGTTATGCAATGGACCAACATGCAACGAAATTTTACAGTATATCGTTTTACACTTATTCGAAAGTTTTCTTCGCCTGAAAGGGTGGTCCTCTCATTAACAAATCTACCTACATGTAAAGTGGATAGTGTGAAACGATAAATCAAAACCTGGTCCGAGAAAAAATACACGCTTAATTTCGGTATATCGTGTACACTTGCTATCGGAGGAAGACACAAACCAGAAGACAGAAAGGCACAAAATTACCGATCTTGTAGGAAGGTTGGAAGAAAAACGATCGAAATGAAATCAATTAACAGGTAGTGAATAATGATGAATATGAATTTTCCAACTTTTTGTCAGGCTCGAGAAGAGTAAAGTAATTTTTGTTATATTTCACAATTATGGCACCACTAATGCTTCATACCAAAATATGACCTTCTATAGCGACAACAGAAAATATTTCACTACACAGCAGCAAAAAAGAAATGAAACAAATGAAAATGTAGAGTGGAGATGGTCCGATTATGGGATAGGGTCTGAAAATGAGACAGTGATATTTCTGCAAGCGTTAGTGCTGCGCTCTACCGGAATTCCTGCAAAACGTGTTCAGGTGCCGTATACGCTATCCAGTTGTAATTTTGAGCGTTTGTGGATTTACGGTTTGTTCCTCAACTGTTGATTTTTGCATCTGTCAACTTTTTTTTTTTTTTTTTTTTTTTCTTTCTTTTACCAGAATTAAGAAGATTGAAAATTTTACAAGAAAATTGGGTTACAAGATTCCATAAAAAACGTAACTAGCACTTCAAAGTATGGATTTTGAAAATACGTGCTGGTGTTTTCAATTACTTTTGATACTTCGGTATAGATCACGATTATTACTTGGTACTTCGAAAAATACGTGGCGATTCGAATATGAGATACTTGATTTAAAAAAAAAAAAATTGTAATTCTCAAACTAATTTCGATTATTTTTGGTTACAGATGTGACGAACATTGATTCATCCTTTGATTCAACGCGCACATTTGACCGACATGAATACGACAATGAGAAAATCGTTTTGACCATTCGCGATGTGTTGGGGGAAAAAATAATAATAGTGTTTTATAACTTCAAAAATTTAAGGAATTTCTCGATCTACACTTGCTCTTATTGTTTGAAGGAAAAAAAAAGATCCCGGTACATTTCCTCGTCGAAGCAGAACTGACTGATTACATTTTGTATGCCAAATTTTGTTCTTAATCCAATTCTTTATTATTCAAAAAAAAGTTTGAAATTGTCAAAATGTTTGTTTATTTAGTTCATTTAATGAAATAAATATGTTTTTTCAATAATTTGAATGTTTTGAAATAATTTATCTCAGGTATCTCATATTTGGACCCCTCTCATTTTTTGTAATTTTGAAAAATGGCCTCCCTAAATTATATGTCTGTAAATTTTGACCCCAGATTCTAAAAACAGACTATACTAAGCACTTCCTAGCGTAATTTCCATCTCGTTTGATCAATTCCTTCGAGATCTACGAGAGATCAAAAAGCAGCATCTTGTAATCGGACCATTTCCTCTACAATTTCCCAATGACTCGGGTAACTTCAGAACATACCGTCTCCCCCCTTCAATCTTTCTCACAATAGTCTCCGCGACCTTTCGCTGAGGATGCTGCTCGTTTCTCACGTATTCTCAAGCCTTTACACTCTCGACAAGCGTCAAATTTATCGAAACCAAGAGACAATCGCAAACCCTATCAAGAACCATCCGACGTCCCAGGAATCACACAGACCACCAATGAGAGTCGATGAATCAAGCGAAGACGCAGTTTCTAACCATGTGGGTCATCGTCCAACATTTTCCGCGAACTTTCGTCCCCACTTGCTGTGGCGCGCAGCGCGATATTAGCATCTTTCGTCTAGCCATACAACAACGCATAGTCGATTCGGATGCAAAATATGGCATTTGCCGTACAGAATAAAACAATGTCTACGTTATCTGCCATCGAAACGATTCACGACAACGTGAAAATTCAGGCTTTCATCGTATAGCTGGTCACGTGAGCAGCACCATCCCTGCCATCGGTTAAATCTGCCACAAGATTAGGTACACAGGGAAAATACAGAGGAAAAAAATAGTAACAGAAATAAAAATGATACACGTCGTCGACCACAAGAGATGTTTATCGACTATAGTCCGAGAATATACGAAGGTACAATATGGGCTGGGTTGGTCCGACTGCCCGGCAACATCCGTGGTCAGACACCGCGGATAAAAATGAGCGTCTTCGCTATCGTGCGCCGCGCTGCAGCCGTGCAGATATCATCGAAAAATTTAAACGATTTTTTTACGACGTGTTCGGGTGCGTATATATTTCACCGAATTTGTTTTTAATAAATTCCGTCATCAGATGATAAATACGTATAGGTAAAATAAAAAACTGGTTATCGCTATTTGCATCTCTGGTTTTGAAGTTCGACGAATACGAGAGTCTGACGCGGCGCATTATACACATAAGTGTAAGATACGCGCATCAGACACCACTATACACTGATCAGACAAACCCTTTCAGTCTGGCGTAACTAAAATATCGTTTCGGACTCGCGTTTTCAAATTTAACGAGTTGCTCAGACGGCAGATTAACTAGCTCTTTTATTCCTTTATTATAGAATTAAGTGGATTTCACATTCAGCATGCGAGATTAGATTATAGCCTAGATTCTAGATGGCGGACGAGACGTGAAAAATTGTTTTCCACACAACTTCGACCGCCATCTTATCCGTTCATCTCGCACATTTTTCCAACACACGGTTGTGCATTTCCTTATCTCTCTCATTTCGCCGTTCTTTGTAACCACAATGTCACCGAACTGTTTTCAGTTTAAGCTTATACAACACTGCTCGTATTTGTTTATAGGATAGTTGGAAGTGCATACCACTGAACCAAAGAGCTATATTAGAAAGCATTAGGTGTAGTTACGAATGTCTTACATCAAAGGTTTCGTTTCATCTTCACACAGATACGAATCTACAATGGGCAAATGGAATTCGGTATCTGCTACCGACAGGAGACCAGTCCTCACAGGCGGCATGCTTTATCATCGTTCAACAACTGAGTATATAACCGAAGAAGAGCACATTTATGTCTGGAGATCCACCCTCCTTGCAGGCATGAACTCTATTTAAAATTATCAACGACAACGGTCAGAGAGACATCTGTGAGGAGCTAGCAGCTGGAAAAGATTCCAGAACATCAGAGCTTATCACATTGGAGCCCCCATAGAGTTCCTAGAGACAATCTCTTATACCATTCCTTCAAAAATTATAAGAATGATCAACTGTCTGTGAACTAATTTAACCACCATGGTTCTGTAAGACGCTTCACGATACTTCACAAACTCTTTTCAACAAGTCACGACTCTTCACAACTTATACTCTTCACTCCTCGGGGCTCTTCAGGACTCTTCACAATCAGTGGTGTAATAGATAATAGAAAAGCTTTACGTGCATGGACCTCTTTAGGTACCTCGAAGTTATCATTTTCTGAATCAAACTACGGTACTTTTGAGTTTTTGAACAATTAGGGTAGTGAAATTTAATTATTGTCGGTGCCTTCCCCCCGTCCATCCTCAGGGTTCTATTAATCCTCTACAGCTAATCTTTTCGGTTATTGCAAATTCAGTTAATGTTTTTACACTCTTTGCATTTCCCGCCAGGAAATCGAGGCGCCAGAAATGCGCCACGTGCCAATTCCTACATAAAAGTACGCTTAATTGGCGCCGGATCTAGTAGCGCCGATCAAAGGTTCAAACGCCCGTGTATTTTTCCTATTTGAAAGAATTCGGCCCCAAATTGAAATCAGGATGCTACATGCCAGCGCCTTCTAGCATCCAGCCTTCGAATTTTCTGGCAAGAATTCTCATATGAACGCTTCTTCTCAACTCATCTTCAATCTTCACGCAGTGTTGCACCATGAATTCAGCAACTATGTAGCAAACAATAGCGATAGTTTCTACCCACACTCATATATCAGTGTCGCATCTTTGTTTGTGTGCAATGTACAAACGTGCATAGATAAGAAAACAGACATCGGTATAATACGAGTAACTCGCGTTTGAGCGCTGAAGAGTCGCTGATGAAATACAGCTTGCTGATAGGTGTAAGTATTTGGATGAAAAGATGATCAGCGATGAAGATATTCCGCAAAAAACCTGAAGCTGGGTTTATCTGAGAGGAAATAACAAGATCTGATATTTTAATTCTCTTCAGTTTTTCATAAAAAACGATACTTGAGGTGATACAGCTCGTTTTAGTAGTAGGTACATATTCAGGAAAAGATTCTATCCTGATCATCTTTTTGCCCATCATACTAGCCCCTCCGGAGGAGTGTCCAAACGCGAATAGAGATAACAGTGAGTTCCCACTGGCAGTGTTACAATCAAGTTAGTGTGCTCTCTTCGGCTTATCACAAATTATCGCTTTTCTTTTGACGAGTTCTCAACTGTGTTTGGTTCTTATCAGCTTTCCTGTGTTCTTCATGCAGTGTTACCATACATCACGCCAACTACACAGCGAACAGTCATGTATTTGTACTCATTATCATAAGTATCTATGTTTGCGGCAATGTACCTATTCGGATTCCGCAACTAAGTGGATGGCATCTGGTGAACGTTTTTATAACCAACGAAAAGTGATGAAGATGATAAAACGATACGACGATTCGGACTGTGCAAACAACAATAAACAAAACCTAATTGATAAGCGAACGATAGTCAACGTTATAAAGTGAATACAATCACCGTTCGCTTATATACCTGTTCGACGCTAGCGCTTCTACAATTTGCACAATTCCAATACGAATTTCGTGAATATTCTTTCCCAATGTTGTAGTTCAGTTTCTTATCCGTTTTAGTTTGGTATCTCACTCTTCATTACACTTTACTTCTGATTCTTTTACTTTTATTTTGCAACTTAGTAATGATTTTGTTATATTACAAACAACTCAGCAGTTTGGTTGGACAGTTTTTGTGAGTATTTTAACTCGCAAAAGCTTGTAAGAAAATCTCCCTGACGTTGTTTTAAAAATAAAACAAAAAAACCATAGTAAAAAATTACAAGTCAGAAAATCAGCAACAGTAAAACTTCCTTGATCACTCTTTCATTTTCTTATCAGTCAGACGACGGCAGCGTGCCACGAGGCCTGCGGAATCCGAACAGATGTATGTAGATGAAAAACCAACATAAGTAGAAGTGGTAACAATGAATCCCTTCTCATTATCTAAATCGCATCAGTGGAGAGTATAAATTGGAAGAATATAATAGTTGTATTATCATTGTCTACACCAATTTGGTATTTGCAAAGGAAAATACGGGCCACTTTTTTTGTAGTTGAAGCCTATTATTTAAACTTCTTTATCAATGTTAGCCTAGTGTTTCAAGAGGTGATCATTCCAATATGTAATCATTCTATTATGTAGAGTGTAACACAGAAGGTAAAAGAAAATGGACCAGTATTACTGACACAACGAAAACAAATAATAAAATTACTACTGAATTTTTAAAATTTTGTCATGAGATATAACTTGAAGCAGATCTTCATCAAGACTCGATGGCATAATAAGAAAATGAATCCAAGACAAAACAAAACAAAACGACAGATATCTAAAGTTTATCTTGTGAATGATGAACTATGTTAAGTGATATAATGATTGATAATAGCCCGATGCTAAGCAACATGACAAAAAGGGAGGGAAAATAACGAAATAATTTTGTCAAAACGAAACTAAACTGTGAAAAATGGTAGAACTCCAAAAACGACAAAACCTATGACAATTCACCAAAAAAAAAAAAAAAAAAGAAACTTGCCTCGCAAGATGACGAAAACTTGTTTTGTTTAACATAACTGAAATGGACCTACCCGTAGTAAGGGTATCGAAGGATCTTTTTCTTTCGTCTTATAGTAGAGTATTACACTTTCTTCCAAAGGTTTATTTTTCATATTCTTATCATTTTATAATTATGAGCATAAAGTGATAGGTACCCCAAAAAAGGACTTTATATCAGTGAAAAGTATACGTATCAAAATCCATTTATTTTCATCACTAGTTTACATTCTACAGCAGGCTGCAGAGGAGGAATAACTTGTTTTCGTTCTTATTTTATTCAGAGATCGATGAAATTGAAATACATATATGGTGATTAGAAAGAACTTAACGTTCATTGAATGCAAGAGAATTGAATGTTGTTTTTTATTTTTATTCTACTATGCAAATGTTCGAATCATCAAATAGTAAGCCTTACAGCTTTCAATTAATTTCGAATTTTATCGCAAATCGACTAACGAGTATTGAATTATCCACTCAACTTTAAAATGTCCACACTTCAAATTCAAACATTTTTATTTCAACTTTCAATTTTTAAATAAAATCCTACATTTGCAGTTTATTGTGAACCTTGTTTATACATGCAAACAAACGCAAAAATGCGACACTGAGTACGAACTCGCCGTTGGTCGCAGTGTTTCCTATTTGTACTTTTCGCAATGAAACACTACCTCTGAAACACTTTTCAATTCTTCAAAATTTTCAACATTCGCAATTTCCTCTATACCAGTGGTTCCCAACGGGGGTCCGCGGAGGGTGACTTTAAAGGTCCGCGAGCTGATCCGAAACTGTTTTGTTCGTCAGGAATTTGACAGTTTTAGCAAATTTGAAGTATATTTAAATGCATTATATACATAAGGGGTCCTTGAAATTATAGGGATTTTTTCAGGGATCATTGAAAATTTTTTGTTGTTTTGTTGGGAACCCCTGCTCTATACGATTCTCTTCCACTCTCCAGGAATTTTCTTCATGTAACCCTCCTTCCTTTCCCAAATAAGAGAGACACGGCCAGCTGTGCGTTAAAAAGGATATATGTACCTATTGACGTGCCGCTAATTTAGAATCCTCATTATCTTTACAAGATACTTCCAAACTTAGCCCGGGTAAACCTGATTTTCCACTTATTTTTACAAAGCCGCCCTCTGGAGACACTTTGCGAATTCCGAGTACACATCTTCAATCTCTCCTTTCAAATTCGATTACAATGCTATTCACTAGGGTCACACAAATCTCCTAAAACAATCATTTTTCGACCTGGTCATTCTCTAAAATGGACCAAGTCTTTCACCAACATACAGTGAAGATGCAGAATCCATAAATCTTCGACGTGATTAGTACTCGTCAACGGCGAGCACTCCTTTATAATAGGTCCGTCCATAAAAAGCAGGGACTTGTTCCTATACATCTGCAGAAGAATAAGGTGCGCAAGCAAACAAAAGAGAAAAATGAAGAAAGAAGGAAGGAGAACTAAAAAATAGATAAAAAAGAAACACTTACCTGAAGGTAACTACAAGGTTGGTAGTAGGCCATCCCATAACAAAAGATGTATCCTCGGATTTATTCAGTTCACTGACATCCTCCAAACAACATTTTGTTAGCCAGATTTCAGAAATTCTCACTTTTTCTTTCAGTTTGAAATTTCCGCCCGAGCGTGCTTTCGCTATTAAAAGCAGGTCGTTGAACAGAAACAAATGGCGGTCTTGACTTTGCACACCCTGAAATGCAAAAAGTGAACGCCCGGAGTAAGGAAACAAAAGCCGGTAGACGCCGAATTCTCATAGTAATCCAGTCCCAATACCAAGAACTATATTCTTAAAAAGCTATACATATAGACCGACACTGACATATCCATTTACGGACGATATATCAAAAAAGGCCTTTGAAAGGATAATAAATTCCCTTCACGCAGAAACCGGTCGCACGCCCGGTCAGTGCTCACTGCAGTTTTCCGAAAATTACACAGAAAACTGAATTTACAATAACGATATTAACGATCGGTGCCTGTTTGGTTAACCGATTTTTTTATTTCATCTGTAAGTGCGGACATGACGTCCAGCATTCGCGTAAACTCACCGTTGAAAACTGGACCGGGGCTTCCATAATGAACGTTCTTTGTTCGAAACTGGAAAGCGGCGTCTTCTGGGACGGCGGTGACTCGGAGCGCAGTGATTTGGTAGACAGCGCTCGCTGGAGTCGGGCAGCAGCTCCGGATCTTTTTCGCATCAACCCCTTCACTTTCTGTAAGAGATACGCGCAATAAGGAAATTAAGTTTCAGAAAATTGATTGAAGCGAGCAAAGCCTTAAGACATGGCCATGGGTCATACGCATGCACGAACTCAGGTACCTCTTTTAATCGGGTAATGAAGAGGTCCCAACGAGAGACACGGAAGAGGTCGCAATTTATGCTGCATCCCGAGTTTAACTGAGAAAAGGAAAGTCTACAGGGGCACGAATTGAATGTAACAGGACACGATTAGGAAATTGAAAGACTGAGCCCTTTGGCCACTTCAACGCTCAACTTTCCCCTCCCCGGCCCCGCTGACACACGCTAATAAGAAACTAGGTGAACGAGGAAATTATCACTCATTTCTGAGTCCCGAATGAAAATCTACAATGTTTCGTCATCAAAATGACTGCAGTTATGTCAAGTTGAATTCAGACTCATTGACACATACCAGCAGGCTATTAGGCTATTAAAATCTGTATAGAACAGTGTCCGATAAAAGAACCACAATCTACGGCCCAGAAATCAGTTGAAAACGGGGATACAGGCTTCACAATAACGTAGCCAGCCCAGTGTTCAAAGAGGGTCTGGTTTTGACCAAAAAAGGAGGAGGTGTTATAAAATGTGTTAAAATTAGAAAAACCGTTATTTAACGAAGTGGCAAAGGGAGCAGACCCCCTGGTTACGCAACTGATCAGCAAGGTGATTCAGTCTGGCCGATATCAACAAAACAATACTACAGTAAATAAATCATTCTTGGGACATGCACTTGGCCGAGAGGATAGCGCGCTGGTCTCGGAATCCGGAGGTTCCGGGCTCGAGCCCACGTAGCAACTTGTTTTTCGGCAAGAAGAGAAGAGGGGTAAGACAGCTCTAACAGCCTCCCCGACGTCTCTGAGGTAATACTCGAAAGGGCGGATTCCAGGGCTCGGGTTGAGAGTAAAATTAGGACAGAGACCGCACAGTGGGGTTGAGAAAGTTATGCACACTCCAGAGTTCCATAGATGAGAAAAGGTAAAGTAAGCATCGCAATGTTCGATGGCAATTCCAATCGTACGAGTCATGCTCAGAGGAGCACTTACCATTGTAAGAGCGTCTGTGTCGTACAGCCTTAGACAGTCATTAGGGAACAGATCTTGAATACGTTCTAAATCGCTTTCTCGCTGACCTCTCTTTGCTGCCTGCAACAGAAGAACCAACAAAAATACGAATGAGTAAAACAGTAAGCACGGTCCATAGACATACATAAACACGGTATGTCGCAAACTTACAGACTACTTCAAAAAGCATTATTCTATTTCCGTCGACAGTTGACAATTTGTACACTTGTAATCGATATACTAAATGGTTGAGGTGAAGGAAGAACCTGAGTATCGTTTTTCAACAATACGCATTTCCAGACTCAAGTGCCAGATGCTGACAAATAGTTCTCTAGTCACGCGAACATATTTCGGAATGAAAAACTGCAGACTTAATAAATATCGATATTTCCAGAAAGTTTTCGAGAGAACCTTTAATATCAATTCCCACCGTGTCGTCTGTCTCTGGCTCTCCGGTAACAAGCTCTCGGGAGTACAGAGGAACAGAAGAGCACAAATTTATCGTAATTCGAACGAGCGATGACCGATGATAAACCGGATAAGCGAGTCGAACTTCAACGAACATACCATGGATGAGAGAAACGAGGTGCAAAACGAAATGTATCTGTCATTGCCGAGATAATAAAAATTTATTTTAGTCGGCTCTTCGGAGCGTTCAAAAATTCGTTTCAAATCGGGGCAAACTTATGCATTACAACTTCTTCAAGATCGCGGGCGTCGTTAGTCACGCTCATTACCGCCTCGTTAAATTATAACAGCAGCGATTCAAAAATATAGATTAAAAAAATTCTCGGTCAGTCACGTGTACATAGTTCTACGTAATTTTTCCCCCGGCGATTATAACTCCGCCCTGTGCGCTGGACTTTCCAAATTCTCAGTTTCTTTGAGAAAGACTACCTCGCATAGTCCCAGAAAAAGTCGCCCTAATTCAGATTGGAGAACAGTCATTGTGAAATCTTAGTACATCAAGTCGAAGGGGTTGAGAGGTACTTGAGAACAAAAATGTATCGTGGTGATCTTTTTGGAGGGTGGAGTATCGATTGTGACAATTACGACAAATCAACGAAGGAAGTTTGATTACGTCTTCAATAGCATGTGGCAGTTTTTTCCAAACCCCCCTAGACCACACAAATAAGATCGGAAAAAACAGTAGGTGGAATGTTCAGGGGTCAAGTACATTTTGGTGGACTTTGACGATATTCTGTTGTCGATCGACGTTCTCAAATTGCCCTCAAATTTGGGTATGACTACCCCCTCCTTCAGAGTTGAGTACATAGGCGCCGACCTATGGAAAATATTAGGGGGGGGGGCAGAATCAGTCGGAGCGCGATTTTTTTCTTTGATTATTTTATTGAGACGCATCTGATATTTCTTTATTATCGATTTTATTCTTATTCGTCTTCTCTTTTTTTCTTTTTTGTTGGATTTAAAAACTGATGGTAAAATTTGTTGTACTTTTTCCATTTTTGAGTTGAAAATATTGGGGGCGTCGCCCCTCTCCCCAAAAAAGTACTAAGTCGGCGCCTATGGTTGAGTATGAGCATAAACTATATTTTTGTAGTACGATAAAAAGCCATGAACTACAGCAAAAATATATTCCATATAAGATTCTACGTTGAAATAGCCTCTTACAATTTTCTCGTAACTGACTTCTAGGGGGCATAAATAAAAGGTTCAAATTACCCTTCAAATTGGTACAAATTAAGACAGACTTTATAAAAAGCAATGGACATAGAATTTTGGGAATTTCCTGGTTTCACCGATAGGGCCAACAGAAAAAAGATCATATTACTCTTGAGCTCACTTCCCTACCACAGGACCCTCCCATCTCTGAAAAATGTCTTCTCCAATTCATCCCCATATTCAGGACACAAAATCACTTGTTTCACCACTCATATGAAAACTTCAAAAATTAATTCAGGTACACAGAAACCCAACAATTTATAAATGAACGAATTCGAAAAAAATTGAAGAATTATTTTCCTAAACCAGCTCACTTCAAATAATTAACTTTTTGAAAAACGCAAAATACACTATCGTTGTGGACAACAGTGATCCTTGAGAAACACCTCGCCAGATATGGGTGATGTTGATTTGTTGGTACTGGATTGCTCCACCAGATAGCACTGACCCTTCATTCTCAAGAAGACAATGTTCAGCGAAAACTAGTTTTGGGAAATTATTTTTCCATTAGATACATCATTTTTCGAATTCGTCTAACATTAAAATGTTGGGTTTTCGGATAACTGAAATAATTTATCACTCCGGTCACATTTTTACCTTGCAAAATTACAGGTGGATGTCAAGGGTCAAAATATTTACGAGCTATAAATGAAGGCACCTAAAATGACGAGGGAAGCAAAAATTGATGTCAACAAATACAGTACAGATACTTTTGTTCAGGTTTTCTAAATCGCTGAGATTATTCTCAATTATCATTTTTTTCTCAAAGCTGAAAATTCGTGGTTAGGGGAGAGGTTGAGGATAAAGAATACACACATTATAACAATATGGATGATGGCATAGCTAAGAAGAAACATTAAGAAGAGAGGAAACTTTCTTATAGGTAATAACACAAGCAGGGTAGCAACTTTTTTTTCAGAATGATTTTCTCTGACCCATTTTTTCTGTCATTTTTTAGCTAATATTGTACACAGCTTTGATAATACTTAGTCCGGCACCACACCACCTGGTGCCGTCGCCAGCTGCCCGGCTTCACGTACAGTGTTGGAAGAACAAACAAGAAGGAGAAGAAACACGGCATGTTCTTGTTCTCAGAACGAGAATGAGAACTAGAACATGATGGGATTGAGAATGAAAACGGGAAACAGGAACGGGAACAGGACCAGGTTAAGAACGAGAATGGGAACGTTGGTAATTTTAAGCTAAGAAGAACGAGGAACATGAACGAGAACCGTGTAATTACAGAGAAGAACAAACAGGAACAAGATGATTTTTGCGTTCTCCCAACATCTTTGCAACTGGCCCAAAGGTACAATTCTGAAAGCCCAAAAACAACTATAATATGTGGCAGTTACTATAAAAAGGGGTAACTTTGTCAATTGATCGAAGTCCCAGAAAACGCGAAAAAAGGTAAACAAAATCTTTTGGTCGAAAAAATCAATTTTGAGATTTTGGTTGATTTCTATAGAAAAAACATTGCAATAACAAAGAGACAAAATTTACGCGCTTGAGAGAGAAAAGGGAGAGAGTCAGAGATAATGTATTATATTAGTGAAAGAGAATGAGAAAAGAATGCGAATGTCTGCGTTTGCTTATTTGTAGTTTTTCGGAGCTCACGAATAAATCCGATGTTCTGAATTGTTACCATGCAGAAGAGCGAAAAATTACCTTTCCAACAAGCCTTCCTCCAGGCTGGTAACGTGATTCCGCGACGAGTTAGGGCCGCTTGACGGAGTGGGAGAAAAAGGTGTGTCTAACTTTAAACGCGTTTTTCCCAAAAACGTGTTTTCTCGCGTTCTTGTTACACTCATCTTTGACTCCTTGTATCTCCGCAACAAAAAACGCCACAAATCTCGCCGATAGCTCGTTGGAATGGGCATTCATTCCTCTATTATGTACTGTCCATAATTCAAAATTCGTCGGATGGACAAAGTTACCTCTTTTTATAGAAACTACCACATACATTTTTTTAATGAAAAAAATCAAACTGCAGTACTGCATCAGTGTTGGAAGAATGACCAAGAAAGAAAAGAAAAACAGAGCATGTTCTCGTTCTCAGAACGAGAATGAGAACAAGAACATGATGGGATTAAGAATGAGATGAGAAATGGGAGCGGGAATAGGACCAAGGTGAGAAAAAGATGGGAACAAGAATGGGAATGAGAACAGGAACAATATGGAAATAGGAACGAGAACGGGGTTGTTGGTAATTTTAAGGTAAGGCGAACAAAGAACATGAATGAGAACCATGCAGTTAGAGAAGAACGAGAACGATGATTTTTGTGTTCTTCCAATACTGTTCATGTGTGAACTCCACTGTCTACTCCAATACACTTCGCGCCATAAAAACGAAAACTGGAATGGTTACACGGCGTCGTGTGAAGCCAGCCTTAATATTTGAGATGAAATTTGATATTCATTGGCTACTATGGAAATTATTCTGTATTATTTAATTCTCATCATTTTCAAAAAGTTCCCTGCCTTCGATCAAAATTATAGCATACCCTGAATTTTCCCTGGCTTTTCCAGATCGACAAAATTCCTTTACTTTTCCTGATTTTTCATAACGTGGCTACTCTAACAGGGATATATCATCATGTAGGAAAAAATTTAAAACGTTTTAGAAGAAGAAAAGGGGCTGCAGTCCCACTTTGGCTACGCCACCGAATGTGGGCACCATTTCTTACGTTATGAAAATCACTGAATTCGTTTTTAACATTGCAAGTTTATAATATTCAACTGGAAATTAAGGGATGTAGTACGGAGGAACAGATTAATTCGATTCTCACCCTTTCAATATATTTGCGTGCAGATTGGCCAAATAAGATCTATCTTCACCAATAAGTCACTGAGTTCCACTTATACAATACAATAAATTAGCCTTTATTATACATAAATATAATCCATATTATATTATATTTAATTAATTAGGTGGCCCGTTATATTGCGCATAGGCCTCCCTCAATCTGGCCCATTCAAGCCGGTCATATGTCACTTTGTGATACAATTTGTTTTCCAACATTCTTTCGATATCCTCCCACCACCTAGCTATCTGCCTTCCCTTTCTTTTCTTTCCATATGTTATCAAATTTCTTACTTTTGCTGCCCATCTTTCGGAGCCCATTTTCGCCACATGTCCAGCCCAATCCCATTTCAATCTTTTCACTGATTTCAAAAAGTCGAAATTTTCCTTGAGCTTCCTTTCAATTACCGTTAATTTATTTTTATCTCTTAATTTTATCTTCAATATCGGTCTTTACGAGTTCCACTTATACATATTTGTAACCTCTTTTGACCACTGAATTCGATGATTTCCGAGTTCCGATCAGGCTGCGTTGCTTTCATCATTTCATGAAAATAACGAATAAAAGAGAGAGCATATTTCAGGTGCAATCACCTGGTCACAGCGGCCATCGTCTTCATAATAAAGTCCTGCGCAAAATTATCCGAAACGAGTACGTTGTTCGACTTATTCTTGCTTTCATTTCCCTGCCTGGCCATCGCACGTGAGTTAAGGTGAAGGACAGAAGGTCGGTACTAATCTATCAGTTCAGTTTTCAATACCAAAGAATACCAGCGAAAACGCACATCGTATGATAGATGGTAAAAGTTGACTGACGATGTAAAGTCATCAGTTTCGTTTTCTTGAAACAGCCGAACAATGATCAGCTCCAAGGCCGGTAATTAGCCAACAGACTCAGGAGTCAATCTCGAATTGCGTCGAAGCTCGCAGGCATTCGCATTCAGCTTTTTTGATTACCCTCTCGAAATATTTTATTTCTTTTTATTTATTAAAAATATCGTATGACATCGCGGTGTTGCCCAGAGGTAAGGTACCCGCTTCGCAATCCTTGCGTCTCGGGTTCAAGTTCCACTAACGCTGGAAAGCTAGTGATATTCGTACATCCCCACTAATATCCTAGCAAGCCTAGCGATAACAATATCAACTGAGGGGGAAACATAGCGCATCCTGTTACCACCGCCAGTTCAAACGAACAGGGCATTACAATCGCAAGACGTGTCACCAGATCAGAAGGACTGATACTGTGTGTGTGTGTGTGTGTGCACATTGCGGACCGCTCACTCAACGTTAAGGCATTTTGAGCTCGTTTTGTAAATTTCAGATTTTCAATTTCCTAATAATTTCTGAAGGGAGACAGTTGCCGCCACCAAATTTTAACATAGTGTGAAGAAGTTCAATGTAAATCAATTCCAAAAAGTTCCAGTTGAAAAAAAAGTTAGGGGGGGGGATTTCGTGTCACTTTCTCGTTTATTCCGCGTCGATCCGACGTCGCGTCCGGAGAAAAAATGGATATGACCTTTCAACACCCTGCACAAATAGAGCACCTGGAGACACCCGAGCACTGACATACGCCATTTTGAGTTGCTTGGCACCCGATGATTTACAATTCGATATGCGGCACGTTCCGCGTAGTGAACTGTGAATCGTCGAGCACCAAGCGACTCAAAATGGCGCATGTCTGTATTCGGGTGTTTCCAGGTGCTCTAGTACAGAAGGCAAGGACAGGTTTATGATTGTGCCGCTCTGAGCTTTGAGTAAATTGTCCTTCCCCCTAAAACCATGGCTTCCCCCTGTCTCTTCAATAACAGATCGCGGGCAAAAGTATGATTGAACAAGAATTCGACAGGGAGAAAAGAAGAAGAAACGAGGTGAGCTGCCAAAATGTGTTGTCCGAGGCTTAAGCTTCATGGGCCTTATGGGAAACACATCCCCGTGTGTGACAAACACATAAGAAGATGACTCCAGATAAAGATGAATTAATTGCAAAACAAGTTGACCTATCGTAACCATTTCAAAACAGTGTGTATTCCATTACCGATTAACGTGTACGAGGTACAGACATGGTTGCCGGATACGGCGACACTGAATACTATTTTTTCTTCCTAATTATCTTCCAATACACAAATGGCAAGCATTCGCGGTCGCACACGCTGTACAGGGCCTGAAACGCTCTAAACAATGCTGCGATTCGTTTTGCTTTCGACGACGCCGTGGCCGCCGGCAGCCGCTCTCGGGAGCCCGCTGAAGATGATGAACGCAGCCACCGCGGGCTTTTCGATTCGCCGGCAGCATCTAAATGTCATCATCGCTGTATACGAGCCGTGAAATGCAACTTTCTCGAGTCTGCGCCCACTTTTCCCCGATTAAATACGGCTGGTACTTAGTTACGAATAATTCACGTTAAATACGAGTATATACGTTTGCGTCGAGACGCGGCCGGGCTAAGCTGGGCTGGGCCCATTCGCATCGCGTCGAAATGTCGAATACTCTCGCTCGTATCGTCATTACGTCTCATTTGTTTCGCCGAAACGTTTAGCGAGGCTGATGCTGATTCATCTATCATCTCCGATGCGTCTGTGTTACCGTACAGACGTTGGGACGCGACGCACGGGACCTCAGACTCGCAGCTAATGTGTTCGATTCAGGCCCGGGGTCAGAAGTTTCCGATGATAATGGATTTCACGGTGCTGACCTTTGAAAAATGATAAAACACATTCGTTTGCGAGCAAAGCAAGCAAAATTTCTTCAAAAAAATCTTATTTTGGACAGTCATGAGGGAGGGGGATTACCCTTCGAAACTTCCTTTAAAACTGGATGTGTTACGATTTGTGGACTTTGGCCCGATTACAGATCACAGAAACCATTTGCCGGGGCCGATGGGCGACTGTCGAGGTAAGGGTGTCATCCTAGTGTTACGGTGTGTCGCGTGCACATGTAATGGGATTACCTGATATTTTTCCGAAAACATTTTCCCGAACCTTTCTCTCGAAAGACAATTTCCCGAATGATTTTTTCCGGAAAATAAATATCCAATAAATCCAATTTTTTTTATTTTAATAGCGTTTTTATTTTGTTTTGTTACATCGCCATTTTCATTCTTAAGCTATACGTAACTTAGGTAAAGCCCTATTTTGGGCGAATGCCTCCCTCAACCTCTCCCATTCGGCCCGGTCATTGGCTATGCGGTGGAACAGTCTTGTTTTCAAGATTCTCCCCGAAGGGTAAATTACCTTTATGAAGTTATAGAAATCGTCTGACCACCTGGCCTTCTGCTTACCCCGCCTTCTTACTTTCATAGGTTGCCAAAATGTAATTTTTTGAGTCCAGCGATCGTCCTTCAGTCTACCCAGATGGCCTGCCCAATCCCATTTCAACCTTCTGACAAAGTGTATGATGTTTTTGTTTCGCTTGAATTTTTCTTTGATTTTTCCTAACCTTACTTTGTCTTTCAGTTTTATTCCGAGCATGGCTCTCTCCATTGAGTTCTGGGTAGTTTGAAGTTTTCTTTCTAGCTGTTTGGACAATGTCCATGTTTGGCAGCCATAGGTGAGTGCTGGAAGAACGCAGTTGTTAAAAAGATGGCTCTTATATCTTAGTAGGTAACTATTTTTCAGAATGAGTTTTAAACTCCAGAATTTTTTCCAAGCTATTGCGATCCTCCTATTGATTTCCTTTTCCATTTGATTTTGAAATGAAACTGTTTCCCCTAGATATATAATACTATCGACTATTTCAATTTTTTTGTTTTCAATGTTGATATCTTCCAAAAGTCCTGAATTTGTGAGGATTTTAGTTTTAGATAGGTTGATTTCCATACCTGCTAATTTACTTTGGCAATTGAGTTCCTCCAGCATCTCTTGCAAGTCTTCCCAGGTCCCAGCCATCACTGTCAAGTCGTCCGCAAATCTCAAATTACTTAGAAAGTCGCCGTTAATATTAACTCCTTTTTTTTCCCAATTTAAGTTTTTGAATATTTCGTTTAGTGCACAATTGAACAGCAGTGGTGAAACCGGGTCCCCTTGCCTCGCCCCTCTTTTGATGTCGAACTCCTCGCCTTCGACATCAGTGATAATCTGCGCTTTCAGATTGGTGTACATTTCTTTTATGATTCCGATCATGGAGGGGTGAGCCCCATGGCTGGCCAAGGCCTTGAGCATGTAATTATGTTTTAAGAGGTCGAAAGCCTTGGTGAAATCTATGAAGGCCAGGTGGACAGTGACCCGGTATTCCATTGCTTTTTGCATGAGCAGGTTGACCGCATGGAGGTGGTCGGTCGTGGAGAAGCCCCTCCTGAAGCCTGCTTGGCAGGGGGTTTGTTGCAGCTCTAGCATCCCTCTTAGACGGAAGTCCAGCAGGGCAGACAAAATTTTCGCCAGGATTGGGATCAAGCTTATATTGGTCTGAAGTTTTTGATGTCGTAACGACATCCTTTTTTGTAGAGTAAAATAATTTTTGAAGTTTTCCATTCTGGTGGGATAACTTTTGATACTAGAATTTCGTTGTAAAGAGTTGTTAACGTTTTCATCATTTTTGATTCTCGTTGTTGTTTTGTGGCCCGATTTGGCTGTTGAAGTCTCCTATGATTAACAGTTAATTTTTCCTGTTGTTTTTTACCGTTCCTATGATATCTCTTATTATTTTATAGAAGGACTCACTTTCTTTTTCCTCCGACGCCGCTGTCGGTGCATTACCTGGATAATTGTTACGTTCTGACTACCCAGCTTCAGCTTCACCAACGCAATTCTATCCGATATGCCTTTGAACTCCATTAGGTATTGACATATGTTTTTTTTTGATAAGGAAACCCACTCCTTTTTGACCACCTTTCTCACCTATGTAACAAAGAATATTTCCTGTTTTTGTTTTGAGGATTGAGTCCCCTCTCTTCTATCTTCCGCAAGTCCTATAATATCTAGGTTGGAATTGTTGAGGGCTGCCTCCAGTTCGTCTAGATTCTCTTTGTTTTTTAGGGATCTTACATTTAAGGAAGCAACGAATACCGGGATTGCCTTCTTCTCCTTCGGGGGTTGGGGGGTAACTTTAATATTTTTCTTTTGATTTTTGAGATTTGAACTGTTTTCTGAAGACTGTGTTGTGTTTGCCGAGAGTTTTTCGAAAGAGTTTTGGGATTGTTATTGTTTTTCCAATACATATTCCGAATAAAATTTCCCAAATAATTTTTTCCCGAAAGACAATTTCCTAAATGATGTTTCCCTGTAAACTATGGAAATAGAATAATTATTATTGTTGGATGCAGTGGACTACTTCAAAGTGACCTTTTGATCGATTTTGGTCGTACTTTCATAATATTTGGTTCGATTTTTTTTTTTTTTTTTTTTTTTTCGAAATCTCTCAAGGTACTTTTCTAAACAGCTTGCTGAGTAGTTTTTCATTATTTATTTACTGTGTTTATATTTTTCAGAAGTGTGAAAGAGGGGATGGGAATAATACGCTGTACCCTACCCCTTCGTAAAAAAAGAAAGGTACAATGTACCCTTGCACTTCCTTGGTCCCGTATCTGTTTTTAATAGCTTTTGATCGCTTTGGATAGCTAGTGGTCGTCCTTCATTAAGTCAGATTTGGTTGGGTTTGATCATTTTTGGTTTCTCTTATCGTGTTTGGACAATTTTGATCACTTTTTCAATTTTGAATTTCCTAATTGGATTTAGTTGTTTTCGATAATGATAGCTATAGGTTGTTTCTGGTTAATTTGGGTCAATTTCAGTCGACAACTTTGGCTCTAGTTTTTCTGGACTACTTCAATATTATTCAAATCAAATTGGTCATTTGTGGGCAATTTTAGTCGGATTTTGTCGGCTTAGTTCACTTTTGGTTTAATCATGGACATTTTACAATCATATTTGCGCCAGAGCCTAATGTGCAAAGTGGGGTGCTCAGCTAGCTAACCTGGAAAAACTCAGGAATAAAAGAACAAAAGATCCAAGATACTACCCATTTTCCTAGTCCAAATTGTCACTATTATAAAAATTGGGGAAGAGGGCAGAAATCTTCTTAATCGAACTCCCTGCTCAGAAAACTTGATCTGGCTTTACCCGTTAGTCGTGTCCGACAATCTGGAGTTTCGTGCAACTTGACAAGCTGTTCGTAGTCTGGTTTGTGGAATTCGGTATTGAGTAATTGATACGCCGGTGATTTATAACCACCCGGCAATTCTACGAATTTACAAAACTTGTCCACAGCGGTCGCACCTACGGTACTTATGTGTCTGCCGTTTCGCAGCATTATAACAGTAATGCTAAACGAACCATTGGTGTGAACGAGCGACGTGGGCGATTGCACTTTAATTAATTTGATTCCCTTGGCCGCATTTCGTAGCTTCTGTCGACTTCGGATGTTCAGCGAGATCGCAGGCACGCAGGCAGCCTTCGCATCCGTAGGAATTTGGTTGGATCGCGCGAAAAGCGTTTTCTAACCTTCTCGATCCGCGAACGTGGATGCAGATACCGCGAAAGCTTTTTCGATACAGAAGGCCAGACTTACAGTAAGTTCATCGCATCCTACATGCATGCTGTCAACATCGCCTCGTCGCGTGACTATACATCATAAGAGCAGCTTCTTACTTCTGACATTCGTTTGGAAGCGTTTCACTTACGTAACAGTGTACTCCCAGCTTTTTCATTTCTCTATTTTTATCAATTTAGTGGAAAGATTCGCTGCTCCCACCCGAAAAAACTCAAAAATTATACGAGCGAAAGAATTTTAAAGATTATTTTGATCTTACCAGCTCCCCATGAGCCCCCACTTCGGGTTAGCTATTTGCGCTTATGTATCGATATTTCTTTTTCCAAATCATTAGATGAACCCTAGATACGGAACCTTATAGGACAATCTTTCTTTTCTCGTTCGATTAAGAGCACATGATTCGATTCTATCAGGGTGTCTACATATTCTTCAAATTTTGTTTCCTTACTTTTTCCTGACATCCTTTTTTGTATTTTAAGACTTCACCACTCTGGCATAAAACTGTTACATTTCGCGAACTGAGTTGCGAAGGAGAGGGGAAAGGGTTTCCTGTATGAATTCATTACGTCCATTCAATATCATTTCTTGATTCCCATTTATTCATATTATGGGATTTCCTACAGAATCTTCCATTGGATAGTAATTTATTAATTTTTTCCAGACCTTTCAGTAAATTCCTTGAAATATCTTGACGGTTTCCTGACTTCCTGACTTTATAGACACCCTGTCTACTTCATGTTTTGTATTCTGACTTCACTCACTTCGTGCTAATTATACAAGATGTCTCATAAGTTGGCTCCCTATTTTTCTTTAATTGCGAAGTCCAGTTAAGATGAAACCAACAGGCGAGTATGGTCGAGAACTAAAGTCTATTTTATTTCAGAGTGACGAAATTTTCCCTCCCCTTAAAGGGGAGCTAGGATGTGTCACCATTAAGAAAACTATCGAAATACGGGTATTTTGAAACGCTATATTCGAAAATGCAATCGAATTTTCGAGCCTACCCTGATCTGGGCTTCAGTTTTGAGTTCTTCTCCTTTTGAGGAGAGAGTTTGAATTTGCTGAGAAAATTCAACAAAGTATCACAAAAGTAGTTTCCGGTGTTCCAGAGTTCTAAAATCAAATTCTTGATCCGATCCCGATTTACACAGTGTATTCAAAAATTTCCGGGACTAATTTTGTATAAAATGTACAACTGGCGCTATCTGTTAGCCGACGCCGGAACTACATCCCTTAGCTACCCAAAATTGAAATGTCAGTGCTGTAACTTCATGTAGGGACTGATTGTGTTCCTTTGAAGTAACGTGTTCTCCTTACTTTGTCACAATGGAGCAGGCGCGCGCACAAATTTTGTTTCAAATTTGGAAAAAGTAATTCGGAAACATTCGAACTGTTAAAAACCGCGTACGGAGATGATTGTTAAAAAGCCGAGGCCAGGTTTTCCAGTGGTACGAGCTCACTGGAAACTGATCTACGAGAGGAGCGCCCTTCCACTTTCTTTTTTCGATTCTCGCGAGATTATCCACAATGAATTTGTGCCCTCAGGCCAAAAAGTAAACGCAGCATCCTACAAAGATGTCATGGAACGACTTTTGAAGTAGATTCGACGGGCGATACCGGAATTATACCCCACCGGTGATTTTTTCCTTCTGCAAGAGACACAAAACAATGCGCCAGCTCATTCCTCGACACTCGTCACTCAATTTTTGGCTCAAAAGACAGTCGCCACGATTCATTATCCGCCCTACTCACCAAATCTGGCTCGATTTGAATTTTTTATTTCCTAAATTAAAAATGGCGATGAAGGAAGAGCATTTAGATGTTGAAGCGATTCAAAGGAATGCGACCAGGGCTCTGAAAGCCATTCCAGAAGAAGAGTTCTCCAGTCATTTCTTTGGTATTTTTAGTGTGTACAAGAGCGTGTGGTTTCTAAAAAGTGCTCACGTCTGCCTAAAATGCAAAACAGATGATATGTGCACGTTTTCCTAATAAGGTCCCACTTATGAGGTATTGAGTTAAGACCACCTGGTGATACTAGATGAAATTTCTGATCGATTGAAACCTCGTGGAGCTTTCTAAGTGCAAAACATACCGAGTTATTCGCATCTGAAGTTAAAATTTCAAAAAACAAAGTTTTGAGAAAAACGCACTCAAAGTTTTTCTTTTAAAAATGACATAAAATTTCAACTTTAAATATAATTCAGCAGATTTCGCACTTTGAAGGCTCCGTGAGGTCTCAATCGATCACAAATTTTATCTAGTATTACCTCTGGTGGTCTCAACTAAATACCTCAAAAGTGGGACCTTTTCAGAAAAATTGAGTTTTCGTTGATCATTGGTCAAATTTGTTGTTTTTACAGAACTGTGACGAAATCATAGTATTTATTCAATGTTAAGTACAAAATTAAATTTTCTGTAGGAAATCAACTTGGCGGCATTCGGAGAGCAGGATTCTCTCTATTAGAAACGCTAAAAATCCCAAAATTGATATTTTTGACAATATTTTCGAAAAATTGCTATATCTCTTAAACTAATACCTCAAAAGTGGGACCTTTTCAGGAGAACGTACACATATTATCTTACCGCATTAAGTTACAGGGCCGGATAATATGGCAAACGACCGGATAATCAAAAGACCGGACAAAATGGAAAATTTTCAGGCCGGAAAATACGGCTTGCCAGGGACGTACAGATAGGAGGATAAGGGGGAACCTTACCTCCCTTGTAGGAATTTTTCACTTAGCAGTTGGGGAAATTTACCATTTCAGTCAGGCGGAGTTGGGAAAATCTAAGTCAGAACGTCTTTTTTTGCTTTGATATTAGGGAATTTTGAGTTGAGTCATCAGTTGGAAAAATCCAATAAGTCAGAGTCAAAAGTTGTTTTTCCCCCTTACTTTGACACTTGGGAATTGAGTTGAGAAGTTGGGAAAATCCAACAAGTCAAAAGAAAATCCAATAAGTCATTCAGAAGGTTTTTTTTTTTGCTTTGATGCTTTACTTGGAAATTTTGAGTTAAGCCAGTTGGGACTTTCCCGGTTTTTGCCCCCCCCCCCTTGGGAAAACTCTTCGGTACGTTTCTGCGGCTTGCCGGATAACCGGAAGTCTACTGTATTTTGATACTAGCGAAATACAAACCAACACTTAGCTTATTTGTGTGATATCAGAAGGGACGGAAGCAGGGGCAGGGGAAAATTTCTGAAATGAAAGATTATGCTGGTAGAGAAGTATTTTAGACGAAAGCAATACATCCGTACTGTTGATTGTACTCCATCTA
This sequence comes from Acanthococcus lagerstroemiae, assembly GCA_031841125.1. Classification (NCBI taxonomy): domain Eukaryota; kingdom Metazoa; phylum Arthropoda; class Insecta; order Hemiptera; family Eriococcidae; genus Acanthococcus; species Acanthococcus lagerstroemiae. The sequence goes on along the minus strand of CM063107.1, from coordinate 37,951,221 downwards.
GTGTGGCGTGGAAACACGTGAATACTCTTCAAATTCAAGTTCACGGAGTTCCGCAGGCATTAGTACGTCCTCACCTCTCTTCTTTCCCGCAAACCCATTTTCCATTTTTCCTCTCTGTCCATCCAACGATTCCCTGTGCTTCACATATTAACGTTTATCTTCCTGCATGAAAACTCTTGCAGTTTTCCTCCCTCTACCCCTCCCGCACTGCTGGCATCGGCTGCTAATTGCAACCGAGGCGCGGTGTACCGTATAGTGAATCTGTCTTTTAACGGAATAACGTCTTTTTTTACATTTTTCTTTGAGACAGAGCTTTTCTTGTCATTTTGAATTTTCATTTTTCATTTATTTTTACATTTTAAAGAACGTTCTCGGTGTGAACCTTTTTCCTACCCAACACCGCGACCGGCAATGAGATTTTATGCGATTTTCCGCGGCCTGCCGAGCTCCGCGACTTTTCGTTTTTCTTCAGCCCAGAACCTGATCGCGTGTTCGCGAACTTTCTCGTGCGACTCTTTTAGCCGCAGTTTCGTGACCGCCACCGCGTCCGTGAAGTTTTTCTATTTTGTTTTCTACGAATAAATGTTGTTGTTTTTTTTGTTTTTTTAGCGAGACACTTAACGCCTATAGGCCATGGCCTCGGTACATCTTAATGTGTACTATTTAAAATTATTTAAAACGTAATTGGTATAGTGAACTTAGATGAGGAGTGAGAGATTGTTGTGAGTTATGAAGGAGATGCGGTGGGATATGTTATCGATGAGAAGGTACTGAATGAGGTGGTTGCGGTGGTATGATTTGTCTGTCCGCGATGTGTAACTTGCTTTATTCTTTTTCATTTATGAAGTCGTAAGTACACGATTGTAAGAGAGAATGTAAGGGACCATGGCTAAGAGAGAGAGATGCCATAACTTTCTTTTTTTTATTTTTCTTTCTTTCGGCCGCGGAACTATAGAATAGTCAGCAAGAGATCTGGGTAACAGTCTTCCAAAACCTGGTACTGACCTCCCCCTGGGCAAGTCTCGTATGAGCTAGGCATGGCTTTTCCCAAGCCCTTTCAGATGCCTGCATTTTTTGAGCGTTGACGCTGATTTTCCGACTTAAGCACGTACCAGCTGATAAATGGAAGGTATCAGCAGTACAATATGCGCATGTTTGTGAGCGATCGAAATACCTGTGTTTTTCTTTGGTTTTTCTTTCATTTTTCGAGTCAGTCGTTCATAAAAATGCCACACTAGTGAAAAATATCCTCCTTCCCTCTCCCAGCGAATGAAGTTTCGCTTCGATAGGCCCGTGGTAACGTGTTGTATTATATGGACTCTCTATGGACACCCCTCCGGTTTTGGGAGTTCCTAAGACCGGTACAAGAAAATTGCAGCAGACCTTTTCTATGCAAAATTGACCATAGATTAAAAGACTAAATTTACCTTGTACACTTTTATAGTATGCCGTATCGTTGAAGAGTAACTGAGGAAGCGATGCCTGTGTCCTCCTGTGGATACGTTGCTCCCGGTGGTGGCTAGATTTCTTGAATATAGCTTAGGGGTTCTCCTGCAGATGAGTTAGGACGTGCATGTTCATGAAAACACGCGAATTGCAGAAATTTCGAGTTCGATAAGCCGAAAAAGACTCTAATACCGTCAGCTTTGCTACCATGTGATTAATTGGCAAGGAGGCTCTAGTGCCTCTATTGATAAGTTTCAGACTACCTCATGTCCAACTCGTTTCGGAATTAATTTTCGGACATTACAGCACGATAGCCGAACGACTTCCCAAGCTCGAGAAGAGTTATTTGAGATTATCGTATCATCAGCAAATTTGAAATTTTGCATCCGGATTAAGAGTTTCCGAATTCCGACCGAAACTTTCACTGCATCGGCGATCACGCAGATTATACAAAAAGATTGTCGCATTCGCGTTAAACTGTATCCAGGGCTAGGTTGATACACATGTACACAGTGAAAGGAGCCCCAGTCAATTTTCGAAATTACGTAACACGCCGTGTGACGGCGAGGTGTGCGTATTGCAAACTTAATCCGGCATTAGAAATTTTGTGTGTACATAATCGTACAGGCGATAATTCCGCACGACGTTATCGCTACAGTAATCGCGAAAAATCGATTTTCTCGATTCGTATAATTATCATTGACATTCACCGGTTTGATATTCGAAGTTTCGGATTGCGAGTTTCTGCCGCCGTATGTCAGCGACCGGGAGCCGAAAACGTTTCAATGTTCTCCGGGCTCTGCGCACACGGTCGCTCGGAGACGTAAGAAAATATCAATTTTCATTTTGCAACCGACAAATTAACCCGTGTTTGGTATAATGCCGCCTAAATGCTCTAGAATGTGGTCGTAAATAGGACTGACACCGTTTCCTCTGATTACCGGCGTACACTCTCGTCCCACAGGAGCTAGAAGCGCCTATAATCTGGTTAATTTTCTAATTTCAACGAACAGCGATATCGAAACCGTCGCTCCGGATTGAATGAGGCTCGTAGCGGCTTTTCGCGAGTACTCTGCGCCCGCTCGCGCTCCAGTGTAATCGGCTGGAGAGAGAAACGCTTCCAGCATTTTGTGCATCCTCGCCGCGTACACTTTGTCACGCGGTATAATAGTGTATTAATTAAAGCTCTTGTGTTCGCGAATGTCGATGTATACGTATGTAGGGAATGGTCGAAGTGGTTCTCAAAGTATGGGCTGATCGTCTCCTCAATTCCGCCCAGGCATGGGTGATGCTCGATTCGGCGATTCTTTTCTATAAAAAGTATCGAAACTGTCTGTAATGAAATCGATATCGAAATATTGGAATCGAGTCCCTTGGAGCTTGGCCATCTCTGGTGCTCGCATGTGCGTGAAAATATTCGAGGCTGCGATCTCGAGTTTCGGGTGGTGTCTTGTCTTCGATGTCCACTGATCACGTGCTCGACGATTTACGTGAACGGGGTGTCCATGTCGTGTCCGCCCAGTTCCTACGTATATTCCTGCACTCGTTTTAATTTATCGTATTCACCCTGAAGTTGGAGAACATCCTTATTTTTCTATTCCACTTCACTCCCTCTGCGCACAATAACTCATCGTGTATCCGTTTCCACCCACCTCGAGTTTTACGATAAAGAGGTTCGCCCGTCTTATTGTTTTACGATTCCTTTTTTTTTCTTTTTCGTTTCACTAGCTGGAATTGCGAGAGAGGCTCTAAAATATGCACCCATTTCACACTGCTTACTTCCTGTCGACACCGTGCAGTACACGTGTGTGCATATTTTGGAAATCCTTTTTTCGTACGCACGTTCTCACCCATCACGATGTTATCTAGAAGTAGAAATCTGTAGTACTTTTTTTCTTCTGTATTTACCCCCGGGCCATTAATCTCATTAATTCCTATGTACAAAGAATCACACTCATACCCGCGTTATTTCATACCATACTCGCGATGTCGAAGAATTTTGAAGCTATGCATAGTCGCCGATGGAAACTCATTCACGTCGTATAGAAATCGTCGACGCTCAGGTGCGTGGAATCGTTTCGCGTTGAATGAAGATAGACCTAATTATGTTTGTAACTAATGATCGTATTGTCTATGCACTGCCATGTCGATGTATTATACGCGGATCAGATGAACAGCCCAATGTGGGTTGCCGCGTTCGTGTTGCCAAATACAGCATGTTGCATATCTGGTAAAGTCAAAAAAGTCACGGCGGCGCAATAGCACCTCCTGATCAATTACTGGGGATACAAAAGATACACGAGAACGAAAACGTAAAGCAGTGGAAGAGTAGTTTTCCAAAACCGGTGTGTCCATAAATTCCGTTTTTTCTGAACAACACGAAAAACTGCTTAGAAAATACATCATTATTATGAACGGTGAGGATTTTTGAACTCAAATATCTAGATCGCTACGCCTGATGATATGGCAGTTTGACAAAACTGTCGAAACCGGTTTGTTTTGTCACATGATCCTGATAACTCAAATTTTCAAATTTTAAACGTAACCGTTTCTGGAAGATTGCTTTCCAATTCTAATCGGGGCTTTTTAATAACTAATAAACTAGGTTTAATAATAATTAAAGTGAATTAAGGAAATTGAAAAGTATTTTATTTACAGATTCACTAACGAACGACTGGAGTCTGCAGAAATTCCCCTTTTCTGATTGCTTAATTTCTAGGAAGATTATTGCATCAAATCCAAGTCTAAATTTGACTCCTTCGAATGGGTAAAACAGATCGATTTGGAGAGTTGAACAACGTATCGGATTATAATGTGTGGTGGGACGTATGGCGATGCACGCATGCCAAAGTGGCCCCTATGACACTGCACCCCCGGCCACAGGAACTACCCTTTCGAGCATCGCGTCAGTGACCGGAGGGACGCCTTGGGGCCGGGCCCGAGCCCCCATTTCTACGTGCCGGAACGGTGCGCGCGTCCTACCAGGGCCACCATGGGGTTCCCTACTGACCGAGGTCCGCACTCCCAGAGCGCTCGCCTGGAAATTTCACCAAGTTCGGAAATTTTTAGTCAGAGTTGTAATCCGATCCTAATTTGGACCGTGAATACGACTTCTTCTAAAGAACAGTTTTCCACAGGGAAGGAGGAAAACCTTGTCCTCTTCCGATCGACTCTGCTTGAAAAATAAAATGAAGTCCGGGAATAAGAAGTTTTCGGCGTAGCTGATCTCGAAAATCCAATCTGGTTTTCAATTCAACCCCGACTGATGCCGAAAATTTGATTTTTTTCTCCTTAAAGGGGCCAATGTGACCGCCGAAAAACCGAAGTATTGGAAAATATTTCTTTTGGTTTGTTGATTTGCCACAAATTGAATTGAATTTTGCGATTTCATCTGGGTGTTGTACCCAAAAGAAAACTGACTTAAGAAAATCGAAGTATCAGCAATGCATACATTAGAACGTGTTACAAATCCTCCTTCACCTCCCCATTTTTTAAACTACCAACTCGTTTTTTCTCGTACAAAAAGAAACCTGATTTTCTTTTTGAATCACAAATAAAGGAAGCAGGCTTTTGTTATTAGGGAGAAAAGCGAAGTATTTTACACTGAAGAAATAAAAAAAGGGAAAAAATATTTAAAAAGCCAGGGATGGACCGATAGGGCGGCAGTGGGGCAACTTACCCCCTGTAGGAATTTTTCCCTCAGCAGTTGGGAAAATTCAATAAGAGGTTTTTTTTTTGCTTTGTTACTTGGAAATTGAGTTGAGAAGTTGGGAAAACCCAACAAGTCTAAAGGTTTTTCTTATTTTGCTTTAATACTTGGGAATTTTGAGTTGAGTCAGTTGAAAAAATCCAACAGGTCAAAAGGTGTTTCTTTTTCTTTCTTTGATACTTGGGAATTCAGATTTGAGTCAGTTGGGACTTCCACAATCTTTACCTCCTCCCCCCCCCTCTCCGACGGGAAAACTCCTCGGTACATCTCTGAAAAAAGCGTTGACTTTCTTTTTTTCCATGAAAGAAAAGTTGCAACGTTTCATTTTTCGATGAGAGGAAAATAAAATTTTTCTCATTTCCCTTGAGAAAAATAAATGAGTTTCTCTTTCCTTCAAGAAAGAAGAGAAGGAGCGGTTCATTTTTATTTTCTCAAAAAGATAGCAGGACTTCATTTTTCTTCAAACAGGATACCACATGTCTCCCGTTCTTCAAGAAATGGGTGAGTTTGGTTCACCTCCTGTAATAAAAGAACCATGTTCTTTCCATGTAGGATATGGAGGGAATAGTTTTATTATTTCATTCTACAAAATGAACAAACTTTCTTTTTCACAGATGAAACAAGAGGGCGGTTTTGTTTTTCTCTTCAGTAAAATTTCCTCATCCTTAAAAAAAAAAAAAATTCATTTCCCCACCTAAAGAAGGGATGGTAGTCATCTCATAAGACAGGGGCGATTTTCTTCTTCTTCAAAGAAAGAAACAAGAGTTCATTACCTTGAAGCCTAAATCAAGGTCTGTTTTCTAATTTTAGTACTCTCAACCCGAGTCCTGGAATCCACCCTTTCGAGCATTACCTCAGAGCCGTTCAAGACGTTCCATTAAAATATCAGCTTAAGAATCCGGCAAACACTTGAGATGCAAAATTACCACTAAAGGGTCCCGATAGAAGAGGTGGCGCAAAAAATTCTAAGAGGATGGGGAAACGATTCCAGTGAAAATTGGGCTCGCGTCTATTCATGCCCGTGGAGAAATGAACAGGAAATAATGACTTCGTCACCCACGGCCAGTGTTCAGAATATAGTCTGGAAACAAGTCCATATCAATCTCCAGTTGCACAGACTTGAGAACAGATACAAAGAAAATTTGATGCATAACAAATTTTGTTTAAAACATTTTCCAATATTTCTGATAGTTTCCTAAATTTTAAAGAAAAACCAATTTTCGGGGTTTGACCCCCCCCCCCTCTAAGAAAATGCAGCTCAGGGGTAGAATAGGATTTTTAGGACGTTATTCAAGAGACTCATGCCCAACATTCCAGGTAAATTCCCGACCTTATTCCAAATAATTTTTTACCTTTCAATTTCCTTGTATTACATGGAGACTTGAATAGTGGTATACGATAGTTCGACCGAAAATCATCGACATCTTCCCAGCAGAACATTAAAATGAAACCTGATAATCAGTGTTAGTATCTTCAAAAATATATTTACTGGAGTTCCTAAATTTTTGAAGTCATTTCAGTCATTACCCGTATCTTTCAAGACCCATAGGCGGGGAGGGGGGTATGAGTTAGGATTTGAAATATGAGCAGTCACGTAATTAGGCACCATATAGTGGCGTAGCCAGACACTTAGTATGAAGGGGGAGGGAGTGTTTTAGTTCAAACAAAAAAATAATTCACTAATAGCATGATATGGGGGGGGGGGGTACAAAGTTCCATTCGCGGAAAAAATTTTAAAGAAATAATTTTACATATTTTCAAAGAAATGATACTTTTACAACATTACAGGTGTAATACTCACTATTGCCAGAATAAATTATAATTTTTTTACATTTTCAGATGATGCCGGGGGGGGGGGGTCTGAAGACCCCCTCCTCATGGCTACGCCACTGGCACCATATACATAGATAATAGAATTTTCTGACGTGCTGTGTTCATTTTCGGAACCATTTCTGTAGTCACCCCTACCCATCAAGATCCACGGGGGTTAGAACCTTGCATATGAACAGTCACGTAACAGAAATTCATCAATAACAGAGGTTCGTGAGAGGCTGACATCAATTTTGAGGATATTTCAGTTATCACCCCCAACAGTCAAAACCCACTCTGAAATACAAACAGCAGTGTCCTATATTTCAACAATTTTTTCGGATGACTTCATTGTTGCACATCGATGAGAGCCAAAAAAAATCAAAATTTCAGATCGATCGGATAGAAAGAACATGTGTGGCAAGTCCCCTGCCTTTCTTATGGGGAAATAATATGGATTCTTGATTTTTGTAACTGAATTATTTTCCTCGGCCTGTAAAGACACTAAAAACATCCGGATTCGGGGTTTTAAATAGATGTTCGAAAAGACCGTGGATATGAAATATTTTGAATCAGTGATTGAGCCCTCGGGGGAGCGTGCTCGAAAATGGAGGGGAGGTGACTGAAAAATGAATTTCTAGATGGATGTCAATTCATAGGTTTTTCGGGTTACTGAATTCGATTCTAAGGTTAATTTTTCAACCCTACCCCTATAGTGCCACCAAACGGGATAGAGGCCTTTTAATATCGTTCTTCCGAATTGTACTCAATTTTATGTTTTCGAGGTCGCTAAATTCGATTTCGAGACTTGTTTTTACCCATTATCATTTGGGTTTGACTCTGTTGGGTGGATCGGAATAAGTCGACTACCGAAATTTCCCAGGATTCGACAGTACCTTTGAAAACCTACAGATGAAATACATACAATCTCGGACTGTAACGGCGGAAGGCTTTTATGGGCGAGTGTGTGAGGGGTGGGGGAGGGGTACAAAAGTTTTGAATTTAGGTCACCAAGCAAAAAGAAATTCTCTTGTCTCTCAATAGTGAAGATAATAAGAGAAAGGTCTTGTAAATCTCGTCTCTGAACTATCTCAAAGCGCCTTTTTATCAATTTCCTACACAGTTTTCCGATTTTTTTCAATTATTGGTGGGTAGAAATGACACCCTGTACCTCCTCCAGTTCTCTCTGGGAGTGTACAATGTATCCATGTCCCCCCCCCCCGTCCCAATATCACTGATATCGAAAAAATTACTAATATTTCATCTGCATAAGATGTACCAGATCCTTGATAGGTTCTTCATGCTACACGCTGTATGCTATGTTGCTAAGCTGCTGCATCAATAAATTTCCGACGAAATACAAAAGGCTTTTAGAAAGAATACGCGAAAAATCATCGACACTCGTACAGGTACATCTCGTGATTTGAATTCGCTTTCACTGTTCGACTATACAGACGTCCGAGAAAAGAAAATAATGACGAAGGAAGAAGGAACGTGTCCGCGGCTTGAAAAGAGTAAACACATTTACCGCCCATACGTTCGTATAATTGATGTACAAATAATATATTTAGCTACATCGAGGAACATCTTATTCCCAGACGATTTCATTTTCCTCTTCCTCACCTTATTTGGAATTCGTCAGCCGAACTCACCATCGACTTTATTTCTCGATACCACGCATCCACATATAGCGATAATTTTTAATGAGACAGGATTATTGTTACAAATTTCGACTAACATAATCATCGCATAAACTTTCCGAACAATTTTCACCCTTCATCCCTCTAACACCGGGTAATATTGCAACTGAACCTGTATTTAGGAAGGACTAATGAAGACCACATTCCAAGGATAAATATCCGAAAAAAGAGTATACAACGCTATCAAACTTTTTTTTAGAACTTTATGACTGGTTTCTCAAATTCGGAACGACGCCGATCATTTGTATCCATAAAAACAAAAAAAACAAAGTAATAAAGATTGAAATATTGAACCACTTTAGAGAAAAGGGAAACGCAATTAAGAAAGAAAATGTTAATTTAGAGAACCCCTGGAAACATTATCTGCTATCGCTGTATTTGATCGGATTTAATGTATTTACAAGCGTTCTGGCTAACACAAACATGTACAGCCACCGATTAAGTCGTAGTCCTATTACACATAAAGGTACAAAATGTACCAGACCGACTGCATCACTGAATAAATGGGCTCCAGAAGGCATTACTCGAATACTAAACGATTTTATCAGATGATGCCTGATCGAAGGTGTACAGGCAACCACTCGTACTTCAACTTCCATATATTCGTTCGTAGATAGGAAATGTCACGTAGCCAGTCACCAAACCGAAAACGATTATCAATGTTATGAATAATTGAACAGCAAGCGTACGAATTCATTTGAACGCGTGGTTTCGTATAACTCACGACAGGAATTCTTGAAATGCTTGTCCAACTATTCGTGTTGCATTTTAACAGGGGGCTCAGGGTCCTTAGGCATTTACATTTCACTGAACGCAATAATAAAAGCATTCATAATCTTACGCTAGAAATCGGACGAAACTATCATTCGTTTTTCTTTTAATTATTTTCTAACCCATCTGTCTAAATAATCAATTTGACACACCCCCGCCCCCCCGGTGACAATCAAAACAACATTTTTTTTCTTCGTACATTGAGCTCAGGGCCGATGATCTTTCATTTTCTCATCTAGTGCAAATGCAAAACTTCTAAACAAGGAACATCCCCCTCAAGATGACTGAAATACAAAAAACATTCAATAAGTACTAATAGATTTTAGCAAATTGAATTTTAAAAAAAAAATTTATTTTTCCACGTGGCAAATCCAGTCTGGTGCACAAGCTCCAGTACAACTGGACTTTTTCGCTGGCTCTGATTAAACCTATCAGTAAATTTCGAGTTTCAATATGTTGAGGACATTTCAGTTTTCTTTGCCATACACACAGTTTTTTTGAGTTATTCATTCCAATGCTAACCTTTAGATCTTCAAATTTGTTGAAATTTTATCGATTACAAGGAGTAGTATGTACTGGAGGATGAATTTCGTGAACTGTTGTTTCACAAGTGACAAAAAACTCTTGCCCGAAACAATTATTCAATTGTTAAGAGAGTTTCTACCAAAAAATCTAATTTGGACGATTACTGAGAACGGAATGGGTCACCTAAATCCCCGTTTTAAGGCGGCTATTTTCTTTACCCCTTACCGTAAATAACGAATGCCCCTTTTTATTGACTCAAATTGGGCAGCGATGAAGAGGGAGTTCGTTAGGATCTTCACATTTCCGAGATTAAGGCCATCATTTTAAATTAAAAATAATTATATATGTAATGATTTTTGATAATTTTGTATTGATTCATATTATTAATAAAATACAATGAAATTTATTTTTTACCTTAATAAACCATAATTTAATATTCTTTTGAAAAAGTACAGGATTATTTGAATGAAATATAAGTCAAAAGCACATGTACCTCTAGGACTCCGGAAGATGCAATGGTGAACTTTTGGAGGTATCCTCTCTTCCTAGGATGGTTCGATTTTGCACTTTTCTTGGAATTTACCTCTCCCTGAGAGGTTGAATTTTGCATTTTTTCCTAAATTTGAAGTCGATCAGCGCTTAACTTCTCTTATTTGGCATCAAAGTAATCTATGAAAATTTTCATTTTGAACAGCGGTGCCCCTGCGGTTCTTCCAGTTGTTATTCTCAATATATAGAAAAATAAATAGAGTACCTACTAAAACTTTTTGCAACATATTTTTCTCGGTCACTAATTACATTAGATTCACCCCCCCCCTCCTTCCGTAGTGGATAGCTATTTTAGGTCTTCAAAATATTTTACGTCCACCGTTGAAATTTATCTGACCAGGGAGTCCACGGAAAGGAGGGGGAAGGAGAGTTCTATTTTTCGAGAATAGCAGGTTCGGAAAGTAGGATTAGAAATAAATGCCAAGAAAACGGAGCTACTAACAAACGCTAAACTATATGAAGAAATCAAGATTGGAAGTGAGCTAATAAAAGTAGCAGAGAGTACAACATACCTAGGCAAAATTGCATCATTTGAAGACAATATGGAAAAAGAGATATCAAAGAAAAGAGCACAAGCTTGGAAAACTTTTGGGCCCTGAAAAACATATACAAAAGTGAAAGATTTTCGAATCGTGTACAATTCCCGTCTTGCTATATGGGTCCCAAACTTGGGCAACAACAGACAGACAGAACCTGAAACTTGCTAGAAGCCAAATACCTGTAGAGAGGGCAATGGTCGGAGAGAAACGAAGAGACAGGCTAAGTAATAAATGGGTGAGGGCAAAATCAAGAACTAAGGACTGCAGATACACAATGAAAAAACTAACATTTGATTATGAAGTCCGGGTGGCCAGAGGAGGGAGGGACACATGAGAAAGAAAAATTTTGGAATAGATACCCAGAGACTCAAAAACGAAGATAGACAAACCAGCAACAAGCTGGGAGGATGAATGAAAACAACACGCGGGAGCTGCATGAGGGAGAGATGCCCGAGTCGAAAACCGCTGGAAGAGGATGGGGGAGGCCCATGCCCGTAAATGGGCGCATTAAAAGTAGTATAATTATGTTATTATCATAATGTCATAATTGGCTGTAAAAATAATAAAATAAAATAAACTCTCTAGTTTAATACATTGAAATATAACTGACCGCATTTCCGGAAAAAACGGGTTAAGGACCCATAAGCTCTTTTTGAGAATGCATTTTCCAATTCCTGCGTACGTAAGTGTAGGAAATTTTGCTCAGTTAATCTACACCTAAAGCTTCCGCAGAAGGGGTATAGGGAAATGTGACACCCCTGAATCCATGAAATTGCACATTCACTCCCGCAATTTCAACGTTCAGTTAGAAAAATTGCGTGGTAATTTATTTTGCTTGTCATAGAAGATTTGTTACATTTTATTCGAGATTCTTTATGCCTACCGCCCTAACCCCACCTCTCGCCTAATAAAATGTTATTCCCTGGCACTGGCGCGGAAAGGTTTTTTTAGGGGGTCAAAAAGCAGAAAACTTAAATTGATAAGCAAAATAGAAATGCTTCCTTGTCTTCGTAAAATGGAAGTAATAAGCGAATAATCTCAAGAAATTTGATTCGAAAATCTCATGAATTTTGTTCCAGAAATCTCTTAAAACGCCAATTTATCAAGCTGATGAATAATTTTTAATTTTAATTTCAATCTTTAAGATGTATAAATGATACTCTGTTCCCTCTTTTGGGTGGTATACTGTACCTCCCTTAGTTCTAACGCCACTGTTTCCCTGTCCTGGATACACCTGTTCATCAGCATCGGTCCTTATGCTTCATAACTGAAGCCTCGGCGATCCATCAACCAATTTCCTCCACTACCAGTTCCCAATCTATCCGATTCTCTGCTCTCCGCAAAGCCCGTTCCAATGGCTGGTCTGAGATCTCCTTCACTTGGTCTATCCATCGCTTTGGCAAGCGACCTCTTAGTCTTTTACCCTCAGCTTTCCCATGGACCACCAGTTTCTCCAGGTTACCAGAGGATCTACAGATGATGTGGCCAAAGAATTTCAGGATTCGTTGGTCGCAGATAGTGGACAGTCTAGTGCGTATATTCAGTTCGCTGATAATGGATATGTTCGTCCGTTTTGCTGTCCACGGGATCCTGAAAAGACATCGGTATGCCCACATCTCAAAGGCATCAATGCTTCGCCTGTCGGCCATTTTTATTGTCCACGTTTCAGCTCCATATAACAATACCGGGAACACGAGCGTGCGTAGCAGTCTCAACTTGGTTCGGCGGGTGATTGCGGCATCCTTCCAGACAACGGTGAGCTTTGAGAAAGCAGCCCTCGCAAGTATTATTCTTCTGCGTATTTCTTTTGTCGAGCCTCCATCTTTGTCTATAAGAGATCCCAAGTACACAAATGTGTCTACTCTCTCGTATGTTACACGGTAAGAAATGAGCAAAAGAATTCAACAGTACGTCCAGTGCGTCTGAAAAGGGCACATGGGCTTCACAGTGGCCCATTTATAAATTCTGAATTTCGCTCAAACTTCCTTTGAATCGCTTCCACTGAAAAGAAATGGAATTCCCTCGAAGTCTTGGATCGATCGGATAAATGGAACACGGGCCACGCACACTCTCCCATTCATGCTTGAAAATACGGTGAATTTTGTGCATTGTTACTCAAACGAATATTTTCTTGATCTTCAACCAGCGGCGAATTTAGAAGCTAAACCGCTATAGGCACTCAACGAAATGTCCCCCTCATCCCTCTACTCCATATCCTCCTAATGAGCCACAGGTTAAAAATTGATCATTATTTCTCAGTTGTGTTTTCTGCAACTTCTACAATATTTTCCTTCTTTCTCTCTGTCTCTTCTTCTTTGTCTCTTTTATCACATTTTCTTCCTTTTTCCGCTGTTCTTGTACAAAAATCTGCCGCCCTAGACACTTGCCTACTGTGCCTATTGGGAAATCCATCACTGTCTTCAACAACTTTAAAAATTTATTCTTATAGATTTCCATCAGTCATCTGATACTTATTATGTGCATGATAATTTAATCTGGCTCCATAATCCAGGTCAGTAGTCGTAAATACAAATAGCTTTTCAAGAGTGGGAGGGGCTAAGACATTTTCCGCTCGTTTTACTCGCGCAAATTCTGTAGCGTAACTTCAACACTCCGCCAACTGTACATAATTTTCAGGTTTTTTAAATTTTTTTATTTTTTATTTTTTTAGTTGGATGTTTTTCTAGTGTATTAGAAAAGAGGGATTCCAGCACATTTGGGGCGGCATTTGCATTCTTGTCAACTATACGAGAATAGTGGGATCGATTTTGCCATTTTTTTGGAATTTGAAAATGGCCGGAGCTTAAACATTATCATTTAGCACTAAATAAAGGTGTGGTTAAATTTCAGCCCAATCGGAGGTAATCTTGAGGTTATCCTAACTAGCCTCTTTTGTAATGGGAAGGTTCATGCAAAAGTGCTGACATTTTTACATTCTTTTCCCGGTCCCGCGGTATGTTTGAAGAATTAATGTTTATACCTTCTTCATGAATGAAATATTCTACGCCCGCTTACTAGTTACTGACTCGACCGAGGGGTCCACAAAGGAAGGCTTGAACAATATTTATAAATTTTCGCACTGGCTAAATCAAATTCAAGAGTATTTTTCGGATCCGAGTCCTCAATATATCACCAAAAGAGGATTCACACTAAAATTAACTTTTTCGTTTTATGCATCCAATTTATAAGTTTTTATAATACACTCATTTTTTTTAACAATATAAAAAACTAAAATTCGGATACGCGGGATGTATCGTAAGAGGGGAGGAGCGGTGGCAAAGAACAACTGAAAGGTAAAAGACTCAAAACTCACATTTGCCATTTTACTTCAAGGACGCAAATAGGCAAAATACTGTACACGGGTGCAGGAATATCTTTGCTGCGCCTGTGAATGTGCGATATGTATAACATACTCCACGTTCACAGGCGCAGCAAAGATATTCTTGCTCCCGTGTACAGTATTTTGCCTATTTGCGGCCTTGAAGTAAAATGGCAAATGTGAGTTTTGATTCTTTACCCTTCAATTATGGAGTGGGAACCAAGGGAAAACAAAGAAGGAAAGGCAGACCAAGAACCAGGGAAGGAAAAATATGTCAATGCAGGGATTGCGTGGGGAAGTGATGGAGAGACGAGACCGTTGGCAAAAGGTGGGGGAGGCCTACACCCGTCAAAGGACGCACTGAGCTATTATAGAAAACTACTGTAAACTATGTAAGGTGTACGAAAAGGCTCTAAAATAAAAAATAAAAATACACACTCAATTACTTTTTGAAAGAGTGGTCAGAAAGCTGAATCAAAATTTAGTATTAATTTATAGATACAACCTCCCAATATGACATGAAAGGTGAGGCATGGAAAAACTGAATCAATTTTGCGTCATGATACTCGATTTATTAGTTGTTCGGAATTTTACGGCCAATCCCTCCGAGTGACCAGTGGTGGTTCGCGCGATATTTAATCTGCTTTTTAAGAAAATGATTCAAGTCCTGCCTGATCCTTGGTTGGTGCCACATTCATGAAATCACTGCGAAATAGGATCTAGAGCGTTTGAAATTCTATAAATAACTACCCTGCCAAAGAAATGAGTCGATTTCTGCACGAGCAGCCTTTGGTGTCTTATTTGGATGTCGAACTTTGGAACCATTTCCAAAATTGGATTCAGAGAGTAGGAAATGAGACCTTTTCAGTCAAGAATGACGTATCACCGGAAGATAGTGACACAATTTACACTTCTTTGTCTTTAGAGGAAGTCCCTTCTAGCATTAGATTAAAGCTCCTTGGTTAGAGGTCCTCGAGGGAAGATAAAATATATTCAGAAAATCCGACCCTCGCCTCTAATGATGTGCATACCAACTGTTCAATCAAATCTAATTGTATAACACGTCTAGCTTTTCATTTAATAATGCTAAGCCTCACTTATAACCACGAGCGATTTTTGAAGAACAATCTGATTCATTCTGTGAAGCAATTCGGTATTCGTAATTTGTCCGTAACCTTGCATAGCTGTATAGCAAATATTTCCTGAAAACTTTTTTCAATTCGAATTAACAGCCCGAAGATAAGAACCGGTCGCACGTATTTCCGTTGTGTGTACATAATACGTCAGTTAATAAATCTGGAAAATTCTGCGACTAAATAATACACATTAGGAACTGCGTATTGTTCTTCGGCAAAACGTGGGTATGTCTCAAGTAAGATGAGAGGTCCAAGAGGTGCAATAAAGAATTTGAATTTACGGCGATTATCTCCGACGGTAGTCGTGCAGCCCTAGAACTCGATTATGAACACGCAGCATCAGATATAAACAACACAGCGCGCTTTATAGTATTTCTAGGTCATCTGACGCAGGTTTTTACCTGAAGAAGAGCGTGACTGACCGTGTGCCCTGTCAACAGACCGGGAAGACAATCCTCTCTTCTTCGCTTTTTTTCTTCTTTTTCGTAAAAAAATAAGGTGTAACTTGAAATTACTCAACAACGTCTATTCGTCGTCGTTTGTTTAACAATGTCGCACAACTCTTCAAAACTTATTTTCTGGTTATTTAAACCGCAAATTACACACTTATTCTTCGAACAGTAAAAGTATTCGTACGTATTTATCTGTTCTTCGCGCGCATACTTCTGCTCATATTTTATCGCCGCTTTAATTCATTTTTTAATTGTACACAAGATCCTTGAAAACACGCGAATGGTACTTTTATTGTAATCAAATTATTTTTGAAATTCCATACCAAAATGAAGGCGTTGCCTGTTGCATGATGGAGAAGAGAATTTCTGTCTAAAACCGTGAAAAACGTGACTCAACCTAGGGGGGAGGAGGGACTAAAACGTGACTTTTTGCAACAAAACTTTGGACTGATGGCTTCAGAAACTTGACTTTTGAACAACATTTATGGATGATGACCGAAATCGTAGCTATCGAGGAAGCAGGCAGGCAGGCTCTGAACCCCCCCCCCCCCCCCTCCCCCCCCACTAGACGGCAAAAATGAACTTTTCTTGCTCAAATTTGGTAGAAATTCAATAAATTTTCGCTTGCTTCGCTTCAACCACAATTATTTGATGATTTCGGTTTGATCGCTGTGTGGCCAAATGGTAACGTGCCCGCTTCGCAATCCTAGCGTCTCGGGTTCTCGAGTCCCACTAACGCCGGAAACCTAGAGATATTCGAATATCTCCACTAAGATCCTACCGACCACAGCGGCTACGCAGTCACTGCTGCCAACTTCAAAATACACCTTAAGATCTCAAGATTTTGAGGTTTTTCTCAGGATTTCAAGACTTTTAAGAAAATCCTAAGAGTTCTCAAAAATTTACATAAAACTGAGTGAATATGATGCATTGCTTCTTCAAATTTTTCACTTCCAAAATTTGGGAAATGGAAAATTTATCGCCTTATGGGAGTAATAGGAACTCGAGACTTTACACAGCAATAGAAATGTAAAATACATCTGTGAACTGTCACAAGAAATGAGCCCTTAGTGACATCGAAATATTCTAAGAGAAAGGCGTAAGTAATGAAATTCTCCTCTATTTTCTTCACAGTATTCAAGAACAGAAGTTTAAAAAATGAGAGTTTTCGACAGAACTGAGGGTGCAGGGGGTTAAACAACAAATGTGATGAGTCAGTAAGCATTCAATTGTTGAGAAACATAGAAAAGACAAAAATTTTTGTCTCAAGATTTTTTGCGAAATCTCAAAATTTAAGAAGAATCCTGAGAGTTTTCAACAGGCTTGGTTGGCAGCACTGGCTACAATATCAATTGAAGTGGAAACGCAGTGCGTTCTATAACCCCCGCCAGTTTACACGATCAAGGCATTACGATTGTAGGGCGTGTGTTACTACCAGATCAGAAATATTGGTACTGTGCATGTGCACTTCGTGAACACGTCGTGAAACACGTGGATAGTAAGCGAACTGCGGTTGCACACTCTTCGACACAAAGAAGGAATACTTTAATACAACAAAAACCGTGAGGAAAGCAACGGCAAACTACCCCGACTAACCTGCCTCAGAGAGTCGCGCGCCAAAAACCGCTACCGGCATCGAATATGGCGTCTGAAGGAGAAGAAAAATCTGAATATTGTCTTAACACTGACAGTGGCTTTGTAACAATTTTTTTCTGACAATTTTTCATTTTTTTTTTTTGACGGATTTAGACCGGTAAACATGGGAACAGAAAATTGAAATTTCTAAATTTCAAGTTATGGTTTGGGAACATCGAACAGAGACAGATCGGAAACTTTGAGATAATTAAAAATTTAGGTTAGCACGCGAAAATGAAATGTAGCGCGCGTAAAAAACATCTACGCGTGAAAATTCATTTTTCTTGTCTTATTTCATGCGAAAAACTCATATCCATTAAAAATTCGATGTGCTCGGTAGTATTAAGTATCTGTAATTCTAACGTTCCGCCTTCGTGGTGCAGCCTTGAGACTAGGGTTTATGACCAAATTAAGTTCATAAATGGTATAGTACATTTGAAAATTAAGCAGACAGTCGTTTTTATGCTTTTATATACTTCCTGGGGGCTGTAATGAACACTGTGCGAAAAATGTACATTTTACACGAAATACAACACAGATGATTTGGCCTTAAAAATTAATTTTTCATAAAATTTTTGGTAAGTATACCTAATTCATACCATAGTGAGAACGATTTTTTGCCGTCAAACTATGTTTTTTGACCGAACTCGACTTTTAGAAATTTTCAAAGCAGAGGGGCAGATTTTCATATGGAGAGTCGTATGTTAAATTTACTTCCCATGGCGCAACTCATCAAGATTATCGTTAAAAAAAATGTTGGTTGATGGTCTTCAGATTAAAAGGAGCAAACTTGACCATTGAAAGTAAAATATTTCAAAAATAAAAATGTTTTGACCCCCTTCCCAAATATCTACCTCCACCTCTAGTTCCTAAAATGAAAAAAAAAAAATTTATTTATTTTACAGCATATTGGTTAATAAAATCTATTCATTTCTTGTCGGGCTCTATTCCCCCACTATTGGCCCATTTCTGGGCAAATGCCTCTATACATCCCTTCCATCTTTTCCTCTTTCGTGCTTCTCTTTCCCAAGTTGGTCCCCACTCCTGAACTATCTCTTCTCTGCATCATGTTTGTGGTCTTCCCCAGTTGCGCTTCCCTTGACTTGGTATCCAGTTCGAAACTTTCCTCCCCCATCTGTCCTCTTGTCTAATTACATGTCCCGCATATTTTGCTTTCAACTTTTTGATCGTGTATTTTTAATCCTCATTTTTACCTGATTTCCGTGTTTTTGATTTTGTCCAGCTTTTTGATTCTTAAGATACTTCTTTCCATTCCTCTTTGAGTCGATTGAATTTTTTCCACACTGGCTTTTGTTGCAGCCCATGTTTTAGTGATGGTAAGGTACAACTCTCCCAGAATTCGAATTTCAGTTTCTTTGCTATTTTCCCTTTGTACAATTCTTTTTTGGTCCAATAGTTTTTCCACCCTCTCTTTATTTTTTCGAATATTTCTTTTTTGTTCCTAGTTTGAAATGAAATTGTTTATCCCAAATATTCAATTTCTTTTACTGTTTGTATTGTTCCTCCTTCAATTCTGAATTCTCCCATTTCCCTGTTTATTATAATTTTTTCCCCATATTTATTCACAGTCCCGCTATTGTGCTTTTGTTTATGAGATCGTTTGCCATATTTTGAAGTTCCTTTTTACTTTCCGCTAGAATTACAATATCATCTGCAAATCTTAAGTTTGATAGCCTGTCCCCATCTATTTTTACTCCCTGTTGTTCTCAGTTTAGGTTCCTAAAAATCTGTTCTACGATGCAAGTGAATAAGTTCGGGGATATCGCATAACCTTGACGTACTCCACTTTGAACTGCTAATTCCCATTCTAGTTTGTTCATTATGTAGCTTTTTGCATTTTCGTACATTTTTTTGACTACGAGTATATTAATCCATTTTGTTTCAACCCCCTGTTTTCTTATATATTTCCATAAAAAGTTGTGGTGAACTGAATCAAAGGCTTTGTTGAAATCGATAAACATAAGATGCACTTCCCGATTGTATTCATTGGCTTTTTCAATTAACTGATGAACTGTGAAGATTTGATCTATTGTTGCGGAACTTTTGCGAAGCCCTCTTGTTCTCAGCTCTGATTTGTATCTAGTTGCTTAGATGTACAAACGATTTCTGACAATGGTCGAAAAAATTTTACTCAAACTTGGTATTAAACTTATTGGTCTGTAATTTGCTATACTTTTTATATCTCTTTTTTAATGAAGTAAAATTATTTCCCCTATTTCCCATTGTTTTAGTGTCTCTTGTTTCGCTAATGTTTGATATAAATATAATTTACAAATCTGAATCAACGAAATTCACTGGTTTTTCAGCTAGGTACTAGAATACCGATCACACGATCATTGATTCGAATCAGCATATGTGCGCCAATTCGCAGGTCATCCACACTGATTTAAATTAGCGATCATACGATCGATATACCTATAGTTGAAAAACCAGCGAATTCCACTAATTCAAAGCCCGAGAGTCGGCACGGCTGCTGAACGTTTACGAGCAATTAAAAAATTAAATTTCATAGTATCCCAATTAATTAATGATGAACGTTCGAACGAAATGTAGAATTTCAACAGAATTATTCAAGCGTGAAAATTAAAATTCAATCGATGATTCGAATTACGTTGCGACTACAATACTATGCTCTAGAATGCCATCGATAAAAATCCAAAGGAAATTAGGTTATTTCGGGCAGCCACTTCCTGGTATTTTTTCTTCTAGTCCTACCAGACTGTGATGACGTCAGAATTATTCTGGTAGAGCTTTGATCTGCCCGAATGATCTGTTCAACTTCTGGCTTTCTGTTGAATAAAAGTAACACCAGGCCTACTGTTATTGTAACAAAAATTTCTGTTATCAAATGACGTCATCAAATTAGCAGACTTAGCAGATGCCTGCCCGAACGCAGTTCTGCTATTTCTTTTCTGTAAAAATAGCAGAAAAATACCAGATAGTGGCTGCTCAAAATAACCTATTATTTCTAGAATAGATGAAGTCACTCAGACATTAAAAGATGTTTGCCGGAGTACCGAAAAAAATTAAATGGATAAACCCAAGCCTCCTAAGGAGCCCCTAAAGAAGACGATACCGAAAAAACACTACCAAGATCGCGCAGAAGCCGTCGAATTGACTAAGTAAGACCATTATCTTCATAATTTTAAACTTGTTGATACCTTGATAGCTTTGATACGAAATAATTTTTATTCCTCGCTGGATCAAATTAGACCGCTCAATGAAGTTCCCAACTGTCCAATATGGAAACAGAATATATAGCACCTTGAGTTGGCGAATGAAAGTAGTATTAACCTGTGTGCTCAGGGCCAGTTCAATGACCTCTGAAAATCATTTCAAGGTTACTGCCAAACCGTTGATCTGTAAGAGTTTATTGACCCGGCACAAAGTGTTGACTTGGAACCTAAGCATCGGCTTATACTGTAACGCGCTATGAATCACCGTAGACCAAATTCAATAAGACATTTTACTGTATAGGCCACTAAGTAGGCACCACATTTTACGCCAAGTTAAAGAGCTTTTGAAAGTCAAAGATCCAGCGTTGAGCTTTTGACTTGACCTTCAGATGTTATTGAACTGGAGCTGAATATAAAAATGTCCATTACTGACGGGGTCATACTTCCACCAATGGGCACTGGAGTGAGAATTTCTGACCCAGGTTTACTTCAGACAGATCTAGAATTCTTATTAGGCTTCTACAAGCACGTCAATACTTGCAAGGACGCAGGCTACAGTATCTATCAAAGTAGTAAAAAGCTATTCTGATTTAACCCCAACTAAGCATCCCATTTATCTGCACCGTATAGATATGCGTATTTGAGAAGAAAAGATCATCAAGCTAAAGATCACAAATTATTTAAAAACAAGAATGGGCGCCGATCGACTCGATTTCTATGAAGTTTTCTGAGAAAGATACTATTGATGAATTGCGTCTAGGTAAAAGCTCATTGGTGGATATGTGGGCACATCAAAATGTTAGACGAAGAATACTGTTTTGTATTTTCGTTTTTCATACAGGGATGTACGGAACAGTTTTCCTTGGGGGGAGGAGGAAGAGGCAAAAGTTGTGAAAGTCCCAACTGAAACTCAAAATTCCCAAGTACACCAAAGCAAAAAAAGAAAAACCTTTTGACTTGCTGAATTTTTATGCATCTACTGAGATTTCCGAACTCCGCCTGACTGAAATGGTAAATTTCCCCAACTGCTGAGTGAAGAATTCCTACAGGGGGGGACGCAGCCCCTATCGGTACGTCCCCGTTTTTATACATCTAAGTATAATACCTTACTGAGGTTTCATTTCATTTTTCATTTTTACAAAATAAAATACGCTTCCTTATAACCAACGAAACAATGAACCCACCATTAAAAATTGCTATCATCTGCTAGCTATTCCCCAAATTAGTTACGTTTAATTATCCTTACAATATGCATACCTCTTCTCATAGGAGAAAATCAAAATCGGCATTTTCAGATTTGAATGCTGGAAATGCAAATGATGTCAAGTGCCAGAAACTAAATTTTACAGGAGAGGGAAAAACAAGCCTTTAATACATATTACGCAATACTAGAAGTATGAAAGCAGTTTTTGTCCTCTCCCCCTCCCAAAACAAGTGCCTTCGGCATGTCCTTGTACGAAGAAACTCTTCAGAAGCTCGAATCTCCTGGAATTCTCCCGAGTTCAACGGGTGCTTTCCTCACATCACCACTCCGAGCCAACACCAGTACTCAGTTCGCTGGGGGTAAATGAATGAATGTCTGCTAACGCTTTGCAAAACGGAGCAGAGCAAGGACAAAAAATGGAAACACCACGACATAAAAGAAATAATGTATGTCGACTTCAGAGGATACGAAATATTTGTGTACTATACAAAAAAGCTATTGACCCAGTTGGAATTTCTTTTATATACGGTAAAATACCAACTGGCGAATAGGCCAACCCTACTAACAGGGTAAATTATTTCACATCAATTGAGCAATCACCTTTGTATCGTAAGAAAGGCAGGTCTCTTTAGAATAAAAACCTTTTTTTTTTTTAATACATAGTACCCGAGAGAACATAGAAAGTGCATTACGAGTACAATATGCGCTGTTTGTATTTTAGCTGAAAAAAAGGAAAACGGGGTCACTTCATTATTCAGATTTTTGCTCCATAAATCTGCGTGCCAAGAAAATGAAAGATCAGGTTCAACGCGCGATCACGAAATCTGCAGCATAGTCGCGTATCATTCACCAGCTCCCTCTCCCCCAATAAGAATATAATTTTCCCTATAGATACGTGTAATCAAATGGGTACGTTTCCGAACCGAGAATTACAGCGAAAATTTTACTTTATTTCTATCAACTTCTACGTTCAGTTGTTCATGGTCAGTTGTTTTAACACTTGCTCCGTTTTAGGTCAGTAACGCACGAAAAGACACTTTCGTTAGGTATTTATTACAGTAATAAACCTGAGGCTAACGGAACTATGATACCGCGATCACACTTCGCTGATAGTTACTGTAGTTTAGACACTTTTTTCATACAGCTTACATTTAGCTAAAGCTGAGGCAAATGAACACGTTTCAAAGGTTCTTTTTTCAAGTTAAAAATAGGTTATTATACTGGAATTCGTTACAGAAATGTTCTGAGAATAGAACTGACACCACCCAGCGATGGATTTTCCGATAGGCACATTAGGCAAGTGCCTACGGCGGCAGATTTCGAGGGGCCGCAAATTTTTGTACAAAAACAGCGGGAAAAGAAAGGAAATTCGGAAAAAGAGAAGAGGAAGAGAGACAGAGGAAAAAGGAAAATATTGCAGAAGTGGCAGAAAACACAACTGGGAAGAAATTATCAATTTTTGACCTGTGGCTCATTAGAAGGATATGGAGTGGAGGGGTGAGGGGGACATTTCGTTGAGAGCTTCTAAATCCGCAGCTGACTCCACTATAGGACAGCTGCATTTATCCAGCAGTCATGTATTTCAATAGCCTTATAAAAGAAACAAGAAGAGATAATATAACAGGGTTCAGAAGTGGGAACAAAAATAAAATAAAAAACCGATTGAACAGTCTCTTGGCACAAAATTTTTACACTGAACATAAGTCTCCAGATCTAAACAGAAGAGAATAAAGAAGGGAGGAAGGGGTCGGAGACCACGGCGAGAACGAAAACCTACGAAGTATTTTCACTTTACTTTTGAAAGATTTTTAGTTTTATTCATTTACTTATTATTTATTTATTCGAATACCCAAATAACGTAAGATTTTGACAAATAATTCCACCATTAAGATTAATAATAATAAGAATTAATACAGAATGATAGGCTGCAGTATTTTTGCCGCCTTATTTTTTTACATCCCCCTCTCGCAAATGTTTTATTTTGGGTCGCGAATTTGCCGCCTCAATATTTTGTCGCTCTGGGCTGCAGCCCAGTCAGCCCGTATGGTAAAACCGGCACTGTCAGGGTTACCCAAGTAGGTTGAGAGCAAAATCATCACCATAACCTATTGATTTGTTTTTGTAAGAATCATGACCATAGCGAAGCCAATTCATTAAAGGGAGAAAAAAATGTTGCGAATATTGAGGCGAAAAAATCAAAAATGCTGCACAACTGATGAATGATAAAAAAATGATGCGTGAATTTACCGCCTGAGCACTTTAAATTGCATATTTGCTACCTCTGAAAAAAAAAAACGATTGGGCGCCCCAACCCATGGCTACGGTCCTAGTAAAAATTCTTAGATTATCATAGGCAATGGGAGAGGCAGTGTTACCTTTAGCCAAGGCTTAAAAATTTGAAGTAGCAGGCGTGCTGCTAAAGATTACATCGCCCACAGATCTCATACCTTTTGAATTCTGGGATCTAGAAAAGGCGTCTAACTGGCGAAACAAGTTCGCTAAAAAATAAACACACCTTATGGTACTTCTGAAGAGATGAGAAACATTTTTACCAGCCAGGGTAAGGTACCACTACTCTGACGTCATGTACAACAGTAGTGATGCTGTGGATAGGGAGAATGTCTTAGTTCTAATATAAATGCATCAGAAGTTTTCAACTTCCAGTTTATCTTTTTTAGCCACAGGAAGTCCTAGTATTGTAACTTAGTACAGACCGAAGTTTTTCGTCTTGTAGTATTTCAATACTCTCATTGGCTATCTAAGAAGGGAAAGTGTTGGATACAGATCTGACCGAAGAATGTTTCCAACACACTTATGTTTTAGCATCAATTACTGGCACCAGATGACTGATCAAACTTTCTGTGGGTCCTCTTCAATCAACCGAGTGAATTTTTCCAGCCCTCCACCAGAGCTGGAGTACTTTACACGAGCCGCCATTTTCGTATTTTCATTCGCCGTGCAACCTCGAGCTTCGTCGCGGGCAGCCTCGATCGTCGCCCGCGACGCGTTCGCTCGTCTACGGAAAAAGGAAAGATAAAAACTGCGAATTAGGGTACTCCGGTTTATAGTGCTTTACTGGGGCCTATCTACTTCTGATTGTCCATGATATAACCTTATTAGATGAACATGATACAATTCTAATTGGTTAATACAGTTATAAATCGAGACATTACAAATGAAACCCTTCCTAACTGCATTGGTCACAGGGGCGGACCCAGCAAATAATCCTGGAAAGAGCCATTCAGAACATGTAAGAATTTAATCTTTTATGCTTTTACAACTCCGTCTTCTTTACCATACCACCCACCACCCTCTCAGTATTTGGATCACTATATGAGTAGATAAGCAATAAATACTTGGAGTTTTGAATGATTTGTGCTGCCGTATATTTTCGTATTAATTTCGAATATTCAGGCACCTGTTGAGGGAATATACCTATTCGTAACATCTGATTTAAAGTACTATGCTGCCGCGCTTAGCCAGAACGTCCTATCTGACATTTTTAAAGTTTTGAGATAATAATGCAATTTAAACTAGCAAAACCTGGTCAGAAGGTAGGATAGGACTAAACTGTTAGTCAAATTTCTACGGTTCTACCACAGATAGGACATTCTACCTCAGCTGAGGAGATGGAGAAATTGTTCAGGAAACATATTATGCAAAGAAATTTACAAATGTGACAATGTCAGATAGGACATTCTAACTAAGCGCGGCAGTATGCTAGATAGATAATTTATTTTATTTTGTATTTATTTGCCGTGACCCAATTGGGTCCGCGATATTGACACCATCTACATCCCCCCCCCCGTTTATTGGTAAGTGGACGATGCCATTGCGATTCATCTAAGACTCTTTAGAATCTCTTCAAACGTATCTAAGATTTGCTTAGATTTTACAAAACTCATGCCAGATTATTCCTGATGCATCTGAATTTGCATAAAAATCTGTAAGACTCTTCCAGATTTGATTAGAGTGGTTCGCGACTAAGGCTTTTTCAGACTTCCTCAGACCGTCTTCCAGCCATGTTTAAGATTTCTTTAGTCTCTTTAAAACTCTTTCAGCCCCTGTCAACTATTTTCAATGAATTTTTAGTTGAAATTTCCCTTTCTAGGAGGAACAACTGCCTTCATTAGTGGTCTTCTCGAATATGAAACCATAGGTAACAAAATTGATCATTACCTGTTTGCATTTTGCTTTGACTTTGTTGATCTCTTCTATAGCGCACTGATTTTCCAGTCTCGATTCGGCCAACAGAGTTTCAAAATAACGTTCGTATTCGGATAAACGTTGCACCTGGAACAAGAAAAAAAAAACAATTTAAATTATACGTTCTAATGCACTGGATTTCGCTTATAGGTCTGCTATCAAGTTTACTGAACATATATAGCTTACACATACACTATTGATTCATTAGCTGGGCTCGATTTCGCAAGAAGCTCGAGCTTTATGACAGCTTATGAAATTAATACAGACGAACGTATTACAGAATAGCAGGGCAGTTTGACCGAGATAGTTCTATGAACTACTCACAACTGGCTACGAAGGTAATTCGATTTAAATCGGAGTGTCTGCTCTCATCTTACATTAAAGAATGAAATGTCATAATCGATACGTATCTTTTCCACATTTCCCTCTTTTTTTTCTGTTTGTACATTCAGCTGGTAGTAGTATATTAGTTATTCTAAATCAAATAAAATACACCGTTATAAGTCCAACACCGATTACTTTCACGACGAGAATCGTAATTATTATTTATTTAACGCATCTTCTCTTTAATCCTGCGAAGCGTGTAATGAACTTTACAATCTGTAAAGAATTAATTGTAAGCGTCCAATATGATCGCAGAGTGAGGACATCGCATCGTGTTATATTAGCCATACGGATGGTCAGAGTTAAAGGAGACTCGCAGCTACACGAGGTCTGCTCAGTGATTCGATCTTTGATTAATCTGTCCACAGACACGGATAACATGTTTTACAGATACACACATGTATCCTCAGATCGTTCTATTCGAACGAAAGTATGAAATATGAAAGATTTCTCGAGTTGGTGAATGACCACATGTAAACCGGGCTAGTAACCAAATCATGTTTCTACAGCGGGAAAATACATTATATTCCAGAAACTCTCGGTCCGAACCAGAGTCCGGTGAACATCACTGCTCGGGCCTGAATCATCGTCTAAATGATATCTATGAGTTCCATAGTATCAAGATTGATGATCTCGGAGTAAATGGAAAACATCATCTCCGGCACAGGTTATCCAACGACCTTTCATCAATGTCCACTCGACTCGTTTATACACTAGGTACGCAGATATTCTTCATTCAAACACAGGCACCACGGGCCGGGCACATGACACTGCCGGCGTAATCGCGAAATATCTGATAACTTAATCTCGTAGACAAAATTTCAACAGGTTCCAAAGGCAGATGTTTGCTGTTAGGTAATGACCGACCATGCCTATACGTGTACACATTTACGAGCTGTCGCTAATATTTTCAAGTCCGACTAGTTATATGTTACCATCAGCGTGCGGCTATGTATACATTTCACGTCTAATTAGTCTTTCGCAACACGGCGACTTCGACTGGTTATACATTCAAAATACAGGTATACACTCATCAAGTACGCGTATCATGAAACGAATCCGAGTTGCCCGGCCCCAATCCGGACTCCGGAGTGCAGACAAAATACAGGCCCCGGATAATTCTCCCGCGTGCGAAGTGTCGACAGCAATCAGGCTTATTTATTGTCAGTCCGACTTGCAGTCTCGCAGAAGCAAGACCCGTACATCGAAACACTTTCGAGACTGAAGTACCTTATACTCCCAAGGCGATATACGTAAACCAGATGGCTATAGGAATAACAGGGTATCGAAATAATTGGTAATTTAATGCATCGTCCATAGGCCTAGACAATTTTTAGCTCGAAATGTCGTCCGCACCAGTTATGAAAGCTTCGCCTTCAGCCAAGGACATACCAGGTCTCCACTTCGCGGCGGGATGTTCTCAATATGGTTCCTCCTTGCCTTTGAAATACAGTATTCCTTGTGATATTTCTTCGAGCTACTTTTTCAACCGCTGTCTCACTCACGGAGGTTGGCGATCTCAATTGCCAACTTGACATTCGATGCAACTGACCTGAATAATGTTACAGACGAGCAACCGGGTCATCGGCGCAGATCCTTTAACCACGAGTTTTTTCCGTGGCCCACGGATCTTTTTCCAGCAGTTTTACCCTCCAAGATTACTCAGAGGATAGCGTACTTAGGTTAGTCTTCTACATCAATGCCAAGACCGCGAAAGTAGGAGTTATTTCCTCGACGGCGTGGATGTACCATAGACTCTCAGCCATTACTTCATTTCTCCATCTGTGGGGCTAACACCATAGACTACGAACTAGAAAACTGGCTCTAGTTACAACAACCGGTACCCCGTGCAGATCGAGCTATTAGTGGATTCAGAAAGCAATCCTGAGTGGGACAGAATGTATACACTATACGGCTCCTCTTCTAGTATGCCCTAAATAGTGACTTTCATTTTCTATCCCCACTAAGAATACTGTAAAAGTACAGCCTAAAGTTTCACTGTCAACACAACGTTTAATGCAAAGCTTGGTGGCTGTAAACATGGTAGTGGACTTCTAACATATTCTGGTGGGTTTAAATCCAGCTCACTGTCAATCAAGCCGACAGTGCCGCCACTACAGTACATCCAGGCCACATACTACCAGCTCATTATTGTATGTATAAGTCAGTAATACTGCTATAGTACGCTACTAACCCACTTTCAGTTCACGGCCTATTATACTGGCTGCACTACCAATGTGTGCTGCTAACACACTACTAAAGCCAAATATTACCTGGGAGTATTTGTAAGGAGATACTGCTAACTCACTATTATGTAAGTTAATTATGCTGCTACAGTACACTGCTAACCCACTGCCAGTTCACGGCCAATTACACTGACCATACTACCAATGAGCACTACCAACGCACTGCTAAAGCCAAATAATATTTGGCAGTATACTAGCAATTCTTGTAAGGACCTAAGGACACACTGCCAACTCACTATTACATAAGTCAGTTACTCTGCTACAGTACACTACGAACCTACTGCCGCTTCACGGCCAATCACACTGGCTGTACTACCAATGTGCACTGCCAACACACCGCTAAAGCCAAATATTACCTGGCAGTATTCTCGTGGTATTTCAACATTTCTCTAGCAGTATTTGTAAGGACATACAGCTAACTCACTATTATGTAAGTCAGTTATGCTGCTACAGTACACTGCTAACCCACTGCCAGTTCACAGATACTACCAATGAGCATTACCAACAGACTGCTAAAGCGAAATATTACCTGGTAGTAGACTAGCAGTATTTTCGCATTTTTCTGGCAGTATTTGTAAGGCATTATGGCTGCCACATGCACTACTGAGTTATGGCAGTACCTCTGCTGTCATTTCGCAGTAGTATCTTTCATTTTAGCTCTGAAACTTGTAGAAATCTTATGAGGATCCAGTGGGCATGTTCCAGTGTTCCCAGGTGTGGCACATTTCAAGAATTCTTGACTATTATGACTCAATTTTTCTGAAATTAGATTCTGAATTCATGACTTATGTACTTTACTCTACCCTATTGCTGCCAGCACTGGTTCAATATCAACGCTCTTACACAGTCATTCCCTAGAACCATACACTGATGCACCACACACATCAAATTGTTGATTACATACTCTGTCATGTGCTAAAATGCAATATTAAATTTTTACAATTCACATACAAGTTTTCAAAGTTCCTTTTTATATTAATGGATTGATCATATATTGTGTTTCTTTGATCATCATGAAGGAAACTAAGCGAACAACGAGTACTATAAGTAAAAGAAATAAATACATAACCATTAATTTTTTATCAGCCACCGCCATCAGCATCCGATTTTAATTTTACTTTTGAATACTTGCTCAGAGACAACAAAATCCGTCGCCACTTTGTAGTTCAGAATCAGAAGAATCTAATCCAGATAGTTCCTTGAGTGATAGCACTTGGCATCAAATATATTGAATTTGTGGCGCTATGTGGCGCCCTTTTTGCTAGGAAATTTGGTGGCACATTGGATTTTGTCAGGTGGTACAGTTTTTCTTTCCGCTTTTGTCAACACTGGTGTTCCCAATTCCACCCCACACTATGCAGTGATGAGTCATACAATTATTGAATACTTCTCGAGACATATGAACCCAAGAAATTGTAAAGAATAACGAAATTATTATTTTTTTTTTTCTGAACCCCGAAACGCGAGTAACAAAATTAGTTACTAAAATCAGTGAGGCTTTTGTGGAGAGAAACTTGTGTTTCCAAGGACTCATGACGTTGAGCTTTGAGCTACAGAAAATTTGCCCTTTCCCGGGACAGTAGATGAGCTGAATGTAGGCGAGCCGCCATTGCATGTCCAGAAGTGAAGAAATGAACAAATGTACGTTGGGGTGCGAAGAATTGAAGTGATTGGCTAGATGAGAATGAAAAAAGCCTCACAGGCGTTTGTGATCAGATTCAAATCAATACTGCATCGAGCCCAAATCGTGGGAAGAAAATTGTGCTTCTTGGGTGATGTACACGTCGGTTAAATAATCAACAAGTTTCCTAACATTATCATCTTGTGGGGTAGATGACACCAGAAGAAATCCTCAACTTCATTCGGATGTAGGAATACCATTTCAAAGCACAGCCCCAACCACTGGCCGATTTCTGACTTACCTAGGTCGAGGTTAATCAACCGAATTTTTGGAATAGTTTTTACCCAAGATTGTGTCAAATGAAACCTGGACCCTATTATCTCAGAGGAACATAATGGGTTCAAATTAGTAGCAACGTTTACGTATCCATTGGGTTCATCGGTGGAGAAAGACACTAGATTTCGACTACTTGCTGTGGAGTAGTAGAACCAGTTCAGTTTACATCCTGGAATTCACCGGTGGAAAAAGACTCTCGATTTCGGATACCTAAGATAATCCGGTGGAATCGTCTATCAGCCATCCAGTCGAGTCAAAAAGTGGAAATCGAAAAAAGTTTACCGCATTATTAGTTTTGAAAGTAGGCGACTTATTTGATAAAATACGTGCTTCATATAATAATCCACGAAGAATGTTACCTTCCTTGGAAAAGCATTAGCCGCTACTTCAGTTTGATAGTTGCAAAAACTACCCCTTCTACAGAAGTTGTAATTAAACCTGCGCCTCTTATATTAATAGTGTCTTTTATACTATTACATAGTCTGGGCATATTTTTTTAAATCTCGCTTCCATCACACAATACACGGTCATCCACCGGAAATCATAAAATTGCTGACCAACTTGCTGTGCAGTCAGTTTAGTTCCTACCACATGCGACCCACATAGATCTGCGATATTTGTGCGTATCCTTATAACTGTAACCATTACCGTCTACATTTTATTTATGCACGTGAGATAACAACAGCACCTACTGTGGGTGAGTCTCTTGCACTTATAAACGCTACACGCCTCGTATTTTTCAGCGTCCAATCTTTACAACCGAACTGGTGTTCAGCGTACGACTATGCTCACGTATTTTGATGGCAATTGGCAATGCAATGGTGCAGACTATCGAGGGACTACATGCAGTCATCGGTCGGCTCTTGCTAGTGTACTCCGAGAACTATCATCGCATTCGCATCACATCGCATCGGCGTGCAATTATTACACGCGGCAAAATAAGCGTGAACACGAGATTACTAATGCATTTTACAATTTTCGATGATGGATGCGTGGAGAGCAGACACGGCGCCGCCTTCGCGGTTGTATTCGGTTACAGTAACTTATTAGTAGGTAATGGTTAGAGCCGTGGCAGAGTCGATGACGATACAAATATAATATTACGCCGGCGTCCGACGACCAGAAAAGTCTCTGTGCTGGAAAAATCGAGGAACACAGTGCAACGTGTTCGAGAATTTAAACGATCAAAAAGACTGTATAGGTACTCGGCCGATGCCGACGATGATGGTCTTCACGAAGGCTCTCCCATTATGGGCGGACGCATTCAAGCGAAACTCTGGTCAACACTCGGCTTTTCTTGTCGACTGCAGGAAATTAACGTTTGAAGACGTACTGAAGCGTTTGCATGTCATGTGTACAATTTAGGTACATATATGTGCGTGTTATGATTAGATATTGCGCATGGGTGTATGTTTGTGAGCCGGAAAAGAGAATCTATCGAGAGAAGGCGAGGTAGAAATAGTGCACTTGGTTTTGTGATGGAACACTGAAGAAATTTCAAACTTGGTTTGGGCTAAACTGGGAACACTATAATACTACAGCATAAACCTCTCCCTCGGAAAACTTCAGAGCAGACAGACAGGGACACAGACCGAGAAGCTTAGCGCTAAACGAGGGCCTAATAAATATGAGCAAAGTTTGGTCGCAGTTAATCTGCAGCACTGAAAGGATGTTCCGCAAGTTGAAGAAACTATAATCATTATACCAAATAAATAATAATTATCAGTCTCATTGATCGTTTTTTGACGCAATACAAGCATATAGAAGTTGACTAATGCATAATTGATTGCTTCTATATATATATGTGACCTGGAATCATGAAATGTGCCTCTAGTGTGGAAAAATAATTTTTTACTTTCTTGATAATGCCTATAGACAAAAATAACGCTATTTCGAATGAAATAAATTGCAGCTTCCTATCTTCATTAGTTTTTCCACAAATTGCACTTAAAAATTACGTTGAAAGTTTAAAAACATCGGTTCACATGGCGTCGTGTGAAGCGGGCCTACAGGAATGACAGACAACAAGAGTTCGAGACGCGATTATCATAGCAACGCGTAAGCGCACCACCACAGATGTACACGCTATGTACATCTGTGCACACCACTACCATCATCTCATTTTTACACTTGTATACCTCAAAAACCTGTTTTTGCAAGAGAGGCGCATTTCATGATTCCATGTCACATATGCTTAATCTTAGTAATACTTGATTTCTTAATAATGGAATTTGCAAAGCTTGAAAATAGTTATAAAGACGAAATTGGCATTCGACTTCGAACAATTATTTTGATTAGAACATTAACATCAGTTACAAATTGATGTAAGTGACTAAAAACATATTCGGAGTAGATACCTATTATTGGTTTTGGCACCAGCGAAAAGCTTTCAAAAATAGGTAACTGTGTTGCTCTTCAAGCAAATAATTAAAATTTCGGCGAAATGGCCGATATTAATTACAAATTACTCGAAGACTGTTCACAATTATGTTCATTTTTTTTTTTTTAATTTATAAGCGTTAAGTTACCTAATTGAAATTGGCAGTGGACTCCCGGACACGGTTCACATGATTGCAATTCCGCTTCAAAATGATATGCAGTCTACGCAATTAATGTTGTCTGAACTAACCTCGTAAAACAAAATGGCTAACATATACATACAAAGAGTGTTGTACAATCTGAATCATTTCCATGTCTCGTATGGTCATGATTTCATGAATATCAGCAGCTTACAAATCACCATTACATCTCTCTAGGGGGAACCCTGACTACTCGGAATGTTGAAAATCCACAGTCTGTGTGAAAAGTAGTTCCACGCTATTTCAAAGCAAAAATGTTTGCTCCTGAAATTTTTCTCGACATTTTTGAAGTGCATCCCACTTTTTGAAATATTTCAGCGCCACAACGGTCCACAATGTTTCCAAATATCTAACATATTGTGTTAATTCAAAAGTACGGTCGTTAAAATGCATTTTTCAGTAATGGGCAGAAAACTTCTTCTAATTTTGTTTAGGCTTAACAGTCCAGATTATTGACATCGGGTACGCTATTATGTTCTCTCAGGGCAAGTTCTTGAAATTTCCAATAGAAGAATACTAGTTCGATGTTTTTATACATCCAATGACAACAATGTAACATATGCAACAGCAGCCCTTCCTCGTTACAATGTGAAACATTGCTGGTGAGCGAATTCCACGGGACATAATATAACACTCTAAACAGGCGCATGCGGGCACATTTTTGGTTGGTAATCGCGAACCGTTCTCTAATTTATTTTTTCTAAATTAGTGGTGCTGCGCCTTTATATCGTTCCATCGTCGCTGGCATTTCTAAGTAATCCGTTATCCGTCGAGATCCGAGATGAAAATAAAACCAAAAGTAAACATGGAAGTAATCGAAGTATGCGGGCAAACTGCAGATCGAATGACTGATGAATCGCGCGATTTGAATATATAGTTTTTACTCAGTGCAGAGTCTCCAATCGCCATTCTAGCAATCAGCTTTAAGCGGTGATATTATAAAAACTGAATCAGATAAGCACGGATGGGCACATATCTATTAATCACCTAAAAAGCGAGCAGAAAAGGAACCCATGAGAAAGTTTACAGAGATGCGGTAGTGTACGAAATACATATTAAACAGAATTCTGTCAATTCCGTTAGTAATGAATGAGAGGCCCTAAATGTTGTTATCACGATCAAAGAAATGGTGCACTTAGCTTTTTGAAGCGCTTGTAGGTAACTGGAAAAAGAGGAGAGTAGACAAATCTTCTCAATCTCATCATGACAGAGGTCAAAAACGAAGACTGTTAGCTGCCCACCCTCACTCTTTCACATTGTTTGTAATGAACAAGACAGACAAATCTACCCCAGCCACACCATGCTTCTATTTTGAATCAGCAGAGCCGACCAAACTTATCAAATCACATACCCTCCCTGCTGACCATACAGTTTTGAGCTCGTGATGCCCCCTGTCATGACTCACGAAGTTCGATTTGTCGGCGATGGTCGAACCATCAGTCTGCGCTCTGCAATGTCTAAGGCACACCTGCTTGTCTCTCCCACTCTTTTTTGTGATCTGCGAAGTAGAGGCAGACACAGACAGGACAATTTTGCAACAGTACTTATCTCCATTACAGTAGTCAAAGGCTGCATGTGTGTGCTGATTCTTTTCGCATCAGGACGGATGTGCTAAATGTAGCCACTGACCGCAATGTAGCCATGTGCAAATAAATGTGGTAACAATAATTGTGATTTAGAGACGAATGATCAAAGAAGACGTGTGGACATGGTAGCTCTATTCTAATACTATTTTCTTCTTCCTCGAGATTCTTACACCAGAGCCTGTGGCCATTTGGCGCAACCACTCTACTTGCAATCGGTGAAACAGATGGACCAATATAGGTACAAACATCATTTAATATACCCCAACTGGTGCACACCATCAGGGACACGTGATTGTCGGGCAAATCTGCTGTAATATTTAAGAACCTGAATATACACATATCTCAGTAGTTTTTTGTTTTTTTTTTCACTAGGTTATTCAACATTCACTTCCAAATACGAGCACAAATATTCAAAGCGACGGTTTTGACTCGGTCCACCCATATGAACAAAAAATGATTTGAGATCAAAGATAGCCTTCCTAATGTCTTTAATTGAACGTTAGATGCCCTCCGATGCGCAAAAACCCGCCAGTTACCCGTGTAAAAGTTACCTTTTTGTAACCCTTCAAATAACCGGATAACGGAAGGGTTTCCGAAGGTAACTGACGGGTAACGGCATGGCTACATGGGTAACTGGAGAGTTAGCAGTTACCCACCATGTAAATGGAGTGTTCTGATTGGCTGTTCCGGGGTAACAAAAGGGTAACTTTGGCGGGTTTTTGCCCATCGGGCTGTTGCTTCTTAGTTTTTGGCTGAACTTCAAGTCTACCCAACCTAGAATTTTCATCAGATGTTGCTGCTAGCGATAGCGGGGAGCGCCAGATTCCAAATTATGAGAATACGAGGCCCAAGGCTAACGTCTGTCAAGAAACAAAGACAAGAGTAGAAGACTTTAGAAATCTCATTTTTTTCAGAATCAAAGATATGTATTTCGTTTTTTGTACTTCCGTTATTTTCACGCAGATAGGTGATGGTTTAGAAATCTGAACGATCCGAACTATCCACCGAGGGCCAGCAAAAGTCCAGTCGTACTAAAATACGCGCACCAGGTGAAAAATTCCACGTTCTTGTAAGAATTCAATTTTTTTAAGGCTTATTGGTACTTACTGAATGTTTTTTGGGTTTCAATTTTGTTGAGGGGGGTGTGGTGGTCCAGGATTTCTTATTTGGGAGTTTTGTACTTGCACCAGGGGGGAAAATGCAAGATCTCCGGCACTGTATCCACACTTTTCTCTCAAATCCGATACTGAAAATACATGCGATTATGGTTGGTTTGTAATTCAATAATGCAGGAAAGGAGAGGTGGGGTATATATGACTTTCACACTAACATATATCTAGCAAGAATACTTCTCGGCTAGAGAAACATTTCACTATCAAGTAGACGAAGGCGGAGATAGAATAAAATTTCTGAAAGGGGAGCTGGCTGAGTTCCAAAATGCCAGCATTTTTTTACGAAATACGTTAACCATGTGTTCAATTGTCCCTAAATAGGGGGAAGGAATTCGAACGAGGGAAGAGAAATAGAATCCTCTGGGAGACGGAGGGGGGTACTGGAATTCTTAAAGAAGGCTAAAGCATCTAAGCTCTCCACAAACCATCTCAACCCCGTCACTAATAAATGCAAGTATACATCTTCCACAAGTCCCAAATCAACTAATGGCGTTTTCTTGGAGTACTCCAATTTGTTTTCTCACGATTCGAGTTGTCTAACCTCCTCAAAAAAAGACATCAAAAAAAGACATTGTCGCTTGATTTGTCTACAAAATTACCAGTAAAATAGATACGCAATATCGCAGCGCCGTTCTGGGCGATGCCTCGTCCGCACAACGACCGCCCAAAACTGAATTTGTTAGAGAAATTCTTTCAAAAATAGAATATTTTTGTTTCGTCTCGCTCACAAATGAGGTAGCGACAGCCATCCCATTAAAGAATTCTGATACTTTTTGGATCCTGTTTAACTTTCTTCACCAGACCTATGAACATCCCTCAGCTTCACGCAGGTTAATGCCCTGGTGGAAATTGCTGAATAGCCACATCATCTACACACGCGGATTCGAAGTACCGAGCCAGCGTCACCTTTATAAGGCAATTTTCGAAATTATGACGGCGATAACAATTCGGTACATAGACATCGCGCAAGAAGGCTTTCTTTTATTGTTGGGAAGAATAAATAGCCAGCAACAGCGGATGGTGATGAGGTGATGACCTTCCAGTGAGCACCGAGAACACGTACTTGATCGCTGTTTTCCTTCTTTTTTTATTTTTTAAAATTCCATATCGTTTGATATTTCGTCCAATAATGAATACAGCGACACAGCAGACACGAACCGTTATAAAACGGCTGATGATAATACGACACGATGTGCACGTTTATAGGATCATTATGGAAAGAATGCAAATTCAATTACGTTCCTGTACACCCGTGTTCAGTGGGTATCTGAATTTTCCAAAAACCTTTAACCATGTTCGTACCTATTTTCAGAACTCGCGGATTACACTTCCGTCCCTTCGTTCAACTGAGAGCAAATACTGGATCATTGCAGAAGAGCTGGAGGGAGGTAGGCGACTTTTGTCCACGACGACAGACTTGTCCATGACGAAAGCGATGATATTCACGACTACGGACAAAGCAGCTTCAAGAATTTCCTTGTCCAGAGAATTTTTGAAAATTGTGCTATCGCCAATGACTACGATCTAGCACTTAGATCGTGTTCAGGGATCAAAATTATACCAGCGTTGCCATTTGTTGCGCTGAAAAATGTATAAGGCACTAAGGCACATATCTTTGCACTAGTCAATATTGATAACAATTAACTGAAAACCTTGGTAACACAATTTTACGCCATCCCTTCTGAAAACTTTAAGTCACTGACAGCAAAATGAACTTCTTAACATTTCCAATCATTCTGAATGCCGTAAACCGGGGTGACTTTGCCGAAAATTTTGGGGTTTTCAAACTTTGAACAGCTGTAGCGCTTGATCTATTGGAGATACAGGAAATTAAAAAACTGTTATGGATTTGTTGAAGCTTTGGGAATAAGATTAGCTAGGGGAATCAAAATCCCCCCCCCCTCAGGCCTAAAGATGAATCGGCAAAGTGACCTGCGCACGGGGTGACATTGTCGGTACAGAAGAAATGCATAGAAAAGAGTGAAAATGTTCAAAATTTATTACGAAAGGCCATTAAAACGAAAGGGTCCCTCTAGTGAAACGTGAGATGAAGGTACAGTGGAGGCTTCCACGAATTTATCCCCACGGAAGGGAAGGAGGTGGATTTTACTGTTTAATGTATAGAGAGCCCTCCCTCACCACAACTCCTCTTCGTCCTTCACCGCGACATTCCTCCTCCCAAACTTCCTCCTCCACCATGAAACCTTTCCCAAGGGTAGGCTACCCCTGGAGAAATGATCAATTATGGTGCAGGGAAGGCAACCCGCAGTGGGTTTTTTCTCCCGGAGGCGGTGACGGCAGCGGCGGATTTTACTAAGCTTCCTTCTCCACCATGAACCCCCTCCCAAGGGTAGGCTACTCCTGAAGAAATGAGCAATTAAGGGGCAGGGTAGGCAACCCGCAGTTTTCTTTCTCCCGGAGGCGGTGGTGGCGGCGGATTCGACTTCTTTAGTATAAGAGATAGAGATAGAGAAATTACGTCTTCGGAGAAAATAAATATTCCTCAGGATTCAATGGGCTCAGGTGAAACTCTTGATGGCAGCACATTTCACGTAATCAAAATCACCTTCAGAGGATAGCGAAATTCGTTTTTTCTGTTTTGATATTGCCCGTCCTCCCGGATTCCGACGGATGTCGTTATCTGTTTTGTGAAGATAAGTATAAACTGTTTTAACTGGTATCTCTTATGCGGCTGAAGCTTCGGCTCTGGTCATATCATCATTTCGAATTTTCTGTTAGACATCTACAAGTGTTTCTCGAGTATCATCAGAATAAGTGCGACACCCTACTTGTCTTTTGTTTATGTTCTCGGTATCTCAAAACAACGTCGAATGACATCTAGGTAAATTCAAAACTCAAAACAACCTTGCGAATGTAGCGAAAGCTCGCGAATTTGTCGCGAATTGTAATTTTTCTAACTGATAACAGAAATTGGCACACGGCAAAGTCATCCCAAGGCAGTTTTTCGCTTATACCTTGTGATTGCAGACTGGAAAATGCCTAGACTTATACATCCTTGGAAAGCTGAGAGTTCAGGCTTTAAAACAACAACATAATAATTTTTCTCTGAGCGCCTAGTTGGATTCTACAGACCTTATTTATCAGATTACTATTTCGGAACTTCTTCTGTGCTCGCAAAACAGCCTACCTTTGCCACCTATTACAGCTTGCGATACATTTCACTGGTTTTTGAAGTGTTGTATCTATGTCCCTTCATCGATCTATGCCGTTAGAAGTGTTAAGGAATACATTAATTTGTATCTGTCACAGAGCCAGTAATATGATCAAAAATGAAAATCGGCAAAGTCACCGCCCATCGGCAAAGTCCCCCGATTAACGGTAACAGTGTCACTTTACTGGGGAAAAACAACTCGAAACCAAAATTGTAAAAATGATATCAGGTATTGAGGCAAGACGGTAACATTCACGATAATAGACATCTCCCTATGTTTTTTCCAATCAAAATGTGGCCATTGTCCTGTCTGATGAATCGAATTAGTGGAATTTCTTGTGAATGTTATTTTGTAACCCAAAATAACCCCCTCTCCCAAAAATAATACTAATAAATAAATCGAAAGTTGAGATTCAAAATTCGCTGGTAACAAAATATTCTCAGTTTCCGGGGAATGACCCAGATATTTTTTGATGTAAGATACACTCAGGTAAAATCGAATGCTTCAGAGTTTATCTCGCGGAAAACTGGAAGGTCTAATAGAGCATTCGATTCGAGTTCTTTATATTACAAATATCGAAAATAATGTAGAACCATTTCACTTGCCCAGAGGTCAAAAACAAGAATATACTTTTACCCTCGCGACATCGATAACCGGAGGATCAACACGTAATTACATACTACAGAAGTATACAAAAGAAAAACTTCGACTGACGTACAAAAAAGATACAAAGATAAGTTGTTTCTTTTTTTCTTTTTCTTTTTTTCAAGTAGGTTTTAATGTTATAATCTAGTAGTGAAGAGGTTCTATCCGAACAGAGGGCGGGGGAAAATGATAAGAACTCACTGAACCAGGAACAGGAGTCGGATATTTTTAAATTAAGTTTTCACTTCAGTGATTCCGTTTCAACCAGAGGTGGATGTCGAGACGATGAGTATCTCGCTGAACGCTTACACTTGGAAATAAGATACAGCCGAGTGTATAGATATCTGGGCCGTACGTCGTCTAGCTGTTTTTTTATACATATAGCTTTGTTCACGATTATAAATAATGATAATAAGAGGATAGGTTTCGAAAAATTAATACGCAGTGGGGCGGTAGGTATTTAAACATTTGACGTGTTAACTGGCTGGATTATGAAGATGCTGTCCCGATACAGATGTGATAATTTCACGTGTGCATTCGGTTTCGGGAATTCCGTGCTTTGTGTGTGCATTTACCCGGCGAACTTTTGACATTCTTAAAACAAGCCGAGCCTCGGACTTTTTTTTTTTTTTTTTTTTTTTTCCAAATCAGAGATAAAGACAGCGTAATTGTTGTCTGTACAGTTTTCTCAAACAGCTCGTTTGAAGTGTAGCATGATTATTCCCATCAAGCCACTCGGTTGCTTTTCCGAGCGGAATTTTATAATTACCGGTTCTGTCTGTTGGGGTATAATTGTCGAGGGCTGCTAGTATACAAGTGGATTGAAATCGACGAGAACATTAACATCGACGTATTCCACGATGCAGTAAACCATTCAAATGCAGAAAAGAGGTCTGTACGATGAAGTAGAAAGCGCCATTAAGAGGATCTCCGAGAATTATACGAAACACTCACACGAGAGGAAAAGAATAAAATTTCGGCGAAACGCAAGAAGGTGTGTACAAAAAGGACTGAGCTTGAGGGAGGGAACACAAAATACTGAAAGAGAAAATTAAATTAGTCGAATTAAGAAGAACTGCAAAAAAGGTGGCAAGGCAGGACATTACGGAATTTAAGGGGAAATGCTTATTACGAGACAATTAGGTCATCTGGCGTACACAAGAAAGCGAAAAAAGAATTATTCAACTAACAGAATCTAATTCCAAATGTAAAGAATGCAAACGGACAATATGAGTTTGACGAAGCCAATATAATACAAATTACAACTGATTTCTATACAAAATTATACAAAATACTCCCAAGTGAAGCGAATTTTGCAACAGTAAAAAATCCATGAAATGAACGACTCCCTTCAAACTAATAGAAGAACTTCGTATTCCTTCTTGCAGGCACCGTATCCTATGCCGGATGTTGGCGGTCGCAGATTTGGTGCGCGACTCTCCTGGGCAGGTTAGTCGGGGGTTTTCCATAGCTTTCCCTACCGTTTTGTTGCGTTAGAGTTTTCCTTCTCTGCACCGAAGAGGGTGCAGCCGCCGTTCGCTTACTAATCACGTGTTTCATGATGTTTACTAAGCTGTCATAATGTGCATATGCACAGTATCAGTCTTTCTGATCTGGTGGTAACACGCCCTGTAATTGATATGCCTTGTTCGTGTGAACTGACAGGCGTTCCAGAACGCGCTAAGTCTACACGATTGGTACTGTAATCGCTGTATTTGCCAGGATATTAGGGGGAACGGTCTATGGGAGGCACTAAAGAAGCACGGTATCAACCAAAAATATAATACAAATGATGTACCGAGAAGGTAAAGCATATATAAGCCTAGATCAAGTAGGAAGTAAAATCAAAAGTGGTAGAGGGGTAAGACAAGGAGATCCACTCACCCCAACTTGTTCAGTTGCGTTTCGTAAGAAATTTTTAGGAGATTAAAATGGGAGTGGAAAGGAATAAAAATAAATGGAAAATACTTTAATAACTTTCGATTAGCCGGTGACGCGGTGATTATCGGAAATACAAAGCAAGAAATACCTAGAACTTGGCACGGAACTCTCCCATAAGAGTAAAGAAGCGGGATTAGAGATCAACTGGGAGAAAACAAGAATTCTATCGAACCAATCCAAGGAAAGGGATGAAATAGAGGGAAGAGAAGTAGAAGGGATGAAATAGAGGGAAGAGAAGTAGACTTGGAAGAAGAATTCACCTATCTCGGAAAATCTGTGGCATTCCAAAACAAAAGAAGAGAGCTGAGAACACGATTTTTGAAGGGATAGAAAAAACAGTGGGAATTGAAAGAAATATTTGAAGGAAAATCACCGCAAAAAACAAAATCGCTAATCTGGGAAAGCTGCGTCCATTCAGTATTAGGAATGGTCTCTAAACAAAAAAGATCTACAAAAATTGCAGAACACACAAAGCACAATGGAAAGGAGTAGGTATGTTAGGAGTTAGGAAATAAGGATTAGTAACAAACAAAACAACTAAAAAAAAACTAGATTAAAAGACGTAGGATATTCGATAAAAAGACTAAAATGGAAGTATGGGGGACATGTGGCTAGATACAAAACAGAGAGATGGGAGAGGAAAATCGAAGAATGGGTACCATATGAGGCAAAAAGATCACAAGGGAGACCACTAACAAGATGGAGGGAC
The DNA here is from genome assembly GCA_031841125.1 of Acanthococcus lagerstroemiae. NCBI lineage: Eukaryota > Metazoa > Arthropoda > Insecta > Hemiptera > Eriococcidae > Acanthococcus > Acanthococcus lagerstroemiae. The sequence continues at coordinate 37,908,632 of CM063107.1, read as the reverse complement.
GAGTTCACAAAGCACCTAGTACCATTCTGGAGGAGAATGACTGCGGATCGACAGACCTGGGCACTTAAAGGAGAGGCATGCATATGCCCAATCTTGGGCTTAGCCGATACGGGAAAGGGAGCCCCCCTTCTTTTACCGCAGAATTAAATTACGGAAATTATGTACTGGAAATAAATAGGGGGAACGGGGTATTATAATATCACCAGCTTTCTGGCGTTGGTGGAACTCGAAACCGAGACGCAAGGATTGCGAAGCGAGCTCGTTAGCATTTAGCCACACAGCGACCTACTTCGTATTCTAAAAAAATTAAATACAAAACAGCATCAAGAATCGATGGAACTGAAAATAGATTTCTGAACATTTTTTCACAAGAATTGACACCTACCCTGATCTAACTTTTTAACCTGATTGTAGAAAAAAAAAGCAATAGAATTGCAATGGAAGTTGGTCGAAACAGTTTTACTCTTGAAGAAAGAGGACACATTGGAAATACACAATAAATATAGACAGGGTGGCCAGTTTTATTCCAAGAAAAAATGCCCGGACTTTTCCCTGCCTTTCCAGGTTTTTCCAGACTTTAAACCCCACCAAAAAAGCTTCTCAGTTTGGCATTTCCTAGGTGATTCAAGAAAGAAAAAGCATATGTGACCTGAAATCATGAAATGTGCCTCTCGTGCGAAAACAGGTTTTCTAAATAAACGAGTGTGTGGGATGGCAGTAGTAGTGCGCAGTGGTGCGTTTACGCGTTCCTATGACAACCGCGTTTCAAATTCTTGTTCTCTGTCATTCCTGTAGGCCCATTTCACACGACGCTACGTAAATAGATGTTTTTAAACTTTTGACGTAATTTTTAAATACAATTTGTGGGAAAAATAATGAAGATAGGAAGCTGCGATTTGTTTCGTTAAAAGGAGCGTGATTTTTTTCTATAAGAACTGTCAAGATTAGTGAAGAATAAGTTTTTGACACCAGAGGCACATTTCATGATTCCAGGTCACATATTTATCATAGGTATACTCCCAAGGCAAAATAGTTATTTTCAGCTAAGCAAGACAAAAGAGTATGCTGTCAAACTAAAATAAAATAGAGTACTTCCCTTCATTTTAACAGTATAGAGAATCACTGACCAGGCATTTTGACATCTTTTCAAAGTAAGAGCCACAAGAAATTACGTCTGCCTCTAAGAAGATTCAACATCTTACAAGAATGAGACAGCAATAAATACAAATATTAATAACTCAAGAAACGATTAATCATATTAATCAAGGAAATACTAAAAAAATTACAAGACATTTTTCTTGAGAAAACAAACGGAAAGATTAATTAGAAATTAAGGCTAAGCAAACAGCTCTTTCTGGGAAAAAGACTAGTCCAAAACTATAAACTACAAGTTGCACTAATATCTCAAGAAATTATTAATCATATTAATCAAGAAAATACCAAAAAAGTACAAGACATTTTTCTTGGGAAAGCAAAATAATGGAAAGACTAGTCAGAAATTACCATTTATTTCGTTTTTGTAAATATGGTTTATAATTTAGCTATCAGTCGATGTGTACTTGATTTTTCACCAATGCGGTGAGTCTCAGAAAATTCCCTGACTTTTCCCTGACTTCTCCAGGTGCGCTCACATTCCCTGAATTTTCCCTGTTTTCCAGAAACGGGTTACCCTGGTAGGCCTAATAGTCTGAGCCCAAATACTCGCAAAATTGTCTCTAAAATTATCACGAATCGAATTTATAATCATCTGAATTTTAATCAAAGCACAGAGCAAGCCGGATTCAACAGGGGTCGGTCTACAGTGAATCAAATTTTTCTCACAAACCAATTGACTGAAAAAACAAATTAGTTACAACCTCCCTCTAAACATACTTTTTATCGATTTTCAAAAAGCATTCGATTCGATCCAGCTCTCTTATCTCTGGAAAGCTTTATAGCCAGAAATCTTAAAAAAAGGTTACAAATATTTTGAAGTAGATGTACAGTAATTCGGAGGAAAGAGTGAAATTAGATAAAATAGGGGTAACGTTCGAAATTAAAAGGAGGTAAACCATTTTATTCAACAGCCTCCCAGAGGAAATACTTTGGGAAATGGGGAGGGAAGGAGAAGGAATAAAAGTAAATGAAAAGTAGCTCTGTAACCTGATACTTACAGATGATGTGGCCCTCATTACACAGGAATATTTAGGAACCGCTAAAGATGGCCAATGAATTCTTTCAGGCAAGTAAAAAAGTTGGGCTTAACATTACAGAAAAAAAAAAAATTCTTTCACGCGAACCAAAAATCTAATTATACGAATTAAAGCAGATATAATCAGGGCCCGCGATCTTTCATTTTCTTACCTGGTACAAATAAAAAACTTCTACATAATGAAACCAAGACCCACCCCTCAACCCCTCCCAAGAATATTGAAACAAAAAATTTTTTTCTTTAATGCGGATTTTTTCGCATGGTGCACGTGCTTTATTTGAACTTTTTTCGACCCTCGATACAATCGAGGATAGTTTTCCGTAAGTTAAATATGAAGAAGGAAGTATGCAAGCGAACGAATACCTGGAAAAACTATTGGTCACTGAAGGAATTTACAATAGCAAAATGCCACTTGGCCTGAGAGTTGCACCATCCCTGTTTTTACATATAGCGTTCAGACATAAGCTGCAACAGAGAATCTTATGAAAATAATAGTAAGAACTCAGACAGTCATGAAACGTTTAAGAATCAAAGTAAAGAAATCGGATGGTCAGGAATGCCGATGTGAAAGAAAAGATTAGGGACGTACCGAAGAGTTTTCCTGGGGGGGGGGGGGCAAAAATTACGAAAGTCGCAACTGACTCAACTCAATTCCCAAGTATTAAAGCAAAAAAAAATCTTTCGATTCTTTGTATTTTTCCAACTCCGCCTTCTCTTCTGATTTGCTCTCAACTCGACCCCTGGAATCCGCCCTTTCGAGCATTACCTCAGAAACGTCGGGGAGGCTGTTAGGGCTGCCTTAGCCCTCTTCACTTCTGGCCGAAAAACCGGCGTAGGTCGAAATCTGGCAAGAACCCGGGAACTCCGGTTTCCAAGACCAACCTCCGCCTGATTGAAATGGTAAATTTTCCCAACTGCTCAGTAAAAAATTCTTATAGGGGAGGGGGGAGTTGCCCCCTATCGGTACGTCCCCAGAAAAGATGCGTGCTAACGACTGCAGATATTAGATAAGAAGCTTAAACTGGATTATGCAGGCTACGTAGCCAGACGGGGGGAGGAGAGTTGGGAAAGAACAGTAATAGAATGGATACCAAGGGAAGGAAAAAGAATGGTGGGCAGACCGAAAACGAGGTGGGAAGATGAAATAATAACCTACGGGGAGTTGCAAGAGGAATGAATACTCGCGTATGTGACTAGTAGGGGAGGGTAGGGGAGGCTTATGCCCACGGGTGGGCGCATTAACTTAAGATCGATTTTGATATGCCATCCTCCAAACGAGTTGAAATAAAAGCTGTACTACTACTACTACATTCCACGATGCAGCTTGAATTTCGAAACGAAAAATCAAGAATGTACTATCGAATCTGGAGTTTGAATGCGATTCATTTCCTCTTCCGATGAGCGTCCTAATCTCCCCAACGCCCAGTTCCACTTCCAGCAGTACAGTGCTTGGAAAGTTTTCCATATCTCTTACACGACTGCACTACAGGAAGAAATTTGATAATTTTCAAACGTCTATCACTTCTCGTACACACCCAAGTAGATTGTGCAATTCGACGGTACTTCGTAACAGCGTTACGAGGGTGATTCAGAAAAAAGCTACGCCCTGATGTCGAGGATGGTGTCTGCGTCAAACATCCGTAGTACGTCGAGTGCGTAAAAATAGTAAAATTACTCAATTTACGACACATTAATCAATTTTACGATTGTTCATTTTACAAGATGCGACCACACTGTTCTGGGTAAGCTAACTTAATACTAATTACTAAATTTCTTTAATGCCACGCACGTAAACATGTAAGACAAACTCATTTCGAAGACACTTCTTCGGGCTAACTTCGATAAGGCGAACACATTACACCGGCACAGTACGGTGCAGAGTCCACATTAAAAGAGCATTTAAATACAGGTTCCAGCGAACACTATATCTGGTTGTAAGCTTTTAGTAACACGTTTTAATATTTGTATCTAGGTGTACTCAACAGTCGATCGTAAATTGATTTCATCTTACGCAGGAGTTATATTGTTTCCTCCTGTACGTGAAAGTAAAATTAAGTAATTCAGAATGAAAGCTTTACTGCCGCAGTAAACAAAGGCACACAGTGCGCAATGCAGCAATACCATTGTTGGTTTACGCTTGAAACGGCTAACAAAAGATCTGAGGTACCTTCACTAAATTACGCCAGGTTGCCTAATCGCGCCATCTACCAATCCGAAACTGGCGATGTTACCGTTTATATGAGGTACAGAGGGAGTGTCAAATGAGGTATCTTAGAACAGCTGGGTAACTTGGAACACGTAGACGTGCTTAGGAGTCATCTTACTTGCCCACTTACGCTAATCCCTGAACCTCTCCGATCACTTATGAGCATGAGCGATGAACGGTTGAAATTCACAGACATTGTGCATTGTACAAGCCTGCTGGTATGTCCTAAGTTATACGGCTGCTTCCAAGGCACCCCAGTTGACGGTAGTAGTTACTCTTCAACACGTACGCAGTCTACGCCCTTAATGTCACATCATGTGTTCTGAATTTGAAATCCGAAAAAATGTTTTTCATTTTTTTATGCATAATGCCGAAAGACGACTTGAGAAAACGACTGCGATTTTGAACTGAAATATATTGTTTGTAGTATTACACGATTATTAATATGACTATCCTCATAAATAATGCTATTCAAGTCATTTTTTACTCGTCGAAAATTGGGATATGGAGGTCCTAAATATGTCAGGTATTATCGTGTTACAATTTCGATTGTTTTCTAATCGATTTTTCACTCAATACTGAGCAATAGAAGACGCTTATGTTCCCAGGAGCTGATGCAGAAATCATTGGATGAAGTCTTGAATAAAAATTCGAGTTTTGAGACCGCTGACCTCACTAAAGACGACTTCGATCTGTTAAATCAAAATTTCGATTAATTACTTTTAAAAACTTGGATGTATATTTCAACCTTCATTTCGACGAAATTACTATTTTTACCCAAATTCAATGTAACTGCGTGATTTGGGACCCCGGTTCCCAATTACACCAGTTTTGATATGATTTAAAAAAGTGATTTCGATTCTGTTATTCAATCTAAAATTATCAAAGTATGTACATGGCAGAAAAGTTCAATTAGCGCCAGTACTTTCCCAAAGTTGTCCAACTTCAACAGAATTAAGGAGAAAAAATCTCCCTTGAGGTGGTGTTAATTGAGTACGGTACCTTCCTAAATGGCTAAATTGGCAGAAGAGTTACACGATCCGAGGTACAGGCAATTTTCCTCAAAATAGTGAGACATGATGCAACCGTCTAGGCATCTTCGATTCATAAATTACCACCGCAGATGTAATCAACTTCGCGAAAAACAACTACGTAGACGAGAAGACGAACTCCAGATTTTATACGTCGATCTACTGGAACCATAAAATAAATTTAAAAACCTCTCGACAAACGTAGCCACCAGCAACATAACAATACGGCGAAACTGTAAACATTTTACTTTACTCGGAATCGATCATCCAAAACAGATGACTAATTCCTCAATAATGAATTTTTCGAGTCGACTCCGCCATAATAATATAGTAAGGAACCCTAAAAAATTTCCGCGCGTTGGAAAAGGCATCGCAGAAACCGAACCGGTTCAAAAACACGCCTCGTGATCACCGTCTTCGGCACGCTCGAGATGTTGAAAATATCGGAAGTGTAGGCGACGAAGTATTTACGGCTAAATAAATTGGCGAAATTTGTGGACTGCTCCTCTCCCCGCGCTATCCACGATACCATTCTACTGGAAGCGCGGCGCTATGTGCACGACCGCGAATATCGAATCGTAAACGTGATTAGTTACTCGTACATTCTTCGTACACATTTGGATGGATGATCGATGAAATCGAGAAATGAAATTAGACCCTTCAAATGATCGGCATCGGCTTCCTCACGAATTGCTCACGATCGAGTGAACGCAGGTGCGTTGCTCCACGACTGCGCCTACACGATCTCACTCGCACGTATATACTTTTGAAACGACCTCCGAGTTCGTACACCTACTCCAAGCTCCACAAATCCTTCGGTCATGAACCGCGCGAGAAGATCATAAAACAGAGTGCCCGATAGTTCACACTGCTGAAATTACACCGAGCTTACGATGTATTATGGAAGCGAGAAAGGATCGTCCTGAGGGGGAACATCACGAACTGTTCGGCCCAAAATAATACGAGCAATCAAGCATATTGCTTCAGAATTCGGAAATATTTTCTGTATTATTGGTGCGCTGACACTTTTCAAGTTCGGGAAACCAGGAACAGGAAAATATGTTCAGCCTTCATTCGCAATAGTCATTATTACAGCATAAAATCGACGACTTTAATAGGATTCATAAAATTTTAATTCCTTCTTTCGCATTAGATTACATGTATGCAAAGAGGCTTGATGCAGTAGCCATTGTAATGAGTTCCATAAATACGTATACTACTCAACAGAATCATGATCAGTCTCGGTGTTTTTAGGTGGTCTTCGACTTGAGGAGATAAGGGAAGCATTGTTCTAGAAGTGCAAGGCCAAGTTGTCAAAGGTAAATACCCTTCGCCTCCAACCTTGTAACACAATTCCGAGGGCCCATATGATGAGCCATTGCACGAACTTCTGTGAACGTTATTTTAGAAATTGAAACATACAAGCGGTCTCACATTTTGCACGTAAAATATATTGCTTCCTCTCCCCTTCACATAAATAAGCATACATCACCACTACTGAGAATTCTGATCCTGAACATGATACAGAAGCAGTGTCGTAGCCAGGGGGGCTAAGGGGGCGAATGCGTCCCCCAAGGCACTTGAAATTGAATGTACAATATATAAAAATGAGCAAATTTTCGCCTTTAAAACACGTTTTTTCGAAAAATTCTTGGCCGAGCAGTAATTTTACCTTCATTTTTCATAAAATAGTCCTCCAATATCGACAATTTTGGAAAAATACCTCAATGTTCGACCTTTTCTCCCCTGAAAATCTTACTTCGCCCCTCCCTTTGGGAAAATCCTGACTACGCCACTGTACAGAAGGAATATCAGCTGAGGACGAACCGGAAATCGCTAAGAGTGAAGTAATCCATGCCATTGGAAAACTGAAAAATGGAAACGCTCCAGGCCCTGACCAAGTTTGTGCGGAAAGCCTTAAAATAATAGTAGAAAATTACTCCGAGGGACTGGAACTATTAACACATCTTGTAAATGAAATACATAGGCGAGGAAAAATATCGCAGGACTGGCTCAAATCCGTCTTCATAATACTCCCAAAAAAAGAAAAAGCAGAGACATGTGAGGAATACCGTACTGTAAGCCTGATGTCAAATATACTGAAAACCCTCTCAAGAATTATTCATAAGCGCATTTATCGTAAATGTGAGGCACAATAAGTGAAACACAATTTGGCATCAGAAGTGAAATGGGCACACGTGAGGCCCTTCATGCTATGAATGTTCTCACGCAGAGAAGCAGAGACATGAAAGTAAACGTCTATGCGTGCTTTTTTGATTACAGAAAAGCCTTTGATATGGCAAAACATGAAAAACTGATCGACATCATGAAAACTACTGGCGTTGACAACGGAGAGATAAGAATCATCGAAGAACTATACTGGAACCAGGTAACGGTAATCAAGATTGAAAACGTGATGTCAGAATCGGTGGAAATCCAACGGGGTGTTCGCCAAGGATGTGTGCTGTCACCACTCCTCTTTAATCTATACAGGGTTCGTCGGTTTTCCTTCCGCCATAGGAAAACTCCGTTAAGCGGAATGAAGTATGACTCAGTTGTTTCGCCAGGCGAGTGGTCTCTTCGACAAGAATTTCTTGGGAAGTATTCGGGGAGAGAACTGCGATGGCTTTTGGAGAATTCTGTCAAGAATCTTCAGGAAAAATTTTCTTAATCTCCGAGGAATTTCATCGTAAATCTTCGAGAAAAATCTACTATTCAGCAAAAATTTGCAATAATTTTCGGAGAGTTTCGTCGGACATTGTTGAAAAATATCTCCAATGATTTTAGGCGAATTTTGTCAGAAATTTTAGGAAAAATCTCCACAATTTTATCAAGAATCATCGAGAAGTATCTCTGATGATTTTGGAAGGATATACTTGGAAAAAATGGTGATGCTTTTCAGAGATTGTCGTCAAAAATGTCCGGGGAAAATCTCCAATGATTTCTAAGGAATTAAGCAGAAATGTTGAAGAAAAAATGTGAAGATTTCCGGAAAATTTCATCGGAAATATTCAGAAAAAAGTCCAACGTTTTCCAAAAAATTTCCTCGAAAATCTTCGGGAAAATTTTCCGATAATTTTCAAAGAATTGCATCGGAAATTTTCGGAGAACAACTCCGATCATTTCCGAAGAATCTCATCGAAAATTTTTAGGAAAAATTTCCTGACAATTTTTTAAGAATTTCACAGGAAATATTCAGAGAAAAACTCCGACGGTTTCTGATGCATTTAAACGAAAATCTTCTGGAAAAATGTTCGATAATCTCCGAAAAATTTCATCGGAAATCTTCGGAAAAAGTCTCGGATTCATCGGAATTATTCAGAAGAAAGTCCAGTGTTTTCCAAAGAATTTCCTCGAAAATCTTCGGGAAAATTTTCCGATAATTTTTAGAGAATTGTATCGGAAATTTTCAGAAACAACTTCGATAATTTCCGAAGAATCTCATCGAAAATTATTCTAATGAAATTATTCAGTAGAAATCATCGGAGATTTTCCCCAAACATTTCTGATGAAATTCTTCTGAGATCATCGAAATATTTTTCTGAAAAAAACCTTCAAGAATCATCAAGAGTACTTCTCAATGATTTCCGATAAAATCCTTTAGAATAATTGTAGTTTTCCTAAAATTTCGAAACTATCGGATAATGTTTTTCAATTATGTCCGATAAAATTCATTGAAAATGATCGGAAATTTACCCTTAATATTTTCGATAGAATTTGGCGGAAATAATCTTTGAAAATCAAAAAAATTGTTCCGAATATTTTTCATGAAATTCCTTGGAAATAATTGAAGGTTATTTCTGAAGATTTTCGGTACAATACTTTAAAACTCTTGGTGTTATTCCCCGAGTGCTTTCGATAAAATTTTTCAAAAATTATCAGGGAATTTTCTCGAAGAATTTTCATGAAATTTTTTGGAAAACAACAGAAATTTTTTCCAAGGATTTCCGATGCGATTCTTCGGATATTATTGGAAATTTTTTCCGAAAATTTACAATGAAATTGCTTAAAAATCATCCGAGATTTTTTCCGAAGATTTACAATGAAATCCTTCGGAGATAATTGAACATTTTCCCCGAAGATTTTCGATGAAATTTATCAGAAACCATCCGAGTTTTTCTCCGAATATTTCTGATGGAATTTTTCAAAAATTGTCAGGAAATTTCTTCGAAGAATACTGATGAATTTTCTTGGAAAACATTGGAAATTTTTTCTAAAAATTTTCGATGAGATTCTTCAGAAGTCATCGATGTAATTTTCCGAAAATTCCCGATGCAATTCTTTAAAAATTATCGGAAAGTTTTCCCGAACATTTTCGAGAAAATTTTTTGGATAACACTGGAATTTTTTATGAATATTTTCGATGAAATTCTCCGGAAATCATCACATTTTTTTCTCCAAAATTTCTGATTAATTCCTTAGAAATCATTGGAGATTTTCCCCGAACATTTTTGACGAAAATCTCTGAAAGGCATCAACATTTTTTCTGAGGATATCCTTCCAGAATCATCAAAGAGACTGCTCCATGATTCTTGATAAAACTGTTTGGAATCATTGGAGATTTTTCTTAAAATTTCTGACAAAATTCGCCTGAAATCATAGGCGATATTTCTCAATGATGTCCGATGAAATTTTTCGAAAATTATCGCAAATTTTCCTGAATACAAGATTTTTTTGGAAGATAATCGATGAAATCCTTCGGAGATTTGGAAAATTTTCCCCGAATATTCTTGATAAAATCCTTTAAAAGCCATCGGAGTTTCCCAAAATACTTTCCAAGAAATTCTTGTCGAAGAGACTACTCCCCTAGCGAAACAATTGAGTCATACTTTGTTCAGCGTAACGGAGTTTTCCTATGGCGGAAGGAAAACCAACTAACCCTGGCAGAAGCCATTTTCAACGAAGCGATAAATGAACCGTCCGGTAGCATTAAAGTAAACAGCCTCTCCATAAACAACATAGATATGTACACGACACGGTGATTATAGCGGGAAGTCAGAGGGAGTTGCAACAGATGATGGATTCAGAGGTCCGACACAGTGAAGAAGCCGGACTGTTTTTAAATACAACAAAAACTCGATCGCAGTAACGATCAAAATTAAAGGAGAAACGATAAAATAAGTATCCTCTATCAAATATTTAGGTACCAATCTCAGAGAAGACTCTCTGCAACATAAGAATGGAAATCCGTAGTAGAATAGAACAAGCAAGACGAGTTTTTCTGAACATGAACCTCTTCACAAGATCGGAAATGAATTTCCAGTTGAGGATGCGGATGGTGCGATGCATACCTTTTCGATCTAATTATACGGTTGCAAAAGCTGGACACTTGACCAGACAATTGAGAAGAAGCTCGAGGCCCTTGAGATGTACATATGTCGAAGAAAGCTACGCATCCCGTGGACAGACAAGGTTACAAACGCGGAGGTTCTCGCCAGAACTGGAAAATATAAGGAATTACTGTTCACTCTCGCAAGAAAACGAAATTACAATACCTGGAACGCGATATGCGAGGGGGAAAATATGAAATCCGGCGGATAATTATGGAAGGGAAGATTTCGGGTAAGAGATCGATCGGAAGAAAGCAGAATTTCTATGGTTGAAGGACCCCAGGAGATGGCTAGGTTGCTCATCCGCTGATCTGTTCCGGAAAACAACTTCCAAAATCCAGGTTGCATTACAGGTTACCAACTTCCTAGAAAAAAACGGTGTCTAGAAGACTGTCAATTTATCTGTCACAGCTTATTCAACTCAACGATCAATCCCGACGCACTTCGGCACTTCCCACTCTGCACTAACTGAAATTCGCCATTACTCAACCACCCTCATCTGAGACCTGGGAAATAGTTTTTATCGATCACGTAGACAGAAAGGATGGTAGGAAATGAGGGCTGAGCCGCGACCATTCCTCGACTAATTTTCTTCCAGTTTCTACTCTTTCCGCACTACCAACATTCGAAAACTCTGTGCTCCGAGCTTCTCGTTCGCCCTTAGGTCAGTCCAGTCTTGCTATATCGCACCTTGATGACCTATTTGACACTCTGCGCGATCAGCATACAATATAGTCATCAACAAATCAGCGTCGAGCTCTTGTCATCTGCATTCGCGACTGTACCAACACATTGCATTGCATTGAACTGCCCCCTACATCGTATTCACAAGTCAACGTCTTCCCTTGTTTAGAAGACCAGCATTCGCAATGAGCAAATGTATACACGCAATGCGTCTATTAACGAGTACTGTCATTTCAATTTCGCGTACACGTCAAAACGGCACGGTTCGCATCTCTTACATACGCCTACGAGCGGACATTTTTTAATTAATCGCCGATGCGGTTGCAACACACGATTGATTACTTGCAATTAAACGACGCGACGCAGGAGGTCACTTCACATCGATTCGATTTTTTTATATACTTTCGCGTTTCAAATTTCATCAGCCCGAGCGAGGCGACGAGCCTACCTAGCTCTTAAAATTACCTTTCAACCAGCCAACCACCACCAACCGATAGCCGCCGCTTGGACCGAGACCTGCCTGGGGCGCGTGCGTCTGGGACCGACCGGCTGGTTCGACTTTTTCAATGCGAGGCGACTGCGAAATTGGCGAGCCAGGAGATCGTTTCTGAAGATATGAATATTCGCAACTCGCGTAACCCATATGTTGCTGTTCTCTGATGGCGAACAGGAACCTCTGGCTCCATAAACAGGGGTCTCTGGAGAGACGGGAAACGTCACTACAATAACTACTCTCACATTTACAATACATTTCAGTGGTGTTTTGAACCGCTTATGGGTTTTGTCTCGTTTCCTACACCCTAGCGAACAGAGTGACCGCAGTACCAATCTAGGTGGATAGATAGCGTGCTCGTAGTCCCGCGTTAGCTCTCAGGAACAATGCAAAAACAGGTTACCACCGGTATCTGAAGGATTGGCAATGTGTTGTGTGTGGCTCGTGGGTCGCTTACTCAATTTTGTGAGACATGTGGCTAGTAATGATTCACCTACGCATCTAGATACGCTCATGTCTTCGGTACAGAAACAAAAACCAAGTAACAAATCGTGGGAAAAACAATAGCAAGCCGTGGCCAATCTATCGTGAAAGCTGTGTAACTGCGCCTGAGGTAAGAAGACTGAAAACACATTCTTACAGTAAGCACTAGAATTGTTATACATATGTGACCCAGCTCCGAGGAAGGATGCTTGCTTATGCCTAAAATCACGTTTTTGACTGAACCAAAAGTAAAGATTCGCATGACTTTTTTTTTTGAAAAATACATGTTTAGGTCTTCTGGTACGACTCTGGAAAGCATTGATCGTTGGGTTGGAGGTCCATCTTTCCTAAGCTATTGATGATAGTTGATAAATTTGTTTCACAGAGTGGAGCGAGTATTGTGTTAGAATTTAGGCATAAATATCTTTTCTTCTGTCGCTGTGTGGCCGAATAGTTAACGAGTCCACTTCGCCGTTTTTGCGTCTCGGGTTCGAGTGCCACTAACGTCGGAAAGCTAGTGATATTCGAATACCCCCACTATCATCCTAGCGAACACAGCGACTACAGTATTATTTGAGGTGGAAGTATAACGCGTCCTGTAACCCCGCTACTTCGAACGAACAAGGCATTGGGATTTAAACCTGCACTAGAGTGCGCTGTAAAATTACCTGTGCGGGTGTTAGCGGGAGAAAACGAATGAGTGATCATATGTACTTTCAAATAGAAATGCTGCTATCTTCAGTATGGTAAAAAACCGAGTAAAAATTATTCTGCCAGTAGAACTGATTATAATTTAATTTTTTGGTGAAGATGCAGTCGAATTTAGACCAAATTTTCTTTGAAAGTGAATTTCTAATCAACTTCATGATAGTTGAAGTTTGCTACACGCTTACGGTAAATCATACATGATCACTCACACATATCGCAGGGCTACCAACACTTGAAACTCTTAAGTTTAAATCCCAAAATACAATCACAGGGCGTGTTACCACCAGATCTATAAGACTGAGACTGCCGGGAGCACGTGGTGGACAGCTTATACTCAATGTGGTGAAAGACACGTGGATAATAAGCGAACTGCGGCTGCGCACACTCTTTGGCATAGAGGAAGAAAACTCTAACGCAACAAAACGAGGGGGAGGCGACGGCAAACCCGACTAACCCTACGCAAGAAAGTCGCACGTCAGAAACCGGGACCACCAACATCCACCAACGGATATGATACCTGCTTTGATTGATGTTTTCTACATATGGGGTTGTTATTAGTAGTAATAAGAAAAACATGGTGGGGAGAGAGAAGAAAGACAGAAAACTCAGAACCGTCTGATAAACTTGTGCCTCCACTCCGGGTGTCTACCAGATTAAAAGAATTGAAATTCGTGACTTTCCGTGATTTCAAATTTTTTTCCCCGTGACCTCCTAAGATTTTTTTCTAAAACGGATATGGGTATCATTTTGCAGAGTTTACCAAATTCAATAATAATTAAAAAAAGGACCATATATAATGGATCTTTGAAGAATCAATACCCAATAATACAATATGCAAACAATAAACATTCTAATTTTTGTTTCTTTATATAAATATTTAAACAGTTTTGATTTTTTTCCAATTTTTTTCTTCAATTTTTTCCAATGAAAATCTGTAACTTCCGTAACCTACGTTCAAAAATCGTGACTTTTCGGGTTTTCCGTGACCGGTAGACACCCTGGTACAGCACAGGCGCTCAAATAGACCAATTTTGTGTGACGTCACACCAGTGAGTTACTATTAGCAAAAGTACCCGTCTTTTTTCGTGCGGACATACATATTGACTCCCATAAGAAAAACACACGGAGCACAGATCATTATGTTACTACCTAAGAATAAGAAATTTGTTACAAAGCAGAGGTATATATTTTTAATCCAGAAGGTTCTTAGCATTTGCTAATAAATTTCTGATTTCTAACAAATTTCTTATTTTCTAGTAGTAACACAATAATCTTTGCTCCGTGTGTTTTTCTTATGGGAGTCAATACGTTCGTACGACAATAGACGGGTACTTCTATTCTAACCGTAACCAAGAGTAGTAACACACTGTGTGACGTCATCACAAAACTGGTCTATCGGTTCACAACGTCTACCATTTCTGATTTCACCTGAAGAGACAGCAAGTACATTATTCCGTCGATTCAAATATCGCGCTGAGTTGGTCAGTGTATAACCAAACATTTTCAGTCCTGGATCGCCGAACACCAGCGAGTCCAATATAATTGGAGTCCCGTTGCCATAGTCCCTAAGTACATCCAAAGTGAACATTCTGGAGGACCAGTATTACAACACATGAAACTATATCGATAATAAAACTGGGGGGGAGGGAGGATCGCCTCCACAATTTGACCTGCAGAATTATCGACACTTTCGATTGATAAACCGAATCATTTAACGCTGTTGTCCAAAGGCAGCCGGTAACTTTGTTCTTCGAGTTTTTCTCTTATACTATAAAACAATTGAAAATCTTTATTGTCCTTTCTGCAAGGTTGCATGACGTTTCGCTTGCCGAGAAACCGGTTCATTTATTAATAACGGCGTTAGTATAATTACTACATACACTACGTACACTTCGTGCATATATTAACAAAAAAAAAAGCAAAGAAACACAAAAAAAAAAGAAATACCGACGGAATTTGATAATAAGTTTTCACACACTTGAAAAAAGAAAAATGAATTACAGCGTGTTTGAGAAATGTGACTGACGGCAATTGTATAATTTCGAATGAGCGAATGACGCGTTTCCCTCGCTCAGAATAATAAGTTTCCGCTGTAATGAATCGCAGTACAAGGATTGTTCACGTTTCATTTTTTTGCTTCCAAGGAAAAAGTGTATCTAGTTTGCAAAAAGTCGTGATACGTGATTCTGATTCATTTCCACCTTATTTACTCAGGGGATCACAAAATCCTTTTCGGAATAATTTATTCAAAAACTTACCAAAAAGGTGCTTCAATCATAATTTTGTCAGATCCTCGGCCAAAATATCAAATCAGTAGCGTGCCAAGAAGGTTGTCGCAGATGATATGTACATAATACATATCCATCGGTCTACTGTCTTAAAACTAGACTGATAGCTACAGTTGATCCAAGTAGGGGTCATCAACATGGTGTTCAAGGGCGCCAAGGCATCCATTTAATTGTAATGGGCACCCCTAGCGAAGGATAACCGACGGGCATGCGTTTTATCCCCGCTCTTATTCAACATATACGCAGAGGCAGTATTCAGAGAAGCCATAAGCGAGCAGTCGGACAGCATAGTCAACAATGGAGTAGTGATAAAGAATATCCGCTACACAGTTGACACAGTGATCCTGGCTGACAATCAAACAGGCCTACAAACCATGTTGAAAACTGTGGTAGCTCGAGGAGAAGAGCAAGGGCCATCACTTAACACCTCAAAAATTAAAGTGATGGTTTTCTCAAAGAAGCACGTTACTGCAGTAATACGGGTTAGCAGCGAAAGCGTTGAGCAGGTGACCCGGTTTAGATACCTCGTTACAGTGTTCAACAAGCGCTGCGATATACGCCCGGAAATCGCTCGAGGATTGAGTAATTAAGAAGTGCACTCCTGAGCATGAAAAATTTGTTCAGGAGATCAGAGCCGAGCCTGAAATTACGACTATGAATGTTGAACTGCTATATACTGTCAATACTGATGTATGGCTGTGAGAGATGAACACTAAATCCCAGCCTGGAAAAGAAAATAGAGGCGCTCGAAATGTACTTCTACCGCAGAATGGTGGATATCTCGTGGATAAAAAAGATAAGCAACGTGAAAGTCCAGAACCGGATGAACAAAGACGTCGTAGTTCTGTCCACTATAAAACGCAGAAAAGTGCAATAATTGGGGTACATTATGCGCCGCGAAAAATACGGTCTCCTACACGTGATCCTAGAAGGCAGTATTGCTGGGAAACGGTCAACAAGAAGGAGGCAGAACTCGTGGCTTAATGACCTGCGTAGATGGCGGGGCTGTTCGTCACTAGACATATTCCGTGGCGCTGTTTCAAAGATCCGAATTGCCATTTGGATGGCCAACCTTTGAAAAGAGAAGGCGTTACAAGAAGAAGAAACATGCTCTGAGCACCCACTTACAGTATAAGGCTGTTGCACCCCTGGACTGAAGCCACCTCAACCTAGTCTTTCAGGAGATAAAATTAAATTCGTCTGCATATCCAGTTCAACTATCAACTTTTGCCCTGCGACTTCTGCTCCTCAACAATAAGTTCCAGTACTAGGCACACTACCATCACTACTCATCTGCAGCCTTAACAGCGGGTACCAGGAGCTTGACCATCACGGACCTGCAGCACCAACAACGCGATCACATGAAAACGATATTTTTTAATTCTGTGCACTATGAGATGGATGACAAGTGCTATGGCACCATTATTCTATGGCGATGGCGCAGTGGTTCATCAAGTACTCTTAACTAGAGTTGTGGATCTGTGCAAACTGTTGAAAATAAGTTGGACACGGAGAATACCAAATGCAGAGGTGTTAGGACATGCCGGAAGTGAAAAGGAGTCAGCCAGGATTGTGGTTGTATGAGGACGTGGAAAGAAGCAGCTATCCTGTCTGAGGGCTATCAAGAATATTTTCAGGCCTAAAAGCATTCACTTTTCGTCTCACTTTTCTGGAAAGGTCACTGGAGATGGGCCCGAACGAATGACTGCTGTCAGCTATGGGTATACGATAACACAGAACCTTGGCACACACCAGTCACCATTTACAGCGTCGCGTTCCTATCGAAGAATTATAAAATTTTGTACTTGGAAAGGACGACGAGTTCGCCCGTCAGATTACAGCACAGCAGCGGCCATTTGCTGCACGCTCGAACCGAACTGTAATCGATAAATCAAAATGGTAATTTTCTTGTCACCTTAATTATTGATCGACGACCATCCTCGAAACGTGCTTCACGAAATAGGTATCTATGGTGTGCCCCGTTGGGTTATACAGTTGATACATCGAATAACAATCGGTTCGAGAATATGTGCTGGAATTATTGTATGCAACTGATTCCAACAATCGGCAAATATTAGCGCTGATTATCGCGCGTTACGCCCCGTCTGGCAAAGCAGGCACGACACAGGTGTGTGTACGCACCTGTAAGTTGAACGTGTAGCATACTCTCGTAATGGATAAAGAGTGATTACGCAACAACACGCCGAGCAAAAAAGGTTAAGTAATTTGCCACTACATTTGCTTAGCGGTACCTGTAAGTGTATACACGTGAACGTGTATCGGCGTACGCAATTAAACGAAAACAATAATAATAAATACCCGAGCAAAGCGTTTATCATACGCGGAACCGCATACAGAGAATCATTTCAAATATGCAAATGCGGAGATTATTGTAATTGGCGTGGTGTACCACTGCGTCGAGCCTGTGACCAGATTCGCATCCAACCGTTGTACCATCACAGCGCCGTCGTATGGATGGCTGACGATAAAAATTGTAATTTCAGTAGATAAGCTAGATATCCCGCAGTTAGGACAGTACGCAGTTACTGAATTAACTGGCCCTGGTGCACTGAATGATGATGAGCGGTATAGTTGAGCGTTTACCAGTACCCACAAACCTCTCCACCTGCACTACCTGTTGTATCATCCAAGTAGACTGCATTAGGTAGAAACTTCGGCCATCTGGTCATTCAAACTCGTTCTGCAATCTGAAGTTCAACTTCCTCCATTATGTAGACGTCATTTCTGTGCACCCCAAGCATCCACCTAACATTTTGTAACTTCTATCTCACTCCCATTGCGTTCCAATCTGAAGCCACATTTCCATCAGCAAATATGGCCGTTTTCACACAGCCCCTGCCCGGGGTTTAGAATGTACAGAGGTCGAAACGAGCGATGTGATGACCCCCGAAACTTTCAAATTTAGCGATTATGATATTCCAAGTTTAAATAGTACTAAGGAATAAAAGGGCGTATTCCCATCAGCCATTTTGGTTCTAGTTTTGCCGTACGGTAGCAAAGTAATACGCGGTGTTTGGATCGGCGACACCTTGCCCGGGGTTCAAAATGCACACAAGTGGAAACAGGGGATGTGATGACCTTCAAACCCTTCAAATTCAATGCATTTTAAATGCCAAGTTAAAGTAGTGTCGCTGTACGGCCAAGTGTCAACACGCCTGTTCGTAATTCTTGCGTCTCGGGTTCGAGTCCCACCAACACCAGAAAATTGGTGATATTCGAATACCCCGTTCCCCCTAATATCCTAACGAACACAGAGACTAGCATATTAATCGTGGAGACATAGCTCGTCCTGTAACCCCCGCCAGTTTACACGAAAAAGGCATTACAATCGTAAGACGTGTTACCACCAGATAAGAAAGACTGATGGATAGCTACACGTGGCGAGTGAGTGAACTGCGGCTACACACTCTGTGGCACAAGGAAGGAAAACTCTAACGCAACAAAACTGTGGGGACAGCAACGGCAAACAACTCTGACTAACCTGACCAGAAGAGTCGCGCATCAGAAACCGCGACTGCCAACGTTCGGCTTCAGGTACAGCATCTGAAGAAGAAGGTGAAGTAGTACAGAGCCTATACGGGGTATTCCTGGCAGCCATTTTGGTTCTCTCTAGTCTTGCCTTAAGAGCAACTGTAGTGATGTGATACATGTGGTTCGAATCAGGGTGGGATATCAAAAGAACCAAAATGGTTGACGGGAATACGACCTGTATGTAGTTGGATGCCTTACTAGTAGGCATATGGCGGCAGATTTTAAACAAGAGGTCGCTGCAACAACATTGGTTTTGACATAAATTTAATCTAGTTTCCCTGCTGCAAGCTTTTACGTACATCGACCAAGTGGACCTTTGTGAAGTGAATCTGCGGAAAAGTTACCCATTTGTAACCCTCAGTTATCCTCAGGTTACCCAGAAGCCGTCAATTACTCTTGGTTCCTCTTTAGTTACCCAAGTAACTGGTGGGATTTTGCGCAACGGGATGGGGGGGGGATTCACCTAGACATATAATCAAGGTTGGCCTGGCACGCAGTCGTGGAGGGGCTATATTATCACTAATTCGAGAATTATTATTCTTCTAACTTTAGTGCCGTGCACCTGGTGCATTGACAGCCGCGGTTTCTGACGCGCAACTTTCCTGAGCAGGTTAGTCGGGGCAGCCTGCCGTTGCTTTCCCCCACCGTTTGTTGCGTTAGAGTTTTCCTTCTCTGTACTGAAGAGTGTGCAGCCGCAGTTCGCTTACTGGCCACCTGTTTCACGACGCTGAGTAAGCTAGCCACGACATGCACCCCAATTATTTAGATTCGGTGGTAACACGCCCTGTGATTGTAATGCCTTGTTCGTTCGAATTGGCAAAGTTACAGGACGCGTTGTCTTTCCACCTCGATTGATACTGTTAGTTGCTGTGTTCGGTAGGATGATAGTGGGGGTATTCGAATATAACTAACTTTCCGGCGTTGGTGGGAATCGAACCAGAGACGCAAGGATTACGAAGCGGACCCATTAACCACTCGGTCACACAGCGACTGGTAGACTTATTATTAATGGTAACATTTCCAAACTTGTGGGGAGTAGGCTTATTTCGAGTTACATAATAATGTCTTGGATTACTTTACGCTTGAAGTGAAAATTGGGGAGCGGATGAAGCAGCGCTATAGCTTCGTGTTCGGATGTTGGGGCAACATTTTGATGTAACGAGTGGTAGTGGTGGCGGCTATTCGTTGAACCGTTTCAAATTGAAGATCGTTGTATATCATGTCGTTCCGGAGGTACGAGGGCGCTCCAACCATCTTCTGTAGTATTTTTATTTTGATATCTTTGAATAATAGCAAGATTGCTGTCGGCCGTGCAGACCCAGATTTGGATCCCGTAGGTCCAGATGGGGCGCATGATTGAGATGTACAGAAGACGCTTGTTTTCCAGTGTAAGTTTACTGCCAGCTCAGAAGAGCCAGCACATTAACAGGGACTGGAGGTTGATCTCGTCCCGCTTACACTGAAGGTGTACTTTCCAGATGAGTTTTCGATCCAGGTAGATTCCTAGGTATTTAACGGGTTCGGAGTTGATGATGTTAGGTTTATATCCCTGGTCAACTTGAGCCGTTTTTGCAGCATTGAGCTCGATTTTCCAGGTCTGAGTCCATGCAACAATGTGTTTACAGCGGCTTGCAGGCGATCGACAGCGACATTATACGTAGTTCTCGTGCGGCGTTACAATAGCAGTATCATGAGCGAAAATGGGTAACATAGAATGCGGTGGTTGGGAGATATCAGCAGTATATATAAAATAGAGGAATGGCCCAATTACACTGCCCTGTCGGACACCGGCGCGGATAAGTTTGAGGCCAAAGGCACTGTCCCCATAGTGCTCTGAAAACCAGCGGTTAGTAAGGTAGGATTCTTAATCCAACTTCACTGCGTCAGCAAGCGTTTACATCAACCAAGTGGAACTTTCCGAAGTGAAATGCCTCGTATCTTTTAACAACGCGGGATTTACAATAACACTCAGACTTCTCAACAATAACTAATCAAGTACCTACATTGATCGTCAACAGACAAAAATTGGTGCAAGGTGTTTCAACATCTATGATGTTCCTTTAACATGGTAAGTAGACAAAATATCCTGACAATAAGTAAATATTTTGGAAGTCTCGCGTTCTGAAGGGGCTGAGATATGATTAATGATTGATAGATGTGCACTTTTAGACTAAATTTTCCCTTTCTTCGTTTCTTCCTTGTTCATGATTGGTAGCTGCTGGGAATCCTAAGGAGTGCCATTGGGATTGCTACCTTCGTTGATGTTTCTGGTTTGTTTGGATACAATAATTCTATATGTAGGCAATCATTCAAGTTTGTTTTCGTTAATCACAAAACATTTCCTCACAATGATCTTAGTTTTGCCTCAAACTGTAAATACGTAGAAAATAGAGCATTTCGCACAAGATGACAGAAGATCTAATGGAATGAAAATAATTTCTGCACAGAAATCATGCTAAAACAAATATTATATTCATTATATTTGGATAAACTGAAACAGTTGCGGTCAAACACAAACATCGTCCTGTCTCTAGTTATATTTTAAGCGACATGGCAAATCAGACTCACGCAAACGAGCTCAAGTCTGCACCTCAAGTTGTTACATGCTGTCGCGTGTCAGTGACAAACCAACATTGTGAACCATTTATGACACTTTCCCAACCAATATTGTTTTCATGAAAACCGAATTGTAAGTTCATTGCACACCGATATTTCCAACCCATCGAGCACGTATTACTCAGCCAAAATCATTACGTTTAATTTGATAATACACCTTTCACTCGGTATAATCGATTTGCGGACTCGGTACCACCGAACTTTCCTATAATTTTCGCACCACCGGCGTGTATCGCTGACTGCAACCAGTCATCCGATATGCTTAACGTATCCATACATATTATATCATGGCAAAAATGCTTTCCGTTTCTATTTAGCATTATTCATTTCTTCTTTTTCTCTCGCATCATTAACCAGCGAACAACTCTCTGGACTCCTGTATTCGTATATGAGATGTAATTTTTTATATACGAATAAGCTGCAGAGCGACAAAAACAACGAGGACCGCGGTCGAAAATAAAAATCATCTAATTGCTTCGCGCGAAACGAACAAACGATTTCACTTTCAAACGGCCCGACTAAATTAGTTTAGGCGATTCCGATTCTAATTCTTATTTCCATCTCCCAGCAGCTTCAAGGCTCGCAAATTGAAATCGCACGATTGGACAGGTGTAACGTCGAGTTCGCGAAAATCAAACACGTCCGCGATCCTAGATGCGATCGTAATCAGTCCAGAGATCAGCAACCACAGAAGATGAAAGAACGAATGCGTCACGACATCAGGTTTTGGCGATTTTTTCACGATTCTAAGTTTCAATAGCCAAGCAAGACACTTACTGATCCGCAAGAACAATAAATTTACTGTATCATCGCCGGATACGTAACGCAGTGGTCACTTTAACGGGAATCTGCCCACTCTTATAAAATTACTATTGTCTGTAGGTACATATAAGATTATCAATTGGAGAAAAACTATGATTTTGATGAACTCATGCATACACATTTCGTGTCAATTTTATTGGTCGGTAATTTGATTTTACGCGCTCTCGTATTTTTATTTCGTATGACTTATTTTCGGCCCCGACTAAACTCTTCAAGTACAAGCCCCGCAATAGCTGCATAACGATTTATTGGATGACTAATCTGAATGGCTCACCAGGTTTGTGATTCGATTTTAATTTCAGCTGATCATATTATGATTCAACGCTTCAGAAGTGACAAAAAGTTAACTAGACTGGAAAACCTGAATTAAGTGGGGTTTTTAAGGTCCTTTCGGAAATTTAATCAGATGTTGTATTTGGCTCTAATCTGGACAATTTTCTAATGAAAAATGATTAAAATTAAAGACTGATCGTAAGTTAAATGAAATAGTTAAAATCAGCGACCCAGTAAAGTTCCATTTCCATACTTGTATTTGACTTTTCAAGTTGAGTCAGTATTGACTAAGAAAAAAGGGTATAAATGTTATGTTCCAAAACAGGGTTGAATTAAGAATCTGGAGGAACATTCAAACACTGTCGACAAATAAACCCGTGAACGTCTCAACATCATCTTCGTTCCTAACCCTTTCTGAAATTTGATATAAAATTGAAAATTTCTCAAAAGCTCCACTCGAGAACAATTTTGCCTAATATAATGTACTCATCTTTTGTTCCAATATTTCAGTCCACCACCCAGAGAATCGTATCGAGAGGAGCTGACTTCCCCACGAATCTTTGGAGGTGGTATTTTTTGGCAAATTTGACCATTTCGTTGGCATTTTGGATTATCAAACGGAAAAACATTCCTACCTTCTCTCCGTGCCAACAAGGCTTGCGACGCCCCTGCCCCCTCCACTAAAGATTATTTCCACTTATGTCTAAACACTGAATGTAACCGGCGACCCCAACTGAAAAAGCCTGAGTGATTCACACCTAAG
The DNA here is from genome assembly GCA_031841125.1 of Acanthococcus lagerstroemiae. Classification (NCBI taxonomy): domain Eukaryota; kingdom Metazoa; phylum Arthropoda; class Insecta; order Hemiptera; family Eriococcidae; genus Acanthococcus; species Acanthococcus lagerstroemiae. The sequence goes on along the minus strand of CM063107.1, from coordinate 37,885,192 downwards.
AACGAGTTAGAAATCACTGGTCCAGATCCATAAATATTGCTCAGTAACACCTGAAAAGTCGATTGAGTCACGTGGTCGTGTATCCCGATTTTCATCCACCGGTTACTATACGAAGTTCTGGCAGTTCTGGCTTCTCTCGCCATCGGGTCTGGCAACATGCGGTCGTCCCTCATCCAGATCAGACAGACACGAACGGAAACTTCGAATCTGCTATACATGCGGCTTGATCGAAGAAAGTTAAAACCGTTTTACATATAGAAATTTGGCTGCGGGACAATCAAGCCGCATAGGTACACGAAACTGGTTCGAGCAGGTTGACCAATATTGCATTCGAGTGAATACGTACAGCGACTTTGATAAACGGAAGAATCGATTAAGCTGGCTCGCTTTCGCATCTCTCTTCACTTCTGAGCAACACTGCCTTACTCGGGCTTTCCTTTCTCGCTCGCTCTTGCTGAGGCCGCTCGCACCCGCTGCTCGGTCGGTTCGTTCATCTCCATGCACGCGTTTAGACCATGTCCAGTTCGCATCAATAATGTGGGGGACAACCTACGCGAAACTTGAATGGTTCTTCTTCCGGTACAACGACCTCGGTAGAAGAAGAAAACTGGTCCTATATCGCCTAATTCCGCATTTTACTTTCGTGCGCCGGTAACCAGTTATTTAACAATATTGTCTAACCGCGAGACGCGAATTATTATTTAAAAATCGACTGTATTACGCGTGCGAAGGTAATAAGCCGATAGGATATCACCCAACTATCGATAAATCAGATTTTTATTGTAGCGAGCGCGCAATTCGACAAGTTACTACAGTGAACCACTTCATCTGGTACCAAAGATATGGTAATCAAAGTGACCTATTCCGTTATTTTCAAGTATCTCGAGAACCGTGAAAATATTTTCAAACAAAAATCCTTCCAGACTGGATTCCTGAAAAAAGAGGGCTCTATAGCTCTTTGGTATTTATCCCGGGAACTTCAGAAATGGCGGTTTAAAGAAAATTTCCAAGCACTTCATTCCAACACAGGTCCTGAGAACAGTAGCTGTTCATCTCGTGTCCACATTTCGTGCACGAAATTCTGAGCTCAGAAAGGATTGAAATTTTTAATTCGGCCAATTCTCTATCTCCTTAGCTCTCCAACTGTGGCACTTTTCCAATCCCCTGACCCCATCAGCCTCGGATACCGTGCGACTGAAACTATGATTTTTGATGCTTCACTGGTTTGGAAATGGTTATTATGATGAATGTTCTCAAGTTTATGCGGGTACAAAAAAAGGGGGGGGGGCTCGACTCAAAACTGGACGAAAAATAGAGCAAAGGTATTAAGATTTCCAAAATCGGTAAATTAGCTTTTGATGACTTTTATACTGAATTTTGATAATTAGAGTTAAGGGCGGGTAGGATCGAAAAAATCGAGAAGTACAAGCCGTCAGCTCTTGACTTTTAAGGACGACTCAACTGACTTTTGATGCCAGTTTTTGACCCTAAGTTGAAGACCGCAGCACTGGAGGTGTGGAATCAGGGTCGAGAATATTGTAAAAGAGTGTCGTATATAGAGTTTTTAATCACTGTCCTCCATTTTTGATGCCATTTCAATTTCACTTTGTTAACTATAGCCGAGTAAAGGAGGAGGAGCTGAAAGTTGAAAAAGCGAAAAAAATCCAATAGCCTATGATGACTCTTGAATTTCGGGGATCGTCTTTTCGATGCCATTTAACTCCAAAGTTTAAAGCTGATACCGACGGCGGAGGTACTTAACTTTCTTAAAATATCCCCCAGCCAATGGTAGTCTGTTTTTCCGATATGCCATATCTGTTGGTCTATCTCTATCTAACTGTTTGACAGTTCGGGGTTCAGGATTTCTCCTAACGGATTGGATGGAGGGGATGGCGGAATACAAGTTTTTAGATTGTCGAGAGAAGAGATGCGTTCACTAAGCCATCAATTTATGCTACTATTTACGCTAAGTTGAGTTGCAATTTTCCATTCTCCTCGGGTTATGAGTTCGATCCTTCTAAGTTTTCTTTTCTATTACTCACGGTCCTCATTTTTCGCATTTTATACTACCGGGTGAATTGATTTTCGGTAGTAAGGGTTCCTCATATTATTTTAGTCAGTGAGACGCAAGATACATGAATATAAAGGTGGTTCCCCCTATAGAGAAAGCAGGAGAGCAGGAGAGAATGTTCACTAGGAATGAAGAGCTATATCAGCAGTTCTCTAATTTTCTGGGTCACCAACCAAAATTTTTGCGAGCTCTAGGATGAAAATAAGATATTTCATTACAGAAATATAACTGTGAAAAATTTATATTCTAGTAGAGGAGAGGAAGGATGTTTTGGATAAGGTCAGGTTTTGGACAGTCGATTTTCTAACTATTTACACTGACTCGAAATCAATAATTCTTGGATTGTATATTGGCAACACTGATAACTAAATATTACATAAATATAAAAATTTACCGAGATCACGTTGATCCAGGAGAAGAAATAGAAGTGTTTTTCTTAAGAAAAATAATTGGCTTTGTGGTTTATAAAATTAGGAATCTTTTGGCTATGAAATTGTACAAGTCTTTAAATTGGTCACCAGATAGAGCAGACATTCCAGAATACATTGCAAGTGTGTTTGTAGTGGAATGAGTCTCCTATTATTTTTCGGTAATTTAAAAAAAACAAAGTGGCTAAAAGGATGTCTTGGACAGTGAAACAAGGGGGTATAGTCTGGTTTATAGCATCCGTAAGATTGGAAAATTGTTGTTTGAATTATTTAATTGTATTTCAATGTGTAAACGAACATTAGACGTACATATATGGTAATGAACATGCTAATTTTCTTTTCACTTAATAATAATTATTTCATTTATGAAGATACTGACTCCAATGAAAAGTACTTACTTAATAACTTTTGGGGTATGTTTTTGCTTTGCTTTTTCAGAATATTTGCTTATTTCAAGTGTGTCCAAAACTTCCCCCAGTACTTTCGAAAACCTCCTGCTAAGGTGGACGTCTGGGGCAAAAAACCAAGAAATTGAAATATTAATTTCTCCGAATATACTCGATAAAAAAATGTATGTTTACACCGTATAGGTACAAAAATCACCTCTTCACGACCATGTAATCATTCTTCTCCTTGGACGCATAATTTAGGTTAAATATTGAAAAATCTGATCTCAGTTATCACCTCTAAGAAAAAAAATTCCTACTTTTTTTGCAGAGTGCTGACTTTTTAAAAACACTGGTGAAGGGTGACACCCCCTCCCCTCTACCTCAGTCACTGCGGTTCTGACCTCAATATGTAAAGAAATAAAATACTTCAAAATCTGCGGGTAGATTCATTTTATGAGCATTTACATAGCACAGTTGTATATTTGACTCTCAATCTGGAACCCCGTCGAACTAAAAGTTTTGCCGCCCAGAGAGCTTCTCGATCTTCCATCATATGGCTAATTCACCTCCACACCCCCCCCCCCATACTAAGTGAATTCGGTATAGGTGCGTACGCCCCGAATGATGAAAACTGAACAGCCAACTAGTCACCCCAGGCAACTAAATGACTACTCAGTTTCACCGACGAACAAAGCAGTAATTAGGTCTAGTAAATTAACTAAATGGCAATTCTGTGTCTCACATAACCAACGAACAGACCTGTTGACTTCTGGCAGTTCAGTCTATAAATGCAATCGATTTAAAAACAAAAGACAACTCAGTGGCAAATAAAAAGGGTTGAGTTTGCGGCAACTAATAGGTTAAGCAACGCAACGGGACTGTAGAAGGAGCGGGGCTCTGTTTCCGGAATATATTACACTCTGGAACACTCGAAATCCTCTCTTTCCAACATGACTGACTTCTGCTGGACCTGTGAACAACCCAAGACCTGCAGATCGACATGCACTAGGCAAACTATTTTGAGGGGAACAAAACGATTATTAAAATCTACATAGCACAACACTTTCAGCATAGAATGGCCCTACGCCAGTTTCATGTTCATCTCAAGCAAACGCGTGAAAGGAATTCCTTCAGTTACCTATACCTAATATTTATTAAAAATTAATCAGCGATAAAAATACTCCAATAAAGGTAAACAAGCGTCATCTCAATATTATCGCGAATACTCATTGATAGGCAGCGCGCTCGTGACTAAGATTATAGTACTGCAAGAAAAAAATTTCAACAGCCTTGGTACACCTGCAATTCTATTATATTCTCTGCCTTTACTCTCTTAACTACTCTGACTCATGTCATTAATACGTATCCGTATTCGGCGGACATTTTTGCCGTCTTCACCATCAGCCCGGTATATTGGTCACGCCGAATAAAGGGAATCCAGCAGCGAACGTCGAATCATCTACAGGTAACATGGAGTTCACAGGTCTACACGTCATCTCGAACCGTTCTCTATTCTAGGATTTCATTCTTACTCAACCCGCGAGTGATTCACCTTTCAACGTAATCTATAAGGTAGCGCACCGGAGAAAGGCGATTCTCGATTCTCGAGTTTTTCACCGGCCTTCCTTAAATCGAATTACCTCTGAGTTCAACCGGTTGCCAGGTTAGTATTGAAGCAAACTAGCCGCGTATTACAAGCTTGCGCGCTTTCCGCCGTTCACATCGAATACAGGGGCGTAACCAGAAATGAATTGGAGGGGAGACGGACGAAGCGGGACCATAGAAATTTTGAAGGCATATTTCCCGTGCTCGGGTAAGGGTATGTGTGGGGAAGAGGTCGAGGGAGTTTTCCTGAGAAGCCGCTCTGAGTATTTTCAGGAAAAGTCGTCCTGACCCACTGGTTACACCCCTGATCGAATATCGGAGAGAAATAAATAAAAGCAAAGACCGACGGAAGGGTGAGGGCAGACACGGAGAAAAAGTACTGAAAAGTTTCTGACCTGCGGGCGTCCGTTCGGATAGAAAATTCTAGAGGGCCGCAGCACCGTAAACGTGCAAAACTGAGTCGGAATTCGTTTACCGAAATGCACCGGCAGCGGCAGAAACTGCGGTTGCGCCGGCGAGAACACGTTGCAACCGGTTACGTCTGTAAAACTACCGTTAGCGTAAAGTCCGCGCATTTTTATCATTATTCCGAAACTCAAGCGAGCAGAGCATGCGCGCCAACAAATTCGATTACATATCGAAAATATTCATTTTAAATGCGAAATTCTCTACAATACACTCGATCCAAGAATTCGAATCATGGCGGGCGTTTCTGAAACAAAAATAACCGACACGATAATGTTTCGCGCAAACACTTCACCGTAAATATAAACCCGAATTATGACGTCACCCCAAGTACAGACAATTAAAATGGGGAAAAGAACCAGGTAACACAGTTTAGAAAAATATCTTATAAATTTACTCATCGTCAGTCTGGCTAAGACTGACGGGAAAATTTGTCAAGTTGAATTCCCGAATACTAATTTGAGTGACCTATGTACCAACCGCAGAATTTACTGCATTGTCAATACCAAGAAAAGCTGAAGCCTGCGTCGTTACACAGCACAATTTACTAAATTATTTCCTAATATCTGCCCCCTCCACCCTAATATAAACGAAAAACTCGTCAAGGGTAATCTAGTAGTTAAAAAAGAAGAGATATGTCTGAGATGCTAAAATTTATTCACGACCGGAGATAATAAAAATGTTAGGACTGTGGGACGGTTATCGCATGTGGACAGTGCTACTGCACTAGCGCAACTTTTCGGTTTTTGTGACTCAGTTCGAAGCTAATTACTCCAAGATGTTATTCGTGCACATTACGGAGACCAGTTTTAGTTACTTTTTTTTTCCATTTAAAGAAACACTTGTTTTGCGGACACACGGTTCTGACTTTTTTTTTTTATTGCCTGACCCCATGGCCCAAAGATTTTAGAAGATTATTCGATTAACAAGTTTATAATACCACTCACGACATTTTAATACTCTACCTCGAAGTCAGGGACATCCACATCCAGGGGCAGAAAATCAGTATTCACTCAAAATTATGTTCTTGGTAATAAAAAGCACCGTAAAATGATTAGAACAGAATTCAGACAGAGACAATGGTTACTTTTTTGGTTTCGAATTATTGATAGTTTCATCCTTGGCAGATGGAGAATCAGAACTACAGCCTCGCACCCCAAATTAGCAGGCTGCAAAGCCATAGCCTAGAGGAAATAGTAGATCTAGAGATTTAAGGCCAGGCAGTGGAACATTTTCCGAGTGGGTCACTGACCACATTCGTCCAAATTGGTCTCAGGGCTCGGGAAGACGCAGAGAACCACTAAGACTTTAGGTTTTCTTTGATCTATGTTACTTACAACTTTCTAACGGTGTTAAGATCGTATTAAGACTCATTTAAGACAAGTTCAGGCTCTTTTGGACTCCGTTCAGAATCTTCCAGTTTTAATGAAGACTATTGGGGATCGTTAGGATTATGTAAGGACTCGTAAATACTCGTTAAAATTGTACCAAGACTCCACAAGAGTCTTCAAGATTTTGTTTTACTGCTATTTTAGAACTTGAAACCTTGGTAGAGCAGTAAGATTTGCTGTCAAACTTATGAAAACTCGTTCAAAATCTTTAATACAAATAAGGCTCTAATTCGCCTCCGTCAGAGTTGTTAAAGCTATGCTCAGATTCATGATGACTGACAAGACTCGTCAGGACTACTTTTGAACCAACTGCGACCATTAAGATCCATTAAATTCGGTGTAGATGCCTTCAAGTATGTCCGCACCAGTAATGGCAGTGAGATGGGCAAAAGGAGCAAGTGCCACCTTTAAGAAATTTAGGGAGAATTGCACTAAAAATTCGTCAATACAAAGCGTCAGTATAAAAACGAAAGAGGCAGAGCTATTTGTATCCTTCCCCTCCACACAAAGGTACAATAAAAAGAAACTTCTTTTTCTTTTATAATTTAATCAGAATTTTTTTCCATCCTCAACGTACTTCCCAGGGGAAAAACAGATTGCCACCACTAACTGGTTCTATCTGAGTACAAACTAAAGAATTTTCACCATAAAAAATGAGAATTTCACTTCTTCTCCTCCCTAGGCAGACAGACTTTATCCTTGTTTTTCCACAATGCAATAATAAAGAATAATGATCTTATCACTCGGGAACAACTGTCTTTCGATGTCTGAAAAATCAAAAAGATTTCTTTTCTCTTTTTCTCCGCTAGAAAAGATAAACGAGAATTCATGTACTCTGAAAAACAAACATTACCGCTTCTCCTTCCAAGTTTTCCCTTTTTGGTTGAACAAAATAACTTTTCTCCTTTCACCGAGACATGATGAAAAGAAAACTGTGTCCTTTCTTCCGGGGGAGGGGGGGGGGGAACTAAAATACTTTTGTAAAGATTAGGGCAAAAAAATAATGCCAAGAAAAAATAAATCGTCGGTTCGAGAAGAAAAAGCCAAAGCGAAGGGGGAAGGGGGTTAATACCATAATTTCCTATTGGTGAAATTTAACGCGAATATCAGGAAAATCTAAATTCCGACTCCTAGTCGGAAAAATTAGGTGACAAAGATCTTCGTTTTGCGCTTGTCATGTGAAATTTGAAAGCCTAAATATTTCAGTTGTGTTTATCATTGGAAAATTCTGGAACCCAGGTGGGAAAATTGAGAAGCTAAATTTCTTTTGCTTATCACCTAAAATTTGTAGAATTTTAGTCTTATTTCTAAAGCCCACAGCCCTCCCCCTTCCAACATGGTCTTCACTGACCTTGAAGGAAAGATGGTCCTTTCCTCTTTCATATCAAAGTTACCTCGATTCTAGTCACAATAATCCAAAGAAAATGTTTTCACTCGTGATTTTTTGCTACAGGAAACTTTTCAACTGGATTTTCATGACCAATTATTTTATCTCTGTCGCAGATGTCTCCAACTATGCCATGGTACAGATCGCGTCGATGTCGAATTACTACTAAATTTTTTATTTTACTTTTACGAACGAACTAATATCCATCGACGTATTCGACGCCGAAAATTTCAGATGAATGAAAGGAAAGGTGTATTTTGAGAAATTTCCGCGGAAACACATGATAACTTGTCTGAATATGTCACTAAAGTGATAACCTTGTACAACCATTCGCGAATGAGATATGGCGCTAGAATAACCTGTTCAAGGAACAAATTTGCTCCGACTTTCTAACCTTGGGGGCAATCTGCCAGAGCTTCGGAACACAGAAAAGCACCAACTTCCGCTCGTTGATTTCCCGCGCTGGGCTATAAAATGAAACCAAAAACAGCGGGTGCGAGCACTACGCTACAGGCAGTTAAGTATTCCTGAACAATATCACTCAATTAAGGGCAACCATTACATTTTATTGATTTTTTTTTCATGGAAATATGTACAGAATTTAGATAATGTGGAGAACAAATTAGCGACATAGATATTTTTGAAAACCCTCATCTAAAAGCCAAAATAGCCAGCGATGCCGGAAGTTTTTTCGAGGGGGGAGGGGGTACAAAACAAGTACTTGAAATTTAGGCCCGCAAACTTAAAAAAATGCTTTAAACTTGTCTCGAAAATGAAGATAATCAGCGGAAAATGAGCTAAAATCTAGTAAATTTTCAAAAATCTCTTAAATCTTGTCTCTGAACCTTCAAATTTTTCCAATTTTTAGAAGGACAAATAATACTTTTCCCCCTCATTGTTTGGGTTGGCACAATGTATCCTTATACACCCTCCCGCTCTGACACCACATGAAATTGCATGGAAATTGTGAAGAAAAAAAAAGAAAAAAAAAGAGCTATTGATCAGTATTGCATAAAATTTTTTCACGCTCTCTTGCAGAATTTAGTAAATACAATGTAGCGTTTCTCCCAAACTCGCAGATAATGTCGGACACAGTTGTGAATATATACGGCATCGACAGGCGATTAAATATATAAGGCTATGAATATATTAGACAGATTATTTAATCGAGAAAATTTTATGTGGACTTAGAATTTGTGGTACCTCATCCCTCGCTCACGCGTTTGCTCAGTGCTGGCGAATTCTCGCTAGGGATATAAGGGCAAGCGCGCATGTAGCCAAGCCAGTAACATAAGCGAATATTCACTCTGAGTTAACTGGCTGCCCAGCAACCAAAGTGTCAGGAATAGGCATCACAGAGGAATGCCAAGCCTACATAAATATATAGAATGTAACATAGCCCTTCTTAACCCTATTCTGACGCAGGCCCATTTGGGGCGTTTCCGAGATAGGAGGTGCGGTGTCCCGGGGCTAATTTAGCATGCGTGCATCGCACGCCCCTCTATCATCGATAGCCCGTCTTAAGCCTGTAACATAAGCGAATATTCACTCTGCGAGTTAACTGGCTGCCCAGCAACCGAAGTGAGGAACAGGCACCACAGAGGGGTGCCAATCTTACAAAAATATATACGAAGTAACACAGCCCTTCTTTTAGACTCACATCACATAGTCGGGGAGGGTGGAGTATTGCCCCGTCTCAGCTTATGGTTCACCCCCTCTCACCAATAGAATCCTTTTTTACGGCTCGCCTTCTCTTTATTTATTCATTTAGTTATTGCGTTTTAGAGGCGGAACTTGCAATTTTACACCAAGAACCTAGCCCCTGGTGAAATGGTTACACTACAGGCCTGACTTAAATTCTGATGGCCTACGTAGAATTGTACACAAACTGTTCTCGGAATCCACTCAAACTACTGTAAGAATGCCGATCGAAAACAGTTCTCGTAACTCTCAACAGCGGACACTTGATTCGTCTCAAGCTGCCTACACTCAACTGTTCAGCTGTCGGATGCTGGCACCTTCGGAATGAAGAATTGCCGGTGCCGTTCGTGTTTCGCTTGTCGGCCATCGCTACCTAACCTACATAAATATTACGTATAGGCGACAAAACTATCTACCGACTTTCGGAGACATTCGCTTCTTACGATTACGCAACTCTTTCACAGCTCTGGGACGCCGGACGACAGAGGACAGAGGTCGTCATCTCACAATATCGAGTCGGACGAGGCGAAATGGCAATCACTCGATCGGCGGGACCAAAATTATTTCAACGAAAGTGAGCCACGTTCATCGGTTTCCTCTTTCGGAGGGATCATCAACACCAAATCAGATCAGACGGAGTGGCGCGCGCTTCCGACTGACCTTTCAAACTTAACAATACTGAGAACTTTTTTTTTTCCAACGACAAGCCTTATCTTACTTATAAATCTCGAGAATCCGCTGGCATTAGGAAAAGGAAGAAACGGAGACGGTGGCGCGGCGCACACGCGTGCCCGCTCCGTCCCGCTCTTCCATCCTCTCGTACCTCATTAGCAAACGAAAAATGTACAAAACACTCCATGTCCAGCGTTTTGAAGGTCATGTGTGCATACACTGGCACAGGTACACCGTGACATGACTAATTACCGGGAACAGAGGTTGCGAAAAAAATAAATAAATGTGGAAGAAAAAAAAAACGAAACGAGGCGGCGATAGAAACGCTTCGAATTGCGCGCACAACCGTGTATTGTTAGTCGCATATCAATCGCGAACGTTTATATATAGACGTTACCCATGCTCATCGCATCTTGAGTACACACAGTTTGAGCTGAGATTAAGTACACGGAAAATGGACGCACATAGAGACACGTACGCGGCAGCCAAGGGCGAGAAAATGGAGGCGAATTAAAATTCTCGGTGAGGTTCGCCGTCGTTTCAAAATTATACCTGTGCGCCTTCAAGGCGAGAATGGAAACGGAAAATTTTCAATCGTTGACACGTTTTCGAAAACAAACACCATCGTCCATCGATGGGTGTTTGCGGCAGGCGTGAAAACGGTACGGCGCAAATACGAGTGAAGTCGCCGAGATCTGCTAGTTATTGTCGACGTTCACAGACCAACTTATGTACTTATTAGCATTCTCGACTTACATAGTGAAAAACACGTGCGCGGAAATGCGTATTAAGTTGAGATGTTATTTTCGAAGAACGAATGCTTCGAGACACATCATTGAGGCGTATCAAGGCCTTGGCATGTAGCTGCGAATACGAGAAAACCCGAGCCCGAGGGGACGAAAATTCTGCGTTCCATGGAATGGATTTGGCGGAGGCTTTCGGGAAGGTGATATACTCGAACCAGTGATACGAGATCTCAAATTCCTCCATCTATAATGTCGAACGTCAGAGAAATTGATTGATTAATAGACTCACGGCCTAATCAACGCCTCATGAATACTAATCAAAATATACGAGAATGCACAACCGAATCGTTTGCCTAATCAAACCGAACTCGCAAATCTATGAGGAAGTCGAAGCTTCGCTCGAAAAGTTCGCTCGCGAATCTTCTTCGCCTTTTTGTGGTCGAAGATGGCACAGACGGTAAATTTGTCAATTCAACCACAGGCCACGCGCTTTAGTTCGACCCCCTACTTCAGTCTGGATGTAGGCAAAACTGATGAGCTCTAACTGAGTTACTGAGTTCATTACCACTATCACAACTGAGAATTTAACTCACTTCAGAAATGAATTACCGAGTTAACTCTTTTTTCAGCGCATTTACAGGTTGAACTCCAACTTAGATATCTTCAACTTACTTAACTCAATTCCACACCAACTCATTTTAAATTCATCAACTCAACTCATCTTCAACTCATCAACTCTTTTCAATTAATTACCTCATTTTTAAGGTCGGTTACAAGTAGCCCAGCCTATTGCAATCGTTTTTGTATTTTTCTCCAGTATGCCCCTTAATCTCCATCACAGTTCAGTGTTCAGTAATGTAATTTCAAATGTGTGTGATCTGAATCACACTAGTTCCTAGGGACGTAACGAACAGTTTTTCCTTGGGCGCGGGAGAAGAGGTAAAAATTTGAGACTTAACTCAAAATTCTCAAGTATCAAAGAAAAAAGAAACAACCGTTTGACCTGTTGGATTTTTCCAACTGACTCGACTCAAAATTCCCAAGTATCAAAGCAAAAGAAGAAAAACCTTTTAACTTGTTAGGTTTTTCCAACTCGCCAGACTGAAATGGTAAATTTTCCCAGCTGCTGAGTTTAAAATTCTTACAGCGGGGGTACGTTGCTTCCCCTACCCCCCTATCGGTATGTTCCGGGTAATTCAGTTCAGTGGCATCTTATTTTCGAGAAATAATTTCGATTCTATTCTTATTCTTCAGTTATTGCATTGTTATTATTGGAGATTAGAGTACCATTACTGTTGGAAAAGATTTTGAAAATTAAGGAAAACTCTTCACTGGATTTAGAAGAGATAAGTTAAGCTGCTCGCTAATGTATAAAATGAATTCTCAGTATGATAAGTGTACATTCGTTTTAATCGAGCCATATTTCTGAGGTACTCTTATCATTAAATTTTCCAAGGAATAATGTGATGTTAATTAAATTTCATAAATACGATAAAGGTATTAATAGTAATTTTGGTACTCTGTGTAAGGTTTCGATCAGTGAAGCCTCAGTGTTCTAGCTGTCTTTGAAACAACGCCGTTGCCCTTTGTGGCGATTATGCGAATGTGCGACGCAGCAAATGAACTAATTGCAAATCAACTGAACAAGAACAGGATAAAACCTTACTACATGACGTACAGAGAGTTTGTAAATGTAGATCAGAACGCTAGAAGCAGAATCGTATGTATTACAAGAAGCATCGAGGAGAAATACTACAACAGAGACTCCAAATTTAGCTAGCAAAAGCGTGAATATATAAGCAATTTGAAATCCAATTTTGGAGCCTGCTACTGAATATCGCGAAGTTGTTTTTCTGTTTTTTGGTCATTCTATCTTAATGCCTTACGTAGTTATGACAACAAAAATGTACTTCCGAAGTTTTCAAAACTGAATACCAGTTACATACCTAGTATTGATAGCATTGGTGATAATCTTGGTTATGCCTATTCAAATTGTAAACTTTGTGCGAATCAAAATAAAATTTCTTCTTTGTCTTTAGCGTATTAAAAATTACAATTTCCTAAAAGATGCCACCTGAATTGGTTGGCATTGATTGCAGAGTGCCTTCCTGTTGTTGATAAGAATGATAGAGCTGCGCGATTGCAGTCTGCAGCTTCGCAATTTGAAGGTACTGCCGTTGCGGACCCTCTTCGAGTAGCAAAGTTACTTGTCAACCAAAGCCGTACCCAGGATGTAAGTAAAGGGGTGTTTTACGATTAAGATACATTTTTCTTTGGGGGCGGGGGGGGGGCTACAAATACCTTAAATTTATCCAAATGCCCGCATGTATATGACGAAAATTTCAACATTTTTTGAAACTCATTTTTATACTTTTTACAAAAAATGACAGATCCACCCTCCTCTCCGTCTCAATCCATTGTTTTTCATGTTTTTTGGCCAATGGGGAGGAAGGGGTCGGTACGGCCCTGTTGTTAACTCATCAACTCTTTTCAATTCATGGACTCATTTTCAACTCAACAACTCAGTCCAACTCATCTTCAACTCACTTCAACTCACTTTAACTCATCGATTCATTAAAATTCATCAACTCAATTCAACTGAACTTCAACTCACTGTAACTCAACAACTCATTTTGAACCCATCAATTTATTTTGAATTCATCAATTCACTTCAACTCATCAACTCATTTTGAACCCATCAATTTATTTTGAATGCATCAATTATTCACTTCAACTCATCAACTCATTTTGAACCCATCAATTTATTTTGAATGCATCAATTCACTTCAACTCATCAACTCATTTTCAACACATTTCCCCTTATCAACACACTTCGAATTCATGAACTCAGTCCACCTCATCATGCACATTCTTCGACTTATACCGGGTGATGAACGAGAAGTCGCACCATAGGCAAACATGTAGTAACATGCAACGTGTACGTAATGCATGTAGCGGAGATTGTGTTATCGTGTCGGCGCCGCTGCACCTTATCACATGTTGGCCCTATGGTGCGGCTTCTCGTTCATCACCCTGTATATCAACTCGTGTTCAATACATTCCAAGCCAACTCATTTTGAACCCATCAGTTCAGTTCAGAGAGCCTAAGACAAGACGGAAAATGTATTTAATGTCCAATCAAGAACGGTTAAGTAATTTCTCAATTGCAATTTTCAATTCACTTGGTGCGCTTATTATTCATCAATTCATTTTGTGAGTTGGTAACGAATCAAATTCATTCAATGAATTAACATTATTTAAATATTTATAACACATCAATCTCGTTTAGTGAATTTTGTGATTTTGTAACTCATCAAACTCATTTGATAAATTAGGTAACTTATTTGTCTTATTGTGAATTTATATCCCTTCAACTCAGCGAGTTAACTCTTCGACTGAATGAGTTATTTAAATATTTATACGTAGAGCCAACTCTTGGAAACGAATTTTGCCCACATCAGCTCTTAGTCAGGACTGGGTGGCAAAATTAGAAGGGGAAAAGTTAGTAGCCTACGTGTACAAAGTATTGGTGCAGTAGAGCTTTGACAAGGGAAGTTATATGGAAGTACGATTCCTGGGCCACTTAACCCAAAAGTGGAGTGGAGGTGTAGGGGCCAGGGTCTAGGTCCTTCTGAACCCTCCGGGAAACACCCAAAAGAATTCTATTTTCTTTTTAAATCCCTTCTTTCTAGAAAAGTGAATATTTTGAGTTAACCTGTCCCCCAACATATTACGTACCCATTATCTTTAACTTGAGCCAGGTTTCATTTATGAAAGTGTCACACAGGATAAAGAAATGCCGAAGCCATCCCAAATTTTGGGCAAATGAAGAATTTTCACTTATTCAAAGGTCACTGATCCAAGTTCTACAGCTCCCTCTCCGCTGATCTCACACCTTAACATCTCGCGGAGGGGCAGTAGAAAGTAACTTCATCTACTGTCAGTTAGAAGCTAACCATACTGTTGCACATTTTATATCTATTTTGTATTTTACAAAAATGTTGATCTCTGATCCTCTGACCCTTCGCAATTCCCCCATCCCCTCACTTCTCGAGATTATATGTATAGGGGCAGCAATACTTCGATCTTTTGTCAGTAAACAGCTCCCAGTACACATAGCACTGAATATTTCGTATTCACTTTGTATTTTACACGCGTTTTGATTTTTGATGCTTCCATCTGCCACGGCCCTATCCGCTCACACCCCAGAATCAAGTAGAAGGCATGAAATTACAAAGCTAAACGTGACACTAAAAATTTGATATCCATTATACATTCCAAAGAAATGTTATCCTCTTTGATCCTTCCACTCGTCGTGATTCTCTCAATTTCCGAAATTGAGTCGAATATTTCTGAAACTGAATCCAGTGACCCGAAAGCTCAGCATCGAAGGTTGACTTAATATAATGGTCGCGACACTTATTTATCTGTCTTTTGTTATGTTTTATCCCGTGACTTATATCTGATAATAGGGAGACGTAATGGAAGCTGAAATTAGGGTACGTTATCCAAAATAATCAAATTAAAATCAGGTTGAAAAAGACTGGGAAGTGCTGGGAGGTCAAAATATGTTTTCAATTGGAAGTGGAGTTTCCGACATGCTAGTCGACTGTAATTGAATTTGTGAGCTGGAATTTTTATGGTGAGTTTTTGCAACTGTAATATGGTTTGGGTTCGAACATGGGCTCAACTGATCCATTGGGTTGGGAGCTAGAGGTACACTAAGTGAGTGCAGCGAGCTTTAAAAACATTTCATCTCGTAAAATGTAAGCCCTATGGAAATTTTCACGACAGAGTACTACTACAGGGTGTCTAACAAATTTGAAAATTAAAAATACTGGACTTTTATTGGATTTTCATTGGACTCTTTTCGGGCTTTTTATATGCGCAAAAACTAAGTTTGAAAGACCCATCATAGTGATCGAAGTTGAGTTTTCGACAACACTACATTATTATTATTCCTAACTTTTCAATTTTTATTAAACCTATATTAAAATTATTGAATTTTTTTTAGGCTTATTGGCCTGGCAGACACTCTGCTCTATTTTTTAGAACTCTACAGATTTGGCAATAAATTTTTTCAAACTAGAATCAATGGCTGATAAGACTTTTGAGTTAGGTACACGGGGCTTCAACAATATTTGCTAGGTGAAATATTCTAGTATACTCGCAGATGGCAGTATTCCAGGAAGCTATATGTTCTTTTTACTCGTAAATTTGTAGGTCGGGTAATTTCCATTTCATGTCAAATGGCCTTCCATGAGCGGAAGAGTGCTAATATTTTACACAAAATTACTCATTTTATGCTGGTAGTAGACAAAATGCACTCGTATTATGTATGCGGGATTTTCAGGACTGGCAATGTATGCAGAGCGTAGGAATGCCTACGAAATAAAAGTCGAAATCGAAGAGCGCACATTAATTAAAACTGGCGAATACAGACTGAAGTTGGAACGTCTGACGGTTTGGAGAATAGCGAACTTTGAGATTTATTTGTACGGGGGAAAATGGAATGAACGAAGGACACAGGATCGACAGTACGTGAATTGTAATGATCAGCCATGAAAAGATGACAGGAGACTGAAGAACTTTAAGTAAGTACGAAAAATTTACCTATTCTCATGACTTGACCAAACACGATTGGAAAGAAAGGACGGAAACAAAAGGCGAGGAAAGGGCAGTTTTTCAAGAAAAGAGGATCAGACTGTATGCGGCTAGGGCAGATAAAAGATCACTAAAAAAACGAGAGGATCTGACCAATTCGAGCTATGTACAAAACATACAGACGGGGACGGAGATACCGCATGTGTATAGCACATTTCCGCTATCCATTTCGCCTCATGACCTAATGGTAAGAGCTATCCTTATCAGAAAGAACAGATAAAAAACTTAGATGCACTTCTGTGCCAGCAAAATATCCTAAACAGAACAGAATGATTCCTCTCTGTCTCGTGAGTCCGGGAGCGGATCCTCTGTCGAGACAATGGAAACCTCTTCGCGGATAGTTACGAGTTCTGAGTTCCACCTCTGGTCTTCGAAATCGAAGTGCTGCGGGCGCGTCTGGCAGCCTCCCCAGCGCATTTTGTCTGTTTCGAAATACTGCTGGTACGCAGGTTGAACAGTTCATCGACGTGAAATGATGGAGCACGCAGATAGCCCGCACCAGAGCAGGGTATGCATTTCGTATTAAACGCATTCCCGAAGTGGTCGGCGATAGAACCTAATCCCAACACTGTATCTCGTATTTCTAGCCCAACGAGTTCATTGATGAAATAATTATGTCGAAATCAGATCTGCCAAAGATTCGCTTTTCACGCGCTGTGCTGTACAGCGAACACCTGTTCGCCTTCAAACGATAATTATATTCGTGTGGATCGCCGTCAAATTCCACCCAACTTTTAGCTGTTGCTTAGCCAACTTTCAGCCTATACTATGTGTCCAGCCGAGTCGTTTTCTACATTCACAATACAAAGAGGAAGCGGGGCGACACGCGTTCATAAATCATGATGGAAAAATGGCGAAAACATTCGAATAAAATGCGAATTTATGTGGAATTTCATATTCATTGGCCCACGCCCTGGTGCACAACCTACGAGTACCTTGACTTACAATATTAAAAGGTTGATCAGAATATTCTCGAAGGGAGGTACACAAGTTACACAGAAGCGGGGTCCATTCACTTACGGGCGACATGCCAAAATGGGAAACATGAAAAAAGCTCTTTCCATACAACAAAAATTGTTTCACTAACATAAGACAGAGACTTGAGATCGAACGCGCAAAGCGATGTAAGGCACTGAACTTCTTTGAGGTTAAACTGTCAGCACACTGAGATGTACATGAACGAAGAAAGCTTTTCTTCGTACGATTTCGTCGATCGAACTGGTACGATCTGCTCTTCATTTCAGAAGGTGAAATTAAAGAAATGTTACTTATTAATCGAAATTTCTTCGGCAGATACCTGCACACCATCTCGTCCGTTTTCTGAAGGATACCAGGAGCGCTCACGGCCGCGGAGAGAAATCTGTGGCCGGGGAAAATTCTTTATGGAGAGCTTCATGTAGGACTAAAATTGAAGATGTACCCACGCGGCCCCTACCAACAAAGCACCCAAAAGGTAGGGTCTGGAGAGAAAAAATTCCAAGTCAGGCATTGCCTTTATTGCAGCAAAATACGTAGGACAAATATTAGCAAGTGAAGCGAGCGAAAAATTGTTCGTTTTCTTGGTTAATTTTATTCAAGGAAAGACTAGTTTGCCTTATTTTCAATGGTTTTTACTAATAATTCATATTTCCGGGCTCCTTCGCGGAGAAAGGTCTCCTGCCAAGCATTTCCCGTTGCCTCCAACTTTCGTTCGACCTAGAGGTCCTCTTGTATCATACACTACCCACTCAGAAACAATCGAGAGTAGGAAATACATTTTTTTTTCTCAAAATGTTCGCGTAAACCCGTTCAGACTCTTCTTCACGAGTCTTTGAGGCTTGACTCTTACTGGTTTGGTCAGAACACATTAGAGGACTCATCAAGACCTTTCAGACTCAACTGAGACTTCAGATTGTTCAAGATTCTTCAATCCCAAACGTGTTTGGACCACAGAAGCCTTAAATCAAATTTCAACAAATTCATTCGTCAAGACCCATCCAAACTATTACAGATTTTTGATTTCACTCAATTCACACTTGTTTAAGGTTCCTTAAGACTCCCCAAGACTTGCTCAGAACCTTTGTAGACAATATGAAGACTGCAAACCATTCAAAACCTCACTTACACTCTTCCCGGCTATTCTTGACTTATTTGAAAGCCTGAAAAATCTTATACATGATCAAGACTCTTCCAAATTTGCTGAAGTCTCTAAAACCCTTCCGCAGCCTCCATTAAAACTTTCAGAGATTTATCTAGACTTGTTACTGGTTCAGGAATTATCAAAACTATTACAGACCCAGGAACGGAAGGCTCAGAGAAAGCAAGTTTTTAAGGTAGGGGAGAGGATCTAGGAAAAATATCAATTAATGAAGTGAACTTTCCAACTTTGTACTAAAATTTCAATCTATGAATAAAAAGTCTTTACTTTTTAATTTGGTCAACTGCCAACTTTAACCTGAATATTTCATTTGGGGTGGTGGACATTATTACCCCGAGATACCTCAATATTCTTTAGAACTTTCGCAGACGTGATTAAGACCAGTGTTCCCAGATTAGAAAAGTGAAATTCTGCTATATAGACGAGCGAAAATTCTGCTTCATTCTGCTGTCGAAGCGTTCAATTCTGCCATATTTTTCTGCCCCATACACGTAGAATTCTGCCGAAATTTTGTCCAATTTTAATAAATTTTTTATTCTTTTTAAAGTCGGCTACTCGTAGCCGAACTTACTGCAATCGATTTTTCGTGTTTTTCTTCCTTCTTCTTTACTAGTGCTCATTGATCTTGATTTTCGTTGCACGACTGCAGTCTGCAGTTTTGCAGTTCATAAAAAGCACACAGAGACCTCCGGCTTTCAGCAATCAGCTTTCTCATAGCAGCAATTTTCACTCGTTTTTAAATGGGTAATTGAGGTAATTTTTCTAAATTCTGCTTTCTGCTCAATCCAAAAAAATTATGTCGCGCACCTAAAAATTCTGCCGAAAGAGCAGAAGTTCTGCCCGTCTGGGAACACTGATTAAAACTTCGAAAGTATCCAAACTTAAACACAACTCTATAAGACCATTTTAGATTTGTTCAAGACTCTTTCCAATCATCCGGACTTACTCAGAAATATCGTTCAGATTTGTCTAAAATTATTCAAAACTACTCTGAAATCTACTAAAATTTTCAAAGACTCTTCCTGACTATTCAAAGACTTTGTATGTTTACTTCTTATATTTAGACTTTTTTGAGACTTTTCTTGTTCAGTTACGACTTTCTCAAAATTCTCAAGAGTGATCATTGCTCATTAAAATTAACTAAAACTCCCTGAAGCTATAAAGAGACAAGCAAGACTTTTTAGAACTAGTTAATGACGTTAAAATACATTTATAGAGTTCTCCTGATCAGTGACGCCCACTCTGGGATCGTTCCCACGGGATAGCCGGGAACTTTCACGAGGCGGTTCGCAATCAAAATTTCGGAGCTTATTATTAATTCAGAGTTTAAGTTATAAGACGGTATTATGAGTGTTGTTGTGAGTCTGTGAGTCGTTACTCAGAGGCAGGGTGGTGATTTGAAATTTAAAAAAATTCCCACCGAGTGATAGGTAGGTGCCACTGCTTCAGTTCAGTTAATACTGTTTTGAATTCGTAGTCAGAGTCATTCAGCAGTGTCAGAAAGTTTTTTTTTGGGCGGGTAAAAACTTGAAATTTAGTTCAAAAATCAGAAAAGTCTCATCTCTCAAAAATAAAGGTACAAAGCAAATAATCGGCAAATTCCCAGCAGGGGCCAGTCTAGGATTACATCTCGGGGCGGGGGGTACGGAAATGACAGGCGCGGATCTAAGATTACATCTCGGGGATAGAGTCATTTTCTTTCTGTTTTTTTGTTTTTCTTTCCACAATGGGGGAAGGAGGAGACATTTTGTGAATCTAGTCCTTGATCTGTTAACTTCAGTAAGGCGCCTTTTATCATCCTACTGATTCAACGAGGGGAAGGAGGGAGTACAATTGATAAGGTAAGGTAGGGCAATATGTCGCGGTGGGTAAGATGCCGCAGTTGTCTGTTTTCTATGTTGGCAGCCCTGATTTTCATTACAATTTTATTTAATACGTAATTTCCATAAGCCATCTTACCCGACCAAAAAAAAAAGCATCTTACCCACCCCATCGGGCAAGATGACCAAAAAAGAAGGTCTGCGAAAATGATTATACCTTTGTTGGATGGGATAAAACCGAAAAACATCGTAGTAAAAGTTACAGATAACGGATCAGAGTATTGGTAGCCAAAATTTCAGCCCCATTGGATGTTTTGTCAAGAAGGCATTACCATTTTTCAAAATGTGCGTCATCTTACCCTACTTTACATACTCTTTACCGCCCTGTTTTTTCTTTAGGGAAAGGGGTACAATGGGCTCATATATTCCACCCCACCACCTCATTCCGACGCTATTGTCTTCAAGCTTCACAATAACTCAGCAACGAACTCAAGTCTCCAAACCGAAGATACCCTAGCTAGGCCTGTGGCGTAGGGGGCGAGAACAGGCTAAGCCCACCACGGCAATTTCCAATTTTATTTGTTTATTTCTTTCTTTCTTTCTGCAAGCATTTTAACAGAAACGATGAAGAGAATCTCGCTACAGGAATTTCATACACGTGAACATATTGTTTTGTTTGAAAATAAAAAACAGTACAAAATTTTGGTCTTTTTGATTACCAACTTGCGAAATTTTGCTTTCCCCGCCCTGGTAAAGTGGTTACGCTACTGGACTGTGCCCGGCCTATGCAAGAAGTCGGTAGCACCGTACATCCTAACTATCTAATATCGCGGAGACCTCCAAGTGTCGCGAATTCGAATCGTATCAGGAAATAATGGTTGCGGAAGCTGGCGCAGCTCTTTGAAAAATCGACCACCGAAGATTATCCGACCGAGAGAATACGAATTACACCCGTGGTCTTCGCTCACGTACGTTCGTCCTCGATCTTTATTGATACACATATAACTTTTTATAATAAAGCTTTATTGTATCAAGGCCAACTAGCGTACACTTCGAGCGTTTTTCACTATGCATAATTCAGTCCAGTTTTTCAACTCGATTATGTTATTTGTACCTGTATGAACTGCGAAACGAAAGAAAAAACACACAGCCGCTGCGCCAACAGGTACACGCGATTCGATTTCGAAAAAAGGCGGGAAAATCGTAACCCGATATTGCAACCTTGACACCGGCTCGTGTCGATGCGTTATAATTAAAATGGGAAAACTTTAGCGGTGTCATTATCCACGTACATATCCGACAGTGGTCAAACACACGACACAATTAGTTTATAATCACCAGTTTAATAATATTCTACCCTCGAGCGGAATGATAATTTCCTTAACGGTCTTGCGGCCATTTCAGTAGCGTGAAAAGCAATTAACTAAGAGTACATAATACGATGTACACCATAAGTGACAGTGGTCAACTTCTACCGACAAGTGTTGGAATTTTCATACCCAGCAACATAACAATAGTGCAGTGGACATCGTATCAGAAGAACATCAGTTCAAACGCCTCTCTTTCGACCAAAAAATCTACGATACAATAACGATAATGCGGTAGATGAAAAAAGAAAACTACTTTTTTCCATGTTTACGTAATAATCGTACGTACAAAAGAAACAATGTGGTCGGGAAAATCCAGAAAGGTCACTGCGTTAAGAATGCCAAAGCTGTAAATGTAATTTCAATGCCTAACGAACTGCATAGGAAAAAATGACAAATTCGGGAAGTAAAAACGCCAAATAAGATAATCAAAAATAATACGATTTGTAATTAATTAATTACGAGAAACTGCGACATTTTAATTCGCTACCTTCAAATTTTATTATTTTTTCGTTTCCGAGTTCAGGCCACTTTTTTTTTTGTTTTGTTTCAGCATTCGTTAATAAAATCGAAGCGCGTAACACCGGTCAAGGTTACTCTGCGGTCCGTGTGTCTTTTTTTTTTCCATAAAGGTTTTTATTATTGCTATATTTTTTGTACTGAAAAATGACTCGTGATTATTTTGTAACTGCTATGCTGTAAAATCACGCCATCACGGGCATCACGTGCGTTCGGTTACTCAAGAAAATTTTTTCCTCGTACCGCATACATCCGACCACAGAGAGTAAGTACATTTTAATTCGAAGAAATATGCTCGCAGGAAATGCGGGTTCGTCGGTTCTTAGCTAACAATTTACCCCAGGATATGGCAACACGAATTTAACGCGTTCATGCTACGTTTTCGTTGATCCAAGAGAGTTCCCAAAATTTGGATATCCGACATCTCAGTTTCATCGTATCCATGGCGCCAGATCATGTAATCCCCTCCCCCGTGTCTAATTTATTTGCCAAAGATGAACCTGAACGATTTTTCAAGGGAGGGGTGACAAATACTTCAATTTTACCAACTAAAAAATGTTAATCAAGCCACAAAATGTGATTGGTTGTTTTAAAATACATATAATCGTGATAATAAATACTCGGGGAACCGCTAACCGAGATTACTGTGGAACCAAACAAAAGCAACAACACCGGTTGATAACATTAAGCAATCAGAACAAAAATGGTTTCAAATTTGCGCACTTTGTCTGACTCTATGGTGGAGCATTAAATTTAATATCAGAACCCATACAGCGTCACAATGACTAAAAAATCAACATTTCAAACATGCGAAATGTCAAAAAGTAAAGGAAAATTACAAATTTCTGAAGAAAACTCATGAAATATTGTATAGAAATGAACCTACTTTATATAAAATCCAATTCAAAAAAAGGCAAAAAAATTGATGATAATAAAAGAGATTGCGGGCATAGGGCAGATTTCTGTTTATAAAGGTGCCTGCAAATGTACCAACTGTTTTGACAACAAGAAACAATTTATTATTGACAACAGTAACCGCATTTCTAATGCTGTACTCAGCAACTCAGTTTGTTCTGTATCCGCACATATCAGTTTCAAGAAATTCTCATAATCATATGCCTAAGATAAGAAACTGAACTTTACACTACAAAAAGATCGTAGGGAGGTTATCCCTTCACATAAGATTGAAAAATTACTAAGCAGTTGACAAAATCTGAAATCAAACTTGATGGCAGTAGAAGGCCGTAAAATTTTGTTGCCAATTAATTCTGGAATTTTCTTCTTATTTGAAGAGTCGAATCTTCGGGTGGGAATGTTGGACAAATCATGACTTTTCCACCAGCTAATCTGACTTTCAGTCTTGAACTTTTTCTATCCAGCAAGGTTAGACTTCCTCCCAATCTACTAAGATGTCTAACCGAACTTTCAAAATAGGAAAAAGACTACTAATGAACTTATTTTCTGCTTTGGGAGGACTTATTTCCGTTCTACACCGTTGATTTGCATCAACTTGGAAAAAATTATAAATCTTACTTCTACTTCAACCCCCTCGGCACTGATGCGATACTCGAAAGGGTAGTTTCCGGTGCTGGGGGTGCGGTGTCTCCGGGGCCACTTTGGCATGCATGCATCGCCATACGTTCCACCACACCACTTCTACTTCAACAACGCGTTCCACTTCTTCACGGTTCAAAGATTTTCAAGGGATTTGGAAGACCCGCAGATACCTTGGCTCCTCCTCTAAACGTCGTATCGGACACTCTATCAAATCGATTTGCATGAATTCAGTACATTCTAAATGTAAGAGTATTAAATACTCAAAACTTGAAATTTTTAATCAGGATTTTTAAAATTTGAAGACCCCGGTTCAGTAATATCACGAACTGGATCAACCACCGAAAAATTTCCTTTCAAGTTTTTCTAAACCTAATGCTATTGCATTCTGAGTTTCACTCCAATGGTCTTTCACTTCAGCAACAGTGCCTTCTTTCTAGGGATGTACCGAAGGGGGGAAGGGAGATTTTTATATAATACTGGACTAAGAACTAAAGACTTCACTGCGGCAACAATGCCTTCTTCCTGGGATGTACCCAAGGGGGAAGGGTGATTTTTATATAATACTGGACTAAGAACTAAGGACTAGATATTTATGCACACTTCTCCCTCTCTTACAAAATAAGCGATCGTCATCAGTGTATGTAATCAGGAAAAACTCAAACCATGAATTTTTATGGAATATTTCACCGAAAAGTTGTAGGCAAGAAGTTGTGGACCCCCTCACTAGCCAAATTTCAGAAAGACGCTTTGGGGCGCCTCTGCGTCTCTCACAATTTAAATTATCTTACGCGGTTACAGTGGCAACCATTTATACTTTTTTTTAAAGAGGAAGGGGGCATTGTGAAACAGAAGGGGAAAACGCTAGCGACAAGTTCAGAATATTTAAATCAATGCTACTGATAACAGTTATGTTTCTAGGGAATGTCAACCAATAGACTTCCTTCAGAGGGACCTCCCATCCCACGAATGCCAATTTTATAAGATTATGAATATTCCACTCTCGTTCTCAACAATGAGAAATTTAGGAAATAATCTTTCCCATTAAAAATTGTTTCCGTATTCCAGGACGTACCGATGAGAGTGTGGCCATACCCCAGAGGTGGCAAATTTAGTAGAATTTCAGAACCGTTGACATTTTATTTTCTGTTGTTTTCTTTCTTTTTTTTTCCTTTTTTTTTTTTTTACTTCAATTAACAACATTTCAAAAGTGTCAACTTTTCTTTTTTTTTATCTGTTGCTTGTTAATTTTTAAAACATTTATCGATTGATTAATTGAGTCCTCAGTTGATAAAATCGGATCTGCAATTGGCAAAATTTCAAAGAAGTGTTTACTTTTTTTGTTTTGTTTTCCTGGCTTGTTGACTTCATGTTTATCAGTTGAAAAACCGGATCTTCGGCTTAGTTGGAAAAATTGTATTTTGTATATGGAAATATTGCGGCCCCCTCCACCCCTCCGAAAGACCGTTTCAGTACGTCCGTGATCATGCATAAATAAGAACTCAGTCATCCACTACACAACAAAATCTCTTTGATCTGACGTACAGTTCACTATCAGGGGCGCACAGCAGGGCGAAAGCCCCGGAGAGTTCGAAATTGACCTCAGTTGGATGATCTGAAGAGGCGAGAACTCTTCCCTATCAGTCGGAAAAACTAGCGGACGGCAGCTGACAAACATTAAACAAACAGACACATGAACACAAAGCCACGCACACAGCATCGAACACGTTTTGGCAACGACAAGAGAAGGCAATCAGTGGGACCAAACCTACCCCAGTTAATTATTTTGACAGGGCATGTTGCTGAACTACTGTTAGTGGTGTCCCATGAACTTCGTCCCTGGCGGGTGTAGACCCCGACCAGCTTCAGCGAGTTGGTTCTTACTCTGGACAAAATAGAAAGCAAAATTTAAAAAAAAAATGGATTAATATGGCTGCGTAAGTTTTTTTGCGGATTAATTTATTCAGTTCCATCGACCCAATCGTCAAAACTACAACTTTTAACACTGGTGAGGGACACCTTCCCTGCAGACCTCTTCATCCTTCAGGAGGGGGTGAAAAATTAGAAGTTGAAATAAAGGTTGGTTTATAGGGTAATTTTGGGAATAATTTTTGAATGCGACCCCTCTTTCTGATGCCACCAAAGGACTTCAGTTCCAAAAAAGTTGTTATTTCGGGATAGTTATTCAGTTAGTAGGTTTTCAAGGTTGCCGAATTCGATTTTATGAGTAATTCTTACATCCAACCCTCCTCTCCCCGTCCACCGAGAATTTTAAAAAAACTGCAGAAAAAAAAGTAAACTGGTAAAATGTTTATGAAAATTTTTAAACATCCAATTATTTGTCTGGAGAGAAGAACAAATTCTCCTTTTATGCCATTTAATTTAACCATAAAGTACCAACAGACAAGAAATATGCTTCCCAGGCTTATTATCATACGAATTTAATACTAAAGCGTATACAGATTTGAGAAGTACTGACTATAAATAGTAATTTTGAAATCTCTCCACCATTTTTAATGTTCAAGTAGAAAAATTGAAACAGAAGCGGTCACTGTACTCCTAATTCAACACCATCATATTTTCGACATCTTTTGGAATATACACGAAATATGTGGCTAAAATACAACCATTCTACACTAATTTTGTAGACCAAAACCGCGTCTGTAAGAAATAATTCGCTTATCAGAACGTCGAAAACAATTATTTCAACACAAATCATAGAGGCTCCAATTACCCATCAAAATGGTACCAGTAATAACCACGAATTCTTTCCCATCGGCCAGGGCTAGTGACCCCACAGCCTGCACACAAACGATAAGCCAGTTTCGGTACAGTCTCGATAGCCAAATCTCTTGCCTTCTCACTTCGCTTTTTGAATCGCATCAGTAAATACGATACGACGGAGAAAAATCTCAGACGATCTTCGAAATTCGTTTTAAAATCACCGATAATTACGGCTGCAAATATCCGCGATAAAAATTATCACAATGCGGTGGCACTGCTCAGCGATAACACGTTCCCACACACCCCGGGAACGACACAGCTAATTTATCTATCATTATTCTGGAAACCCCGGTCGACGTCTGCGATCACTTACAATAATATTTCATTCAAAATTACCTAGAAGCGTTCAAAAATCAACCGATATCCGCGATATCGACGTCGCAATCTGAACTCGGGGCGCACTTCTCACGACCAAGCACGTAGACGAGAACCGAAAATCGACTCAGCGATTACTTTACTCCGACTATCATCGAAACTCGATAAGACCGCATATTTCGATCGCACCGGCACTCGCGTTTTTCAAATTCGAAAGCGGCGGCACGGACACGCAACACCGAACACACAAATACACACACGAGCGGATAAATTAAATTTGAGAAAATGTACTTTTAAAAAAAAATGAAATTAAATAAAGCACAGAGAATACGAAAAGATTACAAGCGCACACAGACGACGAGTTAGTCGAAGGCGTAAACAAAAACGCTCGCGTCTATGACATAATACGAGCACGATCTTCGTATCGCGATATAATGTTTACATCTGAAACACATTTTCCTCGGAGACTTGAACGCGCGAACAAGAATCAATTCGACTACGTCATCCAATGGTGCAAGTAACTTCAACTCGGAACGCTCGAACGTCTTTGCTGTCAGTAATCAACGCAAGACGCACCTGCTGAAGGCGTAACCGCACCGATCGCGATTGCCATCATCGCATAATAATATTTTCGTACGGGTTCGCGCGCATTCCTCAGAAATGATCGACGCCTTACCCGTTGTCAGCGTTCTGACGTCTGAAAACCATCATCGACTTCTGACCCTGCATTCGAGTACAGCAACCGGAGATTCGATCCTTTGAACGCAATCGCTGATCTTCTCGATTGGAATTTCGAAAAAAAATGTGCGATTTTCGGTTACTCGGGGACACTAACTCGATATACGTTTCCCGGGCCTTTCATTAGCCAAATAAAGCCGAAAGAAATAAAAAAATACGAACGAGTTCAGGAGGCAAACGAAGGTATTGCCGTTCACACTGATGTAGTTTTGAGGAACAGTGGCGGAAATAGATGGAACCTGATAGGGAAAGGTCGTGGAATCGAAGGCGACAGAAGACAACCAAGCAGACTTGGACACCGACTGAGGACAGACAGAGTAATCTAGTCCAGCTGTCTATTCACAAAAACTATGTAAAGGTGTGAGCTCCCCTTCTCGCCCCGCGCTAAACCTACTAGAAGGTATGTAAGGCAGTGGAGAGGAGACACCCTAATTTTTTATTTTATGTACTTACAAGCTGACTCGCTTCGTGACTCATCCAGACCGTGGGCTAAAGTGGGCTAGCTGAGGTGAGTTGGCTAATGTAAGCTGGCTAATGTGAGTTGGCTTCAGTGAGTTAGATGGAGGAAATTGGTATTTAGCTCTGTATCGCAGCACGCATAAATTATAACTAATCAAACTATTCGGTGCACAATTTCCCTGACATTTGGTTTCCAGACTTGGGACCGCACGTACTCGTATGTTCAAAAATGTGCAGATTTACAAAAGTACATCGATTGTATGAAAGAGAGCAGTACCTGTTATACAAATTTTCTGCCACGAATCTACATTGTTTGGATAAGGGAAAGAAGGCTTTAATTAATATAAAAATGCCCACACGGGGGGCTTGGGGAAAGAGGTGGCCAAGCATTCTAGGAAAAGAGGAGAATGTGTGGTTTGCAGATGCCTCTAAGTATGACCAACGGGTAGGAATCGGAATCACGAATGCAAAAGGCGCTGACAACTGTTCAGTGGCACTGGGCGAGGGCGTCACTATCCTCCAAGCGGAGATAATGGCGATCACGGTGGCCATTGAGAGAAGCCAGCAGAAGGGCCTTGTTAATAAGCAGATCTATATCTGTACAGACAGTCAATCAGCTATCAAAGTACTATCGTCACACCAAACTACATCCCTGGTAGTGGCGGAGTGTGTTAACAAACTATACACCCTTGCTCAGGAAAACCGGGTCACCGTACTATGGACACCGGGACACTGCGGCATAAAAGGGAACATGATCGCTGGCAAGCTAGCGAAGGAGGGCACCAAAAAGGAACTGGCGACGCCCAGGCCGTGTCTTCCTGTAGCATACAGCGTCATAAAATCCAAAGTAAAGGCCTGGATAAGCAAGCAGACGGAAATGCACTGGCGGTTGGCCAGTGGCATGAACGTCAGTAAAACACTGATAGAGGACACCCCCAGTAAGTATACCAAGTTCCTATTAGGGCTTGACAGGAAACATGCAAGGCTCATGGTCGGACTACTAACCGGTCATGCGGCCACAAAACACATGTGGTATAAAATAGGAGTGGTAAGAAGCGGCTCCTGTAGGTACTGTGGAGAAGAGGAAGAAACCTCGATCCATATCAAATGTCGGTGCCCAGCAATAGCTGGGACAAGACGCGAAGCATTGGGGCTAGAATATCCAGCACCCAGTGAAGTCAAAGGGATAGAGCTAAGTAAAATACTCTCTTTGGCTATAAAAGTGAGGCTACTGACCTGATCCTTAACAGCAACTTGAGGAATAGTGCAATGGACTGCAAAGTCTGAGCGCTCGGTGCATGTAGCGCCACCTCACACACAAATGTAAAAATATAAATATAAAAATGAAAGATTCCGCAAGAATATACTGCGAGTACACTGGCAAACTCGAAAACACCAGGATTTTGGAGAGGAAGATGCAGCAGGAACAGTTTGAATGGGCCAGATATACGCGTTCAAAATAAATTGGAAATTTTCAAGACCCATCATCCATTGAACTGTATTATAATTTTTCGTGATAAAACGCCCACTTCTCCCATTTTCTCTTCAATGAGAGATCGAGTACCCAATGCACGAGGGAAAATTAATTTTGAGAAAAATATAAGTTGGGATGTCAGACATCATACTCAAATACGCACATCGTGATGTCTCGATGTAATTTCAAAAATGAGTAAATTAAAGGTTTGCAGCACTACTTTGCTTATGAAGTACGCTGGAGACATGGGACATCGTGGACTCGTCCAGACCCTCGTAGGGCTTGGTAGTGGTCTATGGTTAAACACCTATAAGTATGGTGATAGTAAGCTGTACATTCCCTTCCGGGAGTCATTAGCCCCCTTTGTCAGCAATCTACTATCGGCAAATTTCCGACAGGTGAAATCCTTGGAAGAAATGTACTCATCCTCTCGGCACTGATGCGATGCCCGAAAGGGTAGTTTTCGGTGCTGGGGGTGCGATGTCATAGAGGCCACTTTGGCATGCGTGCATCGCCATACGTCCCACCACACCATTATATATGTATATGTACCTCACTGACTTTTCGTTTATTTGCAAACCACTTACATGTTTTGTTAATGAATTTAAAAAGGGCAATGTACCGGTTTTACTAACGGTACAAAGTGTATCTATTATACTCGGGTACCCAAATGCCCTTTGCTATAACTGTACTATAGATATCTGTTTAACGCGGAAAAGCTTTGAATGGGCCAGGTACATGCAAAGAATAGTTTGCAAAAGTCATTCATTGAACAGGAATTTAAAAACGTGTTTTTACTAATGACAGTAGCAGAGAGAAAAGAAAAAGGGCGTTTATTGTACTTAGGCAGGGTAACTGCGCGTGTAGATGTTACCGTTAATGTGTATAATCAGTTGAATTATATAATTTTATTAAAATGCTCACTAGTTTCTAGCCCCTAATTTCTAAATTTTGGAGATCTTCAATTTTCATCTGTTTACACAACAGTTCAAAGCTTCAGCTTGGTTGCTTTGAAAGAATAGGAACCTTCAAAGGGTTCTGAATGGTAAGAAATCAAGACTTTTGATTGTTTTTAGCTTCGGCATGATACTCTGTGAAGTCGACAGGGCTGAAAATCCCAAATAAGGTTCAGACAAATGAAAATTGCAGGTTTACTGAATTTCACCCCAATTCATCAATAAGAGAAGAAATGAAGGGCTGACAACTGGTAAGTATTTCATGAAATTATATGACTGATTATACACATTAACGGTAACATAGATAACTACTCAACGCGTGGTAGATATATACCTGTTTTGTAAGTAAACTTGAGCACCAAATTGGAAATTTGATTAGTACAAATAGTAATACGTGTACTTATGACAATTAACGATATTTGTAGCTGTAAATATTTTATATTTTCGTATTTTACTACATGAAACACACGACACATTTTTAAGCACAGCCAAACAATAACAACTGATTTCTGTTCTATGTGTGCGCAGCAGCGTAGCCAGCCTAGTGTTCAGAGGGGTCTTGATCAAAGAGGGAGGGGTTGTTAGAAGGGTGCCAAAATTAGAAACACAACTATTTGACGAGGTCGCAAGGGCGTCCAGACCCCCTGGACACCTCCTCTTCGAGTCGCATTGCGTTCATTCAGAGTGTCCTGATTCATTTGCAGTTTATCATTTCACGTTAGTGTTGTTCAAAGATGTCAGTGTTCTTAAAAATTCAAAGGACTGCAGATAGCTTTCAACTCTCATTGCGTTCCGTCGAGGTCCCTGATCTGTTTGCAGTTTACTGCTTCATATCTGTGTTGTTCAGAGGAAGATGGTATTTCCAAACATTCAATCGGATAATTAGAAAAAATGCTGAACATAGTTTTCAAAAACTGAAATTTTAGAGCTTTTGGAGGTGATACGTGGTTGAAAATGGGCCGTGCGTTACATGAGTGCGAAACAAGATCCAAGTATATTATGGTCTTGTTAAATCAGATGTAAATATAATAATACGAAATTTTGAGCTCGTTTTTGAAATTTCAGATTTTCAACTCCCTAATCATTTCTGAAAGAAGACAGTTACAGCCGTGGTTACAGCCATCAAATTTCAACATAATGCGACGAAGTTCAATGTAAAACAATTCCGAAAAATCCAAGTTGAAAAAATTAGGGGCCGAAGGGCGGGGAATAAAACTTTGTGGCCCCTTCTAACGAAGGTATCGAAATTTTTTACAGCCAAAAACCTCATTTTTGACCCAACTTACTAAAAATCGCCATATCTCATAAACTAACCCCTCAAAAGTGGGGCCGTTTCGGAAAAACATACATATTATTCCCCCTGATCGTCAAAAATTCGATAGGACTTACGGTTCGTGAGACAGAATTTTAAAAAGAAAATCGATTTTAACCAACTTTCCAGAAAACACATTCCTCAAAACCGAATGGTCTGATTAGATCCGTTTACAAACACGAGATTTGTTTTATTTTTGTGCATAACGTATCAAAATTTCAAATTCCTAACTCAGTTACAGCTCTTGCTATCGGCAAACAACAGGGCGAATCAAACAAAAAAATAAAAAATACATAAATTCCATAGCACAAGCTACACTTCGTTAGCCTCAAAAAGCTGAATGGTCGAAACGTGCACCCTCAGCGCACGAATCCGACCCTGCGAGCTCGAGGCCACAATAACACGGTGACGTCAATGCATAAAACTTCCAATTCCAACAGTTTTGAATAATCAACATTCAAGGTGTGTTGACTGTTAATATATTGAACTGAGACAAACAAATTGGCAATGAGCGGAGATTCCGGGTAATTTACGCATCGCATTCTCGGCTCAACCGTAAAGCAAAACAAAATACTCATCGGACTAGAGAGGCCGACTCTTAACTTCGATCTTATCAGGGTTTAGATCGCACCGTGCTCCACTATTTCGACTTGCTTCTAAGAAATAAACACGAAAAGCGATCAGAGATGAACATAGAATGATATTTCTGGAGGAGGCCTGAGGGATAGGGCTATAAGTTTCAGAATTATAGCTATGCGTTTTGAAGTACATCAACAGCACATGCTCCCTTTTCCGGAAGCGAGATAAGGGATTTGGAGTGAATCTGAATTTTTTGAGATAGGCTTCAGGAGGTTCTTAGGAAAATGTGCTTAGGCTTCCCCTCCTCTCAACTTCGTCTTGGAAAGAATGAAGCATCACTAGAACATGAAGAGTAAGAGTTACAATTGTTGTAATATACAGTAAAACCCCCAAGTACAGGACACTTGGTATCGGCACTATGGGATTCCCCCCTCAATTTGTGAAATTATACCCCAAAGTCAGCGAATTTCAACACTCAAAAACAGTAAGTAGTTCGTGACTTTTTTTTTTTTTTTTTTAAAGTTTGTCGCTTGCGATAGGCAATTTTATAACATTTCAATTGTTATTTACTAGAAGGTAGGGAAATAATGAAACCCAGTCAGAAAAATAAAAATGAAGCTTTTTTAGCTTATCCAGGGCGTCTACCAGATCAAGAGAATCAAAATCCGCGACTTTCCGTGACCTCCCAAGATTTTTTTCTAAAACCGATATGGGTATCATTTTGCAGAGTTTATCATACCAAATTCAATAATAATAAAAAGTACCATACATATAATGGATCTTTGAAGAATCAATACCCAAAAATACAATATGCAAACAACAAACATTCTCATTTCTGTTTCTTTATATATTTATGAATTTTTTCTCATTTGGTTCTACTCATCACTCGAAATAATTCAGGAAGGACCATTTGAAGAAAAGTAATAATGAGAGAGTAACAATCGCCTAATCTATAATTTTAATTCCAATTTCATCATCCGATGCTTGTATTTTGATACGTTCATCATTCATTATGTTTTTACTTAGATTTTCATGACCTCAAATAACCAGCATGAAAAGCAAAAAACTATTCACATGCTGTCAATATTTAAGCAGTTTTGATTCCCCCCCCCCATTTTCCCCAATGAGAATCCGTGACTTTCTGTGACTTTCGTGACCTACTTAAAAAAATCGTGACTTTCCGTGACTTTTGGGTTTTCCGTGGCCGGTAAACACCCTGTTATCAATTGAAATTTGTAAAATTTCAGTAGCGATTCATGATGTGTACCCCTCCCGTTACAAATAATGTTTTTCACGCCGACCCTGTTGACACTCATCATCACCAATTTTCTAATAGCTACGGAGGTAGGGACTTATTCTCTCATGTCGCTACAGAAGGCTGTGATACGGCATCGTTTTCTTTTTTTGACGTCTTATTTCGTTTTTGATGTTGTTTTGAGCGTAACTCCTGTGTCTATAAAATCACAAGGGTTCTTGACTACAATAGTGGGACGAAACGAAATCGGTAAAAAAACTCATGAAGGCTAAATTATTTTTGCTGCCCCTTATCCCTGTTTAGCATTGGCGAAGCAGGCAAGAGCTACGAAGTTGGAAGGAACTTGAAAATAATTGAAGGCCTGAACTTTTTAATCAACAAATTCAAAAATAGAGTTCGATTTGGAGGGGAAAAAAATTTCATCTTAGATACGGCATAGGTATACATCATGCAAAACTTGAAAATAATTGAAGGCCTGAACTTTTTAATCAACAAATTCAAAAATAGGGAGTTCATTAATTAACATTTGAAAATCGATTTGGAGGGGAGGGGCAATAAAAATTTCATCTTAGGCCCAGATTTAACCCCCAAAGCCGGCATAGGTATACATCATGCAGGAACGCACTAAAGGTAGAACAAAGAGAGAGTGTCACCAAACAATCCACTAGCAGGACTGCTCGAGTTGCAAAAATCGAAAATTTTGTATCATTAGCATCAACTCTGATTCTCAGTTGGAAAAAATCAAGTAGGTGAAAACTTTTTTCCCCGGAGAGGAACCTCCTCCCCTCCAATATCTTCCCTGAAAAATTGCTTCACTACAGAGCACCCCAGGTCGGACTGAACTTTGTCGTTGCGGGCTTGATGTAAACATTTACTGTGAAAGTAAAAAGGGAGATAAAAGCTAAGCCATTTTTACAAGCTGTCGCTGACTCTGATCTTAAAAATTCCGACTCAATAATTGGTCGAGTCAAATTACCATCAAGTCGACCCTAAACAGGAAAAAATTGCAATCAAAGGCTTCGTTGCGGATTATTGTGCGGACTCTGGCTCTCTAAATGACCCTCGTAAAACCTATTCCCCCAACCTATGTGCGTTTTCCATTACGGTGGTAAATATGCCTCCTTCGTCAGTTCTTCCAAATTACTCGAATAGTATGAGAAATACTGGAATAGTTCATCTGATCGAATATCCGCACTTCAAAATCCTTGCAAAATGATACCAAACGAGATGCTTTTGACTCAGGGGGGGGGCGCCACCAGGGACATCCAAAATGTAGGTATTTTTAATTTTTTTCCCCTTTTAGCAAATAAATGGAAAATTATACGGGATAAGGGGAACATTAATCTAATTAAGATTCTGTTTACTAGTCTCTTCAAAATGATAAGGAATATAATGCCTTAACATACTGGCAACCACTGCAGGGGCCACCAAGAATGTACGATTTGCCAAAATACTTCACAATTTACAAGAATAAAACATTTAATAAACGCGGAGAAAACTGATACCCTACTTTTTTGATGGCTCCCTTTGATGGTTCCTGTTACGTTAGGGGCATCATATTTGGTATCATTTTATAGGAAATTGTACACTTTTAACCTTTTTAGTCCAAAAAATATTCCTGGTATTCCGTATAATTTTCCTCCGATTTGAAGAAAAATACAAAAATGAAAAGATACGTACTTTTGAGTGGCCCTCTGTAGCGTTCCTTTTCGAGTGAAAGGGAACATATTCGGGAACCTTTTTGTCGGGTATTCAAACGAGCGTATTTTTGATAACAGGCATTCCAATATCTCTCATACCATTCGAATTATTTGGAAAAAACTGACGGAGGAGGCACATTTACGCACTTTTGCCACCGAGAAAGAAAATCCATACGGGTTAGGGGATGGATTTCGCGTGGGTTATTTAGTGGGCCAGTCCATACAATAATCTGCAAAGAAACCGCAATTTTTTCAGTCCAAATGCTAGCCTGACTGGACTACATGTAACAATGTTTCATAAAAAAAGAGGGGGTCAACAAATTAACGATTTTCTGGATTTGCCGACTACGAGTTCAAAATACTGACTTTGAAAATTTATCGGGGGAAGAAGGTGTAACACGCACCCCCCCCCCATCTAGGTAAATTAAAATCTGCTACAAGAAACTGCACCTTCTTCCAATTCCTTGTTTCTTTAGAGCGAAAGAAAGTCAGACAAATATTTTCCTCAGACAGGTCAAGCTAAGAAATTATTCGTGATAACTTGATTTTCTGAATTCACTTTTATTACAGCCAGCACCGTCCACCAAGAGGAAGCGAAGAGAATATTGTACCAAAAATTCTGCAAGTCTATAACTCATCTGCATGACTAGCCAGGCCGACGGAATGATCTATAACGACTACCCCGCCGGTGTGCAGGCTGCCTGACAGCCCAGCACACAATGTCGGATCCATTTTCATAACTACAATAAATCGCGCGGTACCCGGGGGCGTTATTCAATTCTGCAACATTCTTCTAGGTACTCGAATGCCTTCCTACGGCCTCACTAACTATGTATCAACTGTTTCAATTTCAATTGTTCTACCACAGAGGTAATTTCTGCATTTCTGACTCCGTGACTGCATGTGCTGTTGATTACTCACGTATACATTGTCTAACTCAAGCATATGATGCATGTTTCTGGTCTAAAATTTGGAAGATGTCAACTTCCCTACGAGGCCCTAGCGGTTTTCGATAAATGCAGTATATGCGTACGTGAATCTTTTATACCGGGAAGATCAATTCGGGTAACAGATTCTCCGTTTCACGAAGCCTGCTGTTTTCTCATTGTCACGCAACTGAATATTTTCTCGAAAAAATAACATACGCAAAACCAATAAGCGCATTTGTTACGTTCGAATCGGCGCGTTAAAAGAATACAAACGCAGAGTGGAAGATGGAGGCACATTCACAAAATGACATTCTAAGCACGTGGAATTTCCTTTTATTGAAACACGTATCACGTATGTGGTTTTAACCTTCGGTTTTAATTAACCGATCGCATTGACTAATGTTTTTAACTTAATCCCGCTAATCGAATGGAAAAATGTTTGACGAGTAACACTCGCACAGCTTGCGCGCACTTTGTGACGCGAAAATTGCACGTCGGCTGGGTAGGGAACGAGGCGAAGTGACATGACATGACATGACGTGACGTCTGACGTGTCAACGTTTTCTGTACACAGATACCGCATGCTATGCAAATGCCGACTGGAGGCTGTTGGTTGCACGCCGTGTTGCCTTTCATATGTCCAACTCCACGTCCACAGAGGGCAGTGAGACTCGATCCGACGGACGTTCCGACCTTTCTCAACTCCAGCACCAACCTGCCTGCTCGGTCGGCGGATATCTCCATCGGCAACGAAGCCCCAGCCAGCAGCCACTAACCGACGTGCAGCTTCGCGTTCGCTCGACGTTTTAATTATGCCGACGTAATGGCCTTAGGACGAAACGATGCGACAAGCGGCATAATAATATTATTATATTACTTTTGGATATTACGAAATTGGCATAATGCAAATTCTGTATCTCCGCCGGGTCACCGAACAAATTCGCGTCGATTCACGCGCCCGGTATTTCGATAAATCGGCATTGGATTCCGAAAGTTTGTAAACTGAAAGCTGCATTTCGCGGAATGATCAGACTATTCGGATTATGCAAATTATGCGGCATATTTATACGGTAGTATAGTTAAACCCGACATTCCCTGGGACATTCGTCAGCTGACTGCGCGTTCATTTGAGCATACATACGTAATACGTTGAAATCGACTGACGGCTATACGGGAGCACGGTTATTGCCTTTGTGATTTCCGGAAAAGATCGAAATCGATGGTGACACGTTCGTCGAATCGTTGACCGAGTTTCTACCAATGTATACGAGTAATTTTCAGTAAGAAGTATCTGTGGAATCTTACCGAACATCCAGAATTGATAGAGTCTACACTCGAATGTATAGCTACATAACTGACCAACATCATATCATAGAAACACTCACCTACAACAAACAAGTAAACACGCGTTAGTTCGATTGCATAATATTACAGAAAACATCTGAAAATCTACGTAATAGAATATAACTGGAGGACTTCGCTTCCGGCCGATTCAGAGACTCATTTCACTCGTGATGGCTCACTGCTAGGGACCATGAGCTCTGTTTGTCTATTTGTCTTTCTTCTGCCAGTCCATCTTACTTGCCTCCCTATCTGACTATATGCTTATATCAACCTGTCTACTTGTTTCTTGAATCTATCTCAGATCCAGGAGCTTTCCCTTTGGGCCAATGAAAGATGACAACGAAAGTTGGGTTTGTAGTAGGTTACCTACTGATACAAATATGAAGAGTGTCTACACTGCATGCAGTTACATCGTTACATGGATATGTCTCATGGCTACCGAACACGTTCCACGAATTCAGTCGACGCACAACAGGAACGAGTAAAATATTCTGCAAGGAACGAATTTGCGCACACAACAGAGAACAATAGCGAGTATCCTGAAGCAACAATTTATTGCCCTGACAACGTCCTCATAGTAATATTGTCGGTATTAGTCGTCCATTCTGGGTATCAGTTGGTCGAAACGTGTGCTACACAGTTTTGGTTGACGGCCAGTGATAAGACATATCTATATCAATACAAGGTCTGACAATTAGGTAACCAGAAGCGTTTTTTGCTAGCATTTGGTAACCCTGCAAATCTGAAACTTTGCTGGACAGATAACCTAACCTTCTTCATCACTGAATTGGCGACCCCAGTATGATCATTAGCAGTATTGCCAGATACATGGAAAAGTCCTTATTTCTATAGATTTTCCAATCTATATGGAATTTTACATGGAAATCATTAAAAATTACAAATAATGTACCAAATCCCATCAATTTCACATATTTCTATAAAATCAGAACAATATT
The DNA here is from genome assembly GCA_031841125.1 of Acanthococcus lagerstroemiae. Classification (NCBI taxonomy): domain Eukaryota; kingdom Metazoa; phylum Arthropoda; class Insecta; order Hemiptera; family Eriococcidae; genus Acanthococcus; species Acanthococcus lagerstroemiae. The sequence goes on along the minus strand of CM063107.1, from coordinate 37,846,475 downwards.
TTCACTCATCACAAAGTTGAACGTGTAAAATAGTATTTTTGGAATCCACTACACTACAAATTATCCAATATTTCTTCAACAACAACTTGTCCCTTTCCAAGCTCCTAACTGTTATCACTTACTGACCACTGAATAGCTGAATGCTGAATCTATCCAGAGATGTCAGCATTACCCAAAAATATGAACGCGTTCACATCCGTTCTTGTTCATGTAAGAAGAAGAACGCGTTCACTTTGTTCTTGTTTGTGGAGGTGCTCCGTTTGTGAACGCGTTCCCGTTTGCAAATGGGAGTTGACATCTCTGACTGTAGTCATTCCTCTCTCCGTTCTCGTTGATGAAATGAAACAAACGCGTTCCTGCTTTTTCTTGTTCATATGTGAGCAGAAGAACGCATTCACTTTGTTCTTGTTTGTGGAGGTGCTCCGTTCGTGAACGTGTTCCTGTTCGCAAACGGGAGTTGACATCTCTGACTGTAGTCATTCTTCTCTCCGTTCTCTGCCTTCTCGTTGATGAAATGAAATGAACGTGTTCCTACCCGTTCTCGTTCATGTGAGCAGAAGAACGCATTCACTTCGTTCTTGTTTGTGGAGGTGCTCCGTTTGTGAACGCGTTCCCGTTTGCGAATGGGAGTTGACATCTCTGAAACTATCAGTATTCGGACTTCCCAAGATTCAACAGCAAATTAGCTGACATCTGTGGAATGTTTTTGGCAATCATATAAACGTTAGGATTACTGAGATCCTATGGATTCTTTCAGGAATGACGTCACCGACATTCAAGTTAGTCAGAACTATACACAAGAATAACACGCAAAAGATAGTTTTAATCGGACTTGGTCGCAATTGGTGTCATATTATAAAGAAGATTTAAAATGCTATAAATAATGTTCTGAAGATATTTTATTAAAACTCGTGATTTTCGAGAAAAATGCATTGAAATGGTATTCACAATATACTTCTAGCTTAAGCTTCCTACCAACGTCACGGTGTCATCATTTCTGAAACGATCAATAGTATGTTCAAAATTTGACTGCACGTCAATCAAAATCCAGTAGGAATTTTGGTGTACTGGGGGGAAAGGAGATTACGTTGATTCATATTCATACTATGCAACACAATGCAGCAAATTAAAATGAAGTCTTTCAAATGAAATCAATTCACTGTTTATTTTCTGAACTTCACTGATAACGCTTGAAAATAATGAAATCATTTTTGAAAATTGGGAAATACTTTTATAATGAAATAATGAAATAGTCTGTGGATTAAACCGCAGGATGCAAACGGAAAGGAGAACAACATGTTGGATGAGGTAATTTTATGACGTCACTTGGACAAACACAATTTTGTGATGGACGCAGTGGATTTATTAGGGAAGCAGACTTTTTTCATTTTGGATGCAATCGAACCATTCGAAGCAAGAGGCAAAAAGGGGACGCAATGAGACTATGAAAAAGGTGTGAGCCTGGGCGTAGCTAGAACTTTTTCTAGAGAAGGGCAAAAAGGTAGAATTATATTGGCGCCAGTCACACATTTTGGTTGTCTAGCGTCTAGGCCTCTAGGCACATCCTATTTTCTGCGAATTTTATTCAGTTGGCTGTAAATATTCGAAAATAATCATGTGAGCACTGGAACATAACTTTTTTTCAAAATCCCCCTTGCCCCTCGCTGACTACGCCCATGGGTGTAAGGGCTACTTTTTGGACGCAATCAAGCTTCTCCGTTTCAAACGACTCTCAACCAGATTTTTGCGAGAAAAAAAAAACTTGTCCCAAGTTTTACTTCAACGTCTATAAGCTACTGATTTTTGCCTGAATTTGCCTTGAAAATAAATTCGGAACGTTTTGGTGACGAAATAAAAATGCACGTTTCTCTATTCAAAAGCACAACGTATCCTAACATTGATAAGAATCATATCCTCGAGTACGGAAGGGGAGGAAGGGTCGGTGCTCGCGCGCCACTGGTCCGGGAAGTCCCAATCATAGTTTTATCAATCAATGTGGGTACTTGATAACAGTACCTGCTGCTTGATAATATCCTGCAGTCTCCTGATAATAATTATAATTGGCAATATCAGCGCTTTTCCGTTTCTGAAACTGCAGGAAGACCATATCTCCTAGGATGCTGACTTCAAACTTACTGCAGTTAGGATTTTAATAAGACTGTTGAAAGCAGAAATTACGGATCAAACACATTGGGAATCGATCAATCTGAGAAGACGAATACATATCCTGTCGAGAAATTCTATGGTTTCTCAACCGTTCTCATTTCGAGAAGTGTTCCCGCCGAATACATAAGGATTCTGAGCGACCTCTACGAAAACTCGGCAGCCTACATTAAAACGGATGTAACAGGGGAGAAATTCAAAATCCAAAGAGGGGTAAAACAGGGAGACCCATTTTCACCCAGCCTATTTAACAGCGTTTTATAAGAAATATTCAGAAATATGAAATTGGAAAAAAAGGAATCAAAGTTAATGGAGGGACCCTAAACAACCTTCGATTTGCGGATGACATTGTGATTTTCGGAAAAAATAAGTACGTTCCCACTGAAATGCTAAAGGAACTCAAAAACGAATGTTTACACTTGGAGCTAGAAATTAACGCATTAAAAACGAAAGAAACTATTCATTTCCTTGATCAAAATTCTGCGGCTCAATATCAGAAAGAGACAGGACGATAGAACTTTCTGATTAATTTTCACTGAATTCAGTTTAATCATACAGGTTCACGAAAGTGGAGTTTTTATTTTTTAAGATAATTTCCTCTTTTCACATAAATACTCTCACAACTTAATAACCTTACCACTCTCCTACCGCATATGGTTCTCAAGTTACAAGTTTTTCAATCAATTAAAAAGCAATTTATCTCCTTAACAAGGATAAGAGTGAATTTTTTATTGACGGCAACAACTGGTTTCTATCAACTCATCACCAGAAAGTTCCACCGCCCCTATTGTATCTATTTTCAATCACAGGAAAAGAATTTTCGATGAGAGAAGTACATACCCTTTTCTTCTCCATGCAAATGTAAGGGCAGGCAAGCACACCTGCATATGTTCGGAATAAGTAGCTTGCTGGTCCAGTTGAAAGAGGATCACTCACTATGAATCACTTCATATACTAAACTAGCTGACCCACTCGCTTCGCGGCTCGTCTAGACCGTGGGCTAAAATGAACTGGTTGAACTGAGTTAGATAAAGTGAATAGTTGGATGAAGAATCATGATACCTAACTCTGTATCGCAGTGCATCACGTACATACGTTATTAGTAATCAAATGAATTATTTTGTGCACAGTTTCCTTCACATTTGGTTTCAAGACTTGGAACTTGCACGAAGGCAAACCGGGTAAATCCAAAGAATTCAAAAATTCTACGGGAAATTGACTGCGATATCATTATCAACTGTTGTATCAGTTGAATTATACGTCACTTGTTCGTTTCTCCCTACTTGTAGGAAGGCAAACTAATTAAACTAAAAAAATGTAATAATATTTTGAGCTCGTTTTGGAAATTTCAGATTTTTAACCTCCTAATAATTTCTGAAGGTAAGTAGTTACAGTTCCTAAATTTCAACATAATGTGAGGAAGTTCAATGTAGAACACTTGAAAAAAAAACCTGGGAGGTCCAGAGGGAGCAAAGTCTTGGGCCCCCCTCTCTTAATGAGGTCACCATTTTTTTTTTAGCCTAAAATCTTCTCAGAGTTCATTCAAACACGTGCAGCTTGAGAACATGTGATTTTAAGTTCAAGAGCCATGTAGAAACTATACGACGTAGCGTTTACTGATAAGCTTTGATCAACCTGAGTACACAGTTTTGAATCGGGGCCCGATTCTGGAAAATTCTACTTTTTACGCTATTTCCAACAATACTAATCACTCATTTTGTTTACAAAAATGTCAAGTTGGTTCACGTCGACCCTAATTTCAGCAAGAATCATTTATTACAAACCTCGCAAAATGAACTCCTTTCATCGATTCCTTATGTTGATACCTTGAGTCACTTTTGCTGAGACTGTAAGCACAATGTAAAACCATCTTCCTATCTGTTTCTTTTGCATACAATTACATTCACTTTAACATTTAAAACCACAAGTGCCACTGTCAAAAGCAAACGTATCTCGAACATTGATTGATATGTAAGAACCAGAGCCAATGGAAGACAAACACAAGCCACTGATATCACGCGTTGCGTAGAACTATTTTTCCATTGTATAAGGCGGTGTCGCAAATACAGAGTAGGTATAGTGTAGTTTAAAACCGCAAAAGCGCCACTGCTGCGTCGCATAGATCTATTTTTTCCATTGTATAAGGCTCGGCTGTGCCGACCCTAAAAATAAGGTCGCGCCGGCAACTGATAGTGATACAGTACCTCTCATTTCTTACTCAACCCCGCTTTTATTAATTTTGTTACCTGATATATTAAATTTTTAATCGCAAGTTCAAATATGTAACTTCCTGCAGTTCAAATTTGAAGCATGTCCGTCATTTCTTTATTTTATAATGATTTTTTGAAAAAACCCCTGCTTCCCATTTATAGCAATGTTATTTTCTTCCACGATCACTCAACCTTTTATTAGGAGGTGCACTTAGCGCTCCTTTATTGAACAGCTCTTGGAAAACAAGTCGCAATTTCTAACTGCCTTGACAGATTTTATTGAAGGATCATTTAAATCAAAACTAAGTTCTTTTAGATCATGAATAAGCGTCCGGAAGCACTAAGAAATTCTCTCTTTCATATTTATGGGCTCGCAAAGAAGAAAGAATTTTCGCTTATGAAGTTTTACATGTAAAACGAATGTAAACATAAACATCGGGACCCTGCTGGCTGCGACTGGCTGGAGCAACTACGTATAAGTCCTCCTCATGAAGTCACCGTGAAAAGGTCTATTGAGATATTTTTCACATAATAAGAAAAAGTTAGTATTTCTCACAACTGAGTAGTCAGCACACAGGCGGTGATTTTCAATATTATATGGCACGGCCTTACCCTCATTCACCAAACATCTTATTCGCAATTTTCCTCAGATCGAACCTCAAAATTAAGCTAATTTGCCAGTACTAACAAGTGCCTGAAAAAATTAGTGTCCAAAACGTTTCGCTAATAAATAAATGAAGCAAGTTCAACAACTTCAAGACAGGTACAGGCACTGCTGAACATTCACACAGACGAGTTAGATAATGTGGTTTGTAGTTCTTTCCACATGGATAACAGAGTACCAAGCATAACATTATTCCAGTTCATTCCAGCAATGCGAAGCTTCTTCGTTTCGCACCAAGTTTCTTGACCTACAGACCTGCAGTTTGCGGAATTATCGCTTGTAGAACGAAAAATCACGCGTTACATCTTAATTAATCCATCGGCATTTTAAATCGCAGCCGATTATTGAATTATAGACCTGTAAACGTTCCGGAATCCGTGTAGCAAGCAGCATAATATAGATACAAGTTTACACCTATTGACAATGGCTTCGTTAATTAATTAACACACTTCCTGCGAACCGGTATCGCATTAACGCTCACTGAGCTGGGTACGTTTTACCAGGATATCGATTTGTACCGACTATCTAATATACCAAGGAATTCGCGGGCATACTCTTGGTTCCGAAGCAACAGGTAGCGAGGTAAAGATGAATGTCAGTCCAGTTTACTAATACTTAATGATTTATGTAAATGTAACGTTGTTATACGACAAATAACATGTGAGCGCCATCGTCTTCACAGTTGAATAGGAAGTAAATACATGCCGTGGTTTCTTCCACTCTCAGTCCACAAAAAGTTGTAAGTGACTGCTAGGAATCAAATCAGGTCGTGCAGAATATCGCCCAGCAACTCGCACAGCCGATGCGATGGCTGCTCATTAGGCCACTGAGAAGCCGTATCCTCCTCAATCCTTCACCTCAGGTTCGAGCCTAGTGATCGCGTGATTCTCAGTCGCGCAGCATGCATGGCAGATTAGTCGTGGTAGCTTTAGCATTGCTTTTCTCGAGGTTCGTGGTCTTAGAGTATTTCCTCCTCATTACCGAAGATGTATGCGTCGGCGCTACCAGATTTTGAAATCAAAAGTGCCGTTCCGCTCTCAATATGTCTCAAGGCCGCATTGGGACTTGGAATCAAAGAGCCTGACACCTACAAGCGGAACCGAGAAGCTGTCTAGTTTCAGTGATCAAATTAATCGCTCCCATAAGAAATGTACAGGTGACGATTCGGTATTTTGAATTTTGAAAAATTTAGAATTATTTAAGTATAAATGCTTATTGAAATCATTTTTTGTAACACTGACTACAAATTAAAATATTCATCGAAACAAACTGGCGGGTGCAATTCTCATAAGACGAAACCGATTTTTGCTCCCAGTATTAAAGGATAGGAAATATCGGTTTGAACACTCAACCTCCGTACATATGTGTGTGTGTATGTGTAGCGTCACGAGCGCTCTCTACATTCCATTACACATCCCAATGTTACTAAAATAAGTCGAACAACAGGTGACTAGTGACTTGCTGAGCGACGCAGGTGCTCAGACCCGGTGCCGCTTGGCGGCCCGGAAGCCAAAACATTTCTTGTTCAAGGTTCTTATAATTTTAGAAGGTTAGACCACTAAGCAAGGCACTAAGACGTCACTGAGGTGCCAATCACCCAGGCCACTTACAGGAATACTGTTTTTTTCTATCTTTACTCATAATTCTTGTTCTCAACATATTTTTCTATTATTCCACATACATGCTTCTTATGAATTGAATTTCGGCGCAGGTTGGACGGGAAGAATTGTTGCAGGTTGCTTACCCGTATGAGCCGACTTTCTCTAGTTATAAACTTGAGCGAAAGCCCCATGGCGTACAGCGCTTCCTACATGTGACTTTCGTAACTACATACAACGCAATTCAAAAGTCCTGATGTAAAAACTTGGCCTATGAAACCATTGGTGAACTTTCTACCGTGGTTTTTTGAAGAAAAATATGACAGTGATAGTAAAATTTCAGGTGCTATGTAACAAGATGATTGCAAGAAAACAATTTCAACAATGTAAACAACGTTTACTTCTCATAAAGGTGTGTAATTTTGGCTATGTTTCGAGATATTTACAAAAAAATTTTATCGACAGTAATCTCAATGAGAGAGGTTAAGTACGAGTTGTTCCAAATGTACCTTCAATTTTATTACAGATAAAAGTTATGTCTTCGAACAGTGCCGGCGAAAGTTCAGTTGCACTGGAGCACGGGCACCAGGTGGAAGAAACCACATTCTTTAAATTCAATTTTTTTAAAGTTACTGGTACTTATCTACTGGATGTTTTTTGCGTCTCAATTTCCCTAGGAGGAAGGGAAGATCCACCGTTTCTTATTTAGAAGTTTTGTATTTGCATCAGGTGAGAAAATGAAAGATCGCTGGCCCTGTCTTCGAACGTAGGGACGCGGATACATGGAAATGGGCAGCAGAAGACATGAAACAACTTCAAAAGAATATTCCGATGATTCTGCATGTGGGTTGGACGAAAGCTGTCGAATGTTTTGTCATTTTTTTACAAAAACTCCATAAGTATGGGCCGAAAGGAGGCTTTATTTATTATTATTACTTTTTTTTGGAAGGTAGAAGGTTAAAAGGGCTATGAGAAAATAGTATATGGTCAGACGGGGGAGATTCCAAATTTTTTGTGGGAAATAGTAGGGTGACACGGCTTTATTCCAATTAATTTAAACAATTTGACTGGTACGATTTAGACAACTAGTTTCCTGAATCGTACCGTTTGCAGGCCTTCGCGTGAACTTCCAAATAAAGCCTGCACTTTTCGAGTTAAAACTTTCGTTTTTGCTTTAAAAGATGCGTAGAAGTCCAAACTACATGCTAGCAGAAGAAAAAAATTCAAGAATTCATTTACAACCCGTCCAGGTTGGAAAAAGAAAAGTGGTACGTTTTGGGCAAATTTCTCCTAAAATGAAAAGGTGATAAATGCTCGAAGTTTTCATTCTTTAGACTTGTTCTCTGGGACAACTGACATTCTCAAGAAATAGGCAATCATCCATACATTCAGGCAGGTGAAAATAATGAAAATCGAACTGTCAACTGTAAGCAGTGTTGCCACATCCCTACATTCTTAAGAATTGGTCATGTCACAGGAATGAATACATCGGAGCTTACACTTCTTTATGTGCCAGATTTTTCAAAAACTCGTGAAATCTCATGAAATTTTGTGAGAAATGGCAACGCTGATTGTAAGGGGAAAATATAGTTTAAAGCGATTTCATCAAAATAGAACCAAAAGTGATATATTTAGTCCTCGGCTCTGTGTTAGACCGCACAGCCATACCATTAATGAAACAGCCGTACGTCTACCGTCCAAGCCGTGCATCTGACAACACTGACGTAGCTGTAGTATCTCACAACGTTGAGTAGTGACCCACGAGATGAACTTACAACAGCATTAATTTTTCAGATTCTAGTGATATCCAGTGTTGCCAGATGGGAAGTTGAAAAATGTACCAGCAAGCAGGGCCAACGTTAAATGTGGTGCCCTGTACAAAATGAACCACACGAAGCTTTCAACTCAAAATTACAATAAATGTCATGTATATGTACATATCATGATATCAGTAACTGCGCACTAAAGGTTTCACCTTTTATTACAGAGCCCCCAAAACAGTTTTGCCATTTGAGAACAGACTGATGAGAAGACTTTTGGCTTTGTACCACACAGGGAAGTGGTCTGGCACTGGCCCTGTCAGCAAGAAATTTTCCAAGATTTACTTAAGACAAATAAAATGCGCGTATTTAAAATAGTATATCAACATGTAGAAGGAGCAATTTCTTGATCGAAATCTTCAAAATGTATCAAAATCCACTGAGTATATTGGAATTACCAAAATGAACCAAAAAATGTATCAGATCCTACCAAGAATAATGAAAATGTGCCAAGAAGTACTAGAATCGTTGAAATCGCTAGATATTGTATCAGAAAGGTTGAAATGAACCATCTGGCCACACTGATGGATGTCTTGTTCTGCAAACATGATGCTTTGATCTCGAGAATTGGTGAGGAACTGCAGAGCAACAGAGCACCATTATCAATCTATCTCGATCGCCAATGTGGTTGCTCTCAAGGACGTAACCAAGAGTTCTTTCTGGAGGGGCAAGAATTATTAAATTCCCAACTGAATCAACTCAGAATTCCCTAGTATCAAAATTTGTTTGGATTGGCAGAAAAATAAAAAAACCTTTTGACCTGTTGGATTTTTCCAACTTTTGAGCCATCTATTAAAATTTCCCAACTCCAGCAGAAGCTCGGGGAATACTGCCCCTCGTGCCCCCTTACTTTCGTCCCTGGTTGCTCTGTTAGGATGTTGCAGGGAGGAAGACAAATCTGTTTACTGGCTTCCCGATAGGAATCAAATTCGTTTGACGTCGCTGCTAGGCGGGCACAATACCATCAGAGGCGACCAAAATGAAACGTGTATTTGTGAATGGAAGTGGAAATCAGGCAAATGAAAAGTCCCAATAGAAAAGCTTCTCTGTAGACGAGTTTGTTCAACCATAGTACAGGTTCATGATACGCTTTGTGTAGTGGAATACGCCTGAAGCCTGATTCGATACAGACACCACATATACACTTGTAAAAGCTGTCTGGAATTGATATATCGAGCACGTGTCACATCGCAATCGTTAGGCGCTGGATATGGATACGTAATCTCGTCTAAATTACGTAGTATACCCTGCATATGAGAAGGCTAATCCAATCCGATCCGATCCGACACATAGGTAGTGTAAGACAGCTTCAACAATTTGGACGACGTGAACGCCGAACCTGATTCACGCGGTGATTAGGTCGAACGCAAAGCGGAGGCGGGCCGGTACAGTCGCGCAGATATTAACTGCGACATAAAAATCCTATAAAAGCCCCACCTGCGGTAGTATAAAATGGTCGGAAAAGGAAGAAAATTCACAAGATACAAATCACTGAACGCCAGCTCGGCCATAATCGTCTAATACTAATCGCGCTGTCATGCCATTTGAAACGCGCCGCCAGCGGCTTTATCGCTCACAATAATACTTCCAATATACTAGGTACATTATGTATACTTCACTTTGCGACGAATTTCGTTAGAATTTCGAAATCGAATCGAATACTTTTAATCTGGGAATTTATCGGTCGTACTACGGCACGGGCGCGCAGGCGGGCTCATTTTCTTCTCGCCCAATTGGCCGTGTTCGCGGTATGGCGCGGCGCAGAGCATGGATGAATACACACATATACCATCATGAACTCGTATTATACAAATCAAAATCCATCTGGTCTGGAATGGTCACTAGTAAAAAGAGGTTGCACTTTGGTCCAGAACAGTATTATTTGCAATACTTCAGATCGGTAATCCGGAAAAATGCGCGGACGGCCAATGAAGAGAGCACCTTCGAATCAGCTGAGTCAAACGCAGAAGTCAACAAATGCACACTATCAAACACGTAGGTAAATTTACAGTACCCTTACTGCGAAATATGACTTCCTGCTCAACTTTCACCATGGACTAGCAGACGCACGTCGAAAGCCACTTATATTATAGAGGTGAGAAACCAAGCTGACCGAGTATTAAGGAATTTCCAATATCCTGAAAGCCCCTGAACCGTTTCTTTTTTTCCCCAGAAATGCCAGAGGAGCACTTATGATAGTACCATTATGAAGTTCTTTGTCACTTTTACCATCATATTCGTACTTCTTGTAAAGTATCTGTAGTCGGGTCATTCTCCAGAACTGAGATAATTTTGTTACCAGCAAATTTTGAACGCTAATTTTCAATTTTTCTCATTTTTTTCGGATAGAGGAAAGGGTTATTTTAAGTTACACAATAACATCCGCAATAAATTCCAACAATCTAATTCATCAGACAGGACGATAGCCATATTTTGAATGAAACAAACATAGGGAGATGTCCATCGTTGTGGATATTACAATCTTGTCTCAGTACCTGTTATTTATTTTTTTTGTTTCGGATTGTTTTTCCCAATAAAAGGGTACTACCATTCAGGCAGATTGGAAGTATAGCCTACGTTAAGGAGTTCAATTTGCTGTCAATGACTTAACATTTCCACGGATGGTGTAAAGTTCTGTTACCAGGATTTTCAATTCATTGTCGTAGTCAATCTTTGACTGATGCAACGCTATGAGCCTTATACATTTTTCAGCACAACAAATGGCAATACTGGTACAGTGTTAATCCCAGAATACGATCCTGGGGCCAAATCGTAGTCATTGGCACATAGCACAGTTTTCTAAAATTCCCTGAAAAAGGAAATTCTTGCAGCTGTTTTGTTAGTAATCGTGAATACCTAGGACAATATGTCTATCGCCGTGGACAAATCATCCCTCTCTCTAAATTTTGATGCTCCTGCTCTTTAAACCTGTTGAATATTCTTTAATACATACGGCCGAAGTATTATGGGGGGGAGGGGAAGCCGCATTAATATTCTTAGTTTTTGGAGAACGACCCGGCTCACAATGTAAACAAAACAAGCTCTTCTTCTTTTCTAATTTGTTCTCAACCCGATCCTGGAATCCGCGCTTTGGAGCATTACCTAAGAGACGTCGGGGAGGCTTGTAGGGCTGTCATAGCCCTCTTCCCTTCTGGCCGAAAAACCGGCCTAGGTCGAAATCTGGCGAGTAGCTACTTGGGCTCGAACCCGGGACCTCCGGATTCCGAGACCAACGCGCTATCGACTCGGCCAACCAGACTAGGAAAAATTATAAATATTCCCATCGTAATCTTGACAATACACCAATTTGACACAAACCACAGGACCAGAAAACTATAAAAAGTTTTCAGAATAGCGAAGAGGGCGGAGGAAGCACGAAAATCAGAACATTTCAGGATAGAATGGTATGGTCAGAGACGTACCGAAGAGTTTTACGTGGGGAGGGGGGTGAAAGTTCTAACTGACTCAACTCATAATCCCCATGCATCAATCAAAATTTTCTTTGTATTTGCTGAAAAAAAAAATCTTTGGACTTATTGAATTTTTCCAACTTTTGATCCATCTACTAAAATTTTCCAATTCGTCCCTGACTGAAATGGTAAATTTTCCCAACTTCTGAGTGAAAAATTCCTGCGGGGGAGGGGGAGGGAAGTTGCCTCTACATCGGTACGTCCCTGATGGTAGTAAGGAAGGAGTTTCGATGAAAATTTACATCAATCCTGTTTGTATAACTAAGTAAAATGAGAAAAATCACAAAAAAAATTGTTGTTATTAAAGGCACAGCCGTATTAAGAAGTTCTTTTTCTAATAAAGAGGAGGAGAGGGCAGGGATAGCAAAAAATGTCAACCAAGATATACATATAAAATGTTCATGAAAACCAACAAGACTTAATCACAACTAAAGCGCGTTCAAAAACAAGTAACCTCGTTCCTCGAGGAGGGTCGGAAAAAAGCACACATCTTGACTCCAGACAAGAAATAATGAAATGGAAAAAAAAAAATTAATAAATAGTTTGACCTAATCCTACCCTAATATAAAATTTCTATTAAATACTGAAAATTGCTGGAAGAAATAAAAATTTCCATGGAAATTTGAACCATTGACCTGATTGTGACCATGAAGAGCTAAATCATACGGATAGAAGTAACGATCAAACTGCAGCTGTGTTGTTAATAGAAATTTCCATGGAAATTTTTTTTATTAGGGTATGATCAGGAGAAGAAACGCTCAAAAAGTAACACTTTTCCGTTAATGTGCCAAAGCTCTCGATTATCAGCTCATTTTTTTCGTGATGCTCCAAAGTAACGCTCAAAAATAACGTGTTTTTTTTTCGTTTATATGCCAAAGCAAAGACGTGAAAATGTCAAAAAAAGATTTTCTTAGCAATAAATCAATAAATCCATAATTTTATTGATTAATCAAATGCTTTTGATCAATCAAATGTTTTCAATTAATTTTTGATTACTTGATTGTTTTTAATTAATTATTTCCAATAAATCGATTATTTTCAACTAAGTGTTGTCGTTTACTTTTCGATTATTTTTAATTAATTAATTTTTTTTTTGATTGTTTTTATTGTTTCTGTCGTTTGGTGAATTTTTTTTTTGTTAATCCATTTTTGATTAATCATATCCTAAATACAATTTCTTTTTGCTAATTCCATTTTGGTTCGTCAACGTCAATTGTTTTTAAATAATTCATCCTTTTTGATAAATTGATTGCTTTTGATAACCAATCATTTTTAAACGCGGTTTTTTCTTACAGGTCTTCTATTTTCGACTATTTGGTTATTCGTACATACAATTAACCTTCTCATTTGTCGAGCAGGTGGCGATGCATGTACGCCAAAGTGGCTCCCCAGACACCGTACCCCTAGCCCCGGAAACTACCCTTTCGAGTATCGCGTCGGGTACCAAAAGATCGTATATTATTGATTAATCAATTCCGATTATTTATTAGATTCTGAATCCATCAGTCACTGTCCATTTATCGAGATTAGCTGCTGATAATGATATAAGGAAACTTACTTTTAATTGCTTCATTCGCAGCTCCCTTCCACCTAACAATTCGCCTTATGAACAAATCACATTAATTAGTAATTATGAATAGATGACTGTCTTACTCAAATTAATTTCTAAAGGTGAAGTTGCTATAGCGCAAAACCACCCGATCTTCAGGCCCACTTCGTTGGATATTTCTTCTGCAGCATTTTGCGGTCATACACCTCCCCCTCTTTTCTTCAAAATGGACAGGACAGTGTAATAATTAGCAATACGTACAAAAAGTTCTTATTTTTCGATCTGAAGGACTCAGGTGTGAACCAGGGGAGGACAGCCTCCTGAATTTTTAGAGTTAGCATTTCTGATTAGTTTCCAACAAACAAGGAAATTGTTAATTCAGTCGGCAAAATACAAAATGACTCTAAGATTTCTTTTCAATTAAAAAAAAAAAATTTACTTGGATAACATTTTTTGTATCTTTTCAAGTTAGCAGTTTCGACAACAGTCGATGAAATGTCAAAATTTTAAACGGCTAAGCTTTTTCATTTTTTTCGCTTGTTACACGGAACACTCGTTGACACAGGACTCGGTCCGACCCTGGATATACCGTGCGGGAGATACAGGTCAGCAAAAAATTTAAACTTCTCTTTCGTCTCCATATTAATCAATTTTGGTGAAATTCAATAGGTATATGAATTTCGTTAAAATCCGTGCATTCCTCCTTAACTTAAGATATGAAACGTCCAGAAAAGTTCACCCCCTCCCCTCAAAGTTGAGTCAAGAGTGCAAGCTGATTATTTGAACAATAAATCAGCTAAAAGAAAATCCTCACTTTTAGAATTTCGCATTTGCTCATTGGCTGCTAGAAACTGAGGAGTGCCGGTTTTTCAAACAACATTAGGAGATGCGACAACCCAATCAATGTAACTCGATTTCTAGGTCCACGTTAGCGTGGCACTCTGTAAGGGGCTATTTCAAAGTTCAGACCACCCCAAGGCGAACATGAAAAAATTTTCTGTATTTTCTGTAATCAGTCCGATCGGAAATAACTTCAGTAAGAACTTTTTCTTTCAAATAAGCCATAACTGACGAACGGTGGTCCAAAAACAAAGGTAGGGCTCCTCGAGTCCAAATTCAGGGAAATTTCCGAGAGAAGGAGGCTTCGGAACTTTTTCGTAGTTTATCTAGAAGCCGTAACCAAGACATAAAAAAGAAAAACCTTTCATAGCTGAAAAACTAGGTTGACATTTTTGGATCTGTATATTTCTGGGGTATATGTTTTCACTGGTGGTTTCAGTGACCAACCGCGAATGCTATCAAACTATAAGTACGTACATCCGCTCATTCGCTTTGGTTATCGATCAGCTTCATGTCATGTCATTCACTGTGCGCCATGGTCAAGTCAATGAGTGTCAGTCACGATGTCTTTAATGTAAGCGCGCGTATACGCACACCCATCGCCCATATACGCCTCTGAACGGCTGTAGCCTCCAATTACATCGTGTAAGAGACGCCTGAGTGGAAATCATGCGTGGTAGGAAACCCGTTATAATTGCACGGGAATGCGGAATAACATCCGAAAAATTACAGAACATGGCGAAGGGTGGTTCAGCCAGCAACTGATTTATACCATTCGCGGCACCGGAAGTAGCTATACAGAATTTACCTGATAGTTTGGCACTTATACCTTTGACACAAATATTTGTCGAGAATTTATTACCGATTGCATAGGTTGAGCAAAAATAATCGAGGTGATATAAGCGACGCGCTTGTTAGAAAAGGATGTTCTAATGTACATGTAAATTCTTGCATCCGATTTATTTCTTAAATGTGTCATCGTAGAAATGCGACTGTATAAATTTTATCGAGCGATACCTCGCGATATCGATCGAGTGAATACTCGCTGAGTTATACTTGAACATCGATGACTCGAAACGATATTCCCAGGAAACGTGTGTTGCAGGTTATGAACTGGTTGTTTTGTTACCCGAAGGTGGCCAATAGCCATGTTGTGTAGGCATACTCACCATCTTCCAAGAATCTGGAAATGGTCGTTGTCGGTGAGCTGATGTTAGTTAGCAGTCATTCTCTAAACTATTGTATACTGCATAGTAACAGCCTTAGCGGACTTCAGTTTCAAGGTCTGGAAGGTTAGAGAGGCTATCCTGTCCAAAAAGTCACAATTTTAGCCTCTCTAAAAACGGATTTCCTGTATATTTAGAATTTTCTTGGAGAAAGGGGGAGTAAGTTGATCTAGTGGTTCTATTCTCATATTTGCTCTCAGCCCGAGTGCCCTTCTGAGCATTACCTCAGAGACGCCGGGGTGACTGCTAGGGCTGTCCTAGCCTTCTCTTCTTCTTGCCGAAAAACCGGCCTAGGTCGACATGTAGCGAGTTGCTACATGGGCTCGAACCCGGGATCTCCGGATTCCGAGACCAGCGCGCTATCCACTCGACCAACCAGACCACCTGACCTAGGGGCGACAGTCTTCATACGACGTCCGAATTCGAGAAGAGACAGCGCTCCCGCGAAGATCTTATATGAGAAAAGGGTTTTTTCGACCCCATTTTCTTGGCCATCCGAAGGCAACAAAGTCTGATATGAAAAAGTTGCTAACTGTTTTGTACGTTCAATCGAATACCGTAACCTGATTATTAGGGGAGGGGGGAACCTTTGACAGCCGAATTTGCAGACTGATTTCCCAATATTCCTGCGCTATAAGATGTTTCCTCCTAAAAATGAGAAACTGCATTAATACGTCAGAACTGATTGCGAATTAATAAAAATAAATTCAAGGTAAGTTGTTTTTTCTAACCTCTAAATACGTCACCCAACTCAATACCTCATTTTCCCACGTAGAAAGTTCCTTCATTCATCTCTATTTCAGACACCGAGTATCATCCCAGCGAATCATGCACTCTGAAGCGGATCTTTCATTATGTCCCTTATAGAGGTGGATACACAGAGGAAGGAGTGACGGCAATAGCCCACCCGAGAGCAAAATTAAATTGTCAAGAAACAAAACAGAACATAATAATAATAATGAATAGAAATAATTAAAGTTAAAAAAAAATTATTTTATACCTTTATGGCTTGTGCCTTGGCTGAATATCACACAAGCGGTTAGCTACGGACCTGTCTTAAGAAGTTTGAAAAAATGTGATCAAGTTATGAAGAAACCTAATCGAGTCTGGAAGGGTCCTAACGAGTCTCTAAAAAGTGTGAAGTAAAAAGTATTCTTCTTCAAATCTTGAGTTTTAAACAAGAGTCTTATAAAGTCTAAAACAAGCCTAAGAGAGTCTTAAATGATCACCAAAGAGTTCCAGTCAAGTTGTAAGGAGTCTCAAATTTTTTACAGAATTTGAAAAGCTTCTGAGCTCTCAAGTCTTGACCACGTCTTGTCTAGAAGAGTCATACAGAGTGATAAGCAAATTTCCAACTGTTTTTTGCGAGTCGTTGAACAACTTTTTAAAAACCTCCAAGCGTGTTAAACAAGTCTGAGAGAGACTAAAAAAAGCTTACATCAGCGCTGAGACTGAAATGTCTCAGGTAGTCTTAAGAACGAGTTCTCCTCTCTTCTGAGGGGCAAAAATTGAATGGTTTTCAGATAAACATTCAAAATTTTCAAAAATTATTACTCAGTCTGGAATCTATTGAGTAGGCAAAATTTGAAAGTAGATCTAGGGAGCCATCCAAGGAAAGACAATTCAAAATATATTCAAGAATACGAGTACTTGTATTTAAAATTTTACAACCCCCTGTTCCTAAGAATTTGGTTTATTTTTTGCCCTCATGGTGGTAACTGAATCAGCAAATAAATAACGACTTGTATTGCTGACTGCTTTCTTGTTGAGGTTGAAAATGAAAATATCTTCCTAAGTGTGATGCCAAATTCTTTCAACTCATTGGATTCTCGACTGAGCAACGATTATTCTTGGAGAGTGTTCCATCATGGGTGCCGAAGCCATATGGAGCAAGGAGCAGTGGGGCGTCGCTCCATATGGAAAAATTGTAACCGTCGCATACCAAGGAAAACAAAAAAAACTTATGGGATACGTACTTTGTACGAAAATTTCATCTCGCTCCATACGGGATTCAGGCTACGGATTCATGGCGGAGGGGGGGGGGCTCGTGGAAAAAAAATGGTAAAAGACGAAAAAACAGAAGAAAATGACTCTACATTCGAGATGTAATCCTGGATCCGCGCCTGTCATTCCCATAACCCCCCCCCCCCATATAATCCTAGATCCGCCCCTGATGGGATTTATAAACTTCGGCGCCCTTGTGTTCCATACTTATCACAATATGTACCATTCAGTTTTTACTCTCAAAGAGAAGCAATTTTCAGAACTAGCTCAAATTATTCAATCTTCAAAATGCTCATATAAGAATCTTTCAATCCCTCCAAACTTGTTAAGACTTGCCCGAACTTATATAAGACTCGTTAAAACTCTTCTAAAATCGTTTGCGGCTCGTTCAGACTCGGTTATGGCTCTTCGATTCATGAATGAAACTTTTCAAAACTCTTACAGTTATTTGAGGCTCGTATAAGATCTAAAAAGAACTTAGAACTAACCAAGTTCCCTTAGTTTCCCCAGGCTTATAAGACTTTTCAAGGCTCTTTTTAAAAACTCACTAACGATTTAAAATTCGTTTAATACTTTTTCACACTCTTTATGACTGCGCCAAGGGCAATAGAAATTCTGTCGTATCTGAGTAAAACAAAAACATGCTCTTTAAGGCTCTTCCAAACTTTTTATAATTCGCTAAGACCATTCACCACTCGTTCCTGACTCTAATAACTTTTCCAAACGTGCTGAAAACTCTTCCCGACTCTTTTCCAGACTGGACCACGATTCTCCAAGACATGATCATGATTGAAAACTTTTGAACGACCAATTACGACCATCAAAAACATTATTCAAGAGTTGGGATTCTTCTATGCTTCTTTAAGACTAATTAAAATTCTTGAAGACTTATTTCCGACTTTTAAGATATTTCAAAACTTTTTTAGAATGCTTTGAAACAGAAAACTCTGGCACAAATTCGAAATTCCGTAAAATATTACCATTCGTAAGGAGTTTTTGATTAGGAGGCAATGGAGGTAACTGTTCCATCCAAAGAGTGGTGCACATTTGAAAAGGCTTTTCATTTTTAGCGTCGAGAAGAAAATAGTCATCAATGTAGGTCATTAGGAACTGTAAGTATTTCTCATTTCTTATCTACTCACTCTGTCATCATCGCGAAAGCATAAAACTGATCCAAGTACTCAGAAGGGTGGGACTATTAAATTCGTTTAGCTAATATGAATAGCCCCTCTCAGAATTGATTCTGGATCCGCAAGTGCAAGAAGCCCTAGAGCACTCTTCACTGCGAGGACCAACACTTCTATTCCAAAATTCGCCATTCCACTTCTCATCTTCTTTCATATTCATCTACGTTTTCGAAATTCAATTAAAACTGACCACGTCTGCTGGAGTTTTTTTCTACGTGTTGAACCACGCACACCAAAACTAATACAGTCGAGTTCTTTTATAATTTTCTAATTCAACACTTCGGACCGGCAAACAAAGGTTAGTCAACAGAAATTTAACACGCCTCGCCGCTCCGCACCGTCAAGTCAGCAGTTCGAACGCACGCAGCCGAGGAGTTCATTAACCGCGCAACTGTCCACTTGTAAAAGAGAAGCCGATTGTGACTCGTCTAATGAGCTATATAGGTTTTACATAATCTGATTTCTGCATTCGGTATACAGGTAGTCCCAGGTACACTTTTTTCGCATGCCACTCGACGCATACACCTCCAGCCAACTTTTTCTTCTCTCCTTTTCCTCTACAGCTCACGCTGCAAAAGGGCTCTTTGTTAAAATGTAACGATCTAGCGCTTATCGACATTTTCAGTAATCCGACCGGTAATGCGGAGATAAGCCAAGATTTTATGACGGTCTTGACAGCCTGACGTGTCCGGCGCTTCATAATACAGAGACTGCCTAAATATTCAACTGTAGGCGAACTCTCTCTCTCTCTCTCTCTCTCTCGAACCCACTCTCCTAGTCTCGTCGATTACCAAGACCATTTTGATGTGCATACTTCCCAACTGGCTGGAAGAAGATCGCAAGCTCGATGTACCTATCCTATACCTGCTCCTTGACGCGAAAAGACACTCACGTAGTCGAGATTATTCGCAACCGATTAGCATCACCGTCAGCAGACAAAAATGAAACCGACGTCAATCGGAGGTCCGCGACCATCTGGGAACGAATGTGCGGTACCCGCGGCGCCCTGAACACGTAGCATTGGGTAGTCCGCCAGTTGAAACCGGCCGCGAAAAAATCGTGCAGATATTTAAGATAAAAATTAACTTCTGTCACTCGTGCCCATGCCCGTGTCCGCTTTCTAGAACTTGGCGTTTTCTTCAGCTGCGTACAATCACCGCTTGCTGCTTCGGCAGAAAGCGGGTATCAAATTTACCGTACATTCGCTTTTACCTTTCGGCCGCTAAATTTCACCATCGCTGCATGTTCCGGACGCTCCTTCAGCACACAGAACTATTTTGATGCAGAAATCCGAATACTGAATTAATCTTCCAAAACTTTCAATGCCTCTCACGTCGGGGATGTCAAAGCAAGCTCCATGAGCATGTTGGAGTACTTTTCCTTTCATGTAACTACATACTGTCATGGTTCCAGTGTACGGGTACAAAAACGTGTACTTAAATAAGTCTATGAAAGTAAGATAAACAGTGGTGTGCTGCTGTATTAGATCAAATGAATAACTGAAGATGCGCACAACTTACACGCGAAGTTTCTTGATTGCTACAGCTATGTACTAGA
This sequence comes from Acanthococcus lagerstroemiae, assembly GCA_031841125.1. Taxonomy (NCBI): domain Eukaryota; kingdom Metazoa; phylum Arthropoda; class Insecta; order Hemiptera; family Eriococcidae; genus Acanthococcus; species Acanthococcus lagerstroemiae. Next base: position 37,826,187 of record CM063107.1, on the reverse strand, counting down.
AGAAGGTCGCTAATGTTCAAATACGTTACGCTTTTTGAAACTGGTGGAAAAATTCTTAGTCATTCTGAACACACCGAAGGACTCTGACAGTTTGGCCAGTCCGAATTTGGAAATTGATCTTTCCTTTACCAATTGACACAGGAGCAGGGGCGAAATAAAGGGGGATGTTTCACCCCCAGGGTCGTCAGTGCAGTTGGAAAATTCGGCAAATTGGCAGTTGGCGAACGATAAATGTAATAAAGTTTACTGGACATTTGGCAAAATATTCATTTTCAATTCATTTTATTCGGCAAATTTTTAGTTGTCACCCCCTAGAAAAAACAGCTAGTTTCGCTACTGCACAGGAGACAAAAAATAGATGTAGAAAACTGCAATTCAAAATTTCATTGGAAATACACGATGGCTCTGCTCCAAGGGCACCTGGTAATCTAACACCCAAAACCCACTTCGCACGTATCTTCTCTCGTTCACCGTTACGCCCCTCACTTTCTGTCTCGTTGGCTACTTTTTGGCTATTTGTTAGCTCATCTCATCATTTGTTTGTGTTCATCTAGCTATCAGTCTATCGGTCTATTTTTGTTAACTTGTTTACTTCAGACCCAGGAATTTTGGTAAGAGTCGTGCCTTCCTCCCAGAGAGAGGCTGACACGAAACCAAAAGCCGAGATCTGTACTTTGAAAGATGGTCTCCCTTGCTTCCCTCCTGCCATCTCCGAAACTTGAGACGGACATGTTACTGAATTTAACTGCTGGCGTAAGTACAAAAACGACGTTTTTGTTGTTTTTATAGAATAAGTTCGGTACTTCATCCCCCTTCCAAAAAATGTTTCTAAAAGATTATTAGTTCAAGAGTCATTGGCCAAGTTTCACGAGACCATTAAACACAAACACATGAACAACGACGTATTGTACAGATGTATCCTAGTCTACAGAAGTAAATCGACCTAATAAGTACGCTGGGCCACTCAGCGCGTTGGAAAATCATATTAAAACTGAAAACAGTGACACATTTGGAATAATTGCGGCGACCCACTCCTTTTTAATATATATTTTTGTATAAATTGTCTTGCCTGGCGACTTTCTGCTTAACATGGTGCAAGTGTCCAACAAACGTCTTTTGTCTCCTGCATTCTTATTACAGTACATGATCTTTTCAAAACTATGTCCTCCTTCTTCTTATTCCCATGACTCACTCTCTTTTTTTCCTTCCTCAGTCAGTGAGGTAGGACATTCGTTTGGTTACAGTTGATATGTTTAGCACTCGCTCTGAGATCTTTTATTATCGACGTTCAATCCACGCGCTTCTTCTACTCGCTGGTCCGGACGAAATACAATCGCCGAAAAACCCGCATAATAATGGTAGTGTATATAATAAATGATGGGTAGTATCAATGGCCGCCATTTTAGCTTTTATTTACCTTTTGCGAGTAGTTACCAGTGTACAATGTTATCATATGCACTGATAAATACTCGCAAAAAGTAAACAAAAACCAAAATGGCGGCCATCGATTCTACCCATTGTTTATTATAGTATCCTAATAATGGAGAAAATGGGACATATTTGAAAAATAATACAGGAAAATTGAATGCGTAGTTCTTCTTAAGGTTGAAGTTTGTAACAATGTCACTTAAAAGCGTGGTTTTGTTAGAATATTTTCTGGTGCTATCCCATCATCAGTGACTTACGCAGCGTCCCCACTATGACGAATCAAAAGTGTATGGTGTCGAGCGACTCGAGTCAAATGGAAAGTCATCCACGAGTGGACAAGTCAAGAGAGTCGTCTGAGAGTTGGATTAAATTGTGTCGAATGTACCTAACTCAGGAAAAGTCGGCCGGCCAAAGTCAATCAAATTGAGTTGCCTCAATGTGGAGGAGTCATCAAATCGAATGGAACTGATCAACTCCATTTGACATATTGTGTGCTTACAATTGCCAACTGAGGATGCTTTTGACTTCTTCATCACAAGTTGACACACTGCTTTAGTCGAATTGTAGGTACAAAGTTGATCAACTCCATTTGACATAGTGTGCAACTTCAGTTACTGACGCAAAAGAGAACGAGAAGAAAAACGGTATGTTCTCGGTTCTAGTTTTCAGAACGAAACAAGAACATGATGGGAATGAGAACGAGAACGGGAACGTTGGTAATTATAGGGTAAAGAGAACGAGGATCATAAACAAAAACCATGCAGTTAGAGAAGAACGAACAAGAACGGGAACGAGATGATTTTTGCGTTCTTCCAACACCTTTGCAGCTGGCGTGAAAGTAAAATTCTGAAAGCCTAAAACCATCAATTGTAAATTTTTTAAATGAAAAAATCAACTTGCAGTACTCAGATGTTGGAAGAAAGAACAATAACAAAAAGAAAAACGGCATGTTCTTGTTCTCAGAACAAGAATGACAATGAGAATGAGAACATGATGGGATTGAGAACGGGAAATGGGAATGGGAACAGGACCAAGGTGGGAACAAAAACGGGAATGGGAGCGGGAACAAGAACGAAAACGGGAACGTTGATAATTTTAAGGTAAGGAGAACAAAGAACATGAATGAAAACCATGCAGTTAAGAGAAGAACGAACGGGAACAGGAACGATGATTTTTGCGTTCTTCCAACACTGAGCCATAATATTATGGTGAACTGTCTCATCATGTCCTGTGTTTTGATAGGTTGTTGGTAATAACCTGAAGGACCAATCCCCGTTGTTGAGTTCTGTTTGGTTTGTTTTAGTGTCAAAAGGGTTTTACTGTCCAAGTTAGTGGTAGTGTTTATCAAGTTATTGTCGCGTTCTGTCTTTATTTTTATGATTTCCACTTTTTCTTTCTTGTAATTTTCTTTTTGTAAGTTGTTTTGTATTATTAGTATTTTCGTCATGCTTATGGTCATTAGAATGTTTCCCAAAAAGTGCTTGGTGATCTCTCATGTTCTTCTTTTTTTGTCATATGAATAACTGATAAGCAACGATAAAACAGAGATACAAGACAGAAATAACTACAGCGGCGTTTGGAAGGCAACATAAAGATCTTCCCTCGTTCAAAATTCCTATTTTGGCGACTGGTTGACAAAAGATCTGTTGAAAGAACTACCCTCTCCTTCGTCGAGCCTCTGATTATCCACAGTATAAACACTAACAAGCGACTTCTTGCCTCTGATTTCATCATCAGTTTGCAATTTCGATCTCGGTGTGTAAAATCGAGTTCAAGGTACATAGGAGGTACAAGTACAACATCCCGATGATTTTAGAAAGAAGTTTGTAATGCGTGTCTGCGAACACCTGGGTATACGATTAAGCTAAATAATGCTGGCTGAGTGAAGAAATTAGTATTCGATCTCAGCTGTTGCACGTTGGATGCGTGTAATGGTAATGAATGTTTATCAACGACGAACAATATAAAAGGTGTGGCTGCAGCGTACATACGAATGCTTATCAAGCCTTCTTCTCTACGGCCGCTGAATAAGAAATGTTGGCTTTTTCATAACACTTTACATGTACAGTTACCTACGTTTATCTCGGACCTTTAATTTTGTGGATGTAAGAATATGTCGGTGCTCGAACCATAAGCACAACTCGAACTTCATGTTACATTGTCTCCGGCAAGAAAATTTCAGCACATGACAAACCTCGCGAAATTGCAATAAATCACCCTTCGGCCACATAGCCAGCTGTACATATTGAAGGGAAAGTGGGACTCAGCTTTGGTCACATACTATAGTCATCTAACATTTTAACTAACTGTATATTTTTAAAGAAAAGTCGTCAAGTGTAAGAACACGACGGCGATTAGTGCGGAGTTCAGTGATTACAAAAACGAGCAATTCAGTCCACAAAGTCGATTCTGAAAATGAACCGTCATGTATGGTCAGTTGAAGGTATTGAGGGTCTGAGTGGTACCGTGTCTGCCCAGCATACTTGTGACGAGGGTTCATAAGATTGGTTCTGCGTCTGTTGAAAGTACTGAGGGTCTGAGTGGTACCGAGCCTGTCCCACATTCTCTGTGACAAAGGTTCAATTCCCAGGTCGGAAAGCTAATGAACAGGTTTCGGCTCTCTTCCACACATAATACCAATCAAGGAGGATAGATAGCAGGCTCTGCAATCCCTGATCAGTTCTCAGGAACAAGGCATTATGCTAGCAGAACACGATAGCAGCATCTGAAGGATTAGTGCTGTGATACGTGTATCTCGTGGGTTGCTTATTAGACGCTGCAAGACACGGAGCAAGTAAAAGATTCACAAACCCATATGATCGCTTCAATCGCCGAGGTTCAGATAAAGATATGGCATTACAAGAAGAAAAGGGTATTGAAACGTTTATGATAGATGAGGTTCTCGGAAACTTGTGTACACAACAGCCGGCGCTAAACAATGCGCAGGACCAGTTGAGCGCCATCGTGAGCTGTCAAGTACAGGCAGGCGGGTAATTCCTTTTCTCGGAGATCGTAAACGTCGAAAAATCCATAAGCTTCGACTTCAACTAGATATATCATTTGGTGGGCACGGGGCTGATCTAGGCTCGTTACTTATTCCAACGATCCCATAAATTCGCGAAAGGTAAAGCTCGAGCGTTAAAAATTTCATTACTACAATGCGTTGTATTACCTTTGAAGGCGGCTAGTGCGACGCTGTAAATCCACATGGTCATTAAAACGGCCAGTTTCTATTTTTCGATTTTGCGAACTCGACATCAAAAGGAGATATTATTTGCAGTTGTAATAAAAGATGTTACCGGCACGCACACGGTCGCGTTTGTTATTTATTCGGTTTTACTTCGCGAAGCAACTCTATTGGAAAGGACGACACGGACAAATATTTTCCAATCGTAAAAAATTCTCATTTAATTTCCCCTTTAACGATCGGCGATAATTAAATTTTCAGCTCTATGTATATATGACGGTCATCTGGACAGGACTGCCGTCTCTTCGACCGAAGAATTTTCGGTTTTTATTTATTATCCGCGTATATTTCTTCTTCGACGCTAACAGCATTTTAAAAATTTACTTCTCGGCATTGGCGGTGAACTCAGCAAGAGATTTACCCTGTTGTGCGCGGAAATTTTTAAAAATGCAGAAAGGTTTAAAAAAAAGCAGATAATAGGTTTTTAGCAGCCTCGAACGAGGCGACAGACGTATAATATTCTGGAGTTTTCTATACATCAGGGTGTCCAAGTTTTAGTGGGAAAGCTAGGAAGATGTTACAGAATTTATTAAAAGGGGGAAAAATATGGCATGCGCGTAGGTGTACCAGCGTGAGTGATATTCCAGCCACCAGATGAAGAGATAGCTTATTTTGACAGCACGTAGATATGTTTGCCTAATTTCAATTTTCAAGGAACCTAGATATGATCAGTAGAAAATATTTTTAAACCTCTTAATTGAATTTCTTCTTCGTGATTGGAGCATGGGAATAGTTGAACATTCTAGTAACAGAGTGTCTCCCAAAGTCGAAACTAAAAATGTAACACTACTGGCGGGTTTGAGAAGATTTATTTTCCAGTTTAGGGGAACTTTCCTCAGTTTACGTTCAAAAAGTCATAACAGAATCCATCATTTTACTTACACATTTTGGAAAAATGCTCCCTTAGGAAAGGGATCTGAGGGACCTGTAAGTGATACCCTGTAATGATACAGAGCAGTTGCCGCTACTCCTATACGGAGTGAATGGACCTGGATTCACAAAGCATTTGTAAAATCAGTTTGAATACAAATTATAATTTTTTTTTTGTATACTCTTCACGAATATGTCTTCTAATAAAAAATATTTATTTACGCAGGACATTATAATTTTGGATTTTTGTAATTTCTCACATTGGAATACAAAACACTTCTAGTAACTAATTTTCATAATTTCCCAACAATTGCCTCAGATGCCCTCCATCCACCAGGTCCATCAATTACTATCATTTCAATTATGAAAATGAGAAAAAAAAACAACTGAACTATCACGTGAATGTATTTCTGTGGACTATATCTGAATCCCTTCTGCAGTAGGATCAGAAAACTATCTAAATCGCTGTGTGAGTGTACTGCGCGCTCAGTTCAAGGTTAATCACTGATCCTAACACACCTTGTATGGCATAAATTCTCAAAAATCAAGAGGGCTGCAAGACACTACAGTTTGAAAACTGCGTATTTTCATTACCATTTTGATTGAAACTTTCAACGATGGTACAAGCTAGTTCAGTGAAAGTGCAACCACAACATTCATAACTATTCCCTGCCTATCTTCAAGAGTGAATGGGTTACATGAGTTTGGAAACTCTAGTCGCATTAGGCAACATTTGGTCGTTTCAGAAGTAAGGTCACGCTATCTATAGAATGTCGGGAAAGTGGTAACACTCAGACGACTTAAAATGAAAATGTTCGTTAGGCTTCTGTGAACAGATTGCATAACGTTCAGCAGTATATTTTGTAAAATCGAGCAAGACAGTGAGTACGAGGATGTGCGGTCCGTCCAATTTTCGCTGCTTTTGCACTACCTCGATCAGCCTTACTTCCAATGTGATGTCCACTACTGGAAAAACAGCGAACATTTGCTTGCATGCTTTGGCATTGAAAATAACTGAGGCAACCTTCGCAAAATATAGGCGAACGATCTGACAACGCCGTGATTTCCCTGGAAGGCCTGTACACCGCGACTAATGCCTAGAAAAATTTATCCGAGTTCAGCTTTTTGCAGGGGTACCCTAAGGAGTTAAAACTAAAAACTAACTTCAAAAATGGATTTAGTGACCTTGAAAACCTATATGAATTAAATGCCATATCGAAAACAGAGAGCTGTGTACTTTTGAATCCCCTTCTCATTTCGTGGTGTTTATATTCGATATCGGTTTCATTTAATGTTAGATTTAATATGAAATTTTTTTTTTTGAATTTATTAATTTTAATTATTATTTATTATTTAATTTTATTAGTTTAAAAATTTTTAGATTTAATTAAGATTTTTAAAATTTAAATTATTTTAATTAAAATTTTACCACCTCTCTTCCATAACCATCAATTCACAACACTTGAAAAAAATTAATTTCAAAAACTATCTAAACGCCTAACCAAACTTTGTCAATTTATATTTTCATCATTACATATTATAGACTGAGAAAAAAGAAGGTCAAACTCAACGTATTTTTCCGTAAGAAGAGAAGGAAGTTTCAGGCACATATTCCCGTTATCCGATCGAACTGAAAATTTGCAGGAATCTCGTTTTATTAGAACAAATTTGAAAAGGTTGTGTCATGAAGTTCCCGATGTTCGAAAATAAAGACCACCCCAACGTAGACATTCATATCACAAATTACATAATTATAATACGTAAACTGTGACTGATCCTGTACCGAAGTTCTGTAGGTCGTTAATACGACATAATTTTGGCACAGCATCGCCATCATCACCGGTTTTCCAGTATCAGCGTGCGAAAAATTTTCTCGAATCTTCTTCGAACAGGAGAGAGAAAAAAAAAAGAGGGAATTGATACAAGATTCTACACGTTCATGTTTTTCCCTCAGTTAGGAATTTTTAGCAATATAGATGCCAGGCTGTCTAATCGTTACAATCTGGTAGACCTTGATACGAGACCAATTTATTATACCTGTAATAATACCTTCCAGATGCAGCAGACCTCCGATTCACGATAAATTACTAGTTAAGCGAAAAATTGATGTTTACTTCATTTTTTTCGCGAGAATTAGCATTATAAATACGTACTCAAAATACCAGAATACAGTAGGACTGTTGAAAGCCAAATTGTAAATACGTGTTATAGTTGTCATACTCGGAATTTCGGTTTTATTCTCGATTTTTCAGGCAGTACAAAAAATTGGATGTACGCATTTTCTCTCCTAATCCGAAGTTCCTCAACTCTTTGCTAATTGAATTAGCACAACCGGTGTACCCAACTACCCACTTGGCCTGCAGGAGTAACGATCTCCAACAACACGTTCACGGAATTCGGCAATGATGATTATTTTCCAGCACGTGCCACAAAAGCAATTAACGTGCGGTTGATCAAGACCAAACTGGAGGCGTTTAATTATAATTTTGTTATTGTAGACGACCGCAACAGTTAACTGTATTTAAGAATTATGAATGGAATCCGGTCGGCATGTGTGTATCTTAATTTACACACATTCTGAGAAATTATAAAAGTATAGGTTAGGAGTAACTTATGTCCAATACACCAATGTGTACTTCTGAGAACGATACACCCAACCCCTACAGTTATACGGGAATTTACATTCTTCAGGAATTTCGAAGTCCCCAAACCTGGCGCTGGCATGGCGATGTTTCCTGCGATGGATTAATTCTTGAAAAAGTCAAATCAAATCGCCGTTACACCGATTACGAAGAACTCTGGAGGTCTGAAGAGCTGTTATTATTTTTGTATTAAACTATTCGCGTCGCGACTGCATCAGGTTAGGGTCCACATTAAAATATCATTATTACGATTTAATGATTACTTAATTTCGGTGTTATTGGAAAGAATGATTCACACGATGTGGTGTACAGTGGAAGATTCTTAATCACTCCAAGACGTTTTAACCCCACTGTCAAAGTTACGTACACAATTTTCAATATACTGAGTACCTACTGCTTCTACGCCAGCACCTTGACATGTCTCGTAAAGGTTATGGAGTAACAGGTTGACCACTCGGAATTCCAGGAAAAAATACAATAATGACCTTATATTAAATTTGAAATAACCACAAGAATTGGAGACCATTTGCAAATTTTTCCTTCTTTTTTGTGCTTCCCCTTTACACACCACTCGCCATTACAAATTTTCAACCCCCTCACCACAAGAAACTGAATTTTTAAATAATTGAATATAAGGAGTAACACAACACTCAATTTTCTTCCCGCTTCGTCAGTTATACCCGTGCACTTAATCGTTTTATAATACATATTCAGTCATTGTACTTCTCAGGCACAACTGACTAGCTAGAGTTGTGTAGTTTCTGCCGCAATCTGTCGGAAAACTTAACTTCCATTTTATTTACACTGCACAGCAGAAACACAAAAAAGAAAAGGAAAAAATTATTTTCTTCGTAATCAGCAGAATTTCCATAAACTGAAGGAGAAAACCCTCCTCAAGAATGACTCAAGTGAGCATTTTAGGAGAAAAATGACCTTAGATGACTTAAAATGAAAATTATGACCAAGTGGCCACCCTGGAGTAGAACCACGGGTCATGTCCTGAATGAGGCTTTAACGTCTTGCCGAAAGTTTCAGTTGCTGTCTGTCAACAAAAAATGATTTTTATTTTTCTTCTTTGAGTAGCTTCCCACTACGTGTAGCATTCCTTTCTTTTACATTGACCAAACGTGTTTATGAATGAACAGAAAAAAAAAACACAACTTGGGTAAGACTACAGCCATTGGTCAGTCAGGTTCGTCGACCTCAAGCCCCCAAATAATTTAAATCAAGCTGATCAGCAGGGTCGGGGAAAATATGCACTTATCTTTTTAAAACATGCATTTATTTTTCTCCAAATATACAAATATATGTATTTATTTTCATGTACTTCTATTCCCCATTTGTGACCTGGAATCATGAAATGCGCCTCTTGTGCAAAAACCGGGTTTTGAGATGAACGAGTGTAAAGATGGGATGGTGGTAGTAGTGCGCACAGATGTACATAGCGTGTACATCTATAGTGGTGCGATTAAGCGTTGCTATGACAACCATGTTTCAAATTCTTGTTCTCTGCATGTTATTCCCATAGGCCCGTTTCACACGACGCCATGTAAACGGATGTTCTAAACCTTTTGACGTAATTTTCAACCCTTTCACGATTGTGGGACTGGGAAAACCCAACTTTCTACTTACATTAACATTGAAAGTTGGGTTTTTCCAGTCCCACCATCATGAAAAGGTTAAGTGCAATTTGTGGAAAAACTAATGAAGATAGGAGGCTGCGATTTGTTTAATTTGAAAGAGCGTAATTTTTTCGATAAAAAGTGTCAAGAAAGTGAAAAATGATTTTTTGACACAAGAGGCACATTTTATGATTCCAGGTCACATTCATTCTTACTTTTTTGTGTTTTTCATAAAATCATATTCATAAAATAAAAATACTTTTGCAGATGAATGCGCGTGCAAAATTTATAATTTTTTTCACAAAAGGTTCTTATTCCATAGAACAAAGACATATTTTTTCAAATTTTTGAACAAAAACTGAAGGCTGCTCAAATGTATTTTCACATGTAGAGTGATGCTATAAGAAGAATTACTGCGTTTAGTTTCCAGAGAAACGCTTTTTACAGAGGTTGGAACAATGAACAATTATTTCAAGAAATGGTAGCCACATCCATGTTGATGGAACATTTTGCCATTCGAACTCATTTTCTACTAGTAAAGAGGAATGACATGAAGTTCTACACAATTGTGCTAGATAAAGGAAGTCATTCTCTACGTACCACAATTGTTTTTTGTTTTTTTCTTTCTAATTGGAGGGAATACTTGCTGAGTAAATAGTGGACACATAAACTATTACACTTTTGTGAGAATTACCCATTTTCATTTGCATTTTAATCATTTCTTGAGTATATTTCAAAAATGTTCGGGATTTTAACCTCTTTTTTTCCTTTTTTCTTTTTTTTTTAGTAAAATTGTCTAAATATTATGCAGAAATGTAAATTTATTTTCAAATATACATTTATTCTCAAATATACAAAAATATGAATTTTCAAATTTGGTGTGCATACTCAAGAGGATATGAAATGTAAAATAAATTGCTCAGATTTAAGCGACAAGGTAAGCCTTTTGCTTATTTTCCCCTGCCCTATTGATCAGGCTCTGTACCAAAATTCTTTTATAGCGTTGTCGTCTTTAAAAAAATATATACAAAACCATCATTTGCAATCAAAGCAAGCAAAATTTCTTCAATTAAAAAAAAAAAAAAAAAAAAAAAATGTGTTCATGAAAAATTATATTCCGGCTATGAAGCCGACTCAATCTAAGCAATTTGATAGCAGGTTCTTTAGAGAATGGTAACAAGAGAAAGTCATAACTATCCTACACGAGCACTTGAAAAGTATAGAGAGCTACTTATTTCCAACGATAGGTGAACTCGTTGAACTCATTCAAAAGCTCATAATTAGATATGTAAAATTAGACGGGAAAATAAGTCGTAATAATGAAACGGTAGATGCTTTTATTCAACGCGAAAGTTATTAAAAGTCATCTATAAAACGTGTTTGCAATTAAACTCAATGACTATCAAAAGAGAACTTCTAGTCGCTTACACTACAGAAAATACAAAGTTTTGAGTAAATTTTTGAGATTCAGCGAGTCAAATTTCAGCAAAGAGGTGATAATATTTACTCGATGCCTCTCATTGCCAGCGATGTACAAAAAGGCAGTTACAAGAGGGGAGATCTAAAATCTGTTCGAACTTTTCAACTGATTTGATTTGGAAAACGGGCAAAAAGTCTCATATTTTCCAGCTGAGGACAACTGATTTTACAATTGATAACAACTGCCTCAGGGGAAGATTCTCCTCCCCTTCGATACGCTTCTGTTCATCGTCATAGCGTTTCAGAAGGTAGCCAGTTTCAGAATCGAACTTGAAATGATTTAATAAAATGGCACCTTTCGCATGGAATCATTATTTTGTACGATTTGGAATAATAAGAAATTGCAAAATTTTCAACAATTATGATTGTCGGGTCCAAAAATGATTGCTGAAACACGTTAAAACTTTTTCGCCGTCTTCAGATTTTTCGGAGTACATTGTAAATTTGAATTTTTCGACACATCCCACAATATAATATGGAAATAGTAGCAGCATCACTAAAAAGAGATAATAGCGCATCCTCCCCTGATTTTCCAAAAAAAAAACATTATTTCATCAGAGTCAAGTTTCTCCACCTGGATATGGAGATTGCCTCCCCCTTCAAAACACAAGTTTCTCCTCCTGGAGATGGAGATTGCTTCCCCCTTCAAAACACGACTGGCAGTGCCTCCGAGTAGTAGATTTCAGAGATTTCACGATCATATTCAACCCCACCGAACGTCTTATTCTCTTTATACCCCGAAACAGGAAGAAATAGACTGCATTCATGTTCAAATTCTAACGCAAATATAAGAAACGGTCACAGATCTCGGAAAATTTGCTAACTGCCAAGAGACGGAGAGGAAGACTCAAGCTCTTGGCCAAAAAAGTGAAAATTACCATGCGCGCGACATTAAGCGCCGGTACGGAAAAAGTGACTTTCAAATCAGGCAAACAATGTTCATAAGCAAAGTGAGGAAAATATTTAGAATGATCAACAAATTTAAGCAAAAATGTGACCTCGATTTTGTTCAATATTGCAATAGAATTCAAATCAAATCAAGGAACTTCCCATTCCTAGGCCACGTCAAGCGCGGTGTCAAGGAGATCAATAAGGATATCGTCCTCCTTAGATGATAGTGTGATTCCCCAGGAGAATTCTGCTTTCCAAATTCGGGTTTACAACAAATCGAATGGAGAGGCGTTCTTTTTGTCCTTCTAATAAAATTTAAAAGTTGAAATCACTATCTTGCTCCAGTACAAAAGTTGTCCTCAAGCATGGGATTGGACCATTTCCGTCTCCCGATAATAGGACTAATATTTTTCTTGAACGCAGAAACCGACCACCGGTGGGTGACATACCCTAAAAACCTTCGGAGACATCTTTCAGAAAATTTGACTATTTAGTAGGCATTTTGGATGATTTATTGGCAAATCAACAAAATCGTCTACTCGTTAACTCTTTTTTTTACTGGGGTAAAAAACTGTGTTATCACTGAGTCGCCATTTTGCCATTTTTAACGTCACTCGACCAAATGTAAAAATAGTTCAAGTTTTTCGGCATTTTTCGAAACGTTTTCGTTCTAGTTCGGTCCATTTAGTCGGGATTTTGAAAATAAGTCTACCAAATGTGGAAATTGTTGAGCCTTTTATTTTTATTTTTATACTTTGCTTGCACAGAAAATTTTTGAACTTAGTCGGAATTTTCGATTTCCACTCCCACGACAACAAGGCTCGGTCCGTCCCAGTTGAAAAACGATCTGATCTTCTTAATGGTTATTAAAACTAACTTCTTAGCATTCATACTCACAACTCCTGAGCTCCTCGTGCTGTTCGCCATTCACTCAAAATATCGAAGAAATTATGAAGTTACGTATACTCACATCTTTTGAACGGATCAGAAAGATTATAATATTTGATTGAACTCACCTGAAACACCAAAATAATACAAGATGTTAAAATAGTTATAAAATAAGAAAAAATATTGTACACGGGAAAAGTTTGAATTCACAGCATCAGCATGATTTCATTCAATGGTGTAATTTCTTAAAAATTCGGGTATGTAAAATAGTGGGCCTCTAATTCATTTATTGATGATAATTAACTCTGCTCGGCTGTCAAATTACCGAAGATATAGTTCATGTGAATCTTGACTCAATTGGTTGATGAAACATCTTAATTTCCATTACATTAACAAAACTAAAATCGATGAAAGCTAGCATCACGAGGAGAGAGGGAAGAAAAGGCATAGAATTTTAATAGGTACGGTATATTTGAGAGAAAAATGTTTTCATTCAATTTTTCCTTCTGGAGGGAGGACGAGGATAGGGGAATCATTAATATACCTGTCTCAGACACTATTCGTAACACTGAGTTGAAGTAATTTCTACAGACGGAGGAGGCAGAACATTTTCAAGATTTAACGCGCACGGGGTATAAATAGAGGCATCTCCTTCGTCGTGGCCGAAAATCAGCTATTTGAGAAATTTGCTAGTTTTCTATCTTGAAGATACGAGGACAGACGAGGTAACATCGTCATAAAATCAAAATATATCCGTTTCAAATTAAACATACTTAAAGGTGAATAAAATGGACCATCGAATGGATAGGAAGATTCGAAATTCTACGTCGTGGATATTTGATCTTTTGCTGTTTTCAGCTAAGTTGCTGCTGCCAAACCGGAAGAAAATCTGTTGACATGGCCGTAGCCATGGGAAGAGTGGGGAACGTCTGGTCCCCACCAGCTTTCAAAACTGGCAAACTGTAGGATAGCCACTTTTTTTTAGAATGATTTCCGGGTTTTCAGACCAATTTTCCTAATTTTTTCTGGCATTTCTTAGCTAGTATTATACACAGCTTTGAGAATATTTACTATTCGAGATCAACTTTGATATTCATTGACTGCTATGGAAATTGTGTACATTCTAAGCTGTCCAATTTTGATCAAAATTATAGCAATTTCCTGACTTTTCTCGGTTTTACCGAGAAAGACTACCTTATCAACTGGCCCCATTTCAAGAGCACAGTAGGCAAATTCACACGTTTTAAGAGTTTTTTTAAAAATTAATTGTTTCTTTTGCTTACCTGTAGGGGTGAGAAATTTCAGTTATAATATGTGACCTGGAATCATGAAATATGCCTCTTGTGCGAAAGCGAAAACGGGTTTTCGACATACACGAGTGTAAAGATGAGATGGTGGTAGTGGTGCGCCCAGATGTATGTACATAGCGGGTACATCTGTGGTGGTGCGTTTATGCGTTGCTATGACAACAGCATATCAAACTCTTATTCTCTGTCATTCCTGTAGGCTTGTCTAATACGGATGTTTTTAAACTTTTGACGTAATTTTTAAACGCAATTTGTGGGTAAACTAATAGGAAGCTGTGATTTGTTTCATTTGAAAGTGCGTGACTTTTTATATAACAATTCTTAAGAAAGTGAAAAATGATTTTGCAACACCAGAGGCACATTTCATGATTCCAGGTCGCATATTCATTTGTAGCTATCAAATATATTTTCAAGCAATTTTTAATATTCTTATGTTCAGGTAGAACTAGATGAGCAGCGACAATGGACACAGAAAATGGTAAAACTGGCAAGTCACACAGATTTTTATTGTACAAACTCTAACTAGACTAGCATTTGATGTTTCATTAGCGGATAGCAATCTTATAGATCTTAGACCGGGGCTATAGCCATAGGGGAAGGGACATGCTGGTTATCCTTCCAATAATTTGATATTTGTAAGAGTAGATGAATTGAACAATTGCAGCTGGCAAAATAAAAATATTTTACAAGCTTTTTTATTGTATTTATTCGATTCAACTGGACACCCCCTCCCCTAATAATTTGAAATTTTATCAAGTTAAATTTAAGACCGTTGTTAGTTGTAAGCAGTTTTTTTTTTGCCTCTCGATTTTGAAAACTTACCCAAAGTTTTTAGTTGGAAGACCCATCCAATAATTCAATGTTTTTCAAGATTTGATAAATGTAGTTGAAGTTAAAAATATTTCAAGCTGTTTGTTTCTGCTCAACTATGGGCCTACCAACGGGGGAGACGGGGAGCTTCCCATCGAAAGATTTGGCTTCAGTTATAAAACTTGAGACTTTTTGAAACATTTTTGCATGTTTTATCTACTTAAATCAATTAAAAAAAAAAAAAAACTCAAACATTTTTCCTTCCTCCGCTCGCAAAATTTCGGGGTTTTCAGTTGAAAAATTCTGTACCCCCCCCCCCCTCAACAAGCGCTCAAAAATCTTGTAATTTCAGTTTCCAGTTTGAAAAATTCAAACTTCCACCCCCGTACCTCGAAAAGTCGCTTCTCTACGGTCTTAACGAAAACAACAGACAAAATCAGTGAACCAAGGATAAGCCAACAGAAAATGACCACTGCGATGATACAAAAATCAACTTCTCTTATTTTGAGTTTCTCTAGAGACCATATCTAACAAATTTTCATTTTCTTATTTATTTTTTTAACTTAGGAAAATACGTAACGAAAATCTGCAGCCATGAAGAGTTGAGCACATACTCGACAACCATCACTATAATGGAACGTTCAGCCTTTTTAGTTGCTCTATTGAACCCTACCCACCCCGAGTAGGAGGCATACCTTCAAAGTGATGTCAGCAAGGGAATTTGGGAGTCTGAAGGCGAAAGGCATAATTTGAGGGAGCAATGGTGATCTGTAAGACAATCAAAAAAAACTCTCTAACATGTTCAGCATTCGAGATGGGGAATGGTTACAAAAATACAGCGTTTCTAAGGGGGCGGGAACTTCATCCAAGTAAAAATGCTCCAGAACATGAACAAAATCTGATTCAAGGTAACCACTTTTTAAAGAATGATTTTTCCTGACTTTTTCCAGTTTTCCAGACCAATTTTTCAAACTTTACCTGATATTTTCTCATCTAATACTACACATCTGCAAGTCATTCCGCTTTACCCTGACATTTATTCTTGAAAATTAGTTGCGATGTGGAGTGAGAAAACTGACCTTACGTAAGGAAATGAGATTTCGAGAGAAACGCGTTTCAAGATATCGTACTACCACACCAATTTTGTGTCTGCACAAACTCCGGTCCCAGACCTATCTAGCACCACCTCTATGAGGTAGTAATGGTCTTATATGAAAGAGTAATGCAGTTCCAACAAATTTATGTCATAAACCTTAAATTGAATTTTCTGCGACGTGAAGTCGGTTTTCTTACTTCACATCACAATGCTTTCTTAATTCTCATTAATCTCAACAAGTTTTTGATTTTGATCAAAATTATAGCAAATTCCCAGACTTTTTCAGAATGACAAAATTCCCTAACTTCTCCCGGGTTTCCAAAGGGTGGCTACCCTGCTGATATTCCCGAGATTTCGAATTCTACCGCAGGAAACACAGCATTCAGGAAAAACGAAAAAACAATATCAACAAATTACTCGAACACGTGAAAAAGTTTCGCTTTGATGCGTTCATTACCGTAAGACAGGATCACCGCCGCTCGTACACGAACAATATTGTTGAAATGTTTCGGCAAGAAATATAACTTATAAATTCTAAGGTGGCACTTATATAAATAATTCGTTCTCGTACAAATTGTTTTGTTTCTGTTTAGTCAACCACCGTTCCAACAGATTAAGTCGGCTGGAAAGCGAGAGACAGAGAGGAAAAGAAATTAAATTATTCCCACTTAACTAATCCTGCTATTTATTTTAATTAAAACATACGTGACCGCTTTGACGTTCCGGCTGCATCCAGCACTCTCGGTGGTCAAGAACAAAAGCTGTACTATCTTTGACCGGTGTATGTAAATTCGAACGGACACCATGTCCAAATGCTAAATATAGAATTTAAATATTTCAAAAATGACATCAGAATATTTCAAGAACTGTCACAGTGGCCCCGACAACATATTATACACATGCATGCAGAACACTCATCTTTAAAATAATTAATTAACGGTCGAATAGGTTCACGGTCTCGCGGCTGATCTCATTTGAATGCCACTTATGCATCTAGTAGGGTAACATCCGCATGCTCTCGGTTGCACACCATTTAATAGTGAGGCACCAACTGAAGGAGCGAACGAGATGGACAAGCAGATAGATTATAAAACTGAAGGATTTCTTATCGATAGTAGAATTCTAATAATCCCTATGGCAAAGCGGTAACTCGTTTGTAAAGTTAAAATGCATACACGGTCTCGAAAAATGAAGTCCAACGAGTCCATCCAATCCATCGTCCCTCAACATTTTACGAGTTGTACATTTACAATACAGACTTGATGAGAAGAGAGCAGAAAGGTTTCTCGGACCAACGCAAGAATTTGTGTTTTCGACAACCGCCTATCAAAACGAATATCAAATAAATGTTCACAGTCAAGATGATATACAAATAACTACATAAATATTTCCAGACGAAATGAGACATCAGTAGTGAGAGCGTCACTTTGGTAACACATTTTGGTCCTCACGATTTTCAATTCCCAGAGTCACAGCACATTCTGGCCTAGAGCCGTCCTGTCTCATTTCTTCAGTTTATATTTTTATTTAAGTGTAAGGGTCGTTTTGCAACAGCTTTCAATCCCAGTCAGTGTTGCCAATTGTATGGTAGTTACCATATTCATTATGGTTTTGGAGAGCTGAAACTAATGTACAGTAATGACCCCTACGGTACATACGTTTTATACAGTAATGCGATCAGACAACCCAAACTTCAAAATTTACTGCTGATTTTCTAATTGCAGCAAAAAAAACCTAATTTTTTTGTAAGCTGCAGTGCACAGTCACACCAAATATATTGGACTACCAATACTGGAAACTCTGATGTTAATCCTGGTAGCAGGGTTTGGTATTACATGTACATATTTCATTCACTGTGAGTGTTTTTGCTCTATGTGGTAAGCAGCTAAGCACAATGCTAAATACTATCATAGTAACAAACCCTACTACAGAATGTTAGGTGCTGAGTCTAAAAACTCTCAATGCATTTTAAATGGAGTTTCCAGTATTGGTAGTCCAGTATATTTGGTCACACATAGTGCCCCATGATTGACAGTGAGAATAATTCGACTAACATCATATATCATCTGACCTGCAGAATATCAATCTATGTTCTCCTATCTGTCATCTATGATCAATGGAATTTCTGAAATGGAATCTGTATACGCAATTTATAACTCATTTTCAATTAGGTCGATTATTATTGTGAAAATCTTTTTGAAATATTAGCGTGATAGTGTGATGTGGTAGTTGACTAGGTGGGAACTCAATTTCGCAACTTGCGCAAAAAAAAAAAAAAAAAAAAAAAGTCAACTGTGAACTGTGAAACATTTTTATGCATTTTAGTACATGGTAATAAGGGATAAATATGGTAATTTTTTGTTTGAAAATATGGTAATTTTTTATTTTTGAAAATATGGTAACCCTATTACCGAAAGTTTGTAACGCTGATCCCGGTAGGGCATTATAGCACTCCTGTGTCTTTACTTCAGTTTATATTTTACCACATATTTTTAGTATTCGCATAACCTTAGCACAGTCAGACTGCCATAGTCAGTCCAAAGGAGGTATCACTCTGACTTTTAGCCATTGCGTGTCTTCCTTTACTTCAGTTTATTTTATTTATTGCACATTTTAACGCCGTGTGAAATGGTACGCCATTTGGCTTATGACTGGAATTAGCGCGCATTAATTAGGAATTTAGAAACAAAGCACTCAGGAAAATGTCCACTTGTGAAAATGCGTGGGAACTCTTGGATTAATTGCTCAGATATTTTCCCCAATACTTTGTTCCAAATTTTCAATTAACGAATGCCACCCTTATATGTACTTATTCCAATCCTAACCCCAATGTTGCACTGTTTCACGCAGCGTTAAAATATATAGTAAATATATTATATATAAGCTGAAGGAAAGAAATATACAGGATGGGTAAAGGTCAGAATGATGTCTCCTTAGAATAATCATGGCAGTCTGACTGTGTTGAAGTGAGGCTTAATACTAAAAATATGAGGTAATGTGTACAAACTGAAGAAAAGGTACAGGACACCTAAAAGCCAAAGTACTGTAATACCCCACGAGGATTGAAAATAATGAAGATCAAAACTGTTACAAAATGCCCCTTACATTAATAATATACGGTAAAATATAAACTGCAGGAATGACACAGGACAGCTGAAGGCCAGAATGTGCTGTAACAGCTCCTGGGATAAAGAACCAAAATGTATCAAGTGAAACTCTCACTACTGACACTATTTGGAATGCATATTATTCGTGACTTCAAGTGCACCGACGGTAGGACGAAGGAGTATTCAAATTTGGTTTGATGGATTTCAAACTACTCTGAGATCCAACAGCTGTGGCCTGGGTGCCGCATGGAAATTCTCAACAATGTATTGCCAATCACGTGATCATTCTTATTAGAAGATCCAAACCACCGTACCAGTTTTAAAAACTACTTCTCTCGCCTCCACACAATTAAGCATGAAAGAGTTATAACCATTGCAGTGCAGAAATGCCAGACATTATACGGATTGCGGTTGTAACGTAAATATTAATTACGCTACGCTGGGGGTGACGGAGCTTAAATCCGGTTCATACAGGATACAAAACCTACCATCGACGTATTTCGTACAAATGTACATCGGTAGTAATTAAACTGCATATCCTTTCTAGAGATGGGATATGGTAGTGGTATCCAATGAGAAATTATACGCACACGGACAGGTGTTTCAGAGACAAAATAGCAATTCAACTTATATTTTGTTAGACTCGTCCTGTTAAACCAATTCGTTCTGTTTCAGCCTAGTCATCTTGAAAATAGCACGATACGTGTACTCAGTGTTAGTGTGTCATAGAAATGTGCTTACAGGTAAGTTTTAAAAGTACAGATATTCTTAAGCCTATAGTGTTCAGGAAGAACTTGGAAAAACTTTTAAACTTCTCGAACTCACCGCTCACCGGCGTAGGAAGGGAGGAGGGGTCATCAGACCCTCCACCCCCCTCATGTTGTCAAAAAAAGCATTTTAGAAGTATTTTAGCGCATTAATTACATCGATAATTTGTAGATTGTATGAGGAAGGAGAAATGACAACAGATATCAGGAAAAGCAAATTAATTGATCCCTAAGAAAACAGGAGCAAGCAAATGTGAAGAGTATCGTACTATAAGTCTTCTTTCAAATGTATCAAAGATTCTAACGAGAATAATAAATAAGAGAATACAAGATAAAATGGAAGAAAGAGTAGCACTAAAAAACAAGATCCCAAATTTAAAAGAGGTAATGGTTTGTGTTAGGAACCAAAACTGGAAATGGGCAGGCCACGTTGCGAAATGGATAGATGGGCTTAACGATCCACATTTTGGTCTTTCGCTTATGCAAAAAGGAAACAAGGGGGACAACCAGCCAAGTGGAAGAATGATTTTAATCGTTTTTTGGTAAACAAGCACTATCAAAGGTTGGCTCTTGACAGAAAAAAATGGAAAAGAGTGAGATATACTTTTGCTCTCAAAAGGCCTGGGATATTTTCAGTATAAATATGCGCCACAGTTTATAGTTTGAAAACATAACATTTTTAATGATTATTCCCATAGTAGAAAAAGGTATAAATAAATAAAAAATAGTTATTATTGGGATGATTTTTGAACGAATTTGCAGAATTCAGGTATCAAAATACGAATTTTCCAATAGTATGACCTTTGTATGACTTTTGTGCGACTTTTGTATGACCTTTTCCGGACCATTTTCCCGACCATTCTGATTTCCAGGAAAAAAAATCAGAAACATTCTAACTACAAACAAAAACGTTGAAGATACTTAATAAGGCGCAAATAGGGGAGGGGGCTTAGCCCCCCCCCCCCAACACTGAAAAATTACCAAAGAAAATTATGCAGAAGGTGGTGTTGGTTCATAATAAAAGGGCTTAAGCCCCCCAGTTCTGAGCCATATTTGCGCTCCTAATAGTAACGAACGAATTATTGCAAGAAATATTGTAAAAAACACAAATTTTTCATTAAATTTCAATTTGGCCATATTTTGATAAGAAATATTGCGACTGTTTGAGAATAATGACCAAATTGGTAGGTAAACAAAGGCAACTGTATGACTTCTATACAACTTGTATGACTATTATGATCGCTGCCTTAATTGTACGACTTTCGTATCACTTGTGTGACCGGTAGACAATCAGTCCTTACATGAAGTTACAGCATTGACATTTCAATTTTGGGTAGCTAAGGGATGATATTGCATGGTTCCGGCATCGGCTAACAGATGGCGCCAGTTGTACATTTTATACAAAATTAGTCCCGGAACTTTTTGAATACACTGTGTATGTACCTGGTCTGTCGGTTATAATCCTACTTTTAAGATCGGGGTAGATCTCTTCCACTATTCTTATTGGAGTTTCCACCCCTTGGTTGTGTAAAGCTTTCAGAATACATTTGTAATTTACTGGATCAAAGGCTTTGTTAAAATTAACGAAAGCGAGGTTAATATTTGTTCCATATTTGTCAGTTTTTTTCTAAGATTTGGTTTATTACTATTTCTTGGAAATGAGTTTTGCAGGGTGTCCATTCTTGTTCGGAAATGATTTTCCCTGACTTTTCCAGGTTTCCAGGCCAATTTATTCAGTTTTCCAGACCCTTCAAATACAAATTACACATGCAAAGGGGGGAGGGGGAGGTCAAATTTTTTCGCACATCGTGAGCGGCGAATATCGTCAATCACTTCACAAACTTTTTTTTACTACCGTGTACTCATGAAGCTGTGGCAGAAGGGGTGTAAATATTTAATGATGGAAATGAAAACGCGCTCTATGGGGTGCAGCGTGTTGCGATGTCAATTAACGACTTCATAGATTTTTTTCGGGACTTAATGCCGACCGTGAAGGGCGGGGGGTGGAAGAATAAAATCCAAAATTGGTTTATAAATTTTTGAGGTTGCTGCATTTGATTTTAGGGGTAATTTTTAGATCATATTCATCCAGGTGCGACCAGTGAGGTAGCAAGAGCGTAAGACAAGCAACGGTTGACTCGGAATTCACCCTTCCTAATTAAAGCCACAGAATAGAGTAAAAATACAGTTTTATTTATTCAAAGTGTTGCTAATGAAAAGAAAAAAAAAGAGAAAAAAAGAAAGTAAAAATTTCTCAACTGAAAAAGTACAGAAGCTTAAATTTGGTTCAGATTAAGAATCGGAAGCGATATTCGAAATCAGCGACACAAAACCACCCCTATTTCGATACTTCCCGCAATTTTTCGCCGGAGAAGCTGAATTCGTATTACAACAGTGCTTTGAAAGGGGTCGGATAAAAATCTGAGGCGATATTCGAAATCCGCGACTCAGAGCTTGGTTGGCTATCCTGCCCAAAAAATTGACTTTAGAATCTTGTAAAGAATTTGAAACTCGAGGAAAACTAGAGTAACCGGAATTAGCCTTTCCCTCGTGGAGCCTAAATGGTTTAGGAGGAGGGAAAATAACTATATTAAAATGAATTTTGGAACCCAGGTAAAGAAGCTGTAGCATATCTAATGACAAATGCTATGAAAATAAAAAGGTGGTTAGGATCTGGAAAATTATGGCACCATGGGAGGCGGAAGAGGCTTCAATTTAAGAGTATCGACAGATGCAATACAACGTTATACATTTGAAAACAATGGACTCTTTCGTAACGCGAAAATAATTATTTTGCGGTCTTTAGATTTTTTTTCAAATTTTGTGGATTAGTTACTCTTCTCCCTAAAATCTCGGGAGAGGGGAGCCGAAGAAAAACCCGATGGCAGGAGGTTCCTTCCAGAAGGTGAATTCATTGGTTTTCAAATTTTCGTTTCATTACGACTTTCTCAACAAAAAAAAAGGACATTAGGGAGAGGAGCTAGACTGAATATTTTTTCATTTTCGCGTCTTTTCGCGCCGATTTTCAGATTCTCGCGAACAGGATGAGATGAGAACACGAAACACAAAACAGCTGATATTGGGAGAAGTGTATAGGGATTGGTTCGAGTTTCGTCATACTCACTAATTGGATAGACTGCATAATCACAGGCAACCAATAGGAGCACAAGACTAAAGAGTTTCACCATACGGTACTACCCTCAACTATGACTACAGGACCACAAGAGACAAGTCTCATTTACGGTACTCCACTGATGATGGCATAACAGCCGAAAGCGCTCTGGAATACAGAAGAATGAAAAAGTGAATTGGCACACCCTACACATGGAGTATTTCTCTCAGTTCCCGCAATATTCTTTTTAAAGCCCCCCCGTCCCTGAGGATCTAATAGGTCTATGCTTTGGTGCTTTCTGATAAGTTCATTGCAATACATCAATCCTTTCACTATAGGAGAATTTCTATGAGTTTCCGTTCTGGAAGGTGGGAGGTAAAAAACGTTGAGGAAGTGACCGGCAGGTCGAGGAATACTGATTTGTATCTTGCCCAATAAGTGTGAATCCTGTATATGCGAGATTAGGACGTCATTTATAAACAAAATTAAGGTTGCCTTCTGTCGAGTTTTCAAAGACTGGAGTTGGTAGCCCTCAAGCAACTCCTCATAAGTCAGTTCATTTGGATAATACTGAAATTGTTTTCTATATATGTATCGTAAACATTTTTCTTGAATTTTTTCAATTTGTTGATTGAGTTTTTTTTTATTTAAAGTGCCAAATGGTGGATCCTAATTCTAGTCAAGACCTTACTGCCGAGGAATATAGAATTAATATACTGCTATTGCTGTTAGGTGTATATTTTGTTACATGATATATTGTAGCAACACTCTGAATCCAGAGTTGCTAAATCAATAATAATAATGGTATCAATTAAAGATAATGAGTGGGCATTTCTGCCAAGAAAGCCGAGTATAGATATTGCAGATTTTATTACATGGTTAAAAGTGAAGAATAAATGACAATTCAGAGTCAAGAATGACACCCAGGTCCCTAATTTCCAATTTGCTTTCCGATGGATGTCCTCCTATAGTATATCGCAAATGCTATGGCGTTTTTGTTTTTTAGTGAAGGTTATTTGGCAACATTTTTTTTTTTTTTCAAATTAAGAGGCAGATTATTTTCTTTACACCAAGCAGCGAGGATGTTAAGGTCACCTGGAAGCTTAATGGAGTTGGTACTATCTTCGATTAATTTATATAGCTTCAAGTCGTCAGCATAAAGAAGGACGTTGCAATTCCTTAACTTGAAAGATAGATCATTAATAAATAAATCAAAAAGGAATGGACCGAGATGAGACCCCTGGGGTACCCCTGAAATACCTATATATGATTTGGAAATTGCTCCTCTGAAGTGTACGTTCTGTACTCTAATTAGAAGGTATGTCCTCAATAGCGATATTAACTCACAAGAGCAGCCAAGAGACTGCAGTTTTATTAAAAGAATGTTATAGTCTACATAGTCAAATGCCTTTTGAAAGTCTGTATAAATGACATCAGTCTGGTACTCACCATCAAAGATATTTGCTATTGAGTCGGTTTGAATCCCTACAGAATTTCGCAGTCGATTTTTTCACAAAATTCCCTGACTTTTAGGAGAAAAATGCTGAAAATTCCAAAATTCCCTGACTTTTTCAGATTTTCCAGAGAATGGACACCCTGTTTTGCGTTTTGTCCCTTCTAAAAGTGTCGTGCCTCCCAATGAAAAATTCTATCGATGTCATTGTCTGTATCGAAAACTTTCGGAAACGCTACATCGAATAGCCGGCCAACATTACGCTTTTTCCAACCACTTTCCGATACGTCAGAGCGGGCTAAATTTCACGATCGTATTCTACCTCGAAATACGACCAAAAATGTCGCTAGAAACTCTCGTCCAGCTGCGAGAAGTATCATCTTACGCCGTCGTCTTTTTCTAACCATATAAGAAGACGACCTTAAAACTGGCACGTCAGGCAATAAGAAACAGAACCTATGGCACCCGACACAATAATAATTTTCCCCAGTGCATGATTCACGTTGCGGGAATCCGAATGCATGTTTTAGCGATATCTTGCCTCTCCGAAACTACTATCCGATATTTCTTTCGCAACGAAATTAGACAGACTAGTCAACTACCCGGTTTCATTGCTGGTCGTTTAATACTCGATACTCGTCTCTGTGTTTCCCTCGAGTTATCATCACCGCATTAGCTCTATTCATCTTACCCGCCAGAGTTTACTTCTAAAAATAATTATTTTCAATTAACGCCGCTGGAAACGTTGACAAGCCGCCAAGTAAACGAGAAATCAAACGTACATAGCTACAACTACACTCGGATAATTCGTTCGGCAATACGAGAACACCGAAAGGGACGCATACAACAGCCTCGGCTCGCTGTCGCGCTTGCTGACTCGGCCACAGAATACTCACATAGCAAAAGGCAGGTCTTACGTTGAATTTCAACAAACTTCACGCAGAAACGCTCCTCATTTACGAGTTCTCGGTGTAGATGCCGGGGTCTATTATAGCTACCAGTTCGCAAACTTTTCAAGGTACGTCCGCATATCCCGCATGAATATATCGATACCGACGAAACCGTCCATTTATTTCGTTCGAGCCCAAGTAAGGTCGTCCGTCAAAGTGTCGACCAATCAACGCGTGAAATATGCATACACAGGAAAACTATCAACGCTAATTGCTGCGCATACACAGACGAAGCACATACTCGTACATACGTGATACAAATATGATCGGCCGTCTTACCTTCGAGTCAATTGGCCGGACCGGTTCCCGATGGGTACGAAAATCGCCTTCTTCCACTTTTCGCACATACGAGCAAAATTATTATTTCGCGCATTCGCGGCTACAGGTACGGATACCGATTTCGCATTCCACTCTCGCAACCCGATAATTATTATTACGAACGCGAAACGTCGAAAAATCGATCGTTCGACGACTACACCAAGCACCCCGCGGGTCGTCGTCGACGTGCAAAATTTCTCGTGTATTAATGACGCGAGACGCGACGAACGTTATACGCGAACACGCGTCGCGACGCAGAGCTTCCAGAAAAGACGACGCGACCAAAATACACACGTACGCACGCCGTGAATGGGAGACCGCGACCGCGCGACCATCACTTCTGCATCTCAGGTCTCGGCCGACTGCAATGAGCTGCTGCCTGTTGCCGCCCGTCCGCTTGTTGGCGACTCGGACTCCGCGACGGGTCGGGAAACGGCGTGTTTCGGCTCCCTGACATAATCTTCCGGCTGGCCGGCCAGCCAGCAGCCACAGTCACCGGTTCGCGGTTACCGGCGAACGGGTTTACGCGGCGTGGCCGGCAACCACCGCGCCGCGCCCGCGACCGCAGCTCGGCTAACGCGTAGTAATTACGCGGCACGAAATAAATACGAAAACAAGTCGAACTTCGAAAACGAATCTAGCCTGTCGAGTCAGTCGCGTTTTTTCGTTATTGAATTTTTCAGCACGCTGAAATTTCAGGTCGTCAGCCCCGCCAGGCTTGTAGCAAGGGGTGGGCCAAGGGAGTCTACTCCCTATAATCATAATCATAATCACCTTTATTGGGAATAAATCTTATTAATCTACACTGTATTTCCATTTCCGAGTTGGAACCCGGATCAGGGCTCACGCAATTATTCCCGGCCCATGAAGAGCAAAGGTTTCTTGCAACCGATCCCATTCTTGCCTGTTTTTTGAAATTTTTTGATAGTTTTGCGTTTTGAGGAATTGGTTAATGTCGTCCTTACACCTTAGTTTTTGACGCCTCTTTTTCCTCTTGCAGTTTAGAGGTTGCCAAAAGGTGGCTCTGTAGGTCCATCGGTCGTCCGTGAGGCGGGAGACGTGACCTGCCCACTTCCATTTCGTGCGACGGATGTGCCTTATTACGTCAACGTTATGCCACGGTTTGCTCCTTATCGTTTCTATTTTAATACGATCTTTTTTCTAGAAAGCGAAATACCCTCCGTGATTTAATAAAGAAATAATTTGTAAGCTAAAACATAAGGAAGTATAAGAAAACCGGTATAAATACTTATTTAAACAGGTTTCAGGATCTCAGGAAGGAGATGAAAAAAATGATTAAAGAGGCTGAAATTAGGCATGGTACTGACCTGGAAAACAATTACAACCCACAAAATTTTTGGAAAGAGATCAATAAAAAAAAGTCAAAAACTGGGAGTTCTGATTTCCTCAAGGATATGAAGGGAATAGTAAGAGAGGGAGATGAAATGACTTCAGCATTCGCTGAATTTTTTCATTCTGTATACGTGTTGGAAGATGTAGTGTCCCCCCTCTTACGCCCCAATCTTCATTACCCGCCAAAAGACGTAAAGATGGGAATTTCACAATTAAAAGTAAAAGACTCCCTTGGCCCGGACAATGTTCCTTCATACGTTTATAAGGGGATCGGAGAATTTCTGATAGAACTCCTAACCTACTTGTACAACCTCAGTATATCGAACTGTGTCTTCCCTACAGCATGGAAATGTTCTAAAGTAGCGTAACCAACTACAGACGAATATCCTTAATCCCAATGCCAGCGAAAGTTCTCGAAATGATCATTTACAACTATCTATACACCAAATTAAAATGCCTTATATCATCTAGTCAGCATGGTTTTGTAGGAGGAAGATCGATAAATACGAATCTAATAAATTTTATAGAATATATAAATCGAAGTATGGACTTAGGTATATCAGTAGATGTTATTTATACTGATTTTCAAAAAGCATTCGATTCTGTAAATCATAAGATTCTGAAGAAAAAGCTCAATGATTTAGGATTTTCAGATAATTTATGTGACTTCTTTTGGTCATATCTTACTGGTAGGGTACAGTATGTTTCGTACAGGAGTCGTACATCTGAAAAATTTGCATGCCCATCTGGAGTGCCACAAGGCTCAAATCTTGGTCCCTTGCTATTTTTACTATTCGTTAACGACTTGCCTTCAGTGATCCAAGACTCGGAAATACTGATGTACGCTGACGATGTAAAAATGTATCGTTTAATAAAACACCACACAGATTTTGAAAGCCTGCAAAAAGATTTAGATAGACTCGCGCGCTGGAGCATTGAAAATAGGCTGTCGTTAAACTTGGGAAATGCACTTACACTACTTTCACTCGAAAAAAGTAATACATCGAATACGAGTACGCTATATTGGGAAAAAACTGACTAGGTCAGATAAGATCAGAGATTTGGGCATCCTTTTGGACAGGGAGTTGACTTTTCACGATCACATTGAAAGTGTTATGTCTAGGGCGAGGAGAATGGCGTACTTCATTGTCAGGAACTCTGCGAACTTCAAAAAAACTAGCACCTTGAAAATACTATATTTTTCTTTTGTTAGATGACTTCTGGAATTCGGAGTTTTAGTTCGGTTTCCACATACCCTCAAAGTCATTGAAAAAATTGAAAAAATACAAAATAGATTTCTGAGGTACGTTTATTTTAAAGATTTTGAATACTACCCTGACCCTGAAAACATACCCTATTCTGAAATTCTGGCTGGATATGAAATTGAATCTCTAATAAAACGAAGAGAAAAACAGCAATAATGTTTCTATATTATCTAATTCACGGTAACATTAACGATGAGAAACTGCTTATAGAAATAAATATTTAGGCCCCAAAAATACAATCTAGATACAAAAAATACTTCTCTCTGAAAAAATATCGCACCACTAAAATGGAATTATCCCCATTAAACAACATCATGAAAATTACGAATGATTTTTTGACAGAGTGTACTTGCGCTGACATGTATAGTATGCTTAGATCAGCGTTTAAGCGGTTAGTGGAGGGATGGGGAGCTGTGGGATAGGGGACGTGCGGCACATTTATTATATTTATATTATACATATATTGTTTTATTATTATTATCAGTTTTTCCTTCGTTTATTATTACTATTATTTACTTTTATTTTTATTTACTTTTTCATTTTTTAATTATTTTTTACTTCTACTTTTATTTACTTTTTCATTTTTTATTATTTTTTACTTCTACTTTTATTTATTTTTTCATTTTTTTAATTTTTTTTTTTTTTTACTTTTATTAGTTTTATTCAATTTTTTATTTCTCTTTTTTAATTTTTATTGTAACGGTCCCTCCTATAATTGGCTTCGGCTGTTGGAGGGACCTAAATAAATAAATTAATTAATTAATTAATTAATACCCAGTATGGAGCGTTCCAGAGTTCGGCTAGATAAGACCAACAGAACGGTCGAGTTGTTGTGCGTTGAAATCTACCTGCGATATTGTGTACCGAAGTTGCAGGTTTAAACTTGTCGCGCGATATCTGACTAATAATTGCTGTAATGTATAAGTTAGCTTGAATTTTTTCTGCGTGTGAAAAATTTTTGCCCTGTCAAAAGCAGAGAGGCGAAAATGAGCGACGAAAAAACCGAGGGAACTGAGGAGGTCAGCCTTCAGTTGGTACTCAACGAGATCAGGTCAGTGAAGGATATCGTATCCAAGACCCAAGATGATATGGTGGGTCTGAAGAAAAGAGTCGAGTCACTTGAGCTGGATAACAGACAACTTAAGGAGGAGATCGAAAGGCTGAACGAGGCAGGAGCCGGAGTGGAGGAAAGAGTTGAGGGACTTGAGAAATCAGCCGAAGGAACAATGCATTGATCAGTGGTGTCCCAGTGGTTAGAGAGGAGGATGTCAGAGGCATAGTGCGCTCATTGGCAGTCGAGCTTGGAGTCGAATTAAAAGAGTGGGACATATGTGCAGCGCATCGAATGCCGACCAATAAAGGAGTACCAGATATCATCGTCAAATTCCTCCGCAACGAAACCAAGGGAGTAATGATAAAAGCAGCGAAGAAAAGCCGTCTTGCCATCAGAGGTACACCGATCTACATAAGTGAGCAGCTGTTACCAACAGCAAAAATGTTACTGCGGGAAGCCAAGCAAGCGAAGCGGGAGAATCATGTCAAATTCGTGTGGACTCACAACGGTGACGTGCTTATACGAGAAAAAGAGGGTGTACCAGCAAAGCGCATACAACGAAAAGAAGATTTACAGGAGCTTTACCTCCGCTCTGAGGCTACGGGCGGTCGAGCGGGGACACTTAGCCAAGACAGATCTACAATTGGAACCACGAAGAGAAACCTAGACATACGAAGTCCAGAAACGACACACCAACAAATAGCTAGCGAAACTAAGAGACTACACCTAACAGCAAACCAGAAGGGCCGAAAATCACGTACTAACTCAACGGGCAGCATCACTCAGACGCAGACCACTCTTGATGGTTTTAGACTGGACAATATGCAGCCGCTACCCACTTAACGTAGTGGATGCGTCCAGGTAAGCAGGGAATTACGGGACTCCAAACTGCCCTCAGTACAGCTCGCAGCAGCTGCGAGGGCAACAAATAGCTGCATAACCCCCACCTCAAAAAATAAGCTTCGGAAGGGGGGCATAAACGAAAACCACAAAAGTAACGCTTATGATAATAAAAAAAATCCCCCTAAAATCCTTAACCCAAAACGATCAAAATTAAATCTGTTTTTTTCAACTGCAAGGGTCTTGCGAGTAGTGAAAGAATTCTGGAATTCGAGGAAAAAATTAAAAAAATCAAATGGGATATTATTGGTCTGTCGGAAGTGAGGAAAAAAGGGGAAACACTACTGCGCAAGAGACCAGGGTATACCTTCTACTACATGGGACAGACCAAGGGCTACCGAGGAGTAGGCTTCCATGTCAATACCAAGTGGAGCGATAAATTGGTGACTATACAGGGCGTCTCTGAAAGAATTTGTTTTTTAAAACTCGAAGTGGGTAAAAATCTGAAAGCCCTGATAGTCTCAGTTTATGCCCCAACTCTCGATGCGGAACCAGAGGAAGTGGAAAGATTTTATGAGGAGTTGGACAACACTCTAATGAGCCACCGCGAATATTATAACTTTCTCATGGGGGACTGGAATGCCATAGTTGGGGAAAAATATAGTGGCAATGAAAGAATTGGGGATTTTGGGCGAGGAGTTCGAAACTACAATGGCGAGAAACTTTTGGAATTTTGTGCAAAAAATAATTTATTTGTAGCCAACACCTTCTTCTCAAAAAAGGAAAAGCTAAAATGGACACGGCAGTCCCCGGGGGGAAAGTATAAAAACGAGACTGACCACCTGCTGGTAAATGACATGTCAGTGGTAGAAAATGTAGTAACACTCCCGGGCTTTCGATTTAGCTCAGACCACAGGATGTGCAGAGGTACAATTTGCCTTCCCAAGAGAGCAAAATATCACAATAGGAAAAAAATAACTAACTCTGCCAGAGTGATCCCCACACATATACTATACCAAGCACGCGAAACATTGAAAGCAAGGTTAGAGGAGATCGAGTGTAATTGGGAGAACCTGTCCCTACAAGAGAGTTACGACGCCATAGTGAGTACAATTAGATACTGAAACACAATTTGGAAAAAGTAGACAAGAGGCAAGAACCGACGATAAGCTGTCTGACGAAACCAAAATCCTTATTCAGGAGCGTGATCGACTTGAGAGTGTGAGGGAAAAAGCAGTAAAGGAAAGAGTGGAAACACTGATTTTGAGGAAGCAAGTGAAGAAAGCAATAAGGAAAGATTTGAGGAACTACGAGTGCAATCGGATAGAGGAAATTCTGGAGGACAGCAAGTCGACCAAAAAAGTGAGCAAAGAGCTATTTACAAACAAAATGCTTATTCCAAGGATGCGAGATAGAGGAGGTAACCTTGTACACAGCCGGAAAGCAATAGTGGAGACCGCAACCGAGTTCTATAGGGGATTGTACACCTGCATCAGACGAGAGACTGGGACAGAACATAGTGAAAGTGAGGATATCGATGAGGAGGTTCCAGCAATCCTCGAGTCTGAGGTCAACAATGTCCTAAAAACACTGAAAAAAGATAAAGCTACAGGCCCAGATGGGGTAGACAGTGGGTTTCTCAAGCTTTTTGCGGAGGAACTGACCCCGACTCTGACTAAATTTTTAAACAAAATTCTGGAGGAGGAGACTCTCCCGAGCCAGTGGAAAGAAGCGGAAATTATCTTACTCTTCAAGAAAGGCTGTCGTGACGAAATTAAAAACTATAGGCCCATCAGCCTAACATCAAATTTAGGAAAAATCTTTATGAAAATAGTAAAAAACCGTATCTATAGCCAATTGGATTCGCAACAGCCACGAGAACAGGCAGGGTTCAGAAAAGATCATTCGACAATGGACCAAATTTTCATAATAAAACAAATCATCGAAAAATCAAACGAATATAATCTGGAAACTTATCTACTATTTATTGATTTTGAAAAAGCATTCGACACAGTGGACCATAGGTTTATGTGGGAGGCACTAAAATCTCAGGGCATTCATCAAAAGATAATAAATATTATTCGGAATTTGTATACGAGTGCTTCAGCATACGTAAAACTAGATAAAAAAAGGCGAAAATTTTGCGATCCAAAGGGGAGTCAGACAGGGGGACCCACTGTCTCCCAATCTTTTCAATTGTGTGTTAGAAGAGGCCTCGAGATATCTTAGTCAAGAATGGTATACCAGAGGAATTAGAGTCAATGGGGAAATCCTTAACAATCTAAAGTTCGCTGACGATGTTGTCTTACTGGCAAATGATTTAGCGGATCTGGTCCACAATGCGAAAGAATTCCTCGAGGTGTGTGAAAAGGCCGGCCTGAAAGCTATTATTAACAAGACAAAACTCATGTCCAATACAAAGAAGGTGGAGGTATCTCTAAATAAGGCAGAGATCGAATGGGTCGAGGAATACAAATACTTAGGCCAAATTATCTCTTTCAAAAACTCAAGGGAAAGGGAACCCTCAAATCGTATTCAAGCTGGTTGGAACAAATTTTGAGCCTTAAGCATGTTTTTAAAAATAATCTTCCAATATCGATAAAGTCGGAGGTATGGAGGAGCTGTGTGCAGCCAACAATGACTTATGGGGCCCAGACTTGGGCTCTAACAAAGTCTAATACAACGAGACTCAGGACTACACAAAGAGCGATGGAGCGGAGTATGGTAGGTGTAAGAAGGAGCCAAAAAATCGAAAATCGAAAGATCAGAGATAAGACGAGACTTGACGATATTGGCAAGGTGGCCAAAAGGAGCAAGTGGAGATATGGGGGGCATATCATGAGGCAAAAAGAGGACAGATGGGAAAGAATCGTGGAAGGATGGATACCATTAGACAATAAAAGGGGTATAGGTAGACCCATCACCCGGTGGAGAGAGGAATTCGACAAGGCTCTAGGTTCCACGTGGAGAAGGTATACTTGGGACAAGAAAAAATGGAGGGAGGAAGGGGAGGCGTATGCCCATAAATGGGCGGGTTAAGGAAAAAGATAACTCCGGGGGCAGGGAGGAGGTCCGATTCCCTGCACCTGAGGCGCGTATGGTCGACAAGACCAATTTAGGTAGCATTTTGATTCTATTCTGTTTTGTTTTTCCTAAGAAGCGCTAAGCATGAGCTGCGCTATAAAACATTTTGTAACCAGAGGGCAACGAAGAAACCCACAAAATAAACGCCGT
This sequence comes from Acanthococcus lagerstroemiae, assembly GCA_031841125.1. NCBI lineage: Eukaryota > Metazoa > Arthropoda > Insecta > Hemiptera > Eriococcidae > Acanthococcus > Acanthococcus lagerstroemiae. The sequence goes on along the minus strand of CM063107.1, from coordinate 37,792,454 downwards.
TTTTATTTATTATTTATTATTATATGGAGCGTTCCAAGGAGTTTTGAGTAGTCTTTATTCTATTAAGGATTTTTTCACTTAAGGTCCAGGTCTGGGATTTTGTATCAGTTTTTCTTATCGTCTTTTGCCAGTGAAAATTTTTGTGTTTGTTTTCACATGAGATTTTAGAGGGATCGGTTGCTTGAAGATTAGTAAATTCACCCTCGCTTACCAGATTTTCTGGGTGACGACTCCCTATAATAGGGTAGTCCCAAAAAGGGTTCATTTTTCGGAAAGTTGCGCTCCCGAGGGCTTTATATCTGTTCTACTAGGGGCGAAAGCACCCCAGTTAAATTTATTTTGAAATCGAAGAATACTTAGAGGTCGCGCGCCTGGAATGAAGTTTAACATAAGACCAGAGATCTGCGCCGTTTCGAACGTGACCGCTTCACGCTTTGTTTCAATGTCAATATTTACCACTCGTTTATTTGCTGGTTCTGTTCGCTAATGTACCTCTCTGTAATTGTAAATGATACAAATTTTCGGATATTTCAGAATGAAAAATGAATTTTTTGATATTTCAATATGCTGTACCCGCATACCCTTATTATGGTATTTCCGAACTATACTGTATGTGCATTAATCTTTCTCATCCACCTTGTACGTATACTAAGGTACACCATACCAGCTGATAATCATTAGGTTCGCTTTCTGTACAAGCCACTTCTACTTTTATGAACTTTTGAGATCAAAAGGAGGGGCAAGTCCGTAGATATGTTGAAAAACTGTATAGAATTGGAGCAGGTATAAGGAAATGTATGAAAAGAGAAGATAGAGTAGATGATGAAGAAAAAGGAGATCCTATTTTGAGATCGGAATTTGATAAAGAAATAAAAGCAGGAGCAGAAAGAGTTGATGAAATTGCTAGTGAATTATTGAAGAATACAGGAAAAGTTATTTAAAAAAAATCATACGAATTAATTTGCAGAATGTATGAAGAAGGAGAAATGCCAATAGATTTCCAGAAAAGCAGGTTCATTATGATCCCTAAAAAAGGAGGAGCAAACAAATGTAAAGATTATCGTACTATAAGCTTACTATCGCATACATCATAGATTCTAGCTAGGATAATAAGTAAGAAAATGCAAAATAAAATGGAAGAAAGAATGGGAGTAGATCAGTTTGGGTTCAGAAAAGGTAGAGGAACTAGATCAGCGGTACAAAATGCTGCGCGACATGAGATTCATTTTGTAAATTTTCGAAATTATACCACCTATTCACAGCATTATCGAAGTTTTGGTTGCTCTGCCAAAAATAGGATGCTATTACATGCTCGGTTGCCGACTTCTGTCAGATGCGTGTTATTCACTTATTTTAATTGTTTTACTTGCCAATAAATACCACGTGCAATGAGTCGATAGAAAAGTTCTGAGTTCTAGGAGTGTCTAAACGAGATTTCAATAAATTTCCGCCATGCTTTTCGAAGTTTTGTTCAACCTCGAATAGACATTACTGATTTACTCTTAATAAAATCGATAAAATGTCACCAAATTTCTTGCCTACTTTTCACCTATTCAACTACATAATATTTAGTTTTATGGTGGAACATATGGTAATGCATGCATGCCAAAGTGGCTCCCGAGACACCGCACCCCCGGCCCCCGAAAATATTCTTTCGAGGATCGCATCAGTGGCCAGTTGGTATACAACTACAACTCGTTACCAGCTCCCTTGACCAATTTCAGAGCTCCCCCTTTTCGCTAGCTATGAAGGTCAATTTGAAAGAATTCTGCGGCGAAACCAGCGTTGAAAAAACTAAACAAGAAAATTGGCATGTTCACTGTAACTGTTGGATAACTAGATGGCGGTAATTTTTCATCTTTAGTGAAACGAATGCACATAGGCTTCTGGTTCGCGGTTGATCTAGTTACCTTCAGTTTTGATGGTTCACGCATGATTTATTTCTCACCAAGATGTCCAGCAAGACGGTTCAAGAATATTGACATTTTCTTCTTCTTGTGTACCGACTTCAAGGTAAAATCCACTTCAACGTCCTTTCTCCGGTCTTCTATAGACTCGGTCGCACACACTTCGTAAATCATAACACCAAACATCGCTGGTCTGTTGTTATTCATTAGCATTGTTATACAATCAGTGCCACCGCGAACGAAACTTCCTTCTGAGATTGGGGGACGGGAGAAAAGTTTCTCAGGTTAATGACTTGATACTAATAATACAGACTTATGCAGAAGTCAGTAAATTTGAAGAACCGAAGAGTTATTTCTTTCCTCTTTTCGTTCGTGTCGTACAGCGAAAGTTTTTTGTTTTTTTTTTACAAGAGAAGCAAACTTAAAATTTGTTTATTTGTTGAAATGAGTCCCCCTCCATTGCAAACGGCATGCATACGCATACAAATTAAGCTCAATACCCTACAGCAGTTGAAACGAGACATTTTTTAACAATTTCAAAATTGCACTATTTTGAATCCCACCGGGACGCCGAAGTTCCCAGATGCCCACTAGCATACCTCGTGGTCCGCTACAGGTATGTGGTACTCCACAGTACATACATTATACCCCGTACAGCGAACACTGCGTTTGAGAGACACTGATTTTAAGAGCTTCCAACTGATATTACCAGTTCCGGATACTTTATTAGGCGCGTTTTTTTTAGCGATCTCATCATCGGAAGAACAACTCGTTATTCGTTACGTAATCGAATTTAAATGTTTTAATTATCTCGTTTTAAATTTGAACGAGAATGTAAACGAGATTATCTAGGGGAAATTATTTTTACTCTCTGCTGGTAATGAAATTTATACGTATATGTTTGAGCGATAAATTTACGAGATGAAACGTTCCATTTTACCATTTACAAGCAGATAGGGCCAGGCACATATATTTAAATTTGAGACATAGAACTAAGAGAGAAAGTAAGAAAGAAAAAATAAACTGGAAAAGTCAACCAATAACAATTCCAGAAGTGTGATTACAGTGGCCGACGAAATTCATGTATTTTTGTACAAACAAGGCAACAGTTTCGGATCAAAACGCGGTTCATATTATTACGAGTAGCAAGCACTCATTGGCACTGCCCCAGTATTCCAGCAGAACTGGAGTTCGATTCGGGCAAAAATATCTATCAATTTTTTAACACACACTTCGCAGAATTGAAGGCTTGGTTGACCCCGGTGGAGCTTCTATGCAGCCTGTGTGGCGATGATCGTAAATTAAATATTAGTTTGTCCTAGAAATTCTAAGAACTATCAACTGTATGGAAAAACAGTTCGTTCCGCAGTTAAATACTACGTATTCCAAAAATGCCGCTTATGAGGCGTTCAATGCAACCATTTTCTCTGCCATAGATTAATACAGATTTTAAGAAACATAGAATTTCTGACACTGTTTCAATAGCACCGAATTATGTGAACATCAGAGATGTTAACCACTACCCAGTTTCTCCGCATCCATATCTACCCATTCCTGGGAATCTCGTCCCCACTCCTTTGATACCACACATTTAAATTTAAATTTTCTTATTCTCTGGTTTCAGATATGACCTATCATTAGAAGACTAAAAACCCGAGTATGTTACACTACCATTCTCGTCCTTTCTCCGTTGACAAGCAAACGCATCGCGGGCGACGATCGAGGCTGCCCGCGACAAAAATCGATGTTCCACGGCGAATGAAAATATGAAAATAGTGACTTATGCCGGCTACACACTCATCATGAAACGCCATGAAACGACCGTGAAATATAAAAAAGTGAAAAGTGTGTAGAGTATGTGTGGTGCGTTTCACAGAGCATCTTTTTCGCATTTCATATTTCACGTCGTTTTGCTGAAGGTGGCGGTTTTTTAATGAAATATCAAAGGTTTTTCATCAGGTGTTGTCTTCTAAACATCAGCACCGATACATACTTTTCATGAAATGCAGCCGGATCTCAATTTAGATTGTCACCAAACTCAGACTATCTGGCCCGGTTGCTCCGCAGAGGGAGATGGTCACCCGCTGGGCAGCTGGACCCGGCAGTCACAAATTATAAGTCCCTTCGTAAAATAGGCCAAGATAGGGCGCAGCAGGACTTTTGACTTGAATTGGTTTCGGGAGGAAGCGGAGTCAGAGCCGGTGCGGGGGGGGGGGGTCAAACCTCCACAGTCATTTTTCACTCGGCAATTTTGGCAAAATTGATATTTCTTTTATCTACCGATTTCATACTTTACTCAACAAGTTGAAAGCTTTTTTTTGTATTTATGTTTAGGGCTTTGATACTTGGGAATTTTGATTGAGACGTTGAGAAGTTGGGAAAATCCAATCCCCCCTCCCCAAGGAAAAAATTCTTCGGAACGTCCCTGAGAGGAGCACGGGAAGAATGCAGACGATATTGGTTTCCCGAAGATGCATATTAATTAGGCCGGGCGATTACTTGAGGAGGCATTCGGACAGTTTAGTTTGCAAACTGAAAGAATACTTACAATAATTGCAAAAAAGTTTTTTTTTTTTTTTTTTAAATTTATTCTGTGTCTTATGCTTATATGGTGGCTTGGTGGCCGAGTGGATTTGAATGCTGCCTCCTAAACCACGGAACGCGGGTTCGAATCTCAGCACGGAAGGCGAATTTTCCAAGATTAATATATGATAAAAACAATACAAAATACAAGAATATACGAAAAACTTCAACATCCGACCAAGTCACACCAATTGTAGCAAGAGGCGGAGTTCAATTTCACTGTTCCGCCGGAATTCAAAAAGACTACAATTGGTTAGCCACACCTATAGACTACTAACATCTGACTAGTCTGGTGTGCCATGCAGGTTGCATGCACCTTATAGAGAAGGAAAACTCTTTCATAACCATTCCCCAGTAATGGCTTGTCACCAAAGGGAATTAGACTATAACCCTTATATCAAAAATAAATGATGGCACCTGAAACTGAATGTAAAATGTGCAAAAATGAGCAATTTTTCGCCTTTAAAACACGTTTTTACGAAAAAATTTTGCCCCAGCAGTAATTTTACCTTTATGTTCATAAAATAGTCCTCTAATATCAGCAATTTAAAAAAAATACCTCAATTTTCAACTTTTTCTCCCTTGAAAATCCTACTTTGCTCCCCCCTCCCCCGGGGAGAATCCTGGCTACGCCACTGGTACCCTGTGTACGAATTAAGAGAAGAGATTAAATTATTGCTACAGTAGAAGCGTTCGTAATTGCCCCATAAAAATTTTAGATTTTGATGTCAAGTACATCAGGAATGATCAGTTTTTAATACAACAGTGCTACAGTGAAAAAAATTAAAATTGTACAAAAAATGTTTAGCGGGTTATCAGGAACTGTGCTTAGTAAATCACCTTTCAGTTCCAATTTTTTTTTTCAAAGTACCAACTAAAATCAATAGTTCAGTTGAGAAATTTTGGTTTGATGTCAAATATTCTACGTTTCATTTCATATTGGCTTATTTCAATCCATTTCCATTTATGGCAGTGTGAAGGATTTTATTTAACACCACCTTCCGTTTCAGCATTTCTGAGGTAGTAATGAGAAAAACTGTACAAGAATTTTGTCATGCAAAATTCAGTGTGGAACAATTTTGAACCAAAAGTTTTTTCCCGTAGCTGATAGATGTCAAAATTTTGGGAAGATCTAATGGGTATACTCAATCTCACAATGGGAGAAGCTTTCTCTTACTACAGAACTTCATTCAGAAGCCAGTCTGAGGACATTTTTGGAAAACAATTTGCTCTAAATTTTATTAAACATTCAGCCCCCCCCCTGATATAAATTCCTTATCGCTGCGTTTTAGTCAACTCAACTTTATAAGTACTAATGGAGTGTAATGATACTATTCTACTACCACAAAAAAAAAATTTTAAGTAATGGTGCTGGAAAAAAAAAAGTATTGAAACTTTAAGTTGGTGAAGTAACAGGATTGTATCATCTGATCTAAAGAGAAGCTCCCAAGGAAAGCTGAAGTACAATAGCGAGGTTTTTATCTTCAACAGATAACGATCAGTATGTTTGCTTGCAGCGGTTTGCTTTCTTTCACCCAAGTGCCCTCGAAGACAGGGGCGTGCTGAAAGAGTTCCCTCCTACAAGGTTTGACAGCTGACCAGAGACGAAACTTGACTTTCAGTTTGGTGGGGGGGGGGGTGGTGGAGAGGTTGGAAAAGGAAAATTTGTCGACAAATATTTTTTTAAACCTAAAAATTCGCCGGTAAAATTTTTAAAAGTTTGAAAATTTGCTACGAATAATTTTTTGATCAAAATAAAAAAACAAACAAACAAACAAACAAACGTTCTTAGAAAATGAAAAATTCAAGTGAACAGTTTCAAAATTTGCCCACTGCCAAATTATTGAGGGCGTTTCACTCCCCACCCCAATAGTTTCGTCCCTGCAAATGCAGATTGGAACCTTATCCCCCAAGCACTCACATGAGCATACCCTAGTCTGGGAGGGTAAGCTGGAAGGATGTTAAGAGGAACACACAACTTCTTTTACACATTAAGGTGGTCGTAATTTACTCTTAGTGATCTTTTTTTCTGAATGTCCTCCGGTTCGTCTCCTAAATAGGTTCCAATAAAATCAACAAAAAAAAAAATCTACGAAGTTTCAGGTTGATCGGATTCAGGGAATCTGTGCCACTAGCTCCCTTTCATTCTTATGGAAAAAACCAACCCTGTCGAAAGGGAGGGGGAAGGAGGGAAGTACCCCGGGTCCGGACTTTCAGGAGGGCCCGATATTTTTAAAATACCTGAATTTCAACGCTTACGGCTTCATCGTACTGTACATCAAATCAGCAATATAATTTTTTCCCATCTGACAAAAGAAAAAAATGAACTGGAAAGAGGGGGCCCATGGAACTTCCCCCAGGCCCTCTTTTCCTCTCTACGGGGCTGGGAAAACACATGGAGTTTTGACTTTTTATCCAGATTAAATTTCCCTCGTATATTCACCAGACCAAATCCCGTAAATTAAACAATAGACCATTTGCTATCGGATTCAGCTCGTGACATTGGAAAATGAGTCGTTTGCTTTCAACTTTTAGATTTTAATAAAACGTTCAGCTTTCTTAAATTTCAGGCTCTAGGTCAAACAGAGAATCTATAGTAAAAACAGAATAGTCATTGAAATTCGAAATTCAACGTTTGCTACCGACTTTCAAATTTTCGAAATGTCTTCCACATTTCAGCTTGGTTTCAACCTTTCAGATAACGTTCGCTATTCAACTTGAAACCTAGGCTTTTGACTGACTAGTCTCTGACAGGAGTCTAGAGTACTCCATTTTCAGAAACGAAATTTGATTTTCAGTTTGGATAGATGGAGAAGAAAGATTTGTCGACAAATATTTTGAAAACTAAAAAGTCGCTGACAAAATTTTTCGAAAACTAAAAATTTGCCGATTTTTGAATTGAAATATTTTTTTTGTTTGAAAAAAGCCAAACAAACGAACAAAAATTCATAAAGAATAAAAAATCCAAATGAACAGTTTCAAAATTTGCCGACTGAAAAATTATTGAGGGGGAGGGGGCCCGACCCCCCTCTATAGTTTCGCCCCTGCCGCTGACTTTACTCGGAAATTCTATGATTCTCGGGACTGAACACAGTCAAAGATAAATTCGAATGGGAAGTATTAAATAGCACGAAATAAAAAGTGTGATTGAACGAAATGTGAAGCCACGAAAAAAAAAGTTTAATTTACGAGTTTTAAAATCGATATCACGAAATGACTTGCATACGGTATATTATGTTGTTTAAACACAAAAATTATACGTCATCGCGGATAACGTACAGACTCGTGGAGATAGGAGATCCATGAGTTTAAGAGGGATCCAATTTTCTAGAAAAACGATCATTAGGAATTTTTTCGTAAGTACTCTAGAAACGCCATAGAGGGGAGCTCCGAGGTAATGCTCGAAAGGACGGATTTCAGGGTTTCGGTTGAGAGAACAAAAAAGAGTGGGCGTGTAAAAATTACCCTTTATTACAGTACATTAGGAATTTTTAGACCTATTATTTATGTGAATGACCCCATCGAGATCATCGAGGGGTTTCGAACTCAACGAATTCGTTTTTGATATCGGTTTGGCTCTTAATCTAAATTTGTGGCTCCTGAGGAGGGGGAGAATCGATTCATAGATTTTTATTGCTCCAAAATTTGATTTTGACATTAATTTGTGCGCAATTGTAAATTTGTGGCAAGTATGATGGAGGCCGAGAATTTGAACTTTTTATTTCGGGCGCAGTAATATCGTGTCTCTTTTTTTCATTGTGTGTAGAAGGTATTAAAATTCCGGGCGTATTTTATTTTATCGTGTAAGTGAATTATACTGCGTTCTGAAGTTTAATTTTTTCTTCAAACTCTTTCTTTTCTGTTTCGTCCTTGTTACTGCGCTTGTCATTTATATATTTCGTGCAAACAGCATATTTCTTTCGTGAATTCAACATTACCATTGTGGGCCGATAAATGGGTCCCAATTCGAATTTTTTACGAACTAATGCTTTACAATTTAAAAATGTTGCTCTCCTTCAATGCTGCCTCGGTACGCTCTATGTTAGAGGAGATAGTCCGATTATGAGATGGGGTCTGAAAATGAGTCGGTGATATTTTTCCGAACGTTAAGTGCTGCACTCTACCAAGATCGCCATAAATGATGTGTCTTGGTGCCGTATGCGTCATCCAGTTGTAATTTCAAAGGTTTGTGATTTTTTGGTCTGTTTATCACCAATAACTGTTGATTTTGCGATCGTCAATGTTTTTATTTTATTTATTTATTTTACCAGAAGTACTAAAAAATTGAAAATTTCATTTAAAAACTGCGGTAAAAATTTCCATAGAAAACGTAAGTAAAGTGTGTACTTTAAGATGTTTTCAGTCACTTTTGATTCTCCGGAATAAATCACGATTATTACTTAGCACCTAGAAAAATACATACGTGGTGGTCTGAATACCAGTCACTTTAATAAAAATCAAAAAAATTGAAATTTTCAAGGCTAATTTCGATTATTTTTGGTACAATTTTACAAGACAGGACGAACACTTTATCAATCCAAAGCGCACATCTGACTGACGAGGTTGCGATAGTGAGAAAATAGTTTTGGCCATTCACGATATATTGAAAAAGAAATATGGAAAGCTTACAAAATTCTGCGGTCTACGCTTGCTCGTTCAGTAAAAAAAAAAAAAAAAAAAAAAATGGAAGGAAAGCCGGCATTTTTTTATGATATTGAAGCTGAACTAGTTGATTACATTTTGTACCTTATATGCAAATTTTGTTGTTAATCTAATTTTTGTTATTTCAAAAAATGTTTGTTTATTAATTGAGTTCATTTAACGAAATAAATGAGTTTTTTCAATAATTTGAACGTAAGTAAATTTATCTCGGTCAGGAACCAATTTCGAAATGATCTGTGATTAGTATCTTTATCACAGAGTAAAACGTACAATTATGGACCACCCTACTTTTTTTTCTTAATAACTTGGCTCAGAATTATCCGATTTTAACCCATTATGCACACTGGGGTAAAAATTTACCCTAGTACACATATTTAGTATCGATACTTCCGAAATAGAAGAGCTGTGAGTTCGAGGTTAGGGGCGCTTACCCCTACATCATTTAAGTATGTAACAAACACCACGTGATAAACAGGTGACCAAATAGGTGGAGTGATTTGGGGAGGCACATGGTGGGATTCATTCAAAAACCTGATAAGGCACAGTGGGGTAAATTTCACCCCAATACATATCTCTTGCATATAGTTTTTCTAAGTTAGGAAGTTGATTTCTAAAGTCAAATTTCAACTCCCCCCCCTCACCAAAAGTACCACACGGGTCCACAAATTCCTCCAACTGACCTCTAAGCGCATGTTTATCAGTGGATATAGAGGTGTACGATCGTAAACGCGCGTATCATGTAACTTCACTCAACCAAGAGCAGGGTTGGCATTTTACATGAATTCGTTCATATTCCAAGTTTGTTCTTTGGCATTCAAAACTGAGAGAGTGGTTCCTTAAACACATGCAATAGTATTATTCTCTGCCGATTGTAAATCTGGCATCAGAAAATTTTTTCTGCGTATTCTTGCTACACACCTCCTTACAGGTGGATTTCGTACGGACTACAACCGGTTCAAATCAAAGTAAATAAATTGCCAGTTTCGGAATTTTTATTGCCAAATATTATCTCACTACCGTTTTCGTTTTTAATTTTCGTCCAAGCCGAAGGCAATAAAATTTAATATACGCGTATTCCGAGCAACAGTAGGTAACTTGTTTTTTTTTCTCAACTTTTCACTTTTTAATGCGCATCCTCCACGTGAAACATTTTCCTTTTAAATCTGGTTTAGCGCCCGATTCGTGGGGTATTAATTTTTATCTGACGCAATCGTGAACAGAATAAATTTCTGTGATATCCCCATTAGTCGTAATTCTCTATTTTTGTACACGCGAAACCGCAGTGTTTCCCGAATTCTGCAGCGAACTACGAAAATATACGTACAGAGCCTGCAGGATAATTATATTGGAATATTTTACAACATTGACAAGCCTCGTTAAAGAATTTAGTTTTTACTTTTATTGTTCGAAATATTTCTTAAATCTTCGATCTGCCAACTGGAAAGACTTGCAGCCGGCGATAACCGACGATATCGACGATGCGAACGAATAAAATAAACAGACGTTTATTCGTTTCAAACTTTTAATGGCGTTCTGATAAATTGAAAGACACCCACTCTTCTTCAGATTCACGGGAGTACACGCTGAGTAGTGTGACAGGTACCATTTTGACCGCCACGAGACACCGACAGATAATGGTGTACTAAGAAGAAGAATTTAGTGGACGAGAGTGATTCCGAGCTGTAGGAGAGAAATCATCCGCTATTACTGTCATTTTATTTTATGCGACTATATTATATCAGTACTAGGGGGCTCCGCCCCCTGCCCGCTTCGCGGGCCCACCCCCGGAGTTAATGAAATATAGGTTAATTTGCATTATAGAAACACAGAATTTATTTTATGTATATAGGAAAAAAAGTTAACTTCTATGAGGATGCACCTATTATCATTACACAGAGATACACCTTATGTAAATATCAAACTACAGTATATGCATATACTGTAACTATTTTAAATTTAGAAGTGTCCACTGCAGGTAAAGTCGTTGATACATAGAGATAGATGTTCTCATACTGTCCAAGAGAAAAAAGCAGTTTTAATCAAAACATGTATTTTTTCGACTTCACATCAAGTTTACTGTTTCAAGGGAGACACATTGGAAATGTTAAACAAAGGCTAAAGAAATCAAGTAAAACTTCATTTTTCTACATGCACAGTTCTAATTATGGATCTTAAATATGACAGGTTATGTCATAACAAATGTATTAATATTATTCAGAAGTGAGTTTATCTACTTTACATATGAAAAACAATATAGCCTATTACATGCAAAAAATTGAATTTTGTTTAGGCTTTACTCCATTTTAATTCTTTATCGATCGAGTAACCATTTTTTACGATTTTTTGGACTTCTGAGTATACGTTCCCTTTTGAAATTTCTAGTTATGGTCCCTCGAGAGAAATTCAAGAACATAAAAATACTACATAAATCAATGATTCGTGAGTTAAATACTATTACGGCTACAAATTTCACTGTTCTGATATACCTTATGACTCTTTAAAAGACTTCGAACAAAAAAATAAACAGGGGCTCACGGAAAATTATTTCTTAAGCCGACCAAATGGAGAATTCAATTTCCGAAGTTGGGTCGGGGTCAACCCAACGGATCCACAATAGATCTGAATCGAAAAAAGTTAACCATGAATAATCTGAGAGGCTGAAAGATCGAGAATTAGATTTGCGGAATTGGGGTGGAGACCATCCATCGGGTCCACAATATTATATTATTATTTTTATTTACTGAGAGTGTTATTGCCTTTTGCTGCTATAATCTAACTATTATTAAAACAAATGTAAATTATTAGAAGAGGGTTAACGTATTATTTGAATTGAAAAAGTAAGACGTTCACCAAGAATAACATTGAGAAGCCGGAAAATCGAGTTTTAGGTTTTCGTCGTAGGTGGGAGAGTTATTCCTTGATCCACAAAAGATTTCGATTAAAAATAAGGGGCTTATGGAAAATTGTTTTTCAACACCTACAATCAAGAATCTGATTCACAAATTATTTCAATCAAGAAAAAAAAAAGTTCACCAACAAAAACTCGAAAGTATACTCTTTTGGTGTTGGGGGCGCGAGTCCACGTTTCCAGTGTACAAAATGTAGCAGTTGAAAAAAAGGGAGGTTTACGTAGAAGAATTCAGAAATTTGAAGAATCGAGAATTAGATTTCCAGAGTTCAGGGCGGGCTTCACCCCTCAAGTCCACAATAGCTTCCGTCTTTCAGTTCCACGTTCTCGTCAGAGAACTGGGGCCCTGGGTGGCAAAGATAAGCGCAGGATAAAAAAAAATGGAAAAGCTACGTGGAGGCGTATGCCCAAAAATGGGCGGAGGTACTCACACACACACACACACACACACACGTTTGGTCGACAAACGGCGCAAAATGTGTCTGCCCATTAAAATTTTTCAATCTCATTATTTCTCTCTAAATTGATCAGCGCCGCCGCACGTTTTTCGACTGACGTCGCAACGTACGCTTATTTCATTTTTGTAAGTATTTTATAAATGCAGGCGGCGGCGCACCGGGCATTTGCCCGAATCGCCCTATGACTTATCTGCCCCTGGAAGAGGCTCAAGGTGATAGGTCCACTTTCATTGAGTAGACTGTAAAAAATACATGTATGTGCTTTGTAATACAGTACAAACATAAAGATGTATGCACTGTGACGAAATTAGGAGGCCCACAGTGTACCAAAGAACCTTCAGATAAATAAATATTTGTGTTTGAAACCATGATGCATTGCAAAGGAGTAGGGGAGCATGGGGAGAACTGAGACACTTTTTGGAAAACTGTTGTAAAATGACGTAGAACCACTATGGAAAGCTTTGAATAATTGTAACCTATAGTTACGTGACTGAACTACAAACCCTAAGAAATTCAACTTCCTCGGGCTATTTCTAAAAATCCTACAGCCCTTCAAAAATTTTGTCTCATATCACCCCACGAGAATTTCAAAGGGAGCATTGACACAGTGCATGGGGAACAATGAGACAACACATGGGGAACAATGAGACAACACATGAAATACAGAAAATTCAATCAAATGATCATGTTACATAGTACAACAAAGTATAAATTTATTGTATATGAACATTACAATTATTAAATTAAACTTGGCATTCTGAAATTGAAGAGGGGAAAAAAAGTTGGGAAAATTGTAAATAGGGACCAATGAGACAAAAACTGGGCAACTGATAAGGCCTCTCTGCGGGATGGTTTTCAAGTTTGGTTCAAAACAATTTCCTGTAGGTGTTCAATGTATAGTAGTCAACACATTTATTCAGTTTCGGTGGTAAGATATTCATACATCGCAAAAATGCTGCATCAACGAAAATTTCCGATATTTTATCTAAAAAATCGTCTTATTGCTCCCTAATGCGGCAAAAATGTTCAATCGCTTATAACTCGAAAACAACTTCCTGAAAGAAAAACGGTTTTGTTACAGTTTGGTTACTAAATAGATCATATTTTAAAAAAGATATGATTTACTTGGCAAATACAAATTTTCTTTCTTATGAACGTTTTTTCGTAAATACTGAAAACTAAAAAATTGACCAAATTTCGATCATGTTATCAATATCACAGCTACTAATCGATAGAACTGAAACTTTTTCTACGATAGTGTTAGCTTACTGGATAGTGACGAATATGTGATGCAGTGTTGCCATTTATAGTTTGTAGTGTCGGCTAAATCAGCACTGTCTCATTGCTCCCTTGTCTCAGTTCTCCCCATGCTCCCCTAGTTGATTTCAGCAGGGTTTCAAGTTACTGGCCTACCTATCGTTCTTTTTCTTTGCAGCGTATCCATAGTTGAGTACTTTTACTCCCTATTTGTTGCTATCTGCCCTCGCCAGATGCCCCACATATTTCCACTTAAATTGTTCGACATTATATCCTATATCCTCGCCTCCAGCCATTTCGTACAGTTTTCCATTTGAGATTTTGTCTACCCATCGCAGTCCTAGAAGTTTCCTCAACATAGATCTGAACGTAATTTGTAGCTTCACGACTTGTCTCCTGTAAGGGACCAGGTTTGTACTCCATACTTGAGGGCGGGTACCGTTGAGCTATTTAGTGTTTCCATTTTGAGGAAGATGTTGAAATCCCGGCAAAAAATACATTTTCGTGCCCAGAGGTTGTTCCACCCCTTTTTAATACGCCTCATAATTCCTTTATCTCTTTCTTCGAAACTAATAATAATCTGTCCCACAAATATTCGATTCTGTTACCTTTTCTATCTCTTGCCCATCGATTATTAGATTTTTTCTTTCCATTCTTCCGATTATTTTTGATTTGCTACCATTCAGTTTGAGGCCAGCTTTTTTGCATTCCCTCAGTAGCTTTTCTGCCATTTTCTTCAACTCCTTACTATTTTCTGTAAATAAGATAATATAGTTTGCGTACCTTAAATTACTTAGAAATTCTCCATTTATTTTTAGTCCCCTTCTTTTCCACTTCAGATTGCGAAATACATCTTCCAAAATGCAGTTGAAGAGGTTTGGCGACAAGCTATCCCCTTGTTGAACTCCGCTCCCGATTTTGAATTCTCTCCCTTTGCTTTTAAGGCTAGCTCTTGCACTCAAATTTGCATAGTAATTCTGTATATGACTTTAATAAACCCACTTTCAATTCCCTTATTTTCCAGTGCTTTTAACATATACTTATGATCCACTGAATCAACTGCCTCATGAAAGCCTATGCAAAATATTTCAATTTCTACATCATATTCGTGTGTTTTTTCAATAATTTGGCTCACAAAGAAAATATTCTTTACAGTTGAGAAGCCTTTTCTGAATCTCGCCTGTTCACTCCCCTGATAATTTGAATCCAGATGGTTATACATACGTCTTTTTAAGACTGCCATACATGCTTTAAAGATGTTCGATGTTAAGCATATTGGCCTGTAATTTTCAATGAGTTCCTTCCCTCCTTGTTTGTGTAATAATATTATTTTGGCCAAGTTCCACTGTTTTGGACATGTTTTCATAATTCCGATTTTGTTAAATATTTTAACCTGGTGTGGCACTCTCTGATCGCCAAACCTTTTCAGGATTTCGTTCGTAATTCCATCCGGTCCTGGGGCTATGTCATTTTTCAGTCTACATATTTAGTACGTATTCCACTTCTCTCTCCATTATTTCCGGGATTTCTTCCTCCTTTCACCCTCCAGTTTTTGCTATTTTCATGAGCTCGTTTTGCTCACGGTAAAAGTCCTCGTAAAAAATTGTTGCTGCCTCTAGAATTTGTTCTTGATTCTGAGTCACTTTTCCTGTCTGATCTTTTAGCTTCAGCATAACGTCTTTCCCGCCATCGAGTTCGAGCCTAACTTTTTTGGTGGACCAACTTTCTTCCAAAATATCTGGAATTTTGTCCTAATCATATTTCTTAATATGTTCCTCTAACATTTTTCTTCACCAATTTTTGTATTTTAGTTCGCTCAGGTTTGTCCAATGGTGTTTTATTTCTATTTTTCCAAAAGTTATTCTTCCTGATTCGAGAGTCTATTTTGAAAGCTTATCCCTGGTTTTCTCTTTAACACTCGTCACTCCAAACTCTTCAACCGTGTTTTTTAAAGCTTGATCCATACTGTCGTAAAAATTTTCCTCGACTTTCATTTCCTCTTGCACTGATTTTAGTTTCTGGCGTGCGTCCTCTTCCTTTCTGACTGGGATAATCCGCCTTCTTCTCCCTTTACCCTTCCTGTGATTTTCATACTGGACTCACTGCGCCGGGATGCTCAATTACTTATCCACATGAGATTTCAATTCACAGAGGGTCGCCAATAAAGTCTCGAAAATTGAGAAACAGATTTTCGAAGTTGGAGGTGGGGGACACCCCTCCAACTCATGAAAGATGAAATAGGAAGAATAAAAAGCTCAACCAGATCCGAAAAATCGATAGTTAAATTTTCAAAGCTGGAGCGACAATCTATCTCTTGGCTTCACAAAACTACCGATCGAAACAAATAATCAAGTTTATGAAACATAAGTTTCAAAATTCGAACAACCGGGAAAAAGGGGGTCACCTCTCGAGTCCACAAAAGATTCAGCTCGTGAGAATAAAAACTACTCGAAGAATAAGCATTAAATTCTGAAGAATCGAGAATTAAATTTTCAACGCCTGAGGCGGGGGTCCACCATCGGATCACCAAAACAATTAGATGGGGGGGAAAAAAAATTTGTGACTTTCCATACGGAAAGGGCACTTCGGTCCAAAAAAATCGACTTTGAGATTATGTTGGATTTTGGTAGGTCAAAGAGTACTGTTTAACACTGTGAGTCTCTGAACTCGAAAAAGCAAAAGTGATAGAGCGCAAGAGTGGACGTCTATAGGCTATCGCGTTCTCGAGATTCCCGTTTGAATCTTTAAGTGTCTCCTGTAAAATTAATGTTTTGGACCGACGTGCCCTTTTAATTTGGACGGTCACATTTATCGAAAAATAATGTTTAAAGTAGATAAACGGCTGCACGAAAGATCCCAATTGAAAAAATAAAAAGGTCTCCAAAAATATTTTTAAAGACCGAAAAATTGAGAATTCTACTCCTCGGGTCCATAAAACACTTCCGATCAGAACAAAAGAGTTTCAAGGAGAATTATTTCTTAAGTCTGAAAAATCGAGAATTTGATTTTCGGAGTTGGGAGTGGAGTCCACCCCTTAGATGCACAAAGTAGTTAGATCGACAAAATAAGGGGTTCGCGGAAAAGTACTGTTCAAGACGGAAAATCATGAATTAGACTTACAGAATTGGGAGCGGGGTGCACTCCTCAGCCCCAAAAATCTACGAATTGAAAAAATAAAAAGGTTACCAAAAATATTTTTATAGGCCGAAAATTCGTGAATTAGAATGTTCGGACTTGTGGGTGGGGGCACCACCCTTCGAGTCCACAGGAGGCTTAATACAACAACTATGGTTTTACGGAAAACAATTTTTCAAGCCTGTAGATTTTCGGCATGTAAGTGGGGGTCCACCCCTTGGATCCATAAAAGACTTCGATCCAACATAAATATAAGTTTAGCAAAAGATGATTTTTAAGCCTGGAAAATCGAGATTTTAATTTCCAAGTCTGGGGTGGGGTCAACTCTTCGGTCTCACATAAGATTTCAATTGAAAAAATAAACAATCACCAGGAATAAATTTGAGAGGCTGAAAATCGAGAATTAGATTTCTGGGGTTAGGGTGAGGGTTTACCCCTCAGATCCACAAAACACTTCGATTAACAAAATAAGAGGTTCACAGACAATCGTCGTTCAAGCCTGAAAAATCGAGACAAATGTCCGAAGTTGGGAGTGTGGTCAAAGCCTCGGAGAAATGAAAAGTTCATCAAAAATAATTTTAAAGGCCGAAAAATCAAGAATTGTTGAGGGCAAGAATCCACCTTTCGAGTCTAAAAAATGTGGCAATCGAAATGAGAGGAGGTTTATGAAAGATAATTCAGACGTTGAAAAATCGAGAATTAGATTTTCGGAGTTCAGGATGGGCTCCACCCTCAAGTCCGCAATAGATTTTATCAAAAAAACAAAAATAAATATTTAATAATTCAAAATCGAAAATTATACTTTCGGAGTTGCGGGTGTAGGTTTACCTATCAGATCCACAAAATACTTCGACCAACGAAACAGAGGTTCACGGAACATTATCGTTCAAGACTGAAAAATCGAGAAGTAGACTTCCAGAGGCGAAAAATATTTTTAAAGGGCAAAAAATCGAAAATTAGATTTTCGGAATTGGGGTGGGATTCCACTCCTCGGGTCCAACAAAGACTTCGATCAGAAAAATAAGGGGATCGCCGAAAATTATATTTCACGTCAGAAAAATCGAGTATTAAATTTCCAGGGTTGGGGCCGGGTCAACCCATCGGGACTGAACCATTTGACCCCGCAAATGATAACAACTGAAAAATGGAAAAGGTCACTAAAAATATTTCTAAAGGCCAAAAAATCGAGAATTAGATTTTCGGAGTTCGGGTGGGGCACCACCCCGCGGCTCCACCAAAGAGTTCGATCAGAAAAATAAGGGGGTTCATCGAAAATTATTTTTCACGTCAGAAAAATCGAGAATTTGATTTCCAGAGTTGGAGGTGGGGTCAACACATCGGGACCACAATAGATTTGAATCGAAAAAATAAAAATTTCATCAAGAATAAATCTGAAAGCCCGGAAAATCAAGATTTATATTTTAGCAGGCAACGGGGGGGGGGGGGGGGGTAATATCCCTTGGGTCTACATATGATTTGATCGAACAATAGAAGGGTTATGGAAAATCAGCTTTCAATACCTACCAAACAAGAATTTCATGACCGGAGTTGGGGGCGAGGAATCCTCCCCTCTGATCCATATAATACATCGATTAACAAAGTAAAGGGTCCAAAGAAAACTATTGTTGAAGACTGAAGAATCAAGAATTAGACTTCCGGAGTTGGGAGCAGTGTCAATCCTTTGGTCCTATAGAAAACATGAACAGTTCATCGAAAGTAATTTTTTAAAGGCCGAAAAATCAATAATTACACTTTCAGGGTTTGGACGGGGGGTCTACTTTTTGAGTCTACAGAATGTATCAATCGCAAAAAGAAGTTAAAAACAATTGCAAAGTTTGAAGCATCGAGAGGTAGATTTCCAGGAATTCGGGATGCGTTTCACCTCTCAAATCCACATTAGATTTCGACCGAAAAATAAATTATAGCAACAATACGTACTTTTAAAGGCCAAAATATCGAAAATAATATTTTTGTGATTGGGGGTTGGGGATGGGGAGGGGGCCCCCGTCTGATCCCCAAAAAGCTTCGATCAACAAAATGAGAGGTTCGCGGAAAATTATTTATAAAGCCTGAATATTCGAGAATTAGACTTCCAAAATTGGGGGTGTGGTCGACCCCTCGGCACCATAAAAGATTCCAATTGAAATACAAAAATGGTCACCAAAAATATTTCTGACGATCGAAAAATCAAGAATTAGATTTTCGAATTTGTGGGCGGCGGATCACTCGTCCTCGGGTCCACAAAATACTGCGAACAAAGAAATAAGCATGGGCTCACGGAAAATTATTTCTTAAGCCGATAAAATAAAGAATTCAATTTCCGGAGTTGGAGGCGGAGACAGTCCATCGGGTCCACAATATTATATTATTATTTTTATTTACTGAGAGTGTTATTGCCTTGCTGCTATAATCTAACTATTATTAAAACAAACGTAAATTATTAGACGAAGATTAACGTATTATTTGAATTGAAAAAATAAGTCGTTCACCAAGAATAACTTTGAGAAGCTGAAAAATCGAGTTTTTTTGATTTTCGTCGTGGGTGGGAGAGTTATTCCTTGATCCACAAAAGATCTGGATTAAAAATAAGGGGTTTATGGAAAATTGTTTTTCAACATCTATAATCGAGAATTTGATTTCCGGAGGTGGGGTGTGGTCTACCCCACGGATCCACGAATTATTTCAATAAATAAATAAATAAAAAAGTTCACCAACGAAAACTCGAAAATATACTCTTTTGGTGTTGGGGGCGCGACTCTACTTTTCCCGTATAGAAAATGTATCAGTTGAAAAAAGGGGAGGCTTACCTAAAATAATTCAGAAATTTGAAGAATCGAGAATTAGATTTTCAGAGTTCAGGACGGGCTTCACCCCTCAAGTCCACAATAGATTTTATTCAAAAAAATTAAAGGTTCACGAAAAATGAATATTGAAGTCCGAAGATTCGAGAATTTGATTTTCGGAGTTGAGGTTGAGGGTCCACATGTCGAATCCACAAAATACTTCGATCAACAAAATAAGGGGTTCGCGGAAAATTAGTGTTCAAGCCTGAAAAATCGATAATTAGACTTCCGGAGTTGAGGTGATGGTCCACCCCTCGGAACCACAACAGACTTCAACAATCGAAAATCATTTTTCACGTCAGAAATATCGAGAGTTTGATTTGCAGAGTTGAGGGCGGGGTCAGCTCATCGGGACTCAACCATTAGACCCCACAAATGATTACAACTGAAAAACGGAAAAGGTCACTAAAAAGATTTCTGAAGGCCAAAAAATTGAGGATTCGATTTTCGGGGTTGGGGGTGGGGTTCCATTCCTCGGATTCACAAAATAATTTAGAAGTTTGAAGAATCGAATGTTATATTTTTGGAGTTAGGGTGGGGGTCTACCCCAGGTTCCACAAATTACTTCGATCAACAAATTAAGAGGTTCACAAATTCGAGAATTAGACTTCTGGAATTGGACCCACGAAAGATTCAAATTGCAAAAATTAACAGAGGTCATCAAAAATATTCTTCAAGGCCGAAAAATCGAGAATTAGATTTTCGGTGTTAGGGTGGGGAACACCTTCCGTTTTTCAGTTACATGTTTAAAACTGCTGAAATGAGCTATTCCTTTGCAATGTATTATGGTTTCGTACACAAACATTTATTTTCTGAATGAGGCCTCGCTTTCATTACACGGGGCATCCACAAGATGGCTATTTACATCTGAAAGTTCTTTGGTACACTGTGGGCCCCTAATTTCGTCTCAGTGCGCACATCTTTCTGTTGTACTGTATTACAAAGCACATACATGTGTTTCTTTACGGTCTACTCAATGAAAGTGGACCTATTACCTTGAGCCTCTTCCCCTACGGCAAACATACCCTCTGGACCCACATAAGATTTCAATTAAAAAATAATCAGTCACCAAAAATGACAGCATAGGTGTAGTCAGAATAATAATAATAATAATAATAATAATAACAATAATGACAATAATAATAATAATGTAACCTTGGATAGGTGGGCCATGCCAGTTATCCTGCTCATTTGAGGGCATAGGTTTCCACCATCTCTCTCCATATGTCACGGTCTCTCGCCAATCTTATCCATCTTCTCCCCAGCTCCTTGAAGTCGTCTCCCAACATGCTTTCCATGAGTTATTTATACAAATTTTAATTTCCTTATTACTTATGTTTTTGAAAAATACAGTTTGTCCTAAGTATTTGTATTCATCGACCATCTCTAGTTCTGCTGCGCTGGATCAAAGGTATTTGTCCTTTTTCCCATCTTTCGTCATAATTTTGGATTTCCCCAGGTTGATCGATAATCCTACATTAGCCCCTTGTTGTGCCAAATCTTCTATCATTATATTTATTTCTTTACTGTTTTTACCTATTAATACGATGTCATCGGCAAATCTGAGATTATTAATCTGCACGCCATCTATCTTCAGCCCGTAACTATCCCAGTCCAATTTTCTGAAAAGATCCTCCACAGTACAGCATTAAAGATGTTTGGTGACACTGGATCTCCCTGTTTGACTCCCCTACCCACCTTAAATATATCCCCTTTTTTTGTCCAGTGAAATATATGCTACCCAGTTTTGGTATAAATTTTCAAATAATATTTTCGGGAACTCCTTGAGCATTCCAGGCGCTATGGTGACTGATAAATGGAATCAAAGGCCTTATTAAAATTGATGAATGCCAAAACGGTATAATGAAGCAGAATTCCGAATTTTAAACAACACATTTTTTGTGAGCGGTGAAGTACCAAGAAGGGACTGGTTCGGAGCGACATTATTTTTCATCTTTGTGTTAAGTAGAACATCGAGATTCGAGAACGAACGCGACGTAAAACACGACTTCTTCCCTCGAGCTGGAGGAGTCGTTCCCGCACATGCGCATATAGAGCGTTTATGAAACTTACGATTTTATAATATAGTAAGATGAGGCTTCAAATGGGAGAAAAGTTCAGTTCAACAAAGATGTTTCCGGTTCAGTGATCGCCATGCAAATTTAGTTCGATTGTGTAGTCGCAAAACGGTTTTATCATAATTTTCCAGGAAATAAAGCTCCCTTTTTACTTCTGGCTGCATACTAGTACCGGTGCAAGGACCTGAGAAAAAGGGCAACAGAAGAATAGCAGATTAATCTAGGCATTCTCTTTCCCCAGAAGGGAACTAGGGTTCAGACTCTTTAAAATATACGCTGGATTTAGGAGACATGTGCTCTTGCGAAAGGGCACACCGAAACGATATTTTCTAGAGAGGGAAAGCTAATTTTTCCAAGTAAATGAAAATGTGTGCTCTTCGGTGAGGGAGGGGTGTACCATTTTACGACTAGGAAGAAAAGCCCAACATAGTTATTTGCTGAAACCGTAAGAAATGTTCCCCCGTTTCTCTCAAAGTTTCTTTCTGACTCTAAAGCTTTTTCCTTCCTGCTAGTGGCTTCGCGCAATGAATTTGTAAAATTCAGATCTTCAGCTGAAGTACAATTTTCTCAATTCCATAAGGAGTCGAATGAGTATAAATGAACAACGTTGCGATGTACTGATAAAGTATACAAACTCTGTTGGGCTGAGAAATCTATGTTAACGTGCTATAAACTTGGACTTCGATTAGAAGTCGATATTCGGGTTAAGTTGAAGGTCTCGCACACGGATAACGTGAACCTTCGAATGAAACTGTCCCTTTCGTCGTTCACTACACAGAGTAGACTGTGTCCATGTATAGTTTAATATTCTTTGTAACGTGTCAGTCTTTGTATATAGTCTTTCGTGTCATCATCAAAAATCCATTAACGCATCAAATATAATGTCATGTGGTACAGCATTAATGAGGGTTCTGTTGAGATATCTGGCCGTCGGTGTACGCGGTGCTAATGGATTTACTGGAAGGATGTACACTCACAGTTTGATATGACGGGCACGATATGCGCATTTTAACATAGTCCTGAATCAGAGCTATGGAGCTTGGAGGACCGGCGTACGAAGACGATGTCCAGAGGTCGAAGATGAAGATACGGATGCTGCGAAATTGAAGTACGTTGTAATATGTATATTTCGATAAATCAGGTGTCGACTTACAGGATACATCAAACAAGCTGTTGGGATGAAAGCGAGGAACATTTTGAGAACTTTAACTGACCTTACGTGACTATGGAATTCAAGAAACACGAAAAAGATCAGATATGCCTACGAATAAGCAGGGAACTATATTATGAAAATGTCCAGAAATAGGATATGGGCCTTCTTCCCGTGTTTACCCCTCCTCCTTCAGACCGGAATTTTGAATTGGTGAGGTTTTACGCCAAGTATTACCACAATGGTTATTCTTCTTTTTCTTTCTTAAGCAAAAATATAGCTCTTAGCAGTGGCGTGCATTTCAGACAAGCAAGGTAAGCACCGCTTACCCTGAAAATATCTGAGAAAATAAGTTTTCATATACAATGTCAACTTCAACTTGTAACAAATAAAAGATAATGAAACACTGGGCAAAACAGCGACTGTATTGACACTTACGACCCTTATGCTCAAGTATGTACATAATAAATTCACAAGAGATGTACATTATTCGACGTTCGGCAATCCTCGTACATGTAGGTGTATTTGTATAAGTTAGCGAGGTGTGTGTCGGAACTACTGCTTCTTTTTCATACTGCACGTAACACTAGAGCTCTCTAGGGGAAGTGCGGACATACGCCATTTTGGATCATACCGCGCCCCTGGATGCCGAGCCGAACTACACGGAGCGTACCGCGTCGTCAATTCGGCATCCACGCGCGCGGTATGATCCAAATGGCGTATGTCCGCACTCCCCCTACAGAGCTTTAGTAACACTGCATGACTTACACTCCACCTCTGTGTTAATCACCAACATAAAAACACACTAGCATGTTCAACGCGATGAAACCTGTGCGTTTGGTTACGTTCTGGAAGCGGTTTGAGTCAGGCTTGCCTTGGCTTGGCTACATACAAACGTTGAAGTTGACAGTGCAACGTCATTATGTTCTTCTACTAGTCAACGCATCATGTTTGAATGCTCCATTTTTTTTTTTTTTGCCCACAAAATGCGTATTTGAGATCTATTGAAACCCGTTTTTGCGACTTACTCTTAATGAACAATTAAAAATGCCTAAACCGGAATTACCATTTTTTTAAATTAAGTAAAAGAGCGGTGGTTCGAGTTTTATTAGACATTTTCACATATTGCAGTCTGAAAACATTTTGTGGTTAGCCCGTTGAGAAGATGGTGGAAAACTGTTTTGTTGGCCTTGTCTATTATTCGCCACAGAAAAGGATAAATTCATATGAAATGACCCTACACAGGGATAAGACAACTTAAATAATTTGATTAATGCATTTTTGTAACAGCACGTTTCATACTTTTATTCTGATTTTAACTTAACCTCTACGCTCAGGGATGTAACAATTGGGGGGGAGGTAACTTACCCCCTGAAGGAATTTTTCGATCAGCAATTAGGAAAATTTACCATTTTAGTCAGGCGGAGTTGAAAAAATCCAACAAGTTAAAAGTTTTTTCTTCGTTTTAATACTTGGGCATTGAGTTGAGAAGTTAAGAAAATTCAATAATCAACGTGTTTTTTTTTTGCTTTGATATTTGGAAATTTTTAGTTAACTCAGTTGGGACTTTCACAATTCACGCCCCCTCCCCCAGGAAAAACTCTTCGGTACGTCCTTGTCTATGCTTATCGCTTACCTACTAGAAAAAATTTACCGCACACCACTGGATCTTACAGAGGACAAGATCTTCAGGCTATTGCGGTTTGTAGCACCACAATCTTTAAAGTTTGTTAGGATGAATATTAGGGATGAATGAGGAGAATTTATTTTTGTACTCTGATGATATCAATTAGAATGTTTATTTTGAAAAGGAAAAGTGTGCAAATATGAAAGTATTGATGTCCATGTTTTGTCTAAAAAGCTGAATGTTCGAGAAGATTCGCCAACTGTTTCAGACCTCTCATCTTCTAAGTGTTGTTAAGACTGCTCCTGGTTTGTTTAACACGGTAGAAGTAGAAGTTTCGATTTTTTAACATTTTTCAAGGAAGCTTCAAAACTACTGAATACTCCTTTGGGCAAGTTCAAAACTGTCTATCTTGACGCAGGCCCATTCGAGGCATTTCCAGGATAGGGGGTGCGGTGTCCCGCGGCAAATTTGGCATGGGTGCACCGCCATACACCCCACTATCATCGAAGTTCATGACTGTACCAGGCCTGGCTTTCCCATGTTTTTCAAAATTTTTTGGGATTCTTCTTTACAGGTGGCGTAGCCAGGATTTTTCTAAGGAGGGGATCAGCAAAATTTTGGGCGGGAGGGGTGGGTACACCTAACATGAACTGTATATTTTTACATTGACGGATCAGTATGTTGTGCTTTTCAACTTCAGTTATGTAACTGGATTTAAATTTTATTTCGCGTATTTACTGTGATACTGTCAGCATATAAAAAAATTCTCATCTCAAGGGGGGATTCACCCCCCTAATCCCCCCTTGGCTACGCCACTGCTTCTTTAAGACTTCTTTTAGACTCGATAAGTCGATGAGATATTTCCTAGAAAACTGTTGGACTCTTTCTACTTTATTTAGTAACTCACCCACAACGTGAAGTCGATTCTCAGTCTTGCACTCAAATTCGGATACGCGAGGTTAATACACCACCATTATTAACTAACTTGTCTATATAGTTTTGCGGCGCTTACCTGTAAACAAAAACAGAAAATAAACATTAGAAAAGGTACAATTACAGTTTTATTTACATCGGGGAATATTGATTGCAACAGTTACAGTCCATGATTAGAGAAACAGTGGCTTAGTGAAGGGGCAGGGTAACATCTCAACGACAGAGTTGGACTTTTTCGGCAAATCTGACCATTTAGTCGGCATTTCGGGCTACAAGTTGGCCAAACAAGAAGACTATTAGTCTCTTTCGTTTTCACATGAAGACTGAAAATCTTTGTTTTTACCAGATCTACCTCAGCTGTTGAATAATTCATTGTATCATATAGATGATCGCAGTCATAACTCTTTTCGCGAGATTAGGGTATACATAAATGCATTGGCAATGACTTCAATTGGGTGCCATGAAAGAAGTGAGAATTTCAAGCTAACATTTAAAATATCAAGGAACATGTATCATCAAGTAGGCAGCTCAATACCAACTTCCAAATCATCGTTCAAATTTTAATAAATATATTTTGTAGGACATGAAGACAATGAAGCTTCCATTCGATGTAGTTATAGTAACACTAATCCACTTTCTTCGGGTAGATATCACTTCAGATAAATGTATACAAAAAATAAACTAAATCCTACCAACTGCGCCAAAAATATTAGGAATTTCGCAGACAGTTAGTGTAACGGGCTCAATCAGGAAACAAAAACTCAAACTTTTAACACGCGTACATTACAACAATACTATACAAGATGACAGGAAGACAGATTAATGACTACTACTAATAACTCGAAAGAACTGATAGCTAATAACTAGGCATAACTCCATATGATGTATGTAGTGCAGTATTGTTGAAATATACGTATGTTTAAAGTTCGAGTTCTTGTTTCTTGACCAAGAATGTTAGGGCTGTCCACGAAGTTCTTTGATAAGAGGTCCTAGCAAGTCTAAAATAAGTTTAAAAGTATTTAAGAGTCCTAATTAACTATGGGAACGGTCTCGTAATAAGTCTTAAGCATGTCATGAACAGGCTCAAAGGGGCTCAAAAAATTTGGAAATACCTTCAAAAATCACAAGCCCCAGCAAGTCCAGTTTAGAGTTCTAAATTTACATCAAGCTTACAAGGTCTCGAAACGGTCGAACACCCGAAAAGTCTTAATCGAGCCTGGAGAAGACTCGACGAGTGGAAGGATCTCAGAACCAGTAATTCTGAGATAACGAACGGTAGCCCTTTGACAAGAAGTTGTACTTCACATGAAAGGATACACTGCCCGCGAGCTCTCTACTCGAGGGCAGCCTCGAGTGTGTGATTTGCCATGAAGGCGACCAGCGTCGAATTATAGGCATAATTGCATACATGAAGCATCATACAATTACATGTATAAGAGCTAGCCGCGTGCGCGGAAAAGAAGATAATAAAATATCTCGACTGGTGTGATGATGAATCGCGCCGATATTGTGGTCAAGTGCGACAGCGTCACGATTCCAGCATAATCGTTGTTTCGAAATTACTCAATCTCGGAAAGCGAAAATTTTCCCGAAGAATTAATTTGCATCACGAACGGGATGAGATGATGCTGAATCGTGCTCGCACGACTCTCACAGTGTAGGTATGTTACACGGTTTTCGAGGTTCGTCGTTTAGGTAATCTTTTGGCAGAATCAGACTTTACAGCTGCCTCGGTTCGCGGATGTAAAGTTTTATTATTTTGAAAAAGAAAAAAAAATACAGAAAAAGAGTAAAATATACTTATTTGACTCTTAGCGGGGATACGTAAACGGCGTGCTCGAGAGACAGTGCCAAATGAGACCACTTAGAACGATATGGATGTTGTTTTGGAAACAGCAGAGTGTTCCAAAAACGAACTGTGGTTCGGATTGTATCTCAAGAATATACACGAGCATTAATGGTTCGGAATTTTGATATTTACTAGTATACATACATTAATATAGATTGTAATACCCTATCGCTGGAAATTGGAACTGTAAGCTGAATCGTACTCGGATTTTTTTCGTGTCTCCGTGTGCGTGATCGCCTTGAATCGTTGACTATACGAAGCAATACGTATAGGAGTTCTTCTGTATTATGCGATCATGTGATGCCGGACATACGTGAACTGAATAAGAAAAACTTGGTGGACCAAGGAAGAAGGAAAAAATATCTTCTTGTCTTGTCGGTTGCAGTAGAAAAGATTCTTAAACTGCATTCCACAAAGAAACAGAAAATTTCGCCTCGCATTCCCAAGTGCCTAAACAAAAGGGTTGAAAAGAATTGTGCGTATGCGTGCGCGCGCGTCAGCCAGTATTGGTACATACAGCGAACGTATCCAATGTTTTACAACCTTTCTTCTATTCAAGCTAGGTCACGTAATCACCAAGGATTTCCGAATAACTGTACAGAAACAGAAAGGACTAGGAAGGAAATTCAAGTTGGTTTACAACCCAATTATGAAGAAAAACTCGGCATTCACCTAGCCCTTTCTCATCGGCTGTCTAGTTGATCGAGAGATTTTATAGCGCTCTGTACTGGTGATGTAATAAATGTTTCGGATTCTTTCCTTCGTTTCGAATGTCATGTCACGAGAAAAAAAAAGGAATGATAGGTCAACTTTTCGTTGGTCATAAACCTACACTGCAGTGCATGTAAAGAAAATTGGTGGATTACAGGTCTGAGTGCAAGAGAGTGACATTACACACTTTTGTACGTATATAAAGCTGGCCTCGATCCACACTTCACCCATCATCGGAGAAATAATCATCGTTCGAGTTCACTCACTTGGAAATTCAAAACAATTCAGAAGTAGATCCTGTTAAACTTTAGTCAGACAGAGAAGTTATTAGTAAATTAGCCCACGAGACAGGCAGACTGTTTGACAAACAAATACATAAATACCTGATGCGCAATCCGTTACCCTCTAGTTACCCGCTGAAAAGTTACCCATTTGCAACCCTCGGTTACCCTCAGATTACTCAGAAACCCATCAGTTGCCCTGATCCTCTTTAATTATCGGGTAACTGGCGGGATTTTGCATATCCCATACGCAATCAGTTACCTTCCAGTTACCTGCGGAAAGGTTACCCATTTGCAACCCTCGGTTACCCTGAGACCACCTAGAATCCCGTCAGTTACCCTGAGTTCCCCTTTAGTTACCCGGGTAACTGGCGGGATTTTGCGCATCAGGTAGACAGATGAACAAACACAATCTAACAGCCAGCCAACTATCCCACCACCTCCACCACGTCATGTTTCCCTCCTCACTCTCTTTCATGTAAAACAACGGCCCAAACCTCCTAAATGTATCGGCTCAAATCTTATCAATAAGACCTTTCTCCGCCCCTGGTACTATTTGTTTCTAAGAATCCATAAAAAAAGAACCATTCAATTTGAAGATAGATCTGTGGGTTATACAAGTTGACGATCACATGTCATCTTTCCCCTTGTTTCTAGTGGAAGGGGAATCCTTTTTGGAATGACCTGGAACAGCGAACCTATTTTCAGCGACTGGTAGCTGGACCACAACTACAACGAGATACCTACCAAGCTACGAGTAAAAAACAAGAATGAGGAACTATGATTCAGCGGATTCATTTTCTGATTAGGACGAACTTCTTTTCACTTTTGCATCGCTGATGTTTATCAATTTTCATAAGAAGATTTGTATTTTATTTTAGAAAAATTATCCTCATTTCAATTTTTAGGTAACTGGAGAACCTTTTTCAAAATTGGGGACTTTGCAGGACTTGAAGAACCCGCAAAAATTTTGTACAATCAAAAATGATAGTACGTGTAGACAGGTATACAGAATTGGCTTTTTTCTCCATATGGTTCTCTAGAAGTGCAATATGTGACTCCGACACGGCTCTTTATTCATGAAATCGAAAATAACGATATTAATACGAACTTATTTCACACTGCCGCACCTTAAAAAAATCTCGTAAAAATGTAACAAAGGTAAGGTAACTTTGTTTTCTTTACCAAAGATGTGTACGACGCGTACTCTTAACTCTGTTCTTCGAAGGTCACCGATGTTATTTAATAATTACTAGATCGCCTAGTTCGCGTTATGAACGATAATTACGTTTAAATAACAGGTTACGTCCAATCTCTAGTTTTCAATTTATAGATAACTACAGCCATTCCGTCGATATAACTTTCAGTTTCAATTATAGTATTACTTGTACGTATACTTATGGCAACACATAAACTTGCCACAAAGTGTTAATTTTTTCGTCCGAATATCGTTAATCACGTGATAAATACGAGTTTTGTAAATTTTTCGGAAGGTTTCTGACAGAAAGAAAAAGACCCGGGTTTAAGCTAATAAGGTACACTACATACCACGTACGGTTTTCTCCAGGGCAAATGAACGATGCTACTTAGTTGTTCATGGTTTTAATTTTTGTTGGAACACGCGTCTGTTCTCATTTTCTACTGTGTCAATAGCAAACTGAAAAAAAGGGGTAAAGACTTGGAAGCGAGCGTTAAAATACTGAAGTATACATGAAATCTTTTGGTTGATTTTCTGATGGAATTGCCTAAGTGTACTTCAGTCCGGCCATCAATTAGGAAAACACTTCAGAAACAAAAAGTAGCTGCTTAACAAATCCACTAAGCAGGATCTCCGCCCAGTCAACTGCAAATTAATAAACGAGACAATACCACATATCAGCCACTAGTTGGGGTTCAAAGCCTCGACAAGTCACAATGGATCCTGAATCAGCAACTACATAAAAGCTGAAGGTAAAACGAATCAACAGCTAATAGCAATTAGTAACAAGCCAATCGCTGAAGATGTTCACGGTACCAGCAAATCACCAATCAGCACTATTCTGCGTCTTATCAGTCTTGTTCTGTTCATCGATCATGTATCATGTATGGTGGAGAGTAGGAGAATTGCACTTTGGTTGAACGACGTGAAATTGGGATACAGTGTTGACTGAGATGTAACACAAAAATATGTATTTATTTTATCAGTTCTTCATGCCTTCTGCTGTGTTATCATTACAAGTGGTGTCAACTATCAACAACATTGAATATCAAATGGAACCTTCTGATCGAAACAGAACCAAGCGACATTTTTGAGTGTACAGAGTTATGTATACCACTGGATAGTGCTAGATGAGTAGAACACGATAGAAAAAAATGTTCATTAAAGACAGCTAACTCAGTGAGATATAAATTCTCAAAAATCAGCTGTAAACGGCGATGCTGTGCATAACATTTCCTTCTAACGGAAATATCCCAAAAGTACACAAACGTCGTTTGGTTGGGTTTTGCTTAAAAGGGTCCAATTACGATTGACTAGACATGTTAAACTGTCAAAGGTTACCAATATATTACAGAATAGTTTACCACTGCTTTCCCCAACGTTTGTTGCGTTAGAATATTTTCTTCTCTGTGCCAAAAATGCTGAATCACTACTAGCCACGTTTCTCACAATATGGAATAAATTACTCACGGGTTACACACAACACATCGCCGATCCTCCAGATGATGGCAATATTCTCTGCGAGGACGATGTCTTGTTCCTGAGAACTGGATAAGAACTACAGCGCACGCTATCTATCTACCTTAACTGGCATTACAGTTGCAAGAGATCCTTCCGCTAGGAGCGCTAGTGTTCAGCACGAGAAGGTATAGCGGAATATATAAAATTGCTAAATATGTCCGTAAATATTGATTTTTGAAAACATGTGAGGAAAATTAGAGTTGTTCTCCTTCAAATTTCAATGTGAACGAGTGAAAATTTAGGACTACTGTTTTAAAACTGCAAAAGATAATTAGTTTTTATGTTTCTGAGGAATGAATACTAGCATTTTCGTTACCAAAAGAACTACTCGTAACGGTAAATTGTTACAGTATCCGAAAGGATATTATTTTAAATTAATTGTTTTCTCTAATTACTATTGTTACTTGTATTGAATCAACGTTTTACACAGGTACCAGAAGTTCTTATCAAGAAGTATGTGGAACTTCTAATAATACGGAACTTTCACTAACCCAAAATCAAGGTGACAAGGCATGATTTTTTACAGTTAGCACTCTACTAAACCTTTTACCGGAGAACAATTCTGAGATTTCACAATTGCTCCCATAAACGCTATGTAATTGATCGCCTTCTCGTCCAGTTTTCAATTTTAGCCACCAGCAGCGCACCCTGTGCGGCCTCATGCCACCGTGAAACGAACCATCGAACCATGTTCACTAGCTTTTCAGTGTTGAGAATCGAACCAATGTTATGAAATACTCAGGCACAGAGCGAACAGTATCCAACCAACTGAACCAAAATTCAGCATTCAATAATTCTTTCGTCAGTTCAGCCTTTCTTACATACTTATGCCCGACTATAACTGATAAGGAATCTCGTAAACGAACAAACGTTTCCAAAAGTAAAATGAAATTAAGCTTTCCAGCACAGTTATACCGATAAGGGGTTTTGCCTTCAACACGCAACATGCACTTGAAGGACTCGGAGGTCGGAGCTGCTTGCTTTTTATACAATCATCTGCACCGAAATTCAGCTTCCCAACAATTTTTCGATCTATACTGTACCGGATTGCTGTGCAAAGATACCTGTATAAAATAATTTGACTTCCAGAACATTCTGAAGCAAGCTAGATTGCTGAATACAGCTAAGTAGATTCCTAGGACCTCGGGCATTCCTGTCGGCTGACTGTTGATGTCACATCTTTTGCTAGTACCTATTACAGTAGTAGTGCTCACCACCTGAACGAGGAACAACTCAATTCGGTGTATCTGATGTCGTTTTCCTTTCACCAGCAGTCACTATTCTTCGATTTTTTTCCTACTATCTCTCTTTTAGCCGCTCACGAACTTCACAGGGTACAAGATACTCCATTCGTGGGGAGATGCCGCGTCTCAATAATAAAAATCTGCACCGCTTATAATAAATATTCCGACTCCATCAAAACTAGCATAATAGTGTCCGCTTATTTATTCTTTTCTTTTATTTCAATAATCGAACGTAACAATACGTCGCACTTTACAACCAGTTCGAAGAGGCTGGAATGATATTCTAGTTTCGAGTTTTCTCGACCGTTTTTTTCTTCAAGCGTATTCAACTTCGACCAGTAAGTACTACCGGTTCTCGAAGCCCATAGAACAGACCCTATTGAGGCTCCATTTTACGTCTGTTGGGTAGTGCAGACACGAACACCTATGGCGGAAACTTTTTATGCGCGTTCCTCCGCGAGCGTCTCTTTGATTTACGATTGCCATTAGCGGAGGACGACAGAGGTTCGCGAATTTGTCGCCGCGCTGAAGCGACGCGGTGTCGTAAAATGGACGCGCGGCTCTGCGGTGAAAGATGGTCACTGCTCCGTTTTAATCCCACAACCGCACCGGATCATTTCCAGAGCACATATTCGCCGTGTCTGTTACTTACACGTATAAATTGTACTGCATAGTGCTCGTACGCTGACGCCTTCGATTCGACGAACGAGTGGAGGTGGCCGAGTTAAATCGATCTCCGGCAAGTTCTAGTGCAGTTCATCGAACTGTCCAACCGATGTCTTGAGTCCACGTTATGTGACAGACTAGATGCGCACACACCAGCTCGAGTACGTGTGAACTGAATGAAGGTTCGAGAAATCCTCGCCAAACCTAAACGATATACACTGACCGAGAGAAACCTCGATGGCCAAATTGGCTGCGAGTTCGGAGTCGATTTTACTCTAGCAAGGTACATTTCGAACCACTTCTACTGAGTGGGTATCGGAAATGTACAACAGTACGGTTGTGTAGCACGCTGTCTTGGTCAAGGAACACCTTTAGATAGGTGTGGGCTTTTAATTCGAATTTCGATTCGGCTTTGCGTCAAACGCTGAATGCTGAGTAATTAAGATGGATAATTGCGACGCGGAACGAGTAATAAAAATAATATAGCACATGACACGAGAGCGCAGATATACACTTTTCGATGATCAACCCTAATCAAGGTCAATTTTGGAGCACACATGTACGCCAACTGTCTATCTATATGGCCTGTGCTTAAATTGGTACTGAATATTGCGCTGAAGAACGGCGCACCTTCACAGAATGGCGAGCGCGAGTATGGAATCTCACCGGGAGGAGCTGCAAAGGAAACGATACGCGCTAATTACACGGCCATCAAATAGAAACAGTTTCGAGTTCGTGTATGTATATCATATACTACTGGACACAATACAGTCATCTGATATATGAATTAAAAACATCTAGTGTGAGTTACCAAATATGAACTGAATAGAGGCGAGTCAGCTTGTTCGAGCAAAAGTTCAATCATTTGTGGGACCAGGAGCGCTGGAACGAAATCAAGAGCGGAAGGGGACAAACCAAAAAGTTCGCTCGACTTTTCTTTTTCTTCATTTTAAAATAGAATCCCATTAAGGAACCGGGTGGGGGTAGAATTAGAAACCAGAACGCAAAGTGCCACTCGAGACCTCACCACGGCTACGCCCCTGGAATTTGCCATTCAGTCTACAAGACAGTTGTAGTTTGATGTAAACATAACAAGCGTAAAATTTCATTGAAAAATAACCAAATTTGTGCTCGTTATTATGACCTTAATGTGCAAGTTTTAAGGCCACAAACTATTCGTAAAGATCGTCTACCGTACGGGTCCGCTTCTCATGATTCCCACAGATGAACCGAATGAATGAAGGAAGAAGACCGCTACGCTTCAATTACCAACCACTCAGGTCGTGCCCGTTGAATGAAGGCGACATCACTAATTTTTTGGTTTCCGGATACACACCCTATTTCACAAAAATCGAATACATTCCAAATCAGCCTTTTTTTTTGTCTTTTTTCCCCCAATTTCCGATCGTGAAATCGAATTATCGTAAAGCAATCGTCTCGCGAGGGGGTGGTTACGACTTCACGTGCATTCGACGCCGCCTTTCCGTCCGTCTAGACATCATCGACTGGCTGGAGCGCTAGAGACCGAAAGATGAATGAAATTCGAGGATCGTTGATGGGTACTTTCTCGCGTGGACACTATCGTCGCACAGGTCGCCTAAGTTGCCCATCAATTTCCTTCGATTTCTTATGTCGACCAATAGATACCCCGCCGCGACCCGATATACGCGAATATTTGGTAGATTCGACGGTCTGACGATTTTAACCTCTGTAGCCGCATGTATACCGATCATTTCTTCGGCTTTATTCGAGAATTTCAAAGGAAATCCGTTCGCCGGGCCAAATCGTGTCGGGCTCGTGCCGTCTTTCATGGATTCGGCTCGTCGAGTGCATTCATTCAGTCTTACAGTACAAATATCAACGAAAATAAGCAACGAGTGCACGGGCAACAAATGGAATCATTTATACGCGTTCCAAAGAGTGTATCACTGTAAGGAACGTTGTTAATGATAACGGGTACCGTAGCTTCCAGGCAAATTAACTTCGGTATGTGCAGTGTAATAGGCTTTTGTATTTATAACGAATGCTACTACTCATTGTTTCAAAGACAACAACGTCCGTCTCGTGGTGCCTGTGAAGTCAAAGAAAAAGGCAATCGCGTGGTTGCGAGGCAAATGCAGTGTTATTTCGAAAGATGGGATTCGGATTTCTTCTCTCTGTCATCTCGTTATGTTTTAAGCCCGCTACACACTATTCACGAACAACGACGAATCGACAACGAAACAAGTTATTCGCCGAAAAAGTTTAGGATTCGCGATTCACGACGAATAACCCTCTGCACATTATTCGTAATTCGTTCTCCAATTTTTCGTTAATCAGTTCGTCAGTCAGCGACGAAAACGTCTCGAAAGAGATTCGTTTTCTCGAGCATATGAGTATGTTACGCGTAATTCATGAAATTGCTCCATGTAATGAGCATAAAAATTGCTCATTCCGTATAATGAGCAGAAGAACTGCTCATTTCATGAAATGCGCAAGGCCCTTGCTGATTACGAGAAATGCGCCGTACGTATGCCTATTTACCGGAATCGTTCATATTTCATAAATTAAGCGGGTATTTTTCAATCGATTTCGTGAAATGAGCTGCCGAGCGCGTGAATTCGCAGACCATTTAGTATAGGAAATATAGATCATATATGAGGGTTAAAATGGGAAAAATGGCCACATAACATTTTATTGCTGGAATTCTGGGATGACACCCTGAATACAGGGAAGAACCCAACTCCTCTGATCCTGCGCGTCTCGAGTTATGGTGGGGAAAGACCCCAAATTTAGGTTTTTACATTTTTTCTCAGAAAGGACACATTGTCAGCTTAATCTTCTGAGTGCCATTATGAAAATTTCACAGGATAGACAAAAAACATTGAGGAGGGCCATTTATTCAAATGTAGAACATTTTTTTCGTCCCTTCTTAAAAAATTTTAAAGTCGTTTTAGAATGTTTCGGCTATTATCATAGGTGCGGTATGGTCATACTTCTACCTCAATGAACAAAAAAGTCATTTTGCCAAAATTGGCACCGAGAAGGTTTTATTGTAATCTGAAAATATTATCGGACAAAATATATTCGTCACAAAATTATTTATAAAAAATGTTCTTACACATTTTTTTTTTTTTTTTGTAATTTAGCGAGGAACGGAGATACAATCAAGATAGGAGAATGGTTTCAGGTTGAGCAAGGACTCAAGGAAGGCAGTACCGCAATACCGCTCGTTTTGGTGGCGGTAGCGGTAATTTGAGTACCGCAGTACCGCTGGCTTTGGATGTAGTAGCGGTAATTTGAGTACCGCAGTACCGCTGGCTTTGGATGCGGTAGCGGTAATTTAAGTACCGCAGTACCGCTCGTTTTGGTGGTGGTAGCGGTAATTTGAGTACCGCAGTACCGCTGGCTTCAGATGCGGTAGCGGTAATTTAAGTACCGGCAGTACCGCTGGCCTCGGATGCTGTAGCGCTAATTTAAGTACAGCAGTACTGCTGACTTTGGATGCGACAGCGGTAATTTAAGTACCGCAGTACCGCTCGTTTTGGTGGCGATAGCGGTAATTTGAGTACCGCAGTACCGCTTGCTTTGGATGCGGTAACGTGTAATTTGAGTACCGCAGTACCGCTCGTTTTGGTGGCGGTAGCGGTAATTTGAGTACCGCAGTACCGCTCCTTTTGGTGACGCCGCTGGTTTGATTATTGCATGTTCGGGCCTAAGAAGAAAGGTGAAGCCTAAAAAGAGAAAGCGACGGTCAGGAACGTACCAATAAGAGGATGGTGGAGCTTTTCCTCCTGTAGGAAATTTTTTATTCAGCAGTTGGGAAAATTTACTATTTCAGTCAGGCGGAGGATAATGTCGGTACAGTTAGAAAAATCGAATAAATAAAAACATTTTTTTGCGCTTTGATACTCTGGAATTTTGAGTTCAGAAGTTGAGAAAATTCACCAGATTGGAATCAGAAGTTCAGGAAGTTAGTAAAATCCAACTAGTAAAAAGCTTTTACACGCGGGAATTCTGAGTTGAATCAGTTGAGAGTTTCACGCCTCCCTCCCTCTTCCCCTCCCCAAGGAAAACTTCGGTACGTCCCTGGAGATGATGGAGTTTAATATTGTATAAAAATAGGGACGGTTTATGGGTCAATAAATTACTTTTATTTAGGATAACAGCGCGTAACTTGAATGCTGGGGCTGTCTTCCTGTGAAACTAGCCCTCAGGGTGTTACCATTTTAGCACTTTCGGTGCTAAAACAGCACTTTTTCAGTCTATTCAGCACTGAAAATTGGGCCTGTTGCACATACTCGTAGCTCTGATCTAGCACTATTTTGGATTGAAGATAGTCCCACGGTGAAAATTTAACTCCTTTCAGCTCTTTACTCATTTTTTGACTATTTTTTAGTCTTTTTCACTTTATGAAAGGATTTTTGTACATACCTAAATAAATGTGACCTTCCACAAAGGCAGATGTAAGTCCCTCAAAATCGTAATTGTACCATTTCAGACGTCAAAATAATGTTGTAGTAGACACTTCAGGGTAATGTATGGTCGCTCTTTATCACAAACTATCAGGAAGTCAACGCTCAAGGCATGTGGTTAGGACTCAGGATCCAGAAACGATGAGCTGCGTAGCGAATCTTGTTTTAGTTATGTAACGAAGAGTTTCCTCCAGAAATCGGTGGCTAGAGAAGACAGTAGAGTTTTAAAATTCGTAATTTCATTACAAATCGAATAATTTGAATAAAAAAATTATTTTTAGTTGCAGCTGGGTCCCAAAAAAGCAATTCAAGTGAGTAAATTGTAAATTTCTGAATTTTTATCAACTTTTTTATTTTCCATCATTCAAAAAGAGTACAAAGTAGCCAACATTTCTAACTCCCTTCAGAAAAAATTTAGCTCTTTCTTCAGCACTATTTGAAAAAAATCTACCTCTCTTTAGCACTTTTCTGGAAGAAATCTAGCACCAACAGAATTTGCGGTCAGGTAACACTGCGGCTTGGTCTCAGGAAATGAGACGACCGACCTGACAAAGTTCTGTGCGGTACAGTGCTGTTACTTTGTAGGTTACTATAACTTTAGGGTGTTACGTGCTGTTTCTTTATACGAATTCAATCTTCTGGGAAGTGTGATAATCGATCTGATAGTCTTGTTTTCCTGTGTACATCCAAACTTCTCTAAATCTTGTGATAATCGGTCTGATGGTCTGTCATATTAAATTAGAACAAATGTGAATGAAACAACCTCCGCGAAGGTACAAAATCTAATGAGGAAGCGTACTTTTTTCAGCAGTGCTGCCAGATTTAATACGTTTGTACTAGTGTCGGGAGGAAACGAGGTTCCCGACAAATGTAGGCGAACACAAGCAGAAGTGGGCGCCCTGATCGTGCCTCCGCACTAAACCTTCTTTTTCTTTTTCAAAAACGTGTGATGTATGTTTTTTTTTTTTCTGAGATGATGACGAGAACGAAAGTCGGACAGTTCGCGATTTATTGTTTTTAATGTCTGTAAATAAAAGATGGTGAATGTAGAATAAAAAAATATGTTGTTTCAGCCGTTTCTCTCATTCCTCTTGGTCGGAGGGAAACTCGTTTCCCGACACTAGATCTGGTACATTTCAACTTTTCTGGTACAAAGTCTGGTGATTTCAGGTAATTCTGGTACGTTTTGGCACATTTCCATTATACTTGGCAGAATCTGGTATGTTTTGTCGTGTTTCCGTTTGTTCTGGTATATTTTAAAGATTTTGACCAAAGAAATTTACTCAACATTTTGGCACAACTTCAAAGATCCAACGTTTTATTTGGTATTATATCCAGCGTTGTGCCGTAGAATACATGACGTCAAATACATCAGCATTGTACGTGTAAAATGAATGGTGTAGAATAGCTTGAAATTCGTGTAGAATGTGTAAAATGTGTAGAATAGGTGTAAAATGAGTAAAATGCTATGTAACTCAAACCAAAAAGCCAAAAAAATTCAACTTTAAAAAAATTTAATTTTTTGGCTTTTTGGTTTGGGTTATATAGCATTTTACTCATTTTAC
This sequence comes from Acanthococcus lagerstroemiae, assembly GCA_031841125.1. NCBI lineage: Eukaryota > Metazoa > Arthropoda > Insecta > Hemiptera > Eriococcidae > Acanthococcus > Acanthococcus lagerstroemiae. The sequence continues at coordinate 37,753,424 of CM063107.1, read as the reverse complement.
GCCTATTCTACGCATTTTACACATTCTACATATTCTATGCATACTTTACACATTTTACATTGGAAACGTAGAATAGATATTTTACGCGTAAAATCCCATCGCTGATTATATCATTTGAAATCTGGTACGATTTTGGAACATTTCTTCCTAGTACATTTTTCAACTTCCCATCTGGCAACACTGCCTGATGGATTTATATACACGGGATGCGATAGAGTCCATCGCGCGCAACAATGCAACAGTAAACGTGATTTGTTGTCTTTGCATACGGTTTTCTACCAAGTATTTCAATTACTCATTTTTAGGACACCCGGAGAAAGTTCATACTGTTTGACTAAATCTTTAAAAATGGACCACTCTCGGTAGAATCGTGAAACTTCACTGCCATTAAAGGAAGGCACATATGATTTCATCTCACACAATTTCAAACCTCTTTCCGAATTGTACTCTCAACCCGAGCCCTGAAATCCGCCCTTTCGAGCAATTACTTCAGAGACGTCGGGGAGGCTTTTAGGGCTGTCTTAGCCTTCTTTTCTTCTTGCCGAAAAACCGGCCTAGGTCGAAATGTAGTGAGTTGATATGTGGGTTGGAACCCGGGATCTCCGGATTCCGAGACCAGCGCGCTATCCACTTGGCCCACCAGACCCCTACACAATTTCAAACCTCAAACTTATTCTATTCATTTACTAAAGTCGTAGAATCCTTGCATAAAAATTTCAATGATTTCTAAATTTTATTTTTCCCACCTAAAAGTGCAAGAACGGGCACTTGTGATTCTAAGGTTTTAACTTGAAAATTTGGTCCGGCCGATATCACCCCGCGAGTGAGTTAATATCGACCACCTTTTGACGGCTTTAATTTACATGAAAAATTGTTTCGTATTCCTCCAAGTATGTTGACTGGAGGCAGTAAGTTGAAACTTCATTTATGTGTTCAGACTCCTAATAAACTTATTAGTTAACGGGGCAGTGTTGAAAATAATAAAACCATAAACCCTAGCTGAAATGCTCCATCTGTGGTGTAATCTAAATTAGCTTTGAACAGTTTGAAGCCCATTTAAAACAATTGGGGAGGAGGATCGACCAGTAAGTGCCTGATTATCAAGCCCCAGATCTGTCTCTACTGTCTGGCGTAGATTGCTGAAACTCTTCATGTGGGGCCTAGCTGTTATATGTCTATTGAATGCAAGTCCTCATCACTAGTTAATTCAGCAGTATGATTAAATTCTGATTAGATGATTCTAATTTGGTAGTTTACATAGAAGGACACAAGTATATCGCGACATTACATGAGGCTACTTTGTACCAAACTATAATTTGTTACTGGAGAAAGTGTAAATTGTTGAACTTCGGAGACTTACTAGAGTTTATAGTAATCTTGGTCACAACTTTTTTCTCACTGTGGCTCTTGCTCTGTTCAACCTCGACCCTCCACATAACTCGTATTGTCCGTGTTTTGACGTATCATATTACTGACCTACAATTCACGTAGATAAAAGCAAGCAGGCACAAAAAAAAAAAGTAAATAGCTCGACCAGAAACAGAATCTACTGCGGTATCAATACCACAAAATAATCGTGACATAAGAACCGGCAAGATAAGAGTAAATTACTTGTTAAATGAGAAAAAAAAATCACGTGTTGCTTATCGTTCATTAAACTTTATAACTCTCGACAAATTAAAAAAAAAAAAAAAAAAAAGAAAAAGATAAAAAATCATTCATTTACATGAAACCAGTTCCGGCTAACTGTACACTGGAATACCTACTCCGGATATGGTTTTTACTGGCAAGAATTGTACGTAGAAAAAATTAAATAATAAAAACTGCAGAATTTTTAATTTATTTATTTGATTATCTTTTAGCAGTTACACGAAACTACTAAACAGCTACGTGAGTATCTACAAATATACGTGTGTTTTAAAAGAGGAACTCGCGCCATCCTCAACCTTCAAGTACGTACTTCCTCGATTTAAAATACCTGTTCGACCAGATATTACCTTCTCGTGATTATACGTACACAGCTTTCAGTCACTGTGTTGGGCTTTTATCGCGCCGAGAATTTTTTTTTCGAGTACTAGGGATAGTCCTTCCAAGCTTTTCTCCACGAGAGTCCCATACACCTGTTTGCAAAAGGTAATGAGCTAATTATCGCTAATAAGGCATTTACAGAAAAAAAAAGAAAAAAAAAAAAACCATTCGAAATAGCCCAGTGGATCGGTATACGTGTATTATAGCTCGCAGAAACAAAATAATGAGAAACTATCGTCGCTGGTCAGAGGTGTGAACCGGTGGGAGGCCGTTGAGGCTCATTCTCCCGTTATTTTCACGCTTTTTTTTTCTTCACTCCCTTTTATCATCGAGCACGAAATCGAATTCGAAATCACGTTTCCCCACACGCATGGTACATGGTTCGCTCGTTAACGTATATAGAATTCTTCAACCGTGTTCCGAACTCAAAAGATACGCTGATGTTCCGAATTCGAGGAACAAACCTACAGCCTATTACACCTTCCTTCTTAACATACAAAAACTTCAACCACTCTCGCCCAGGTGATGAAGGCATATTCGGAATACCTGCACGCGGGAACCCGTACGTGGCAAGCGTATGCTAATTTCTAAAACACTCGCACAGGTTGCCTTTTGCTGATGACCTTTGTAAAAGCGAGATGGTCAGTCGAACACGCAGAAAATAAAAACCTTTAAGATTAGAGTTGATGTTTGGTTCGTATATTATATCTTCTCGACCTTAACACACTTCGGATTCCAAAACACTGAAGCGTGTTGGTCTCTTCTTCAATCTTGCGAAGAATACGCATGTTTTATCATTAATGTGCTGAAAATGAATTGACAATGCTTAGATATATTTTTGAGACACACCAGCGCACAGCGGTCTCCACTGTGACCACTTTTCAACGCACGAGAGAGGATTAATTGAGTGCAACGGGACAATTCCAATAATTGATGACAAAAAACGGATCACATACTGGGTCTACATTGCGGTAGAATGGGCCAACTGAGATCTGCTAGAAAAGTAACTTATGTAGGTGACAGTGTCACCACTATACTTTCCCTCCGAAGGCTGCAGGTCTGATTGATAGAACGATGGAGCGCAGAATCACTCGAACAATTTCTCAAGGGAGTGAAGATAAGATAAGTCATTTTTTGCGATCAAACTTTCATGCATTTAGTTCCAGGGTTCCAGGTATACTCAAATCCATTAGGCAAATAATTATTGTATCATTAGGTCCCACAGGCACAGTTTACGCTATCACGGAGAAAACCGGCCACAGTTACATCTTGCCTACGAGACAAGCCACACATTCAAGCTGAATCACTCAGTGACATTATCTGTTCACTTTATTTCTATAATGCTTGACTGGAGGACCTGCCATGAAGAATGTCGTCGTTGCATTGCTGACCTAACTTCTGTACCAGCACTACTGCTAATCCACTGATACCTAGGATACGAGTATAGAGATAGTTGGAAAATGCTTAATGGCTGTAAACGTGGTCTGACTTTACTACCGGCAGTATGGCTGTTTTTCTGTAAGCTCATTGCCAGCTGAGTCCGCCATGTTGCTACATTCTACTGCCAACTCACTGTTAGTCAGTCCGGCCGTTTTTTTCGACATAGAAAAAGCATATGACGCTGCCTGGAGGTATGGAACCATCAAGAAAAGGTACAAATGGGCATCACAAGTCGACTCACCCAATTTCTCAACAAATTCCTTAGCCACAGAACAATACATGTACGAGTTGGTAATAATACACACTCCATACCACTACCTATCCAGAATAGAGTACCTCAGGGAAGTGTGCTTTCAGTCCACTGCTTCCTACTACTAATCGACGATATAGTGAAATATATTCCAGCCCTGATCCAAACCAGACTTTTGGCGGACGACCTGAATGTTTCAATACAAACCTACAACCTCCAGTATGCTCAGAACATCCTCCAAATCACCCTAGACAATTTACAAGACTGGAGCGACTCGATCGGACTACGTTTCTCTGCCGGAAAAACTAGCTGCGTTATCTTTACAAGTAAATGTTTTATTTTATTTTATTTTATTTTATTTTATTTATTTTATAGCTTTTGTTCGGATGTGCGAAGAGTGCTCACGCCACCGAACGCACCCATAGACGGGCATGCGCTCTTATCGTCCTTCTCCATCACCCCCTTCCTATTCTTCCCCATAGAATTCCAAAAGATACAATTTCGTCTCTCCATCTTGAAGGCGGCCTACCCCTTTTCCTGTTCCATTCCCTAGGCGACCATTCCTCTGCTAATCTGCCCCATTTTTCTTCTCCCCTCACCATATGTCCTGTAAAGCTCAGTTTCAGTATTTTGACCCTCTAGCCTATATCCTTGGCTCCTGTGGCTTTAACTATTTCTTCTGGCTTAATCCTGTCCTTGATTCTGACCTTCATTACGCTACGCAACATTCTAAAGTACGTTATCCTCAATTTTTCGTATTACCCTTCAGTCAATGACCAGGATCGGGCTCCGTACGTGAGAGTAGGTATAGTGTCCCGTGAGCCCAAAAGTTTTTCCACGCTTTAGTAGTCCTCGCCCCTAGCTCCACTTTTCCTCTGTCTTCAAAGGCGATAATTTGGCCCAACTACTTATATTCCTTGACAATGTCTATATCTTCCGCTCTTACCTGAAACCCTTCGCATCCTAGGTTAGTCTTGGAGATGTTCATTGTCAGCCCCACTCTCTCGCTTTCGATACTGAGCTCTTCTGCCATATTTTCCAGCTCTTCCAGATTGTTACTCATTAATAAGTTATTCAAACATTGACCATTTATTTCCCCCCCCCCTTCTATCCTCCCATTTCAATTTTTTGAAGACTTCCTCCAAGACTGCATTGAATAGGTTTTAGGAAAGTGGATCCCCCTGTTTTACCCCTTTCTCAATATTAAAGACTTACCCAACCCTGTCCAATACGCTTTTGTTTTCTCGTACCATCTTCTGAATACTCTTATAATATCGTTGTTCACCCCCTGCTTAGATAACGCATCCCACACTGCCCAAAGATGAACCGAATCGAATGCCTTGTTATAATCAATAAACATGAGTCCCAACGGTACGTTATATTCTCTTGTTTTTTTTTTCTTCAAAATCTGATTTACGGTGAATATGTGGTCAATCGTTGAATACCTCTTCCTTAACCCGACTTGCTCCCTTGGTTGATTCCAGTCCAAAATTCCGACTATTCCATTTTTCACTATTAAGGCTCTTTGTTTCCACGCTAATCTTGTCGTTGGTTGTTGGCTTAGGCTTCCTTTCCCAACCATCTTCACCACCCCACTGATAGCGTCCTCCATCCAATTGTATTCCTCTTGCAGTCCAGAAAAGGAGATTCCTTTAGCCAGCTCCAACTTCTCCACGAGCATTTTGTTCGTCTCCTCCCATCTGTACACTGGTAGGATAATCCATTTCCGCTTCGCTTCCTTTTTCCTGCTATTTGTGGGGTCAGGGGCGAGTCCTATCAACTTATGGCCTGATGAAAACTCAAATCTGTTTATAATTTCGAATTTCTTCACCATGCTCAGGTCGTTTATGAGAAAATGGTCCAATTCATACCTTGTTTTATTGTCAGTAGATTGTCAAGTCCATTTTTTCTTTAAAGGTTTGTTCCAGTAGGTATTCACAATTTTTAAATTTTGCCCTAACGGCACTTCAATTAACCGTTCTCCATTTTCGTCAGTTTCCCCGATTCTAAATCCCCCAGAACTTGTGACTGAGGAGAGTCTTTTCCCACCCTTGCATTCCAGTCTCCCATCGCTATTGTGTGATATCCCCTCTCACTTATTATCGTTTCTTCCACCAACTTGAAAAAAATCCTCTGCCTTTTCCACTGGAGCCATATTGGTAGGCGCATACACCTAAATTATTGATAGCAGTTTCCCTTTCCCCATATCCAGTTTCAACACTGCAATCCTCTCTGAAACCCCTTTTATCATGACTATTTTTGCACCCCATTCTTTGTCCACATAAAAGCCCGCCCCTCTGTGGACCTTAGTTTGCCCAAAATAGTATAAAAGATTTCCATTCTTCCTTTCTATCATATTCTCACATTCCCTTCGTATTTCTGATAATCCAATCACATCCCACTTTATCCTCTCCAGTGCTTTTTCAAGTTCATATAACCTGGGTTCGCCCACAAGACCTTGACAATTGTAGTGTAAAATTTGTTGGGGGCCTTGCCCTTCCTCCCCTCCTTTAACTCTTTTTTACTTTTTTGCCCCGGCATTTCCTTGAACTTAATGGACGATAAGTTTTTGCAGGCTTCTGCCCCCGCGGCGCCTGCTCCCCGTTTTGGGGGGGTTACAAGGAAACGTACACCGCCCAAAATAAATCTACAATTAATCAAATTACCTATAAAAATCGTTAAAGAAGCTTGCTTTCTCGGATTAATGTTTGATCAAAGACTTAGATGCAAAACTCACATCGCAACTCTAAAAACGAAATGCCTGACAACTGCCAACATCCTGAAAATGATACAACAATAAACGTTATGGCCTTCCATCTAATAAACTCCTCACAATCCATAAAACGCTAATCTCGACTATGGATCCTTTATATATTCGTCGGCATTCCCATCCCTACTCCAATCTCTAGAGACAGTATACAAAACACTTGTCTTAGAACGGCACTAAGAGTTTTTCCCAACTCCCCTTTTCCGAGCCTACAGACGTTCTATGGTATCCCTCCTCTATCCCTTCGCCGCTCCACCCTCCAAGTCAAATATGCTATACGATCATCTTCGCAAACCCGTACAAACAACTTAAACCTACTCCAACCAGTAAGTACTGATAATCCGCCAAAACGCCGCCAAACAGAAACCGAACACATCCACATATCAGTCGTATCCAGACGTCTTCTCCGAATGCTACCAACAAGCCACCAACCATGGAGCCAAATACCAACCCGATGAAGAGAGACTCGCCAGATCCACCAAGTGATCTCTTTGAATCCACACTACTCCACCACAAAGATTGGACAGTATTCTTCACGGATGGCTCCAAATCTAAAACCAGAACTGGGGGAGCTCATCTTATCAGAACCTCAATCAACAATTTCTCACTACCACCTATTACCAGTGCGTTATCCCCAGAAATAATAGTAATCTACCAGTGTTTGCTCGAACTATCCAACGACCAAGAAACAAAAATTTTAATATGCACAGACTCAGAAATGTCGCTCAGGAACGCGAACGTGATGTGGTGGGACGTATGGCGATGCACGCATGCGAAAGTGGCCTCTGAGACACCGCACCCCCAGCAACGGAAACTACCCTTTCGGGCATCGCATCACTGCCGAGGGGAACGCTTTGGGGCCGGGCCCGAGCCCCCATCGCTCAGGCTCAGGAACATACAGAAAAACACAATAACTGAACACGTCTTCATAAGCAACATAAACAACGTACTGCACCACCTTCTTCAAACCAACAACACCTGAATAACATTCCTGCGGATTCCAAGTCATAGAGGAATTACAGGTAGTGATATCGTTGACTGAGCTGCCAAATGTGCCACCGACAAATATCTACCAGTCATCAATCCTACAGACTTATACGCCCCGACAATGAAAAACCTCTTGTAAGTGTGGGATCAGCAATGGAAATCTAAGCCAAGCAAACTCCTGCAGTGGAAAAAAGATACTACCGACTGGACAAATCATATTAAAATAAAAGTCGGCAGACAGAATCGAGAAATGGAGGCAGCAACCAATCTATTACTACTCGGACACGCACGTGCCACCCATCAGCATATCATCCTACACCAATCGCCACTTAATTGTCTAGCTGGCCCACACTCAACATACTCAGTCAAATACATTCTTCAAAATTGTATCCTGTACCGGTCCCAGTTAAAGTTTACTTCCATAATTTGGGACCCATTTACTGAAATAGGGAACAGCCAAATTGAAAGAAGACGAAAACTTTTTCGAAATATCTTTCCCTATTTTCCTGACGCCATATCATAAGAAGATTTTGTAAAAGGATATAATATGACAAGGCTTCAGTCAAGACGCAAAGTTGGAGGTCTGTATATGCTGCATGATATCATGCATGGGAGGGTTGATTGTGCGCCACTGTTGGAAAAAATAGTTTTTTGTTCCTCTACGCACAGGCAGGCAAAGTAAACTTTTCTCGCCCAAAAACACTAAAACACTGTTTTATAAATATTCACCCATAAATAGAGGATGATGGAAATCTGTAATGAAGTCCTGGCTAAGGAGACAGATTGGGATATTAATGCAGAGACAAGAATTGGCTGGAGAAGGAAGAGATTCTCTCACACCCCTAACAATTAGTCTGATTCGCTATTCAAGGAGAAGGGAGGGTTGGATGGCGCGGGTGGAAGTGGCCTCGGCAGTACGGTAGGTAAAATTCAACAGTTTTTGTTGTTGTTTTTTTGTGTTTTTTTTAGTTTTTTGTGTAAGATAAGTTAAATTAACATAAAATGTAAAAATTTAACAAAATTCCTCTACCTGAACAGTAGAAATGTTTCAAATTAAATTAAAAAAAAAAAAAAGTTCTCTTGTAAGTTGAATTCAATTGAAGACACAAATATGGGAGAGTATTGTACTCTTCAAATACAACAATGGGTAGTTGTTTAGGTACCCAAATACAACGCGTTTATTTTGAAAACATGCAGACTCTCCAAGTCCAGATACTGAGAATGCAGGTGAGTAGGGAAGAATACGGAAATCGAGAGGAAGCAGTCCTCCTCTACGGAAATACTTTGCACAGACCAACATTCAACACTTGAATGCTTCCAAAAAACCTTTTTAAATGACCATTCCATATTCTCTGCGTTAAGTAACAACGTGAATTATCACATATTATGCTATCGATGACCCGATATCGATGCATTTTCTCTGATGCATAACGCCCTTTTGAAATTGTCCATTCGCGACATTTCGTAACCACGAGTACAGGCTACCGTTTCGCGGCACACACTCGATAAACTCTGACCCGGCGATAACGAAAAACTCATGTATTTTTCACAAACGTGAGTTTACGTAATTCGCTGGACAAGCAAATGTCTTGTACACTTGATTCCATTGTGTATAAGTTACAATATAGATGCGATGTGTACAGATATTCGTGATCATTTTAAAACCTTTACGCACAGGGCGGAAGTTTACGAAACACCCTGCCGCATGCAGCACGTTGCGGCGCATTTCAGAGATGTCCCAGTCGCATCTCCTCCCAAGTCGATACCGCCTGTATCGACTTCACTTATTTCGAATTCCGCAGACACGTTAATGATTTAACGCACGCGGAGTGGCTGAGGCAATCGACCGATCGATCGACCGATAGTCGCGCAAAAATGTCAAAACGCGTTTGGTTGAACGCCAGAGTCACCGGCGGTCGATCACTTCGCAGGCAGGTTGATGGATTACTCTTGCCCGATATTATGGTCGATGTAAACTCTTACACTGATGACCGACGGTCGGCGAGACGGTTGGAGCCTTCACTTACATAGAAGCAGCCAACCCTATGTGCAGGATTTTGTATGTTCGGGCCAGCAGGCACCAAGGAATGACAGAGAATTATCATCGGCGACGTGAAGTATCCAGCTAAAACTTTATGTTCGCGAAAAAAGCTCCTTCTGTCGTGAATAACGTAGATGGGTTGGGCAGGCGCTGACAGTAGCCAAAAAAGGCAGCATACCAGCGGTTGTATGGCCGGTATGAATGACGGTAAGATGCCTGCATGGGCATAGAGCATACTCATACAGGATACCATAAGTCGTAGGATATAGTTTGCCGACTGCCGTGTATACGAACACTGAAAATTTTCAAATGACCGCGCTATACTCCACAGCTTCGCATTAGTAGTGGTAGAGCACTTGAACCCGAGTGTGGTCTTAGATAATTTCAAATCCAACCACGCCCGTGGATGAATTCAAAATGGCGTATAACTACACTAGAACTGAATTCCTAAGAACTAAAACCAGGTAAGTACCAAAAACGAAATGTTGAGAAACGAAACAAAAAAAACAAAAAACTGTGTTTAGCGGTTACGATACTGTTGTGACAACAGGTGATGGATTTACATTCGAGTTGGCGACATGTCGCCGACTTGAATGTAAATCCACCCTGAATGTTGGCTTATGGACACCGCAGTGTTGCCAGATTGGAAGTGCGAAAATGTACCAGATTTTTCAGGGAGTTAGGACCAGAAATGATAAAAATAAAAAGGACCAGACACTTTCCTCCCAGAAAGCCTGGAAAAGGATCAGACATTTTAGGAAAGGATCAGACTTTTTCAGGTGTGCATCCGAACAATAGGAGTGCTAAAGTAGAGCGTCTTTCACTTTAAAGTGGTACTGATAACGTGAAACTGTAGAGTTGGTAACCAAAATTATTTTTTTCGGTTATTTCAGTTACAGTTATGCACTTGGAAATAATTCGGTTATTCCGGTTAACCTCACAAATGTCGGTAATTTCTTGTTACGTTATTGTTACTCTGTATGTAACAAACTGGTAATCCAGGGAAACTCGTTGGTCCAGCTTGCCTGGTACTTGTGATCGTAGGATTTTTTCGTTCTTATTACTTTTTTGCGCTTCTCTTTCATGGATGTCAATTTTCGTTTCAAACTTTTCTAATGCATACAGTTCAATAATCTCAATCTATGAAGAACTTCATCACACGTACAGAGCAGTAGAGTTGGTGGACTTATAGAGATTGTGAATGAATGTCTACACTCAGGTTCTTCTTCATATTCCGATTCCGATTCCGAATTTACTTCACCTTCTGATTCCGATTTTAAATTTATCCATCACGCGTCACGAGTCTAAGAAAGTCTCAAGCTCCGAGTGTCAATGTTGGAGGCTTTGTTACAGACACCGAGAAACTTAAAAACACTGCTCAAATAAAAGGAAGATAACTCTCTTGTCAAAAGATTTATATGTAGTAGCGCCATCGTCTGTTCTGTGTGAAAAATTCAGTCAGGTTATGTAATACAAGAAAAAGGCCCTCAGAGGCATCGAAATGTTTGAAGGAAAACGGCCTTAGTTCAATGTTACTAAGGGCTCTTTTCTCAGAACATTTCGACACCACTCAGGGCCTTTTTCTAGTAAAAGGTCACAATTTTAAACTTGAAAATTTGATTCAGACAAGGCATTTTATTGCTTAAATTTCGAAAAGGACCAGAAAAGCCCGGATATTTTAAAAAGGACAAGGAAACTGAACCAAATATGCAAAAGGTCCTCATTTGGCAACACTGGGACAGTAGAGAGACCGAGAAGCATTCCCAAAACGAGAACATGAAAAGTGAAGCACAACGCTATCTGATGGCAACGAAAGAAGTTTTGGTCCTTAATTTGTTTTAGTACTGAAGTCAAAAACAAATGCAACAGGTGTTTACAAATGCATATCGGTGAAGGTAAGCGATTGTTAGGCTGGATTAAGCGTGTTCAGTTCCAAAATCAACGACATGCAATGGTTGTGATGCATATTTATGAATCTTATAAACTCGGACTTGACGTGTTTTAGTTCCAAAGAATGTGTACATCATACGAGGCTATGTATTAAACCATAGAAACCTTGCATTTCTTGACCTCCTGACACAATTCTGATATTACCATGCGATCCGGCATGTTCGGAAACCTATAATTCCCCCGAAACCCTGATGTGGTCATTTTGGACTTGACTGGTTTTAGTTCTCCTCGTTGATTTCATTTCCGAAGTCATTTATTCACGCCTCGACCCCTTTTCCTTATCAAATGTTCCACCAAAGGATGGAATCTCAAATTAGAGATGGTTCTTTCAGGTACATCGTAAGTAGGCCCTCCGTCCATGAATGAGAATACAAGAAAGCAATAGTTGGGGTTCTGAGCGATTCGTATCTCCAGCTCACTCTTTTCTTATTGCCGCTGAGGAAAATCTTCAACAGTGAGCTGTCAAATCTTTCTGACTCTCGACTGGCCGACCATTTTTGGAAAATTTTCAGTGCTCATTACTCATCTAACTATCTCCCCCAATGAGGGAGAATGAGAAACGTTTAAGAATAGCTAAGGTCCTTTAACCTTTCAATGTTCATGCAAAATCTCATAGAATCTCCTGGATATGTTTAAACTTATTAGGGCTTTCCCGAATCTATTTCAGATTCGCTAAAACTGTTCAGAACTGGTTTACGATCATTGAGTCGTCCACACTTGATTATTGCTCTTTAACACATGCAGTAGCAATAAAAACCATGTACCAGGTTTAGCGTTTGTGGGGTTTGTTGCACTAATGCAATTTTCTCATTTCGCATTTTACATAATTAATACGCGATGAAAAAATAAGGACAAAAATGTCTAGAAATTAAAATTATTGTGAGATGGCAAAAACAAAAGTATTTTGAAACCCACAATACCACCACTTTAAAATATCTACATGCACATTTAGGCTATCAGATTCATTTTATAACTGTACATTCTCACAATATCCCAAAGAAAAAATTGTTTTCTCAAAAATAACAACCTCATTTTCATGTGCCATCGGAGATGTCAGTGGGAAAAAGTGTGTAAAATTATAAGCCTTGTCCACTCATGTTGAAAATGTTGAAATTGACCTTCCACCGTATGAGTAGTATGATCCAAGCAGCAATTTTTTCTAAATTGACAAATTTTAATCAATTCTTGATTGATAAAAGAAAAATCCGTGAATTTTTACCACAAAAAAAATCATTAAAATTCAATTAGGCTTCAAATAATGTAGAGATTATTATCAGAAACACCCGCATTTCTGCGCAGAATCCTGCACGTTGAAAGTCATATAACTTGATACGGTTGATTTTTAATTAATTTTAGATTAGTGACTAATGAAGGAAGAAAAGAAAAAAAAAAGGAATTCCTCAGGCCACTGAAGACAAATTAATTAAAAATCAATCTAACTTGGTGGGTACTTGAAACTAGCAGGAAAATATGAACAAGATGTGTAACATTTTTCATAATAATATCCGCACGATTTGACGTCCTGGTTGCAGAAATAACGACTTTCAGGTATAAATTTTATTTCATTTTCCATTAATCAATTTTTTATTTTTATTCATCAGACATGAATAGAAATAAAACATACCATAGTGGAAACTGCATTACGTATCAATTTCAACACGATCGGACTGATTTTATACAGATTTTTTGCCGATGAAATTTTCAAAGCTACGTACAAATGGACTTATTATAAAAAGATTTCTGTAAGCTGCGTCCGATCACGTTGCAATTGGTACTGCTGCGACTTGTATTTCGTACATATTGTGGTCCAAATATCATGTCTCAGTGCCCTGACAGATTCTTAAGATTTTTTTCATCAACAAAAAATCGAAAGAATGTACATTAAATTCATTTTCAGCACAAAAAAATTGGTTAAAAATTAAGTCAGCGCCAAATGACATGGAGATTAATTTTTATGACAGTCCACATTTTTTGGCCATGCAATCGGGTATGTTTCAAATTCCTACCTGATTGGATTGATTCTAACTAATTTTTAGTTAATGACAAATCAAGAGGAAAAATGATTTTTGTTGTCATTAAGCTAAACGTAACTAAATATCAAATAATTCTTGAGGTACTGCAAAATTAGGCGATGTAACAGGGGAAGACTATTGAGTATTTAGAACAGGAACAGACGGGAAAACGATTTTCTAATAAAGCGTCGCAATATTAACAGACAAATTCTTTTACATAATCGGAAAAATTGTGATTTTATTCAAAATTCAATTTGTATTTAAATTGGTATCAAAGCCACTTGATCGATCTTGATTTTTTTTTTTTCAGGAGCCGGCACAAGTATGCTTCATCATGTTTTGAAGACAAAACTTCTTTATCCATCTTTAATTAGGAGGAAAAAATTCCGTGATAGAAATTGAGAAACACATGACATCAAATACCCTTTCATTCGTAGAGTAAGCGAACCATTACACATGCACTTGTAATAAATTGCCTAACTTCCAGCTGCAGGAAAGTCCATTCAATCCGCGATACCCTGGATGTACTCCTGTTCAGGAATTTATAACGTTACTATATAGGTATGTATCGCTATCAGTGGCGTAGCCAGGTTTTTTGAAAACGGAGGGGGGGAAGCAAGATTTGTTAAATATGCCTTTTTTTATCGAGTCAACCTAAATTTATTATAGCAAAAGAAATAAAAAATAAATAAATAAATAAAATTAAAAAATAGAGTAGTCAGGATGCTCATGGAAGGACATGGCCCCCTGCCTCTTGTCTACGCCACTGACTGCTATAGAAGTTTCAAAATAACTTTTTTTTTTTGTACCTACATTTACAATGCTAAACAAATAAAGTTTTCATGGCAGAACGCATGATCAAGACACATTAAAACTTATAATACTCTTGAAGACTCGTACATAAGACTCTTAAGACTTCTTATAACCATCTGAAATTTTCAATGCTTATTTAAAACTCTTTCAGACCTTTAGGACTCTGTAACTCTCCCGTTTAAAATTTACCAATTATCAACGACTCGTTCAAGACTTCATACGATATTTCGAGATTTTATTAAGAATCTTCTACACTTTTCAAGATAGGTGGACGCTTTCTACAGCCCTTTCAAACTCAAAACTCACTTGAGACTTCAAGACTCTCGTAGATTTGATTAGGACTGTTCAAAACTCAATCACAACTTTCAAAGATCCTTCAGGTCTCCTTAAGACTTTGCAACTCTTGTTTACGACTTTTAGGATTCTTCCATGATTGTTTCAGATTCATTGAGACATTTTAAGATTCTATCACGCTAATTTAAGACTCGGGAATACTTCGTAATTTTGAAATATTTCCACGTTTAACGTTTCTTTCCCGAAGGGGCATTGGTCCCATGTTCTCTCCGTCTACCCGCAACTGCCACCATACTTTGAAAATACAATTTATAATTCGGCGTCTGCTGCACTTTTCAAGTCGAGATAGATGTTTTAATTAAAAGCGAATTTTTCGAAACGCTATTTTACGCGATATTATCTTCTTTCTGCGATACGAATCGAGCAAGCTCGAATCGAAAACACTTTCATTTTTCTTACGAGTGTAGGCTGTTTCTTTACGCACACCGAAGTCGAAAGCATTTAGTTCGTTTTAAAAATTAGATTAAATGTAAAGTAAAAGTTGGGGAAAAAAGAGTACTAGTTTATAAATTAAGTCGCATAATGGGTAGGTTTGCGGGTTCGCCTGCAGCGTTAAATCGTTTTTGGTGTACACGTGGAATTTGTGGGCACTGGAAATGGTAGACATTAATTATTAATGATCTGGAGGATTGTGGTCGTGTTTCTTCTCTTTTTTTTTTTTTCAAAAAAGCACGAGAAAAACAATTTTTACGGTTTGGTAAACGGGCCGTTAATTATTTTGATGGATACTTACGAGTGGTGCCACGGTTTCTACATATGTTCGAGAGTTTTCTACAAACAAATGCGTAGCCACATCGCAGGATCTACGTACGTTTTGTTTCTCTCTCGTCTAATATTTGGATTCCAAAGAAAGCAGACTTTGGTAGCTGGTGGGTTATAATCCAACTAACCGATAATGGTTTTAATTAATGTACAGCGTCACCGACCTTCTGGGATGGTAAACGGCACCGGCGATTTACTGACTTCGAGTCGAGCAGGAAGAAGGTGACCCATATTATATAGTGTACGTACAACTGCACATGCCGCTCTCGGACAGTTCATAACTTTTTCAGTATTTCTGCGAAACCTCACGCTGTAATTGACTCGAAAATAACTTGACCCTACGCCTCATTTTAGGACTACAAGTTCGTGCGTTTTATCCGGTAGCGTGTCATTTCATGTTCCGCAAAGTAAGACATAAATCTAACAATAACGTCGAAAAGGTCGTACCGTGTTAATCAAATCGACCTTACGAATGAACTCCTTGAATTGTCTCTCTCTCCTGGCAGCAGATGGTGTTCTATTTAACAGTTCTGGAACTATCTCTATCAAAGACGGATGGTGTCAGTCGGTCAGAGTCCGATGTGAAAAAAACGAGACCAGCAACCGCAAAGCACAGAGATTTTTCATCTCGCTGCTGACCAAGTACTTCGTGCAATCTACTTCACCAGCTAGAATCGGGAGGTCCAAATCTGTAGGTGCCATAAATTTCCACAGAACCTGTACCTTTCTGTACCGTTATTCCCATATTTCGTACTCACGCCCTTTCGGAGACATCAACTATTTCTATAGGGAGGTGTTAATCCCTTCTTTCAGTAGGAACTGAGTTGAAACTGACACCACATTTTATATTAATTTTGTACCATTTTTACCGTAATTTTCAAATTTTGTATCATCTTGAAATATAAGTAAATTAAATTACAGACGCTGGAGGAATGGCATCCCCTTCCTAGTAGGAATATTGTGTCGAAATTTACACCACAATTTTGCAGTTGATTTGGATAATTTTGTACCGCTATTCCCAACGTCTGCAATCAAGGCCCTACCGAGACATTAACAAATTCATTTAGGGGCTGCAGAGATTCCTCCGCCAGTTGAAATTTTGGGTCGAAATTGGTACCCTAGTTCTTCAATTATTTTGCATACTTTTGCACCGTTACTCTCAAAGTTTATACTCAAGCCCCCGCGTCCTCTTAGCTTCAACCAAAGGTGGTTCCCAAAAAAGCAAGAGATCCTCCACAAATGATGGCTCATTGTTCCTTGACGCTTCAACTTACACGAGTCATAGTAGCTTAAAAAGTGAGACTTTTTTCCCTTTTTTTCCCATTCGTACATCTTATTGTTAGTTTACTTAAAATAAAAATTTACTTATTTAATGCGCCCATTGCCGGGCATAGGTCTCCCACACTCTTTTCCAGCGGTCCCTTTCCCTGGCGTCTCTACCCCAGGCAACACCGGCATGTTTCCTGATTTCATCAGCCCATCAGGTAGTAAGTCTCCCTACATTTCTTTTTGTTCCCCTGGGTACCCATTCCAAAATTTTTCTTTCCCACCTTTCCATGCCCCCTCTCGCAACATGACCCGCGTAATCAAATTTCAGTTTTTTCCTGACAAATCTACAATCCTTATCTTTTGATATTTATCCCTTACCTATCTATTGGTTAGACTGCCCTACCTTTTCACTACGATTATAGCTCTCTCCATTGCAATCTGGGTCCTGGCTAGCTTTCGACCTTGGCCTTGTGCCGCGGCTCATGTATGTGCCCCGTAGATTAGCACCGGCAGTGTACATGATTCCCATATTTTCTTTTTCATTGCCACAGACATTTTACTTTTCTAGATATTTTTTAGGGACCAGAAACTTTTCCATGCCTGTGATCTTCTTGAAATTTCCATTTCTTTTTTATTATTTTATTTTGTTATTATCGAGCTACGGAGCTACACTCTCGGGCTATGGGCTCGGAAAAGGTTGTTGCCTATATGTTGAAGAGGTATCCATCCAGCAGCAGAAAGGTAGGGGAGTGTGTTGTTTATATGCTCGTGGGAGTTGGAGAGGGCCAAAACTCGACTATGGGAGACTTGGTGAGAGTTACGAAGGCCGGTGAAGGAGGGGCATGAGAAGAGGTGGTCCCCAGCGAGGATTTACCATTAAATGAAATAATTTGGCACAAATATATCGTGCTATCTTCTGCTTTAATTTAATTGTTACCGAAACTATTTCTTTGCTAGATTTAACGTTTGATAATAACACTGTTTTACTGGTACATATTTATAGTCAGACCAACTTTGTTACACTGTTTTGCTAATTCGTTTACCATGGTTTGAATTTCTCTTCCATTCTGAGAAATCAAAGCCACATCGTCCGCAAATCTTAAGTTGTTGAGCCTTTCCCCATTTATTATTACCTATATTCTTTGGTTCCCAGTTTGAATTTTGAAATATATCTTCCAGTAGACGATTAAATAAGTTGGGAGATAGGGGGTCCCCTTATTTCACTTCTCTTTTGATTTAAAACTTTTGCCTAATTTGTCCAAACGAATTTTTCCGCTGCTGTTCTTGTATATTTATTTTATAACTTTTATAATTTTCTCGAGGATACCTTGTTGGCGTAAGGCTCTCCAAAGTGTGGATAAGTGAATGGAGTCGAAGGGTTTTTGGAAATCAATGAATAATAAATACAACGGTTTGTTATATTCTTTCCTTTTCTCTATTAACTGATTGATTATAAATAATTGGTTGATGGTGGAACGATTTTTGCGGAAACCTGCTTGTTCAGGTCTTCGGCGTTGGTCTAACTGTGGGTAGATACGTTCTTTTCTTAATTTGCCAAAAACTTTTCCCAAATTAGAACTCAAGCTTATATGTCTGTAGCTGTTTATTTCATTTCTATCTCCTATTTTTGAAAATAAGTATTATTTAGGAATAGCTCCATCGGGATGGCATCGTTTCTTCTTTTAGAATATTATTTAAAATGTTTGTCAAACTTGACGTTAATTCATCCACAAATAGCTTGAACTCATAATTGTCTTATTTTGTCCGGGCCTACTCCCTACTGCTTTACCAGGTTTCAACTTTTCCAGGACAGAGAAGATCTCGCTTTCCATGAAAGGGGGAACCTCTCCTCCTTGTTGTTCACTCCTGTAGTAACCTCCGCAGTTTGTTCGTTTTGGTTTTTACTGTATAACTTACTACAGAAGTTTGTCGCCACTTGAACGATTTTATTCCTGTCGTAGACAAATCTGCCTTCGTTATTTATAATTTTTGAAATATCTGAAAAATTTCATGTTTTGCTTTTTTTACTGATCCTGTCTGCTTTATGATTTCAAGCATCGTATTTATATCGTAAGTATAACTATAATTTTTAATAGATTTTTTTGATAGGTGTCCTCAGTTCAGTTAATTCAATTCTTTCTTTCAAATGTTTGTGAATTTTATTTGCCAAAGCGTTCCTCCTTTCACAGAGTATTCTAGTTTTTTCAAGAATTTTGGTTTTGGTAGAGTTCAAAGTTACTGTTTCGCTCGATTTTCCAGTAACTGCTTTAATTACCTTCTCAATTTTATCGTAACTTTCCTGAACAGTAGAGGATTCCTCCCGGTTAATTTTCTGGAGTTCATTTACCAAGTCGTTTTTTTGCTTCTGGTATTTTCCAAGTGGGAATAATTCTTTTCCTTAATTTCTTTGTTTTAATTTTTGATTTTTGTTCTTTCCTCCATTTCAACTTTCATTCTCAAAAGTCTGTGGTTCGAAGGAAATTCAAACTGATCACATCTAGCCACATTCGACGCTATTCTTAAATCGTTTACAATGAAATAATCAATTTCGTTCCTTGTAATCCCAACTGGTGTCAACCATGTCCCCTTTTTGTTTCTTCTTTTCCAAATAAATGATGAGTGAGACATTTGGGAGACTTTTATAACGGAATACCTTTTAAAAGTTCACGTTCTTTCAGAAAGGTACCAGCACTGTGCGCCGTATCAGGCTGACGAAAAGTTGCCGCATTCTAGACGTGTGAAGTCCTCCTCGTCGGCGTCGGTGTCAATGTCGCCGATATACCACACCTTTGCTCATTTTTCTGTCTCTTAACTCGTTAGTTTTGCCCAATAAGGTTGCCTCGGATGATTAAATGAAACTATCAGAACGCGTTACCGCATCTTTGGAGCGCCGAAAGGAGAAAAAATGCGCATTTTCCGCTGTGAAATGTTTTTCGAGTCTCGCGACGCGAGCAATGCAGTGTAGATTAAAATAAATGTGACGTGCGTTCTTCGGCGTTGGTCGTCAATTAATTTTTAAAAAGAATACGGCGACAATTGACATCGACATTGGATGCGTAAGATGCGCCGACGAGTCGGCTCGTCATATGGTTCAACTTGCGCAATCGAGTGTCGAAAATTCGAGAAACATGTAAATTTTCCCAAGTGAATCCAACAGTTATGTATTAACCAAACAGGGAGTTGAAAATACTTTCAGCTTCTCGAAGAACATGGTATGCATTTCTCCCGTCCGACGGAGTAACAAGTCTAAGGATCAGAAACCGTGATCTTTCAACAGTTCTCCAGCTTTAGCCGGCTTAATGAGTTTTGAAAGTCTTGGCATAGTTTTCAGAAATCTTCGTGAACCAGTCATCCGTTTTCGATGCATCGTGGCGAGGATGTCCAAAACGAAATTCAATAATGTTCGTCTGATACCAACTAAAATCCATTATGGTGCACTGTTAACGGATCCGAATTCCCCAAAGGTATTAGCACTGGAGGTCGGGGCGAGTTTCCAATACGTCAGACTGTCCCGTAGTATGTGTGTGTGTGGAGGGGGGGCATTGCCTTCCTGAGTGACGACCCATTTGCTAGTAGAAAAGCCAAGACCTGTTTTTGCTTCTTTTGCAACAAGTTGCCCTCCACCCCTTGAAATAGTGATTATGCGGTAAGCCTACAGACAAGAAAGTATTCTCAACTGTCAGTTGAATCTCTCTCATTACCTCGTTTTCCCAGCATTCCTCTTTTTTTTTTCATTTTTTGCACACAACCCGAGTCCTGGAGTTCGCCCTTTCAAGCATTACTTCAGAGACGTCGGGGAGGCTGTTAGGGCTGTCTTAGCCCTCTTCTCTTCTTGCCAAAAAACCAGCCTAGGTCGAAAATGTAGCGAGTTGTTATGTGGGCTCAAACTCGCGACCTCCAGATTCCGAGACCAGCGCGCTATCCACTCGGCCAACCAGACCCCTTCCCAACATCCCTAGTTCAGCTCTAATTTGCTTAAACTTATCAGCAAACTTGAAAACAGTACACTTACTTTGAAACTGAACTTACCTGGCCCCTAGCCGCTTTAACTGACGTCATGAATTCGAATAGATCAACGCGTACACGTTAAATAATTTTTGTTACGACAGGAAATGTATAAATTTTAACGCTATCGCTTGTCGAGCTGAATGTCAAATGAAGATGTCCATAAGAATGACACGTACAGACTTCAGGCTACTGTGCGGTCAGCAACCAGCGCGAAGTCACAAAGCACGTATGCAGCTAAAATGAAAAACTCTACTACACCATCGTTACGTCTTACTCGTAGCTTGTCCACGTCCAGGTATTTATTATGCAGAAAAATTCTTCGCGTTCTGGATCTATTCGAGGACGCCGGTGTGGGGTGTTGCGCCAGCGGTAAGAATGAACAACTGTCGGGAGTGCGGTAATTTAAGTCGATTTCTTGCAGCGACATACTATGTTAAAGCCAACATCCGGAATGATCTTAGTTAGATTAGTCTATCACTTTAAAGAAATCGATAGCTGCTCGAAGATGGGGAGAGTCTGATCAAGTCCTGTCACTCTTCTAATAAATCCAAATGAGCGTGGTGAGTTTCAGTTCTATCCGAAATTGAATCTCAGCATGTCTTGGCGGAATCAGAATGAGCCTGAAGTATCTGAACGACGAATCTTCCCAGAGGTCAATTGAGTTGTAAACGAAATGAATCTTAATGAGTCTTGGTACAATCTGAATGAGTTTTACGAGTCTATCAGTCTTGACGAGTCATAAAGACGAAAGTAAAGACTATCTCCGAATGCCTTACAGCAGTTATCGAAATGGCGCGTTTGAAAGGACGAAATGAAAGTGGGTGGCTCTTGCTGGCTAGAAAAGCAAGACCAGCAAGAAAACAGCAAGAATTTGGAAACCTGAGCAAGAAAGCAAGAAAATGGCAAGATTTCATTTCGGATGGCCAGAAAAAACTGAAATTTTCAATATTTTCCTTACCTTTCCATTTTTATCATTTTTAAAATTAAAATAGGAACTAAGAAAACTATCGTTAATTAAAAACGCGCACCAGCTGTTCAGTTCTTTGTTTTTCGTTTTTGCTCTTCGACAAAGGAAGTAGCGCTCCTCTTACAAACGCATACGTTACATATTGATTGCAGCTCAATTTTATGCTAGGTACCTACCAAATCTGTTTGAATTACAAAAGTTCTTGCCTTTCAGTTCCCTTAGTTTTTGTTTTATGTGTACTTCACTAGCTGACCCGCTTCAGAGTTGGCTAAAGTGAGTTGGCTTCAGTAAGTTTACTGCCCCAGTTATCTGTCTTTCTATAACTCACTTGATGTTCTCTCTCCACACCACTACCTACCATTGCTTTTATTCTGTAGATCTTGTGTTCCCACCCTCCCCCTCCATCATCACCCCCAAAGCCCCTCCTTCCCCTCTCCTTTCTTTACGTCACTCCCCCTCTCTCTCCTTCTTTCTGTCTCTCTCTCTCTCTCTCCCCTCGTGTCTGTCTGTCTGTCTCTCATTTATTTACGATTTTTATTTTATTATTTTCAAGTAGTCAATATTTTCCTCCTACTTTTGTGGCTACGTGGCCGTGTGGAGCTTATAAGTAAATAAATAAAAAACAGAAGAACGTTGATATTTACCTCTGTATAGCAGTGAACGTAAATAACATATTACTAACCAAACTATTTGGTGCACAATTTCCCTCACACTTGGTTTCTAGACTTAAGATCGGCAACGTATTATTTTAAGATATGTTTAAAAATGGGCAGGTTTACGAAAGTATATCGTGTATGAATGTGTGCAGTACACCTGGTTAGCCAAGTAGATAGCGCGCTGGTCTCGGAATCCGGCGGTCCCGGGTTCGAGGCCGTTTTTCGGCAAGAAGAGAAGAGGGCTAAGACAGCCCTAACAGTCTCCCTGACGTCTCTGAGGTAATGCTCGAAAGGGCGGATTCCAGGGCTTGGGTTGAGAGCAAAATTAAAAAGAGTACACTTTATACAAATTTTTTGTCACTAATCTGTATTACTTGGACTTAAGAAAGAAGGCTTTAATTAATATAAATGAAAGATTTCGCATGAGTATACTACAGCTGCCCACTGGCAAGCTCAAAAACACCAGGATCTTGGAAAGAAAGATGCAGCAGAAACAGTTTGAATGAGCCAGATACGTGCATTCAAAATACTTTGGAAATTTTCAAGAATCATCATTCATTAAATATTTGTCATCAGCATTGTCATTATATGTGACCTGGAATCATGAAATGTGCCTCTGGTGTCAAAAAATCATTTTTCACCTTCTTGACAATTCTTATTGAAAAAAATCACGCTCTTTCGAATGAAACAAATAACAGCTTCCTATCTCCATTAGTTTTTCCACAAATTGCATTTAAAAATTACGTCAAAAGTTTAAAAACATCCGTTTATATGGCGTCGTGTGAAACGAGTCTATGGGAATGACAGAGAACAAGAATTCAAAACGTGGTCGTCATAGCAACGCGTAAACGCACCATCCCAGAAGTACACTGTACACGCTATGTACATCTGTGCGCACCACTACCACCATCCCATCTTTACACTTGTTTATCTTGAAAACCTGTTTTCGCATGAGAGGCACATTTCATGATTCCAGGTCATGTACCTTACCATCTGAGTACTGACTTTTCGTTTGTTTGAAAATTATTTAGGTGTTTTGTTAATGAATTTACGAGTAAAAAGGTCAATGAATTAGTTTTACTAATGGTAAAAAACGCATCTATTATACTTGGGCACCCAAAAGCCATTTGTTATAACTGCAGCTACAGATATCTGCTTTATGCGGATGAAGTTTGAACGAGCCAGAGGCATGCATTCAAAATAGTTTATAAATTTTTGGTGAATGTCCTTTATTGAACAGGACTTTAAAGTAAAACAGGGGGACCCGCTCTCGCCACTAATGTTTTGTTCAGCTCTTCAAGAAATTTCCGGGGAACTAAATCGGAAAAAAAAAAGGGAATAAAAATTAACGGGGAGTACTTGAGTGGCCTACGCTTTGCTGACGATGTGGTGCTAATCGCAAATAGTTTGAAAGAGTCAACAGGTTATGATAAAAGAATTCCAGACGATTAGTGCCAAAGTTGGCTTGAAAATGAACATTTCCAAGACTAAAATCATATCAGGCAATTCCAAGCCTAAATATGCTGAAATAAGGGGGAATAAAATAGAGAATGTGGAAGAAATAAAATACCTGGGTCAAATCATCTCCCTAAACAACAAAACAGAAAAAGAAATCAACAACAGAATAACTACAGGCTGGAAAAAATTATGGGCTCTAAAATTTCTTCTGAAAGAAAAATATACAGTTAGGCACAAAATTAAAATTATGAACAGCTGCATCATCCTAGCCATAACCTACGGAGCACAATCTTGGACCCTAAACAATAAAATAAAAAGGAAACTAACTACCACTCAAAATTCTCTAGTGGGGGTAACGAGAAAAGACCGTTGGAAAATTAAAGATCTTCAAGAAAAACGAAAAGGACCAATAAACTTCATCCATGATGCAAGATGAAAAAATGGGATTGGGCCGGTCACATCAGCAGAGTAAAAGACGAGAGATGGGGATACAAAATTTTAAACTGGATCCCAGACGGTAAACAAAAAAAAAAGGGAAACAAAGAGCGAGGTTGGGATACGACCTGAAATGATTTTTATAAGGGGAATATATAATCGCACGCAAAAGAAAAATGTTTGCACGCGAAAGAAACACACAGAAAAAATTGAAGATGTGATCCGCGCAATGACACACATACGACATTTTTAGCAGGTTTTGACAAGAAATGTAATATTCTAACACGATAAAACTGCAAACAGCCGACCATAATTTGAGGTGTTTGAAAGGGTAAATCTAAGTAGCAGGGTATGTACGAGTAGAGCCCTATAAATATAAGTGAAGACACACCATTTTGGCTCACACCGTGTCCGTGAACGCCGAATCCGACCATGCGGAGCGTACTGCGCAGTCAATTTGGCATATACGGGCGCGGTATGAGCCAAAATGGCGTAATGTCTTCACTTGTATCCATAGGGTTTTAGTACAAGGAATAAGTGTCCATTAGGCACCTACTCAGTACATGACTGTGTGCAAATAGTCCTTGAGCATTAACATGATGTGGCAGAAAAAGATGGTGGTACCCGCAGCTGCAAAGACTGTCCCTCTCAGACAGAAACGCAAGAGAGAGGTCAAGGCCTTACTGATTTAAACCTTATTTTACTTAGTATTATTATTTCGCGTGACGCGTGCCAAGAAATGTCGTGTCATTTTTTTCTCGTTTCATAGGATAACCATAGCGTTCAATAACGTTTTTTCCCTGTTTATCTTTTTCTTTTATCGTAAACTTATTGTTTTCGCGTTTATTTGAATTACATGTTTGTGTTTTCCCCTCTTTTTTCGCGTGCGTTCATTATAACTTTGCGTGCCGATAAATGTAACCCTTGAAAACTAAATCGTTTAGTAGGATAGCGCAAGACAGGAGCGAATGAGCTCGGTTAAGATAATCCTTTGCCCAAGAGCTGAGCTTGGCATATTAAAGTTCAGATATGTTGGTAATATATTATTATTATTATCCAAGTATATTATGACTACGTTATGGTCTCGTTAAATCAGATGTAAATATACCATGGTATTTTGAGCTCATTTTGGAAATTTCAGATTTTCAACCCCCTAATAATTTTTGAAGGGAGACGGTTATAGTCACCAGATTTTAACACAGTGTAAAGAAATTCGATGTAAAACACAATTCCGGAAAATCCAACAAAACTTCTTCCTTGCTAGCTTTAAAAACAAAGTCTTATATCCACGGCCACTTTCTCCTTGACAAAGTATCAGTCATCCTTTGCTCTTTTCCTTTTTTAGTCGAAAACGGAAGCATCTGAAGCTCGACCGAAGGGGAGGAACCTCCTATTCGCCTCCTTGGTAGCTTCAAATCATCGGGTCATTGCGATTTGGGGCAAATCAATTTTTCTCGAAAATGAAATTCACATATCATTGAAAAGGTAATTTCACGCTATTGTATTCAATGCTGCTTTCAACGTTCTTTCTTAATATGTATCTTGTTATCAGTTCCAATTTTAACAGCAATACCACTAATGTGGAACTTTGTATTCTCTTTGTAACAAAATTAACTATTTTCGATTTGTTTCCAAATCGTATTGACCTGACAAAACATTACGTCGTATTTTGGCGGTTCGTTTTCAGCGCCTTCTTCCACATTACGGAGATGAGAGGAAGTTGTAAGCGAGGTTATCGAACCCCGAGGACTCGATTTCCATCAAACTCACGAACTGCAGTACCAAGGAAGTCGGGATCCCCTGGCGATTTTATTAAATAGTGGTATTTCTAACTTTAGCACTTTCCCCAACACCCCCTCCCTCTTTGATCAAGATAAGACCCCCCCCCTTTTTGAAAACTAGACTGGCTGCGCTACTGAGGGATTGCCCAAGATTCGGAATTCCTTAGTTAACTTGTTTTCCAGTGGTAGGAAGAGGCTGAAACTGGACGTAGGGAGGCTGCAAGTTTACGTACTCAGAAAAATGAGCCACTGCATGTGCACTGCTAGATGGAATCATCCAGAGCAGCCTCAGTCTTCGGCTTCGTCGATAAAGAATTCACAATTCCCCGCGATTTCCAAAAGAAGCAGCAGCGACGTGGCGGCCGGCCTGTATTTATACTAAATTCAAAACTCGCTTTCGACGATTAAAATTGAAATTTATCGTCTGTCGTGGTGGCTACCTAATTTCCATTCATAGAGTTTTCTCCCAGTTGCGACCATCGCATCGTCGTACGACTCGATGAACGAGGAACGAGCAGAGAAAATGCGTCGTTTTGAAAACAAATCACTATTTTTTTTCTCTCTTGTAAGTGTAAGTCGCCCTTGAACTGCTTCCAGAATCGGCTACATGATACGCGACCAGTGTCACACATGTTTGTAGGTACGAGTAGGTATAAGATACTCTACACGAACGTGGAACGAGTCCGATACTCGGTGAATTTTAATTAAATACCGGCCGTTTGTTTTAATTTGGTATTTGAATCTGGTCGTCGTATATGAGGTGAGAAGAAAAGAAAGAAAGGAAGAAAGAATACGATTACCTCTGTTTCACTTCTAAGGGAGAGAGATGGTTCCCGAGTGCGGAAAATACCTGCGCGCATCAAATAGAAACACGCCGAGAAGATGATTAATGCGGCTAAATTAAAAGGAATTATACGTACAAAATGTAACGAGATACTCCTATATAGCCGCGATGTATGAGTCAGTATTCGCAGCAAAAGATAATCGAAGAGAGAATAATTATTTCCAAAAGACTTCAGGGTTCCTATCTTGATGAAACATTTGCACTGCCGAGATGACGCATCCTATCAGAGTGGTGCAACGTTTGCAATCTCATCTTCAGGGGAAGGGGATGAATTTTCATATACTCGAATAGTAGAGTGGTGGATCAAGAAAAAGTAACCCAAGCACTGTGAAGATCACAACAGGAAGGTTTAGTGTAAGAGTGCAAGGGACAGTCAATTTTTAGGGTCGTCTAGGAGTAGCCGAGCCTATTGCAATCCCTACTTCTTCTTCTCAATTCACTGGGTCACAGTTCAGTTCAGTAACGCGTTATTTCAGATGCATGTTTTCGGCAGTGTTCATTAATCGGAGTTACAGTGCAGTTCAGTGGCTCCTTATTTTCGAGAAAACAGTTAGTTAAAAATAATAAAACTAATTACAAGCAACAATTTTGATTTTATTAGGGTCGGGAACAAGCCTCCTGTAATCACTTTTTGTGTCTTTGTTTGTAGGGTAGGCTACGAGTAGACGAACCTATTGCAATCACTATTTTTTCTTCTTCTTTTCTTCCCTAGTTGTCGCGGACTCCGCGAGAGGGTGCAAGGCACCTTAGCATTAGTGTTTATTTGCCTACTAGTAGCCGATACTTGATAATTTATTGTTCGCTATCATTTATTTGATGTTTTTCGGGTCGGCTAGGAGGCGGTTTGTTTTAATGTGTGTTTTAAACTTGAACGCAATTAACACGACGCAGTTGAACTGTCAATTGTCTGCATACTGCATTAGTGTTTATGTTTAGTATTCTGTTTGATTATCGCATAGAACATATTAAAACGGAAAATGCATTCTGAACGCATTAAACGGAATAATATGGAAAAGGAATTCTCGTTATCTTTGCGGGTTTTCGAATAAGCAGTGTGTTCTGTTGTTCTGTGTTGATCTGGTATTTTTTGTGAAAGTATTTATTAGGGTCATCAAAGCCATTCACATTCAGTTACATTGTTTTGATTATTTCATGATTAATTATAACTATTATCAAGCGACTTTCTATCGTTCTTATGTCAATGCTGAGTTTTTAACGCATGAAGAGTTACAATTTCCTCATCCTAAGATGCCACCTGAATTGGTTGAATTGAGTATAAGAGAACGTTTTCTGTTGCAAGTTACCAGTAGTAGCGAGAAGCGAATGAGTTGTAATATGTAGCATGTAAAGACGTAGTGTCCATTTTGGAGTGTGAGTGAACTTGGTTATATTCCTTTTGTAGGGTGTGCCAATTCACTTTTCCTTCTGCTGTATTCCAGAGCGCTTTCGGCTGTTATGCCCTCATCAGTGGAGTGCCCTAAATGAGGAGCAGCATACGTAAACATCACAAAAGAAATCATTTACCAAAATTACTGCCAGTTTAATAACAAGTATTACGAACAAACAGAAGGCCTAACAATGGGATCACCACTGTCACCCATTCTAGCCGAAATATACATGAACAACTTTGAAAATGACATACTAAACAACAGCAAACACAAGAAAAACATAAAGCTATGGACACGATATGTAGACGACATATTGATCATCGGGACAGGAACAGACAGACAACTAGACCAATTCCTCACAGAGACAAATAGCATAAACCACAACATAAAGTTCACAATGGAAAAAGGCAACAAGACCATCAGCTACCTCGACCTTACAATACAAATAAAAGACAACAAGATACAGTACAGCATCTACAGAAAACCCACCCACGCTGATGCAATAATACCTAAAGACTCATTTCACCATCAAAAACACAAAATGGCAGCACTACACAACTACTGCCACAGAGCAGAACAACCTTAGAACAACAGAAACTAACAAAATTAAACAAATAGCAATTAACAACAAATACCAACCACAAACAGTAGACAGAATAATTAACAAACTAACACAACCAAAGAACACAGACTCCGAACCAATAACCACAAAAACAGACAAATACGCAGGAGCAATACCATTCACAGGAACACATACTTACAAAATACAAAAAATCTTCAACCAATACAACATAAAACTCGGAATCAAAAACAGACCACCTCTGATCAAACAAATAAGCAATAACAAAACAGAAAAAAAGGACAGAAACAACAGCAGCGGAGTATACAGACTGGACTGCGAACACTGTGACATGACCTACATTGGAGAAACAGGCAGAAAATTCACAACCAAAATCAAAGAACACGAAAAATCACAGAAGCTAAATGATGACAAATCAATGTTTGGAAAACACTGCAATGACCAGGGACACAACAATGACAAATTGACAGAAAAGTACAAAATCCTACACACAGAAAACAACACAAGAAAATGAAAATTAAAAGAACAACTTGAAATAATAAAGGCAAAAACAAAACAAAACAACCTAATAAATACAACAACTAACTTCCAAAGTGAGAACTTATTCCAACTAATAACATAACACCCACGGATTAGACAGACTGCACAACCACAGACAACCAATCAGAGCACACAACCAATAACAATAACCACTGATTGGACAGACTGCATATTCACAGACAACCAATAGGAACGCAAGACTAAACAGGCTCACCATACGGTACTACCCTCGACTATAACTACAGGACCACAAGAGACAAGTCTCATTTAGGGCACTCCACTGATGATGGAATAACAGCCGAAAGCGCTCTGGAATACAGCAGAAGGAAAAGTGAATTGGCACACCCTACAAAAGGAATGTAAAGACGTTATCAGTAAATCAGTATGTTGAAGTGCACATTATGTTTGTACCAATGTCTTGTGTAACATTATTCAGACAAATCAGTCATAGGATGTAGGTATACCTATATGTCATATCTATGCGTAATTATTATCGAGGGAACAGAT
Source organism: Acanthococcus lagerstroemiae (assembly GCA_031841125.1). Taxonomy (NCBI): domain Eukaryota; kingdom Metazoa; phylum Arthropoda; class Insecta; order Hemiptera; family Eriococcidae; genus Acanthococcus; species Acanthococcus lagerstroemiae. The sequence goes on along the minus strand of CM063107.1, from coordinate 37,723,587 downwards.
AACCTGCTAGTGTGAATATTACGTTGTTTTCATTCCCTTGGAAGTGGATAATTGTTTGCTAATCATTTGATGTTTTTAGGGTCGGCTAGGAGTAGTGTTGGTCTTTTATCTGTTGATCAATTGCTCTTCAGAAATCAGATGAAATCTTAGACCAGATGGTCAAAGTGCGAATGTTGCGGAGCCTGCAGCTTCGCAGTCTGAAGCCTTTTGAACCTACCATATGCTGTTGGTGTGTGGGTAGTGTTATCCCAATTACCTTCCTCTATCAGCTCTAATATCCCGGAACAAAGGACCTTAAACATGATTACCAATAGGTATTTTTCCTGATATCTTTTACAAGGACCACTAATAAGAGATAGGCTAGTCTCTAATTTTTCAGTCAAGAGCCGACCCTCTTCCAGGAGCTAGCTGCTTGTTTTCTCCTCCAGTAGTACTCAGTGATCTTGATCTTCATTATTGTACGAGGTGCCAGTGTCATTTTCAATGTACAAGGCCAAGGAAACGATTGAAAAATTATAATGATAAGTGATAACTGATAAGCAACAGTTTCGATTTTATTTAGCTGCGTTGTTATTATTGACTACTAAGTACTATGCCGCTGAAAAATATTTTGAAAATAAAAGAAACCCTTCAAAGGATTTAGAAGAGGTAAGTAAGCTGTTTGCTCACGTATAAAATGGGTTCAGTTTGATAAGTGTACAATTCCTTTGAACTGAGTCAAGCAGACTATGTCCAGCAGAAAATTCTTATTAAGTAGATTCTTAATGCAGTAGCGATGTTGCTCATCCTCGTGTAAGTAAGATACTTATCAGTAACTTTTCCAAGGAATAATGCGATGTGAATTATAAAAGTACCTATTAATGGTAATTTTGGTATCTGTTTCAGGTTTCGAGTAGTGAAGCTTCCGCTAGTGCTAATACAATAGCGTACAATATGTAATCTGTTGCCAATGATTACGAATCGGGTGATGATTGATTATTGACGATTATTCTGTTTCTCAATACTCAGTAGTATTTTCTATTTCTAGTAAATTGCATGTTCATGAGGGACTGAGCTAAGTTGTACAGTGTATAAAAGGACGGATTGTATGTGTAACTTACGGAGTTTATCTTTCGATTGTTCTATGTCAATCTGGAATTACAATATTATGACGACAATGACAGATGTACTTTTCGGATGTTCTCAGAACAGCATGCTCGTTGACAAATTTTCATAGTACCTATTAGGGGTAATTTTGGCTGCGCTTGTTCGAATTGTAAACTTTATTTGAATTGAAATAAACTTCCTACTGCGAATTGATTAAAAACTCCTCTGGTGTCTATGAAGAGTTAAAATTTCGTAATCATAAGATGCCACTTAAATTGGTTAAACTGAGTAATATAGAAGAACGTTTTTTAACTTTACAAATTCGTTTCATTATAAGATAAGCTAGGTTTTTCGTCTTCTCAGTTCAGTGTCTAGTTTGTCCACCTACAGTAATAAGAGTATCGAACTTGAACGCACAACCATATGAAGAGACTTTAAACATGACTACAGATAGGTCCTTTTTCCTAAACAAAAGTCTCTAATTTTCCAGTCCAGAGCCAACCTTCTTCCAGCAGCTAGCTGCTAATTATTTCTTTTCCTAAGACGGAAGTCGCCCTGCGGCTAAGTGATATCGTGCCCACTCCGCATCCCTGCGACGCAGATTCCATTCCCAACGTCGAAAAGCTAGTGAGCCTTTCTCCCCGTAACATCCTAGCAAACACAGCAACTGCGGTACCAACTGACGTGGATAGATAGCGTGCTCTGAACTCCTTCCTCAGTTCTCGAGAACAAAACCTTACTATGTTCAGAGAACACGTGACCTAGAATCTGAAGGGTTAGTGTTGTGTGACGTGTATCTCAACAGTGCGGGACATGTGGCCAGTAGAAATTCTCATGGGTAGTACAATATTCACACAGCTAGCACAGTGCACGTGGCTAGTACAATGTATGTGTACAATTTACGTGGCTAATACAGATTCATGTGGCTATTTTAGTTCATAGGGCAAGTACAGAAGTACAGATTCACGTGGCTGGTACAATTTACACAGTTCCATTGATGGAACGTATGGCGATGCACGCATGCCAAATTGGCTCCCCAGACACCGCGCTCCCGGTCCCGTAAACTACCCTTTTGGGTATCATATTAGTGAACCTCCTTTGTCCTCTTACAACAAGCATAATCGGCGGCAACGTCTCTAACCTTTACTGACAAACAAAACATCTTTCACCTCAGCTTCGTGATATATCAATCTATTCCTTAAAATTTTTCGTATCCGCGAGTAGGAGAAGTTCCAGGAAGATTTAACCCCGTTGGTCTGCTCATCACTGATACAGTGATACAAATGAACGTTTTTCCTGAGTTCAGCAAAGATAGTTCATTGTTAGACCATAACATACCTATATATTCACCCTGAGAACGGCACAGGAACTGCCCACCTAGGTAAAGTCATTTTTTATAAAGCTGTAAATAGCCGTACCGGTATTATTACTAAGGGATAGAGGGTCGCTCGTATTGTGTATGATATTCTCCTAGAAAGCAAAGCACAGGTGCAGCACGTTCTCTCATTCATTCTGTTAAAAAAAAAAAAAGAAAAAAAAAAGTTATAGCTGAACCGGTGAAAAGAGACCTTTACGAGCGCGGGTCTGTTCTACAATTAATATCTACTTTTATAAGCAACTAATCCGGTACTGTCATTCATGAATCACGCTTCTGTTTCTTCGGCAAATGACCTGGACGTGAAAGTCGCATCCAGTTTTTAACACTAATAATGTTGACCGCGGCCCGTGGAGTGGACCTTGTTGGCGGATTTCATCGACATTGCGTCGTCGAAATTACATATAATTCAGCTAAGTGTACGAGAACTTGCTAATGACACATATGTACAACAGAACTGCACTCAGTGCTGACACAGAGGCGTGGGGGCACAGTGCGTGGCTGTATGTGGAACTAGTCTATCAGAATGGGGGACAGCAAAAACTATACACACACAGTGTTTTCGAAAAGATCCGGGACTAATTTTGCATAAGATGTACAACTGACGCTATCTGTAACTATGCAATATCATCCCTTAGCTACCCAAAATTGAAACGTCAGTGCGGCAACTTCATGTAGGGACTGATTGTGTTCCATTGAATTGACATGTTTTCGTTACTTCGTCACAATGGAGCAGGCCGCACACAAATTTTGTTTCAAATTTGGAAAAAGTAAATCGGAAACATTCGAATTATTAAAAACTGCGTATAGGGATGATTGTTAAAGCCGAGGCAAGATTTTCCAGTGCTATGCGCTCGCTGGAAAATGAACGGCGAGAGGAGCGCCCTTCAACTTTCTTTTTTCGATTCTCGCGGGATTATCTACAGCGAATTTGTGCCCCCGGGCTAAAAAGTAAACGCAGCATCCTACAAAGATGTCATGAAACGACTTTTGAAGTAGATTCGACGCGCGAGACCGGAATTGTACCACACTGGTGATTTTTTTCGTTTTGCAAGAGACACAAGACAATGCGCCAGCCCATCCCTTTCGACACTCGTCACTCAATTTTTGGCTCAAAAGTCAGTCACCACGATTCACTATCCGCCCAACTCACCAGATCTGGCTCGGTTAGACTTTTTTTTATTTCCTAAATTAAAAATGGCGATGAAGGAAGAGCGTTTCGAAGATATTGAAGCGATTCAAATAGGAATGTGACCAGGACTCTGAAAGCCATTCCCGAAGAGTTCTCCAGATCGTTCCAGTGACTGTACAGGCACAGTAAAATTGGTATAGAACGAGAAAGGGATTATACTGAAAACTGAATAAAAACTAAATAAATACTTTTTTAAACTCTTTTTTTCTTCATAGAATTATGCATAGTACAGATTTTTTGCATTTGCTTCTTTGCGGTGGCCTAGGTTTCGCCCAGTAGGTCAAGTCGAGCGTATAACAGTGCTTCCTAGTATGCGGACTTTCGTTTTAACAGGCAGATTACTTTTCAAGATTTATGTTGTGCTCAAAACGCTTTTCATTCGTTAGTCCTACAAATTTTGTAATTATTTTTCGGTTCTATCCGAGAATGACAGGGTTTGGTCTAGATACAGGGTGTGCCAACGAAAGGTATCACATTTATTTTCTTATAACTTGACAACAATGATAGTTACAACGCTCAGAAACGCAGCATTCGAAAGTCAAAACTAGACAGTTTAAAAAATAATAATTTTCGATAATCAAACGTAACCATGCCTCCCTGAAAAGAAGAGCATCGCGTATTTTGTGTGATAAGCGATGAAGCCCATTTTCACTTGAATGGCCATCTTAACAGACAAAACTGGCGTTACTGGGCGACAGAGAATCCTTGCATCATCCATGAAAAGCCACTTCACAGTCCGAAAACAACCATCTGGGCAGGGATTGCTTCCTACGGAATCATCGGTCCTTACTTCTTCAAAGAAAACAATCAACCAGTAACCGTCAAGAAAGATCGGTACATCAACATGCTCAAGATGTTCCCGATATCCGAATTAAAGAAGAAAAGGAAACTACAACAAGACGGGGCAACATGTCACACCACAAGGGATACGAAAGCTTACCTCATTTCCGTTTTCAAAAATCGAATCATTTCCAAAGGTTTCGAAATTTTTTGGACGCCGCGTTCACCAGACCTGTCAGCATGTGATTGTTTTCTTTGGGGCTATCTCAGAGCAAAAGTTTACGAAAATAAGCCACGGACCATCGAAAATTTGAAACTCAATGTCGCGAATGACATGTCAAAAATTTCCGTCGACCTTTGTAAACAAGTTTTTCAAAACTTCAAAATATGCCTGCACTGTTGTATCAAGAACGATGACTCTCACCTTGCTGACATGCTTTTTTTTTTAAACTGTCAAAAAAAACTGTCTAGTTTCTAGTTTTATGTCGTTTTTTTAAATCCGAAATAAATGGATCAAGTATTCGTTATGTTATGAATTTTTAAAATGTGATAACTTTCGTTGGCAGACCCTGTACTTATCTTGACATTTTCTCCATTGTTTTATGTACCATCAATTTTAATTTCTTCAAAGTTTGAAGTATTTGTCATAAGTTTAATTTTAGATTGGTTCATTGATAGCCCTACCTTACTACTTTCTCTCCTCAGGTCCTCCGCCATCGTAATCAACTCTTTTGCATGTTTGCCAATGATGGCGATATCATCAGCAAAACGAAGGTTGTTTACAAATTTCAGTGTCTAACAAACTTGAAAAATAAAAATATTGGACTTTTATCAGACTTTCATTGAACTCTTTTCGGACTGTTTATGTCTGACCACGACCATAAAAAGAAGGGACCACGCAGAGTATGCTTGAATACTTAGGAGATACAGAAAAGAAGTCCAAAAAAGTTAGGCTGAGATTTCTGATACGAAGAATTAACCCTTTCTTGAATAATGCGTAATTTCTCATTTTTCAATTTTTATTGAACCTATATTAAAAGTTATTAAAATTATTGAACTTTTATTGGACTTCTTGGACCATTTTTTAAATATTGGACTTATTGAACTTATTGGCCCGGTAGCCACCCTGAATTTATAGTTCAATAAATTTTGATCCTTTGCCTCAATTTTTATCCCCTCCCCCTTGCCCCTTGGCTGTCCGTCCCGCTGGCGAAACACCTGCTCCAGAACCGCATTAAAAATGTTGGGTGACAGGGGGTCCCCTTGTCTGACTTCCTTTTAAATTGGAAACCAATTTGATTTTTTATCCATTTTTATCTGAATCTGAGATATATGATTTCCAAAATTTTTATGTAACCTTCTGGGATCCCACGGCTTCCCAGATATTGTCGTGAAAACGGGAGTCCAACGCTTTTCTGAAATCTATGAAGAACATTACTGCCAAGTCATGTAATTTGATTTTTCTAACAGCTGACTAAGGATCTGGATATGGTCAATTGTACTATAGGCTTTACGAAAACCTGCCTGGTTTACCGGCTGTTGGTTATCCAGGAAGTTGTAAACCTTTTGTTTAATTACTGTCATGAGGATAAACTGATCGGACGATAATTATTGATTTCTGTCCGATCGCCTTTCTTATGCAGAAGGACAATTTCAGAGAACCTTTGTAATGGCCAAGAGAATGCAATTGAAAAGGCTATCCAGTAGCTTTTCCAACATACATTTAAATACGTTCAGTGTTTCGTTTTCTACACGTCTGGTCCCGGGGCCCGTCCAGATTTTAAACTATTGAAGATTTTTTCTATTTTGTTGGGGTCTATAGGATGGATTTCGCCTTCCTTGTTAGTTTCATCCGCCAGTTGTCGGGGTTACCGGCCTCGAGGCCTATCGTATTTATAAATGCTACTACAAAACTGTGCAGCAATTTCAGCAAATTTTTCTCTATCTCTAAACTTTGAAACTTAATTCATTTTAGCTGTAGGAAGTAGAGACCTGCCTCTTGACAGGGCCTTTTTTGTTTGCTTTGGGTACCAAGTGCTTTCAAGAATGCTTCTTCAGGGTGTCTAATAGATTTGAAAATTAAATTTTATTGGACTTTCATTGAACTCTTTTCGGGCTTTTTATATGCGCAAAAATTGAATTTACAAGACATACAGTGATCGAAGTTGAGTTTTTGACATTACATTATTAATATTCCTCATTTTTTCATTTTTATTGAAACTGTACTAAAATTATTGAACTTTTATTGGACTTACAGGACCATTTTTTGAATACTGGACTTTTATTGAACTTACTGGCCCGGTAGACATCCTGTTTTTGCCATGTCTTATTCAAAGTTTCTAACGTCCTTTCGAATCTTTTTCTTGATTAGTTTGGTCAATTCCACATTATGACGAACTTCAATTGAAACCCCAAGTGTAAAAATAACCACAGTCAGATTTCATTTTTTGACTTAAATGACGGACGGAGCTATATCCACTGCTCAGAGGGATGAACTGCCTGCTTGTTTTCAGTCTCAGATGAAGACCTGATAAAATGAACCGCAGTGTTTTTGCATAATAGCTGCGGATGTAGCCCAGTCAGTGACTGAAGTCAAAAATTCAAAACTGACTATGGTTATTTTCACTATTAGGGTTTCAATTTTTATTAGAATTCATTCTGTGTTCACGGCCGCAATTTTTGGGTTTCTAGGGTAAGAAACCTATGTTTGCTTACTTTAATCCACAATTAGGTGAACGCCCCGAGGGGATTTACGGGGTTTTTGCAGTAGTAACGAAGATGGTGTTTCCATAATGTATTCTACATTTCAGATTGCCTATTTCATTTTTTTTTTCTTTCTTTTGTTTTAGTTTATTTTTGTATTTCTGCATCTTTATTGACCGCAAAGATGGACAAAATCAAAAATAAAAATAATTATTAAAATCAGTTAATTCCAAATTATTATATTTTTGCTTTTTGAAAAAATCAGTTGGTTTTTGATTTTAATGATTTTGTCTTTATGATTTAAACTAATTTCCGATCTCAGAATCATAAAAATTATGTAAGAATTGATTTTCAAACATCAAGAAAACTAATTTTTTGATTTTAAAATCATGATTTTCATACAGTTGCTCTTCGATTTTTCTTATCCCTGATGGACCGAACTAAAGAATGCACGTAGAAAATCATTGACCACAAGTGTATCAGTAGCAACAATTTTTGAAAAGAGAAACACATTTTCCTCGCTTGTTGACCGCGACATTTTGTGACTGGAAAACACGAAAGTTTGCAAAATTCAAATTTTTACTTCAGAGCGCCGAAGAATTCATTAAGGTATTCAGTACCAACTCAAGTGCCTAGCACACCATTAAGCGGACACTTATTCCTAGTGAATTTCAACAAAGTTATGTTCTAAAATTTCATCATCAATCTTCCTTCAGAAGTTCACCTTTAACAAGAATGACACACAGATAAAGGGACCGCTCGCCTCCTTCCACAACAAGAAACAGCTGCACCAACAGCGGGAAAACTGATCCATAGCAGACAAATTCGTTCTTCCTGCCTACCCATCTTCGAATTTTCCTGTCAGCCACATGAGTTATTTTAGGCTGCAAAACTAATGGGTGTTCTTCCCTCTCTCGGAAAAATAAAGTCACCTTGACATTCCTCTGTGTGTAGCACACTCATCAGTTACCTAGAAATAAACTCCAAAACTGGTCACCATGCGATATGGACGAACTCATCAATGTATTCTCTCGATCTAATGTAACCCTTCAAAAACTGAAATACTAGTGAGTATATTTGTGGACCACATAAACGTTGATGTTGCCGCGCTTATTTCCCGTCAATGGTACAGAACGTGAGAAGATACGCCTTATTCATTCCGGTTATGCAACTTATTCAACGTACAGTTTGGCCTGATCGAAGTTCTCGTTACGGAATATGTTTGACTTACGTGTACGAAGAATTGCCGGTCGCAACGTACTAGGAGCAACGAACGCGTGTAATTTCACAAGACATTGGACTTACCTGAAAAAAAAAAGGAAAAACGACGACATTAGTATTATATAGTTTGTTTTAGCATTTTGAAGTTTCAAAGTTTATAACATTAGAAATAATTTATAGATAGCATTAAACTTTGAAAACGCTTCAACATTTTTCAAAAATCGACACAAATTCAACTGAACAAGAAATGAGTGAAGAGATAACGTCTCCGCCTCCCGCTTGTTATCTGGACGAAGTTGGGTCGATATGGGGAAAATGAGGATTTCAAAATCCGAATTTCATGCTTAAACAAGGCGAAGAGATGAGAAATTCGACTGGCGAGATAGGCGTCATTTTGATCACTAATTTAGACTGCTACATTCGAATTTTGTCTTAATTCCAATTCAAATTAAATGGTTCTCGCTAGAGGGGAGGAGAAGGGGGTCAAACTAATTCGATCTTGTAAATCGAATTAAATACTAAAATAAGGTGATTTCGAGTTCAGTGATTTCAAATACCTCAGTCGGGCTCTGTAGAGCGCCTAAGGGAAAAACCAAAATTTAAGAGGGGTAGAAATTATTTGATTTAGAACTATTCTCAATATGTAATATAATAACTAGCTCGATCCTTGTTTCCTCTCCATGGGCTGATCCTATCATATTACTCATTTCACTCTCATTTTCTCGTAAATTGACCATTAAAAAATGTTCTCTCAGTCAATCTTGTGGGCTGTCTAAGTACGAACCACTTTCTACACCCAAGAGCTAGCAATTGTCTTCTCACCTTCCTCTCGTCCATGACCATAAAGCTAAATTCAATGTCGAGTTTATCGTACTATATTTCACACCTGCAGACTGCACCCATATTGACTCGAAATTTTATGAATGAATGTGTACGCTTTCGAAATCGTAATTTGATACAGCGGCCGTACACGTTGTCCATCCCAGTATATCCATCGGCATGCTTACACTAAATGCTCCCAACTTTTACTTTCATTCGATTTTACGATCAACGAAGTAGCCTGTTTTACGTTTGCCTTGTTAATATCATATTTGCCCGGTATTGGTCATAAATCTCGCCGAATGAACTCGCTCGGCCGTTCGCTCGCGAGCCGACAATAAAAACTCGGAAGAAAATTTCTACAATAGCTCTGTGCAGGCACTGGAAGTGCTAATCCCGGTGCATTCTACAACACATACACCAATAAATAACGCGTCGACGAAAGGTACACACACGTTTTTCATCTCTTCGAGACTCGGCCTTTCCTGAACTACGTAGCAACTGCCTCATGCTTACACACACATAGCGATAATATAGTCGGTGATAACTCGGCAAATTTGTTCGCAATTTCTCATAAATACTCCACTGATATGTATTGTATGTAGAAAATGGTTAAACAGCCAAGTAATCAAATATGGTAATCAATTTATTTATTCGTTGACCTAAATATTTGCTTCGTCGGTTTTCCACATTGTAGCGAAAATTTACGATCGAATTATTCATTGATTTTCAAGTGCACCGAGCAAATATGAGAAAAACAATCACCGAGATCAAAATTTATGGGAAATTGTGGCATGGAGTACAACCAACAGACTCGTAATCGTTAGCGCTATGAAAATCAAGTATAGAGTAGGCGACTAATCCGCAATGATCGCTCACAACTATGTATTCGGACTGGTACCAGAACTTTCATGATGTTGACTCTTGAAGTAATTGAAAAAAAAAAAAAAAAACACTCGTTTGGGAACCAGGCGAGCAAATTTTTTCAATTTTTTGGAGAAATTCCACGAGAAAATTCCAGTTTGTATGGTCAAGAAGGGATTATATTCAAAATCCCCCGCTTAAAAACCGACTATGCTACGTGGACTGGTCTGCATAAGTAGAAATCAAGTAACAATGGGTTTGAGCGTGCCCCAGGCATTGCAGAAACTAATTTACACTCTCGCAGGACTTTTTATGAACTTTAAATGAGGAATCATTAGTTATTCAAGCATAAAAAGACATTTCTATTCATTAAAGTATACAATTATTCTGAGAAAATCAAATTGTAAATAAGAAAATCGAAATTTCAGCTATACAAATGTTAACTTTTAGAATATACTCGTAAATTCAAAATGAGGTATACATTTCTCATAACTTCATTGTCGAAGTCGTGATGACTTTTCTTGACACTTTTCAAACGCCTCCGAGTTCTCTTTTATACGAACGAACGATTTTATTTCGCAAACTTTAAAACTTAGTACATACAAAAATTTTCGTCACTTTTTCTATTTTTTCCCCGATGATTCAACTTCTATTCATTTTTTTTTTTTTTTTTTTTTTTTAATTATTCAGAAAAGTTTGCTGCATCCGACCATGAGAAAACGAAACTTTGGTAAGATTTTTTTGGTTGGCTTTTTGTATGTGCGTCACGAAAATCATTCCAGTTTCCCTATATAGAATTTAAAATCGATTTTAACTACATAGCAGTGTGGCCACATGCGTTGGCATTAATTCCGTGCCAAATTTGATGGAATTCCCTTCAATCTGAACTTCGTGGGAAATGTTTTAAGTAAAAAAGTTGAATTGGCCCGAAATTACCCCGGATTCCGAAGTTACCCCAGATTACGGCACTAACCATACAGGTGCGGAAACCTGCCATTTTGAATCCAATCATGCCCGTGGATGCCGAATCAGACTATGCGGAGCGTACCGCGTTGTTTATTCGGCATCGACGGGCACGATTGGATACAAAATGGCAGGTTTCCGCACTCGTACTGTTATAGATCTTCATCCATACAGATAGTGCTATTCTTTCTCAAGATCTTTCCATTATTCTGTCTATGCGAACATCAAAGTGAGGAACGAGCGAAGCGAGTTCCGAGTCTGTCTTACATTTTTGGAACATTTACCTTTTTGTGACTAAATTTGCCTTTTTCACCAGCGACATTTGCTTTTTAGAAAAAATTAGTTGGTAACCTTAAACATACTAATTTGTACAATTTATCAAGTACATACTCTCCTAAGTTCTGTAATAATTCAGCTAGGGTCTCATATACTCCTGGAACTTTCCCCTTCTTTAATTCTCTCAATGCTTCATCAAATTCACATCTTAAAATTGAATCTCCCCTCTCATCTTTTTATCTTCATAAAAAAGCTAGTTTTTTTCCCTTTGACAAATTTTTTATTTAGCAATTCGGCATTTTTATAACACCCCCTCCCCCCCCATAAAATTGCTCGGACCGGCCCTGGAAATGTACAGATGAAGATATTAATGACATGAAAAGTTTATGCGATTTCTACAAAAATGAGCTAGATTGTCCTCTAGAAATTACAGTAGAAGAATCATCTCTTTGGTACAGACACATCAGACAGATTCTAGCTCGTAGTAGTGGTAGAGAAATCAGGCGCAATTCACTTACATGAGAGAAAGTAAACATCTCCCACTTTCAGAAAATACGAAAGTATGTATTTTGCTCACACTGTAAAGTGCACACACTGCAAAAGGCAAGGGAAAATTGTAATCACTTTACAGTCTCCCGACAGGAGAAGAAGTGTGAGCACTTTACATTCTTCCTTTTCATTGAAGGACGTATTCTGCTCACACTCTACTCGATCGTTACCGCTTAAGTTATGTACGGTGTAGAATGAAGTGAGAATGAATCAATGGAGGATAGAGAAACTCTTGCCAGTACAGATAAGAGATCAGCGTATGTTATCTTTGTACGTACACTACGTACAGGTACCTGTTCTATTATGGCAAACTCCTAAATGCCTATTTATAATAATTTATTGCAAAAAGTTTTCAGTTAATTTCGGAACGATCTCGTACATAAGTGAATGCTACAGTAGAGTTGAAGTTTTGTCCCCATATAAGTATATCTGATCATTCGAATTCTAGTTTGCGCTGTAGGTATTAAGGATGGGTTCACCACCTGAAACGATGAGTTCGCAGCCGCTTAAATTTATCCCTGGTATTCGAGGAAATTCGTTGTTAGTTGTCCAAAATTTTACTTGTAATTACTCGACTAGTCGACTGATCTCAGTCGATTCTATACGTTCATGTTTTATGTTATTTATTACGTTACATTTTACCCTAGACTTACCTGTTATATTTGTAATTTACCGTTAAAGTAGCACAGTGTGCAAAATACTGTTTTCTATATAAAATTACCGATGTGAGCAAAATACATTACAAGGGTGAGCAAAATACATTCAGAATATACTCGTCGTTCTGTGTGCAAATTACACTGTGAGCAGTTTACATTTTCAGAATGAAATGTATGTGCAGATTACATTCGCCCACTTACATACATTGAATTTTACAATGGAGAAATATTCCCGCCCATTTACAAACTATTGAAAATTTTAATAACTTTGCCTGTAACAACAAGCACCAGTGAGCGCTGTTTTTCAATATTACGGCGTTCGAAGACATATTTGAGAAGCACCACAGGAGAAAATAGACTCAATGGATAATATAATTTTCTAAACGCAATTTGTCATTCTGTATTGAGAATTAGAGTAATTACCTCCATCTTCCTAAAATTTCTAGCTATTGACAACATTCATCAGAGGTACCAAAAATTCCACAAAAATGAAAACCCCTCCCAAAACTGAGACCTACTACTTCTATCCCCATAGCATCTCTGGCCCTTTACATCATTGTTTTTCAGGCCATCTCATTTCTTATTTCAAATATTAAGTACGTTTTCAACGTTATGTTGAAAGTGAATCATTTTCACACTACATATGCCATTCGACTAACTTGGCAAACTGTAGCCAAATGAAGCATCAATATACGGTCGGAAAACGGTTACGTAATCGTGCCCGCATCGGTATACTTGAGCGTAATAAAACCGTAACTAAATTCAGGAAACTCCAAACATGTACATTGTACACATGTACACATGTAAGCAAACATCAGGTGAGTTACACTGTTGTACACCGAAGCAAAAAGAAAATAGAAAAAACAATAAGGTCTCACTTTACTCTCGACGGCAGCCTGTCAACTGATCGACCCGATCAACGGTCGTCCTCGCACAAAGTTCGGGTGGTCGAAATGAAAGTGTAACTAATAGGATACCTAATCGCGAAGCGTTTAAAGTACAAGTACCTACTCAGTAGCAAGTTACGGATGCAGGAGATCGCAGGCACCATTAAGAAAAATCAAATCAACGGTACGTCTACGACTGCGGCGCGATGTAATCTTTCAACCTTGACACTAAAGGTTACATCAGACTGGAGAACAATCGAACACGACGTCTCGAACCGAAAAATTACTGTTGAATGTGGTGTTTGAAATGCAACTATGTATAAATTACAGTTAAGTGATGAAAGAGTTTCCAATAATCCACTTTGCGTATCGTGTTTGTATTCGTCGGTTTTTTAGCCGGGGGGGGGGGGAGTCTTTCAAGTGGTACAACAACCACCAGGAACAGGAAGACCGCGAGAGAAAGAGAACGCGAAAATGACATCAGGAATCTGAGCATCAAATTAGTTCGGTTGAATTAGACCAAAAGAAAAGCTGAACTTGGACTTAATTTCTACAATCGGTTTCTTGATAGAGGTACTTGGTGTGAAATGAAACAAAAATTTGCATCTTACTGTAGCTCGTTCAATTATGATCTGTTTCCTTCGAAACAAAATCTCGAAAACAGAGCATAAAGTTTCCTTCAAAATGACTACATTGAAACCAGAAAAGCATAATTGAAACCAGAAAAGCATAATTATAGAGTTCAAAATTGCAAGTGTGTTGTGTTACAACATGGGTGTCAGTTTACAACATTCATGTTGTAAAATGACGCAGCCTTGTCGTAATGTGACACAAGATGAAAATGCATTCGAAAACAATCCGAAAATCGTTTAACTTTATTTACTAAACATTATTGAACTATACATATTTATGCGAAACGATAAAAACGCGGTTCTTACAAGAGCAGTGGCGTGCGGTGATCTTTGCTAGGAGGTAAGCGAGAAGCACAGAGATGAGGTAACAATCAGAATAAAAGTATGAAACATGCTATTACAAAACGGCATTGATGGAATTATTCAAATTGTCGTATCCCTGTGTAGGGTCATTCCATATGCATTTATTCTTTTCTGTGACGAATAATAAACATAGGGACGTACCACCAAAAAGTTTTTCCCAGGGAGGCGGGGGGTAAAAATTGTGAAAGTCCCAATTGACTCAACTTAAAATTCCCAAACATCACAGCAAAAAAACCTTTGACTTGTGGAATTTTTCCAACTTCGCAACTTAATTCCCAAGTATCAAAGTAAAAAAAAAAAAAAAACTTCTGACTTGTTGGATTTTTCCAACTTTGTCCGATTGAAATTGTAAATTTTCCCAACTGCTGAGTGAAAAATTCATATAGAGGGGGATGCCCCCCCCCCTATTGGTATGTCCCTGAATAGATATGGCCAACAAAACAGTTTTCCACCATCTTCATTGGCTAGTGATGCAAGATATTGAGAAAATCAATATCGATACGATAATATTGTCATTATTACGATAATTAAAAATATCGATATTTCTGATATTTTGATCGGAAATATCTAGACCAAGTTAACCTGCCTTGTTTCATAATTTTTGCAAACAGTGTTTTCTATAATACTTGTCCACTATATTTTACTAATTATTTTCTAAGTTCCCTTTCTTCATACAGTGGTGAGGACATAGACTCATGGACAATAATTCCTGTCAAAACCAAATTTTAAAAATTGCAAACAATTTTGATCACATTTCAGAAGAGTTGTCGGAGGTGCCTCGGCCTCTCTCTTTTCAAGTACTTGTCCATTTAATATTCCGAAATCCAACTTACAATCTTACAATTTACAAAACAAACACATTCACATTGTAGCACTTTTGAGCAAATTTAGTGATTAAAATCAAAATCACTATCACCAGTTTTCTGGCGAATCAAGTTAAAACTGTTATCACATTTTTGGCTCAATAATAGGAAAAACCAATGAAAAACTGAAATTTGATTAAAAAATACTTTATAACAATAGAACTTACATGCCTTTTTAGTACGCACGTACTTATATCATCATCAGTGAATCGTCCCAGGAAAAGGACCTAAAAATCTGTTACTTGAAGGCTTTCCTCTTAAATAAGGTAAGGGAACTTTAAAAGGGAAAAATGTATTATTATGAAAATTTTGCGCCAATACTGTCTGGCGAAAGGGCGAAACTGGCGAATTTTCAGGAATTTTGGCGTTTCCAGACAGCCGATCTGGCGACATGGAAGAAGTAAAGTAACTTCATCGGTCACACTGTATTAGAGGTTTTCAAAATATTGAAATATCGCTCTTCCTATAAGAATATCGATAGATATCGAACATTATCCAATAATCGGAAAAACTCTATTATTCAATATTCAGCGGAAAAATTATCGATAGATAACGATATTTTTGATACGATATTTGCATCACTATTCCCAGTTAGTTAACCACAAAATGTTTTCATATTGCGATACGTGGCGATGTCTAGTAAAACTCAATACACCTCTCTTTTGTTCAGTTTTTAAAAATGGTAAATCTGGTTTAGGCTTCCCACCACTAATAATTTCTAATTGTTCATTAAGAGTAAGTCGCAAAAACGGGTTTTCAATAAGATCTCAAATACGCATTTTGTGGGCAAAAAAACACGGAGCATTCAAACATAACGCGTTGACTACTAGAAGAACATAATCACGTCTCACTGTCAACTTCGATGTTTGTGTGTAGCCAATCCGAGCTGGAAGCGCTTTAAGAAGCACTTCAGAACGCAACCAAACGCACAGGTTTCATCGCGTTGAACATGCTAGTGTATTTTTGTGTTGGTAATTAACACGGAGGTGGAGTGTAAGTTATGCAACGTTACATGCAGTATGGAAAAGAAGCGTTAGATCCGACGCACACCTCGCTGGCCTATACAAATTCATGAACAAAGGTCATCTTTGACAAGATACACAAATTCAACACAGCCAATTGTCTTTCGCATAAATTTCACCAGGCGTGGACCCAGACGACCATTTTGAGGAGGGAAATGGCAGAAGGAAAAGCGCGCAAAGCACATGGAAATTCTTTTTCTGTCCCTTCCCTGCAGCCTTTCCCACTCCCCCACAGATTTTTCCTCCTTCTCTACAGATTTTTCTATTTTTCTTCTTTTTTTGGGGGAGGGGGAGGGTGTATTTCTAGTTCCCCCCTCTCGTGGTTCCGCGCCTGAATTTACATGGTGAACTCTGTCAAGTGTATGGCTCGCGATTCAACACGCATTACCATAAATTAAAGCTCATATTATTTCATTACAAATTTGATTATTTTCTGAAATCCATTTCCGTTTCAATAAAGCTACACAGTGATATACTTATATGATGTTATTTACTTGTCCCAGTCTTCTTCAGAACGAGGCTTACAGGCAGTTTTACTCTAGTACACTCCGCTGCGTGCTGCTTCCAGTATCTGGTGCACCATTAAGCATATCCAAATCTAGAAACTTCGATTCGCTCTCGTCGTAGCATCCAGAGGTCTGGTGCTCCGGGCATAAACTGAAGAGGGGTCGCATTCTGCTTTCAGATACTAGGGGTGGCCAAACTATCGACAGTTATTGATAGTATCTCTTTTTTTTTTTACTTTGGTTCTCAACCCGAGCCCTGGAATCCGCCCTTTTGAGCATTACTCCAGAGACGTCGGGGAGGCTATTAGGGCTGTCTTAGCCCTCTTCCCTTCTGGCCGAAAACTCGGCCTAGGTCGGAATCTGGCGAGTTGCTACGTGAGCTCGAACCCGGGACCTCTGGTTTCCGAGACCAACGCGCTATCCACTCGGCTAACCAGACCTCTAGTTATTGATAGTATAATTAGAAACCTATAACCATACAAGTGCGAAAATCTGCCATTTTGTATTCAGCCGTGCCCGTGGATGCCGAATCCGACTATACGGAGCGTACCACGTAATGAATTCGGCATGAACGGGCGCGGTTAAATACAAAATGGCAGGTTTCCGCACTCGTATTATTATAGCGCTTAAGTACGTATAATGAAGCATCAACTTGTACTAGGGTACTATAGTTTTCACACACGTATACTGGACCGCCATTTTGATTTCCAAATTAGTCCGAGCAACCTCACACGCGCTCGCACCAGTTCGCGAACAGGTGATCAAGGATGTTCGGGCTACTAGGGAATCAAAATGGCAGTCCATTATACCCACGTGAAACCATAGAACCTTACTTGTATGTACCATATTTACACAAGACTGACTGAGAAAAAGGACCAAAAATTCTCTAGAAGCAGATGACCTTTTTATGAAATACTTTTAAAGAAATATAGGACAATTTCCTGTAGCAGAGAGCAACGTGAATCCTGGCTGTCAGCTATCTTTGCCTTACATTATAAGGTGGAGTGTTGATGGTGACTGAGAGGAATCTGAATGAAATGGAATGGAAATATGGATGTGGAACGACATTATATGTGAACAGTTATTTCTTTGTTCTAAACTCATGTCCTGATAGTTGTTGGTTAGTTTGTTTTGTTACTCCTCACTGTTAGTACCAGTTAGCAGTTCCTTCGGAGAGGACCAACTCGGGGGCCGGGAATACCATTACTGATCGATGATCACGTTTAGACCCGACTGTAGCCGAAAAATTAATTTTTTTTAAAGAAAAAATTATAATTTTATTCAGAAATAAATTCATTGTGGATTTGTTTTTTTAAATAAAAATAATATTTACTTACTGGAAACAAAACTGGTACCTCTGGAAAGTGGACAGAAAACTGAAATTTCAACCAAGTTAACTGTGAATACTGCATAAAACTCCAACGGCAACTTGGGAGATTAATTTGTGAATTAGAACAAAAACAGAGGAATTTCTAAAGTGAGCAGGCCATTGGACCTCAAGTAACAGAGACAGAGTTTTGTGATCGCTATAAGCACAAACCAGTGTTCTGTGCATAACGAATTTAATCTATTGAATTCTATAGAAATATAGATTTTTTGTAGAATGCAAAACTATCGATAGTCATCGATAACAAAATGTGCGATAGTTGCCATCCCTACCCCTGCGTGCTGCATCTAGTATCTGGTGCACCGACGCAGATAGTTGGATCGAGAATCACCGATACTCTCCCATCGCAGTATCCAGAAGTCTGGTGCTCCGGAACAGAACCATCGCGACACCTACGACCTCCGACCAAACAAGGGTGAGTACTAGGTCTCATCGTAAAGCCGTCCCCGTGCCTCTGTCGTCCATGCGTTGTTCATACTAGATTAAGAGGAAGTCATACCCCGCGTAATCATTTCTCCAGCGCTGACGAACGTCACAAACTCAAACTTCAATGTCTTATAACCTCCGCTGGAGAAAACCAAACATAACCCCGGGAAGCTAGCCTAACTCAGCCAAGGCAACTACTACGAGCGTCACAATGGCTACCACGCGAACTTCCCCCGGGGTAACAAGGTGAATTATATTCTGCCCCATGATCCCTTTTCGGTGCCTTTGCTCTCAACAAAATGCAAGAGCATAAATGTTTGCAAGGTTTTCAGAATTTTTACAAAAAGTATTTAGTCTGAACCGCAACAAGGGCATACAAAATCGAAAAATGGACGTTTGCAGAAAAAACGCGTGTATTGATTAGTCGATAGTAGAGACAGATCCGACTAAAAGTGCTACAAAGCATGAACTAGAACTAAACGGATGCCCTATCTGGCCGGTCGAGGGAGAAAAACGGAGAGTGAGTCATGAGAACAAAAAGAAGAACCTGGATTTGAAAATATCACATACTGGAAGTAGACGAATGCAAGAGACAAAAGACATTTGTTAGACGCTCGCATCGTGCTGGGCAGAAAAGTAGCTAGGCAGGACGATTTACACAAAAATATACATTCGAGAGGAGAGGGTCACCACACGTTCTTTTGTCTACGGGTCTGGATACAACTGGTAGCCTCACACGTGACAGAATGAACTATGCCCCCCATAATCCTCTTCCGGCATCTCTGCTCGCAACAAGTCCAAGGGGCTAAGCGTCCCTTTGTTGACGGGTTTGGATACAACTGGTAGCCTGACACGTAAGAGGTGTGTTCAGACAAGTGCTGCAATAAATTTTGAAATCTCAGCCTGCACATTTACATACAGGTTTAGCATTACCGAGCCGCTGTCAGTTGGTGCTCGGTATGATGTTCTTACGTGACACGCTACTCGATTCTGGTATTCTCCCGTCACGCGTTGACATTCTCTGGAAGACTAATTTCAACTTGCTCGGTTGGCAGGTCCGTATTGACACGTCGCGAATCCGCATGTCTGGAATGCAATTTATCCCGCGGCCGGCAACGAGTAATTTCGTCTTTGTTTACATTTCCGGACGAACAATCGACCAAGATATTATTCACGTTCGACTGCGTACGCAACACATACAGACGTATGCGCCCATATCAATGGACTTGGTCCGCAGTGAGAGAAAGAAAGAATTAAAAAAAAATACTGTACATATGCGGAAACAATTATAGAGATTTAAATACGGACGTTGCGTGAGAAGTACTCGAATACTGATAACGAGAATGAAGCACTGAAAAACTATTTTTAAAATGGTAGATGAAGTTCTGCTGCAACTGGGCAAGAGCATTTTTACGTTCGCCATTTACGTGCAAGAGTACCAAAATGTAACAACCATTAACGCAGTCGCAGTCGGTTGCACTTTCTAATGCAGGGTGAAGTCGTGCCAAAGTAAGTTTCCTGCTTTTCTGTTATCAGCCAGCAGTGCCGGTCTTCGTGCTGTGTGTACCTACTGACCAGAAAACTAATTTCGACGAATACCTTTTGTAACCTCCCAGTGCTTACTGAAACGTGTTCCTGATGAACAAGTTGTTATTTGCCAACTCATAAAGTATCGGCTACACAGACTATATGTCCAGCATTTTTTGTTGGAATGTTATAGGTATTTGCATTTTTCTTAACTCTTGTATGTTACGGGACGGAGGCTCACTCCATTCCCTGGCCCATTCCAGCCCACCTCTGGGCATATGCCTCTCCGCGCTTCCTCCATTCGATTTTATTAGCGGCTACCCTCCTCCACAGTGGACCCACTTCTTTCCTGATTTCATCCCTCCAGCGAGTCAACAGCTGCCTTTTGCTCGTTTTGTGTCATATACCGATTGGCAATTCATTTCATTTCTTTGGCAGTATTCGTCCATACGCAGGGCCATTAGCGCAAATAAAAAGCTTAGCCCCTCCAATCCTCCAAAAGCCTCCCTTCCCAACAAAAAAACAGAATCATTACACGAGTGTAAGAAATTTCAGACCCCCCCCCCTCCCGGGCGTTAATGAGCAGAATCATAACAAAGTCAATTTATTAAGGGGGTGAGAATCAGAAATTTTCCAACTTGTAATCGGTTACTTACCAGCCTGCATTTTTCATCCATTACTGCTTTTTACTTTCTCTGTCGAGGCAGGCAGACGCAAAGTATTTCATTCTCCGGGTTGGCCACTTTTCTTCAATTACGAATTTCCCTGACTTTTCCCTGACTATTCCCTGATTTTTCTACATCCACTTCTGAATTCTTTCTCAACGAGTGAGCCTACTTGTTGGAAGTTCATTAATATTGTCATACAATATTTTTTTCTTCAATTTCTAGTACTGTAATTTTCAACCAATAGGCAGTTAAGAAAAGTCTTATATAGAACTAAACATAGGTACCAACCACCATGATACTTCTAAACCACGCAATTTTATGAAGGATTTATTTTTTGAAAATTCTCCGATTTTCCCATGACTTCTCCCTGATTTCCAGTTTTTCCTGGAAAATAGCCACCCTGAATCTTATTTTACGAACATGTCAGCAATAATTTAGTTTTGACGATCAGTTTAATTTGTAACCTGGGATGCAAAGAATTGGTTTCAAAGAAACAGTTGTCCTTGGTCAACTCTGAGTTTACACAAATCGCAAAAGTATCGAATGTGCCTGTACATTTCTTATGGGAAAATTGTGTAAAATGGATGACGAATTAAGATCAATGACAAAAGACTCAAGCGTGGATCTCTATAAATTAACCAAAAATAATACAAAATGGCAGAAAAGTAAACGTGATTGATTTTAGTTGGGTTTTTAAACGTGATGGTCCAACATCATGATCCAAGATTAAAAGGTTACAAAAATAGACCAAAATCGTGATGTAAAGATTAAAACGATCATAAGATCGTGACCTTTTCTTTTTCCAAACTGATCTTTTGACCTGAATTCGTGAAATTTTTCAGTTTTTTATCAGTCGAATTTTCCGAGTGCTCCGCGAGAGAAATGTCTAGTCCAAACTGCAGCAAGGGCATTCGAAATCACAGAAAACGAGAGTGTGTAAAAAGCGCGTATACTGAAAGATCGACAGTAAAAAAACATCTGTCCGAGAGTACTAAAACATGAATTGTAACCGAACTAAACGATGCCCTGCCTGGCCGATCGAGGACGAAAAAGGAGAGAGGAGAGTCATGAGAATAAGAATAAATTAGAAAAAGAAAGCGATTTCAAAAGGATCACGTATAGGAAGTACAGGAATACAGACGACAAAATACGTTCCTAAGACGCTCGCATCGTGTTACGTAGAAAATAGCCAGGTAGGACGATTTATACAACAGTATACATTGCAGAGGAGAGGGTCACCGCAAGTGGATTCAGGATATTGCTCATCCCTGGTTTGATATCGAAGCCCCCAAAAAAATTTGCAAAAGGGATGGGGTGGGAAATTTAGTACGTTGGTTAGGACAGCATCTTCGATACTTTCTCGCCGAGTTCTGCTTGTTACTCCATGGTTCCTCTGAATTTCCGAAGTGCCAAAACCACAGCAGTTGATAGAATGGCAAATTATCCACTGGGTGTCCTAGTACAGTTCAGACAATAGTCAGTCGACTCTAAGCCCGGGGAGAAATCCTGTACTTAATGACGACTCTACAATAAGGTGAACCGTTCTTATAGACGCCGAATTCGGAAGTTTCAGACATAGGCGCAAATAGGTGGGGGCTTGAGGGGCTTAGCCTCCCCAAACTTCTAGATAGCCCCTTCAAACACTGAAAAATTACCAAAGGAAATGATGCGGGGAGGTTGTGTTGCTTCATAATAAGGGGGATTAAGCCCCCCCCCAAGTTCTGGGCCCTATTTGTACTTCTGGTTTTAGATCTGATAACGCAAATTAGAGGGGAAAAGACAAGCACTGTATCAAGTAAAAACGTCCATAATTCATGATACTTTTTATATCCAGTCTTGAGCCCTTTATCAGATTCTGAATTCTTTCCAAAATACTAAATTTCCATAAAATCTAAGGTTTTGATCTGAAAACGTAATGGGAAGGAAAAAACAGGTAATGGATATTGTATTTCGTTTTTTTCCATCAGCACTCGATCCCTCGATTTCCTTTCTAAAATGCCACAATTTTGGAAAACTTCAAGCTCCGATAAAGGACCCAAGATTTGGTATCGATGATGGTGGAGCATATGGCGGTGCACGCACGCCAAATTGGTCCCCCGACACCGCAACCCCTAACCTAGAATTACTCCGATTGGACCTGCGTCAGGATATAAGATTTGGTATAAGAAGTATAATAAAACATGGTTCTTATTACTCAGTGCAAAACCTTAATCTTTCTCTTGTTTCGTTTTCAAAATCGAAATTCAGTTTTCATAAAAATACGGTATTTTTGAATAATTAAAGGTCCGGAAAAGTGTACGAAATTTTACATAAAATATGGGCATTCATTGCCTATTTTTTTTACGTCCACGTCGAATTAGAAACGTAAATTGCCTTCCCCCCACCACTATAGTACTAATGAAATGTCTACAGAGAGTGAAAATGGCGTGAGATTCCTTGTTTTTCGTGACTAAGAATATTGCACAAAATAAGTCCAAAAGTATTATACTACCCGCAAACATAGGCGCCGATTTATGGAAAATATTGGGGGGGGGGGCAGAATCAGTCGGAGCGCGGTTTTTTCTTTGATTATTTATTAAGACGCGTCTGATATTTCGGTATTATCGACTTTATTCTTATTCGTTTCCTCTCTCTCTTTTTTTTTTTTGCTAAATTTATACGAGTAAATTGATGGTAAAATTTGTTGTACTTTTTCCACTTCCAAGTTAAAAATAGTGCCCCCCCCCACAAAAAAAAGAAAGCCAAGTTGGCACCTATGCACACAACCATGTTGACTGTAGGTGGAGGGCATAATTATTATCAATTCACGAAAAAGTTTTCTCTCGCCTTGCCCCTAATACCACTAATTATCAAGTGGGTGTCAAACTGATACAGAAGTTCATTATCAAAATTTCATTTGTAGTGTCACTATACTCTTACTCACATGAGGGCACGCATGGTCGTTATCAGAGATGAGCACGTTTGCGCCAAATTCGTTCGCATCGTTCAACGTTCAAAGTTAGAAAAAAATTCGCTCGCATTGTTAGAAGTTAACAAAAAATCCGTTTAAGTTCGCTAAAGTTAATTTTTGAAAAATTATTGTTTCAAATTTTTAGAAATTCGTGTTAGTTGGCGACATTACTAGTCGTTATCGATCTGAACTATACACAGAGCAGTCTCCATGTATTGGGGACACAGTCCACGCTTTTGGGGGAAAATTGTGTCCAACATTTGTAAGAAATTCCGGGACCTTGGGCAATAGTTAAGTAAATTTCGGGACTTTTCCAAGGGTCCAGAACCTAATTTTAGCCTTCGGGACTTTTCCAGTTTTCCGGGACCGGTCGACCCTCTGTTAATGAAATGTCTGTGAGGACTGAAAGTAGCGCGCGATTCCTTCGTTCATTGGGACAAAAGATACTGCGCAAAATAAATCTAAAAATATTATAATATCCACAACCATGCTGATTGTGGCTACAGGGGTCAAATATTTTTTCCCGGTGCCACTGCACAAAAGCAGCTAACCATACATAAATGGATATATGTGACATGCCAGGAGGAAAAAGACCTGTGCGCAAAAAAAAAAAAAGTGTGATAACTGTTTTTGACTAATCTTCGGCCACACTTTCGCGCGGTGTTGTCGAAAAAATTCTAAAAAATTTTCTCAACCGACTGTAAGTTTTCAAAATTGAGTGTCTCAGAACGGGAAAACATTATCAATTTTGTTTATCCGCTCTCCTGTAAAATTTACATTTTTGCACCCAGGTCCCTTTCTTCATGGTATGTCACGTATGATAAATGATAATAACATTCAAAATCCCGAATTACAATTTTTCGAGAGGAACGAGGGGAGGACAGGTTGCACCCTCCTCAATACACCGGAAAATGTGACTTCCAAGAGCTCTATGCCTTCGAAGCGTTGTAAAATTACAGTCAAAGGCACTCGGTTTTCGTATTTGGTGATTTACAATTCTTGCCCAATTTTAGTGAATACCTCGAAATTTATTTGCTTATTCAGCAGTTTATCCTCCCCTGCTTACAGGTTACCCTAATTATCTAAAAAGGAACATTACATTATTTAGAATTAGGTCTTATGTACATAACTTCCAAATGTATTATTAAGCAAGCATTTTCTTCCTTCCCCCCAAATCCACCACTTATACCATACTCACATCATAGTCATACATACTCAATACCCATCACCACATCCACTCCAGTCCACACAATCCACGTTCAATACCAGCCAACACATTCATAATGAATACCTATCAGATACTCACATTCCCACATTGGGAAGCAACACAAAATTCGAGATTACTAATAAGCGATAAAACCGTGACCAGGTTCGCTAGTGTCGACTCCTGAAAAAGGTGATCAAGGTTGACGTTTCCATAAGAATACGTGTAAAATTGGTAAACTTTAAAGCTTTCATAATTGCTGAAAACAGGTTTTTTTCTTAGTCGTATCGCATGTCAAATTGAAGCTTGAAGTCTTTAGTTTATGATGAAAGGTAATTTAATGCACTTTATTCGCTCCAATTAGATGAATAAGTTGATTTCCAAATTACTGTTTTTGGAAGTTTACCATTGGTACGAAACGCGCTTGTAAACAACTAGTACATGGAAAATGGAGCCGTTTCAAGTTCATAAATGAAAACTAGAGACCTCAATTTCTGAATTCATCTATTATATGATCCAAGAAAACATTTTATCGACTAGAAAAAGCGAATTCCAGATACATGTATTCTTATGGTAATAACGTCCATGATCATTGATCACCTTTTCAGGAAATTTCACGGCAGGGCTACCAACTTCGGAAACTATTAACTTTATATTTTTCGACCCGCTCTACGTAACAATGACGAACGACTAGCTCTAGTCTTCCAGATGCTGGCTGTAATATTATGTAGGCCTTCAGCCCACAAGCCCCCGGAATAGTTCGCCGGGACGCATCGTAAACCTCCCTGCTGACAAAACTCCGCCTTCGAAGAGCGCGTTTTTGAAAAAAACGGGCGTTTTAACTAGAAAAACACTTAGAACCTTGAAAATTTTACTGGCAGTTTTAACAACTTTTTATTTACGCGCGCATTAGCCATTGCTTTTTGAAAACATTCAACGTGCGAATTTCTTCATGTTACAAAAATGGGCGTTTTAGAGAAGTAAAGATGGGAAAATTTGCCGGGCGTTTCATCAGTTCTTAATTTACGCGCAGATTCATAAGAAATGTTCAGCGCGCGTATTCTCTCATATCACGAAAATGCCCCTTTTTTAAGAAAGAGAGCGTTTTCTGTAATTGTTATACATAGGAAATCGTACGTATTGCGCTCATGGTATTATATGCGCGAATAGGAACAGGTTTGAAAACGCCCGAATTATTATAATTTCGTGGCGTTTTCCACATACATCTGCGCGCGCAGATTAAATTATTGATAACGTGAAACGGTTACTGGTTATCTGTGAGGCTGTGACTTGTAGCCTGAAATGCTGAAATTGTGAAACGAAAAACAACAGTTGTGGTTTATTTAAGTTTCCATGTATTATTCTGTGATGCATATCATTTCAATAACCATATGGAGGATGATTCTCAGAACGAACACGGTAAGAACTATGTATAATACGTACAATATCTTTAAAATGTGTAAGTAAGTGCGATATTAGATTGCAATGTCGATTCATTATAGTGAGTACGAATTAGAGAGAAAATTGATTTCTAAGAGCACGTACATAATATCGCCCTGTATAAGTTGACACTCGTATTTTGTCCTGCAACGCTGAAGAACTTGTGTGTTTCAGGGATCTTCAGTTTTTGCATATTTTGAATAACAACACCTCCCACATTCAGATTCGTCCTGTTAATTCGTTACATAGAAGTGGTATAGAAATAGTGGGAGTCTAGGAAACTGTCGTTTGTAAAAAGAGTTTCAAATTACATACTTCGGCATAGAAATGAGATAAAAACATGAAACAAAATCTGGTTTATATACCGCCTAGAATGAATGGTTCCAACCCTGATCGTCATTGCGTGTATAGGAATGGCAATTCCTTGCTCATTTGCTGAACCAACTCCAACTACTCTTGCTCTTTTAGCGAACTAGGGTTTTTAATCTGCTCACTGCTCCAATATGTTGCTGCGGATTGTTCTTTATCAGTAAAGAGAGAAGTGTCGCAGCGATCAGGTTTGAGATCAACTATTCCTTGCTCGGTTCACGAATAACGAATAGAACATAGAACAACTGATTTGTACCAAGAGCGAAAGAAGATTGTACGGGTATCCTGACTAAGACTTCTTATAAAAGTTTGTACTTTGTAGATTGGTGCATTTTTCGCTGAGTGTTATGATAGAAGAAATCTGAAATTGAACATATGGAACAAATTTAACCAAGATGGTCGGGTTTCATAGCGTTTTTAACACTAAAAATTTTGCTATAAGGTTTTTGACTTTTTGTAATTGAGAATAATTATCACTGACCATGAGATCTCGGATTATGTAGCTGGTCTAGGTACACCAACGAAAACCTTTTGTTTTTGAACGGTATATCAAAAAAATAAAAAGTGTGTAACGTTGATTCATAATACCTAGGTATATGTATTGTGGGAGAAGAAAAAACTGAGTGACCTGAAAAGAAATCTGTGAATATAACGTTGCCAGATATCTGTGAAGACGAAATACTGCGATATCGCTTGTTGAAATACAGAACCTGAGTGTTACTCATATCTACGCTATTCTCTTTCTCTCAACAATCATAAATCTGATCCTTCCATTTGATGATGTACATGCAGAATTCTGTGCGTTGAAATACACGCGGTTCTAGCTGTCTTAGGACAGATACAGCAGGAAACTCCTCTTTCTCAATAGTATGAACCATGCATTACTCTATTATACCCTGCGATTCATCCTTTTACAAATGAGGACCTTTCTGGCAAAAGCTTGTGTATTACACAGTTAAACTTGAACCAGAATTACAGAGCAGTGAGCAGATGGTTTTTGCTCGGAATAATTTCGCGAACTGCTTTTTTCATGAACCAACTCATTTAATTTGCTCCTGCTCGGAGTCGACCAGACCAACGCTATTGCTTGCGTACAGGTGAGTTAAATTAACCCTTCCGCATATAATTAACCAGGGTGACGCGCCTACCTGGTAAAACGGGAGTGTTTTAGTTTGAGTAAACCTGACAACTTGATACGAAACTACGAGCGTCAACTTATACTGAGCGGACTATATTTTCGGACAAAGCGACACAATCGTCTTCTTACAGTAAGAGTACAACTTTCATTCTGGCTTGGAGCAAAAGGTAGCCAACTGGCTGAAGTACTGGCAGAATGCGATAACCAGGGCGAAAAAGCTAGAAGAGAGAAAGGAAGCAGGAGGTGCAACACAATTTTTAAATTGTTCATTCATTCATTCATTTTTTTCTTTTCAGCCATCAAAAAGAATCTTGAAAACAGTGATGAACAACATGAAGTGGTGTCAAGTCAATCGTCATTGGAGCAGCGTACTGGTAATATTAGGACGCTGTATTGCTGTATTTTTTTTTTATTCTAATTTTAAAAGATTCATTTATACTTTCCAATTTCAATTCCGAACACTGATACACGCAATTTATAGTATATTAAATACACCTGACATTTCTTTTTATCATTACCACTCTTCATTTAATATTTATTGCAGTTTTCTTATGTTTAAAATTAGAAGAAGAGAAAAATGAATGCGTCACTGTATAAGTATTAAAATTTATAATGCACAATGTTTATTTCTTCGTCGTTTTCAATTCTTAACATTTTTTATCATTGTTGTAATGGACATTTTAGTTGTTTTATGGTTGACTAGTTTATGAAAAATGTTTACCTACATTTTTGAAACGATGTGTGTTCCTATGCTTATTTTTATTTATTTATTTTTTTTTATCAATTTGTTTTCCTATTAATATTTAATATAATTTTTGCATATCTAATTTCTATTCGATTATTTTTTCGTAAAAAGTACTGAAAAGAAGCGCTTTTGAAAATTATTTGTGAGGGCGTTTTTTTAAGAAACAATCGGAAGGAGCGTTTTTAAATTTATTAGAAAAGAGGCGTTTTACAAACGTCACATAAACGCTCTCATATAAAGAACGCTTGGTTACTTGGCGTTTTTTAATAAGTTGAAAATCGCGCGTTTTCTAGGAAGTTGAAAAACGCGCGTTTTCTGGTAAGTTGAAAAATCGCGCGGTTTCATCGGTCTCACATTATCTCCCGCGTTCCGCCCGGCGGGATTTTGCCCGTAGGGCTAAAATCCGGAATTCTACTATTAGCCAAGCTGGGTTAAAATTAGTTCAAACTGCGAACGCCGAGTATCAAAGAAAGTGAACATTTTTCGCCAGCACTTTCCTCTTCGCCACAAAATTGTGTCGTAACTTGGTGCAAATCGTAAAAAGATGAATGCGATACACGACCGATCACTTTCGGCTCACCTAAATTATTCAAATTTTACAACTGCTCGTACGAGTGCGAATGTGTGGCTTGTGTCTCACTTCGACGACAAATGATAGTCCACGTTTCCAACTCTTTCCCACGACCATCTGTACGACGTACATGAAAGTTTTTTTCTTCTTTTTTTTTTTCCTCCTCGCAAACGAACGTGATTTTTACGACTATCTATACTCGTATATGTACGCACAAATAATATTCTCTCGGTTTCGCGCAATCTATCACGGAATTCGACAATAATGGAGAAAATAGCCGCTGCGCGTTTCATTAATGGAAATAATGATCCAGATTCCAACGAATATTTTTGGTACAGTGAAATCGAACGGAGATGCTTCGCGAATTGATCGTCCACCAGTTCTGAGTGAGGTAAATAAAATTTGAATACAACCGGTCGTACCCGTCAACGAGCACCTAACCGATAAATTCCGCTCGATTTATTCATCACTTGACTCATTATCTCTATACACCGTATCATTTATGTAATTCTTGACTACTTGATATTCGTTTTTTTTTTTTCATCTTTCTTCCTTTTTCCACCATACACGAATTTTTATTAATGAATGCACGCGCACGGAGAAATCCGCCGGCGAGAAATCAACGCGAACGGGCGACAGTTCTAGGTCGGACTGGTCACTCGGTAATAATTACGCTCTTTTGCACTTATATATATCAAATAAACATCACGATCTTATCCCTTATCCGACTGCGAGTAACGTGTGATCTGGAGCAGGTGATTGTGAACTCATTACTGCCCAGGTAGTTTATTAATTGCACCAAGACTTTGAAACACAGATTCGTAAGCGTGAATTTCACTTCACATGTGTATGACAGCCAATATTATACAGCTACACCAAAGCAACGGCAGCCATTTTTTCAGAGTCCACATCCCACATTCAATAGGTCGGACTGTACATTTTGATGAAGTAACCCCTTTTTGGCAACTTACTCTATCATGTATTCTACGAAACCTTGCGAAAGTATGTGCTGACACTCTCAAAAAACCACTGACCGAGCTATTTAACACTATTCTGAAGGAGGGCTACGTTCCTACACCATGGAAAATATCTGAGACCATTCTTATCCATAAAAAAGGTAACAGAAATAAAATTAATAACTATTGCCCAATTAGCCTATCCTTCAATTAAGGTAAGACACTTGTTAAGATTATAACAGGTAGAATTTATCCTACTTTGCATTTTAACCAACCTATTGAAGAGGCAGGCTTCCGCAAAGGCTTTTCTACAGTAGACCACATTCATTGGTATTTTTTTATTTACAACCTTGATTAGGTGTACACCAAGTTTGTGGTGTAAGTTCGTAAGTTGCCACCTAATCTGCCTACCGTTGGGCATAGGTTTCTGTCACCTTCCTCCATCTTTTGCGCTCCCTCGCTGTCTGTGCCCAGCAAGGGCCTAGGTATCCTAGAATTTCGTCTGTCCACCGTGTCGCTGAACGGTCTTTTTTCCTCTTCTGATATTTCGGGTCCCATATGGTGCAGGGATAACTTCATTTCTCCAAGTCACCCCTTGCCAAATGACTAGCGTATTTCAGTTTCAATTTTTTAATTTTGTACCACCCTATTTTTTTGACATTTTTATGTCTTTACTTTGGCATACAATGGAAAAAAGCGTTACCTTGGAGGGTGACAAAAATAGCGTTACAAAGATCACGTTACCGGCTGGCTGGCTGGCAAAGGGAAAAAGCGTTACCTAAGAGCGTGACGAAAATAGCGCTACAAAAATCGCGTTACGGGCTGGCTAGGCTGGCTGGCTGGCTGACTGCCAACGGAAAAAAGTGTTACCTTGGAGCATGACAAAATTAGCGTTGCAAAAATCACGTTACGAGCTGGCTAGGGTGGCTGACTGGATAGACTAGCTGGCAACGGAAAAAAACGTTACCCTGGAGCATGACAAAAATAGCGTTACCAAAATCGCGTTACGGGCTGGCTAGGGTGGCTGGCAACGGAAAAACGCGTTACCTTGGAGCATGACAAAAATAGTGTTACCTTGAAGCGTGACAAAAATAGCGTTACGGGGTGGGTAAGCTAGCTGGCTGACTTGCTAGGCTGACTGGCAATGGTAAAAAGCGTTATCTTGGAGCGTGACAAAAATAGCGTTACGGACTGGCTGGTAGGCTGACTGACTGACTATCAGTGTATGACATCATAGTACCATAAGTGTATCTTACCATAATATATTAAAAAATTCCCATGAAAATTTATATGAAAACAACACGGCTACACACTGTAGTTGTGCAGTTATAACACGGCTGGAGACTGTAGAAATGTCAATCACTGAACGGAAATATCACCATGAAGAGCTAAATCATACGGACTAGCTTCATGTTGAGGGTGGTGTTGCTATTGGTGTTGCGCTAACAATATGGCTATGTTGGCTAACCACGTATGCTTGAAGTATTTTGCTGAAATTTCGTCGTTGAAATAGAGGTGCGAAATGTAAATTGTATAAATCGAGGCTCGGGCTCGAGGCTTTTCCAACTCGCAACGCTCCTTGTATCAGCCTGAGAGCACTACGTTCCTTGTATTAGCCTTCGAGTACCACGCTCTGATAGTGCATCAGTTTGCAGACGCGTCTGCAACCACGGAAGAGCATTTTCATGTCTTTCCGCTCCTCGGATTCCGCCGACATGAGAATGTCGATGATCAACGACCGTACCACCGAAAAAACAAAAAGCGAAGTGACCGTCGACATTTTCATGTCGGCGGAATCGAGGAGCGGAAAGACATGAAAATGCTCTCCCGTGGTTGCAGATGTTCGCCCCCTGTTTTTACCCTGATTGTTTATCAATCGTATCTTCTAAACGAATGCCCAAAATGCTCCTTGACATTGGATTGTACGTGTTTTTTAGACACTGAATTTGTCTCTAGGTTGAGACCCATAGGTGAGAGCTGGGACCACATTGCTGTCGAGCACTTTCATTTTTAGACTTAGTTTTATTTTTAAAGATAAATTTGTGCGCTCAAAAAGCCTTCATTGCATTAGCAATCCTTTCTTTAATAACTCCTTCCATATTGTTATCGAATTTTGTTGTTTGAACCAGATACATGTACTCTTGTACCCGATATACTTTTGCCCTCTCTAGCCAGATTTCATTGGGTCCCTCCCAGTCAGACATAAATTTTAATTTCGATAAACTCATAACTGGACTGTGTTCCTCGCTTACTTTTTTTACTTCCGCTACCATTTCTACCATTTTTTACTATCAGTGCAATGCCATCTGCAAATCTAAGGTTGTTTAAATTTTTGCCTGTAACTTTTATACCTTTGCTTTTCCATTCCAATTCCCTGAATATTTGTTCCAATACGCAATTAAAAAGATTTGGGAATAGTGGGTCCCAGTGGCATGCGGTGATTTTTCCTGGGAGGTAAGCAATAAGCATAGAGGTGAAATAAAAATCAGAATAAAATTATGAAACATGCTATTAAAAAACGGCATTGATGAAATCATTCAAATTGTCGTATCCCCGAGGGTGTACCACCGAAGAGTTTTCCTGGGGAGAGGGAGGGGGGGCAAAAATTGTAAAAATCCCAACTGACTCAACTCGAAATTACCAAGTATCAAGAAACCTTTTTGACTTGTTGGATTTTTTCAACTGACACAACTTAAACTTCTCAAACATCACAGCAAAAAAAAACAACCCTTTAACTTGTTGAATTTTTCCAACTTCGCAACTCAATTCCCAAGTATCAGAACAAAAAAAAAAAAAAAAAAACCTTTAAACTTGTTGAATCTTCCCAACTCCACCATTTTCTCCAAATTCTCCTTTAAAAAAAGAAAAGAAAAGAAAAAGAGTAAGCCAGCAGCCCCCCGTACCTCTCTTCGAAAAATTATTCGTGACAAGTGACAACATATGTGGCAGTTTCTATAAAAAGGGGTAACTTTGTCGATCCGACGAATTTTGAGTTACGGATAGATAGTACCGTACGTAATGCAGGAATGAATGCCCGTTCCAAGGAGCTATCGGCGAGATCTGTAGCTTTTTTTTTTTTTGTTTTGCGGAGATACAAGCGGTCAAAGATGAGTGTAACGAGAACGCGCAAAAACACGTTTTTGAGAAAAATGCGTCTAAAGTTAAACACACATTTTTCTCCCACTCCTTTAAGCGGCCGTAATTCGCCGCGGAGTCACGTTGCCAGCTTCAACGAGGACTCGTTCGTTGGAAAGGTAATTTTTCGCCCTTCTATGTGGTAACAATTCAGAACATCGGATTTATTCGTGAGCTCTGAAAAACCGCGAAGAAGCGACGCAGACATTTTTGTATTATTTTCTCATTCTCTTTCATAATCAACGTTCATAATTCTTTTTCTCTCTCTCCCTCCTCTGTCTCTCTCTCACACCCGTAAATTTGTCTCTTCGTTATTGCAATGTTTTTTCTATAGAAATCGACCAAAATCTCAAAATTGATTGTTTCAACCAAAAAATTTTGTTTTTCTTTTTTCGCGTTTTCTGAGACTTTGATCGGTCGACAAAGTTACCCCTTTTTATAGAAACTGCCACATATATGTAACATGTTTGCAGTTTAAGCATCCTAAAAATGAGTATTGTGAACCCATAAAGAAAGTCAGAAATTTCACAAATTTGTAATTGGTGAACATTTTGCTAGCTCAAGCACTATTGACTGTAGGGTGGCACCTAAAAACAGTCTAACAGCAAATACTACTCAAAGTGAATGCATCACTAATTTTGGCGATTGTCAGAAGTTTTTAAATACGTGCAAATCGAGATGTTTCACTCTAGAACTCTCGGGTTCATCTCCTCATTACCTGAATGTGCCATAATGTTGATGGGTTTTGAAAGTGGAATCAGGGAGAATCAAAACCAACTTTGTAGGGAATGCACTGTGGTATCTGAATCCAGGGACGCACCGATGGGGGGAGGGAGGAGCTTCCCCTCGTAGGAAATTTTTTCCTTAGCAGTCGATAGTTTCAGTCAGCCGAAGTTGGGAAATTTCGATACAGTTTGAAAAATCCAACAGTTCAAAGTGTTTTTTTTCTCTTTCTTGCTTTGATACTTGGGAATTTTGAATTGAATCAGTTGGGACTTTCACATTTCCCCTCCCTCTCCAGGAAAAACTCTTTGACACGTCCCTGTCTGAGTCTGACTTATTTGCTACTTGATTTCATCAGTATTCGAAAACTTTCAGTACTATTAAGAATATAGGCATACTCATGTTTGTGATGTATTAATTCATGTGACTGGTTAATTGGTAGGTATATTTTTCTGGTGTCTGCGAATTCGTGTCCATAATTAATTTTGTAATATTGTTGAATGTATAGGATTGCTGAAAAGTTAGTTTTATTACTTCTCTCTTCGACCATACGCACATCTTTCACTCATTCATTCGTCAATAGTTATCTAGTCATTATCTGCTTCATTCAGTGTGTAAGTATGAACTATAAGGCTCACGGAACTGGTGCAGTTTTTTGAAGTCAATTAAATATATAGCTCATGGAAAAATATTAACGAATGCGTGAAAAGTAAACATCACTCTGCGTGCACTTTAACATGGTTCATCCATTTTTATTTCATTATTATTATTATTTTTCTGCCGGGTGTATACTACTTAGTTGTGTTCCATTGTGTACCCAGCGTCCGTCCACATGAGAAAAAGCGCACACCGGATTAACGGTTACTGATCCCATTAAAACCCGCAGAAAACGCTATTACCTATATCCATCGGAACGAATGTTGCGAGGTTGATTCTGACGAGGCTGTTACAGTGAACCTAGATGTCGACAAAATTTAGAGTTCGATATTTCCTTCGTTTTTTAAACTCAAATTGAGTGACTCTGATGACCTACAGTATTTCTGGATTTCTCAGATTTAGAGAACTCGTTCTGGAAATAATGTTTCTGGTAGCGCCATTTCTTAAGTGCCCTCAGAACTCTGGTGCCTTCAGGTCTCTGATATGATACCACAAAGGGTAGAGAGGGCCGGAGGTGCGTTGTTGCAAAGGTCAACTTGACATGCATGCATCGCCATACACCCAAACAAGAGCGTCACTTTAATTATGTGTGCTGGTGGCTGAAGGGTGGGGTTAGGATTTCAAGGGTTCGGTACTGAGGTTCATGATATTTCCAGAATTTGCAATCCTTAAAGTTGATAACTGTGAGAATTCTCAATTACTAAAACTTAAAATTTCGAAGGGTCCCGATGTCAAGGGACCACAGATTCTAAGATTTATGATTTCCAAGGTTCATAATTTTGAAGATTCCACATTCGGGCGTTTACTATTTCGATGATTCAGAATTTAAACGGTTCAAAATTATGATTACCAATATTTCAAAACTACTTTTGTTTTCAATTTCCAAAGATCACAATCGGAAACGCCTGCAGGATTTTTTCCCAAAAGAGACTTTTTCTCTTTAGGGCGTGGCTAAGTTTTACAAATTATTGTTCTTCATTCAATATATGTAGATCAGGTACTTCACCATTTTATGTAATGTAAAACATACCATTCAAAATCGTAGTGATAGAAAATGCTCTCACTGGCCCTTTCCTGACGGACAAGTGACAATCGGTCTCTTGAATCATTTTTTCTAAAAATAAAAAATCCGCCCAACTATTTTGGTCAAGAACTGAGCAATAGTCTAGTATTTTCACTTCTTGCCTCTTTAGGGCAACAAGGAAGGGAGTTCAGTGTAGGCAACCCGAAAGCGGTTTTTGAAAATACCGGACCATTCCTGGTCCTTGCTGGCCAGCATAGTTGTGAAAATCTTTTGTTTTGTGGAACGATTTGAGTACGTCAGTTTTGAGTGTTCTGAATGTCATCGGACCGGCCCATATTTGGGCTCTCATCGAGGTCATATACATACCCCCTTCCAGGACGATATTGAGAGTTCATTTTCAAAGGCACCGAAGTCCTCTGAAAGGCTTAAATTACTTTTAACTTTATTAGTATGCAGTTCTGAAAGGGAGGTTCCTTTTGTTGCTATTCTAGGGTTGGCAATATTACATCTGATCGCCATGTGGGTTAACGAAGTTCAGAAAAAATGTAAAACTTCAAGAGGCTTTGGGTACTTCGAAAAAGAGCTCTTTAATTGCTGAGAAGCGAATGTATAAATAAATTCTTGAGCTCTCAGGGCGCGATTCGGTGACCTGCTAACTTCTGTCAGTTAGCAATATCCAATCTGTTGGAATGGTTGGAAGATCGTTTCCCAAACGATCCTATAAATATCGAAGAATATGGTTCATCTTTTAAACTAACAGCGTTTACAATCGTGTTGAATGAGGTTGTAATTATTACTCACCGTCAAGATCATTTCGTAAAACGGTAAACCTATATAGACGCGGATATTTACGAGAATGCCGAAATATTTACGACAGGTTATGAAATATCGACCATAATATGTTCGATGAAATACTCTGATCGAGCTGTGGATCAAGATGGAAAAACATAAAATCGATTTTTTCCGCCAGTAGAAAAGTAATCCTAGGTCGGCTTTCTTCTTTCGCAAATCCAAAAGATGGGGTATTCTGAACTACGTTAATGAATGTGAAAATCTGACGTATTGGTGGGAAATGTATACGGAGTAATTTCAAGTTTCCTTTTCTTCATGCCGAGCCAAACTTTTTGACCAGATATAATTTCGATAACTGTTTTCTCGTGCTTCTGGCACCATACCATAGTGGTGAATGGGTGGATGAGGCTGTCATTTTGGTCGCTTATTCAGAAAATGTTGTTGTCAATTTCCCACTGCACTGGATAGCTCAAAGCGCATTGATTTTTGTTCAGAATGAAAATATAGCCCTAGATTGACCTTGAAACTGTCAATAACATACCACTATCCTAAATTTTTGATGAAGAAGTCATTGCCGAAAACAGTCCAAATGTATCCCTTAAAGCATAAGTTCAAAGAACTTTGAAAGAAGCTAATATTCTTCTTGAACATTTTGATTCGAGTTAACTTATTACAGCAAATAGAGTCAAGATAGGAAACGAGTCATCCCCTCTTGAACCAACAATCTGGACGCTTCAGTAATAAATAAAAACAATAGCATTGAATTTTACTGGGACACCCATACACCGAAAAACCTGACGAAGCATGTGTATCTTGAGCCCCCCTAGGAAAATATACCACAATTTAAAAAAATCATCATTCCGCTGAATGAAAAAGAAAAAAGGGATGAAAAGAATTAAGATCACAGAAACATTTTAAAATTTAGAACAGAAACTTGGTTAACTAATTTGGGTCTCTTGGATTGGGAATGAGATTTTTTTGTGATGGCCCCAGTATATACACTCTCGCCAAGTTACCCAAGCCTGTTTAGACAACGAGGCGAGATACCTATTTAATAAAATATAAAACCAATGTACACTTTTCTGTTCGCTTGTTAAAAAATGTAGACCTAGCCCCCCCCCCCAAAGGTTCATAGAGCCCCACCCACACATAAACTCTGGCTACGGGACTGGCTGGTTGTCTTCAATTGTACCAACTTTGTAGTTATACAAACTTAACCTCCTCCCTATTTCATTCGAGGAAGAAGACACATCATGTCACT
Organism: Acanthococcus lagerstroemiae; assembly: GCA_031841125.1. Taxonomy (NCBI): domain Eukaryota; kingdom Metazoa; phylum Arthropoda; class Insecta; order Hemiptera; family Eriococcidae; genus Acanthococcus; species Acanthococcus lagerstroemiae. The sequence continues at coordinate 37,685,857 of CM063107.1, read as the reverse complement.
GTGGGGGTAAGAAGCAGAGCAGTGTACAATACGAGTATGTACTCATGTGGTATTCAGTATTGTATCGCTTAAAACCATACCAAATAGTATCGGCCGATACCGAGTATACTCGGTATTGTAGCGACAGGTAGTCGTTTTCGTGATATGGTATCAACAATAACAAGTATCACTGATAAGGCATCACTACTGCACCACCTAAAATACAGTGCTAATCATAAAACGATTCCTGACTGAATATTACTCGGTATCGTATCGGTGAAACCAACTACCGACTACCAACGATACAATACCCGAGTACCGATATCGGTATTGTGCACTGCTCTGGTAAATGAGAATTCAGGACACTTTGGGGAGAAGTTAATAGTCGGGTGCAAGGAGGCGAAGTTAATGGTGGAACATAAGGTGGCGGAGCCTATATAGAATGCACTGCCATGTAAGGTACACGCGACACTAGATAATAATAATTTTCACCGAAACTAGTCAGCTTGCCAGACTATTGTTCGGGAAGAGCGAGGCAGACGGCTCTGTATCAACTGTCACAAAAAAGTATCCGCGTCCATCTTCGAGTACGTGTTCGCGCTCGATCGACAACAGCGATTGATTTCGATGTTTTTGATGTAAGCTACATGAGTAGATTTGTTCGAAGTGAACTCGAAAAACAGCGTTCTTCTCATCATTCCCTACAGTTAACGATTGCACTTGTTCAGCACGGAATCATAATCATAATAATCTCTAATGTCGATCACGCTGTGGGAGGGAGAAGCGGCGAACAGTACATATTTTTCACACTATTTTCACTCCTAAGCCTGCTACCACTCCACATTGCTATATGGAGCAGCTGCGATAATGGGGGTTTATTGTTTGGACCAACCAAATCTCCAGGTCCAAAAACAGGCCATATCAAGTGTCTCAGACACACTTGTCCTCAGTGACAGAAATGCTTTTTTTCAGGAGATTGATTTGAAAATTATAAATAACGTTGTATTATATACATGGCTCAAATAGTCTACGCCATCTAGCGGGCTAAAAAAGTAAGTAATTCGTCATTTGCGAGTGTAGTACAATGGAGGGCATTGAGATCTATAAAAATATGTAATAAACTCATTTTCATCAAAATGTCACTTAGGTCAAGTGTGCACAAGACACACGATATATGGATATGGGAGATGGCGAGGACAATGAACAAACATTTTGGGATACTGAGGAGCAGAATCGCGGTGGAAAACTTTTTCAACAAGCCACACCATGCAATGATACCCACACGCGAGGCATGGGAGAAGAGATGGCCAAGCATTCTAGGGAAAGAGGAGCACGTGTGGTTTGCAGATGCTTCAAAGAATAGCCAGGATGCAGAAATCGAAATCACGAAAACAAAAGGTGCTGACAACTATTCAATGGCACTAGGTGAGAGCGTCACTATCCTGCAAGCAGAGCAGTTAATAGAAGCAAACTGAAGGGCCTTATTAATAAGCACATCTATATCTATACAGGCAGTCAAGCGGCTATTAAGGACCAAACTACATCCTTACTGCATTAACAAATCATACACCCTTACTCAGGAGAACCGTGTCATCATACTATGGACACTGGGGCACTGCGGCATAAAAGGGAACATGATCGCGGATAAGCTGGCTAAGGAGGGCATAAAAAAGGAACTGGTAACGCCCAGGCTGTGTATTTTCGTAGCACACAGCGTCACAAAATCCAAAGTTAAGGCTTAGATAAGTAAGCAGATGGAAATGCACTAGCTGTTGGCCAGGGGCATTAACGTCAGCAAAACATTGATAAGGGATGCCCCTGGTAAGTACGCCAGTTCCTACTCAGGCTCGGCAGAAAATATGCAAGGCTGATGGTCGGGTTACAACCTGGTTATGGGGCACAAAAACATGTGGAATAAAATAGGGGGGGGGGCGAAAAGCAGCTCCTGTAGACACTGTACAGAAGAAGACAAAATCTTCATTCACAATGTATATCAGTGCCCAGCAACAGCCGGGATAAGACGCAAAGCATTAGAACTGGAATGGCCAGCATCCAATGAAGCCACAAGGATAGAACTTAATAAAATTCTCACTTTGGCTATTAAAGTGAGGCCTGAGCTGATCCTTAACAACAGCCTGAGGTAAAATGCAATGGACTACAAGGTCTGAGCATCCGGGGCATACAGCGCCACCCTCACACAAAAGTTATTAAAGATAGGGGTACAAATCCGTTGCTACTGTATTTTGGCAGTTTGTCAGTTACTTCAGCCAATTCGAGGACGGAACCGGCGGTTTCAGCAGATTGACACCATTTTTGGCACATCAACTCCAACCCACCAACCCATCACAAAGCAAGGCTAGAGCTTTGGACAATTTTTAATAATTTTGCGACTTCTGATGAGCCAAGCATGATGAAAAACAGGAACTTTGCAGACTGAAGCGATGTTAGCGGGAATACAAGTGATGACTGTCTCGAACCTCTAATACAAATAACATGTCTGGACAGTACCAGTACCAGTAGCATTTGAAAAATTATGCGGGAAGGAAGTCTGCCAACACTAGGGGAAATTTTTTAATCTACTAATATACTCTGAATACAACATTGTCTGCCTTAATGTCGTCAGGCTGTTTCACGTTTTCTCTATATTTGCTAGCCCGCTCTTACAAGTAGGGGTCAAGTCGAGGATATTCCCAAGTCCAATAACTCGCTCCACTCCGCGTCGAGTCACTTGTGGCTCACACACATAATTCAATCCTCCCATCCACGAGATTTTCTACGACTAGCTTCATCAAGTTCGGATACATCCCATCAAAACAACACGATTTTCACGGTCGTCATCGTAAACAAAACTTTTCGCCGCTTCTCCCTCCCACAGCGTGATCGACATTAAAGATTATTATGATTATGATTCCGTGCTGAACAAGTGCAATCCTGCAATCGTTAACTATAGAGAACGGTGAGAAGAACGCTGATTTTCGAGTTCACTTCGAACAAATCTACTCATGTAGCCTACATCGAAAACATCGGAATCAATCGCTGTTGTCGATCGAGCGCAAACACGTACTCGAAGATGGACGCGGATACTTTTTTGTGACAGTTGATACAGAGCCGGCTGCCTCGCTCTTCCCAAACAATAGTCTGGCGAGCTGACTCGTTTCGGTAAAAATAATTATTATCTAGCGTCTAGAAAAAGAAACGTAAGCATAGAAGAAGAAACAACACTCAAAAATATATTTTACAGGTTGATTGGTTTGACACGCGAGGGTTCGAAGAAAACTTTTTTTCTTTCTAATTCTTTAACCGACGGCTATACGCCTGACATCGTACAACATGCAACGAATTTTCTAGTCACGATGATCGTCGAACGAAAAAGGTGGTGTAAAATAAACCTCGTCTGAGAAAACAAACCATTTACCATGGTGTGGCGTGTGGCGTGGGTCCAGTATGATTTTGCTCTAAAAGTAGAGATGCTTGCCAGAGCATCAAAGTCGAAATGGAAACCTGATCAAAAATCGTGTATCTCCATCGTCATTAATCCTACACCACCCACTTCGTCGACAATGTACATTTTCGTGCAGTCGTCAAAAGTACGTGAGATGTATTGTTACTGGTCCAGTATTTTGATAGTTTCACCCAAATAAGTATGATTGTCCGCCATTTTGACTCCAACTGTGCCCGTGGATGCCGAATCCGACTATGCAGATCGTACCGGGTAGTCAATTCGGCATTGACGAGCGCAGGTGGATCCAAAATGGCGTACGAGCCGTGCTTACAGCGCTTTACCCAAACTACACTAAGGGTAGGTAGTAGGTACACGTCGCAGGTTACAATGCTCAACCTGAATTTGGTCAATCAATTCCTTAATCAGCTGATCTAGGCCTTGGATAACATAAGATGGACGACTATACAACTAGTCCTCAATGCTAGCGTAAAAAAGTAATTTTACTAAATTTATCCTATTTCCTATTTCTGAGTGATGGTAAATCTCCTCTTCGTAGAACCCTATGTCGCTCATACAGGTGGTCTTACAATCATATTCTACTTCGGTCCCCTATCCTGACGCAGGCCTAATCGGAGTGATTCCAAGTTAGGGGGTTCGGTTTCCCCGGGCCAATTTGCTGTGCGTACACCGCCATACACCCCACCATCACATCAATATTTTACTTCGGACAGTTCTGAAAAGTACTTAGAATAACTACTGGTATGATTATTGACGCATTATCGCGGTCTCGGGGGCCCCCATTTATTTAAGGACATCACAATATTCTCGCATCATTTTCAGAAGCAGAGAAGCAGTAGGAATGCGTCATTTTTTCTTTAAAAATTCCATTTTTTTTTTTTTCTAAATGCATCAAGGATACATCGTTTTTCAGCAGAGTCCACAATATCACGTAGCCTGGTGTAGGGCAAACTAACCAAATGACCCCTTCCTCTAAGCAGGCCGGCATCGACTATAATTGGACGCTATTCAGCGTAAGGGAACCAAACAGCAAAATCTATTTTTGAGAACACGTGATTCAAAGTTCAAGAGCCCTGTAGAAACTATATGACCTAGTGTTTACTGATAAGATTTTTTCAAAGTGAGTACATATTTTCATATCCGAGGCCCAATTTTGAAAAATTCTACTTTGTACGCTCTTTCCAACGATACTAATAACTCATTTTGTTTACAAATGTTGGTTGGTTCCCTTACGCTGAACAGCGTCCAATGGAAGAAACTACTTTCATAAAAATTCTATGGTCTGACTACACTCTCAGCGATGTTTCCTTAATTGGAAAGTTTGTTTGATACTTATCTCGGATACTTCCTTAAATATCATTTGTCATCATAGCTCGTCCTCATTTCCATACAGCGATCCGATCGCGTGAAAAGCAAAACCAAACAATCGTTCCAATATTATTTCATCGTCATCTGTGCTTCGAGGCGCTCATACACCTCCTCAACAGAGCTTCATTTTATATTTATATCAATCAACCTTTGCTCGAGTACTCGTCGATTTTCATTACATTGATTATCTTGTCAAAATTAGAGACAACTCTTCCACCTCGTTTTCTTTCACTGTCTTGACTTGGAAACCGCATGAAGTTCACGCCCCGACTTCCTCACGCCACAACTTACGCGCCTCGTTGTCTCGATGGTCCCGAAAACGAGAGAGGCGTCACCTTCGCCAGCACGAGAGCACCTCAACTAGATTGCCTTTACTTACACGTTACACTGTAAACTTCAGGTACTAACGCTGGAAGGTTGACACATAACACGTACCCATGTAGCGCAAGAATGCTGCCAGCTAATTTAGTACACGTCGTGATGAGGCATCTTATTTTGACAGATTTCTCAACCACGAGGCTGAACAACGACCTACCTCCGACTGTATCGGTTCCTTATCATCGATGTACTTATAATATCATCTTTTCATCACTTTTTAGAATAAACTCACGTGACTTGATGCTACAAGATCTGTACTTATCAAAGTAAGCGATAGTTATTAATCTGTGAACACTCAGCTGCAATGCACTTTTCGGATAGGTTTATTTCGCTATTAGTAATCGCATAAGCAAATAGTACCCGCACCAAATACACTATAGAGAAAATTTCCTGGTCGGAGGGAATGTGAATCAAAATTCAAAAAAATACAAACATTTCGCTAAACGAGAAAAAAGAATGGGTGCTTAAATAAGGCAAATTTCATATTTTCCTTTACCTGCTGTTGTCAAAACTCACAACTTTTTGAAAAACTCTCTTGCCAGAGTTGAATTACCAGAAGACGGAAACCACCCTCGATTCGAAGAAGAGGCACCATTTGTATAAGGCATATTTGATGAGCAGATAATCAGGCGTTGTTTAACTATTAGTAAAGTCCACTATAGGGTCACTTAGTTACGTTACTCTTCTATCAATCAGTGTCCCGGATTTAGTAATGCACTTCGAGCCAGACAAGCCAGCATTTTCTTCTGATAATAAGTAAACGTATTTGCCTACCCTTACTTTTAAAATGGCAGAAGAGACATGATTAATCAAAGATAATCTTTGCCCCTTTATACATGGACGCTCAAGAGCGTAAAAAGGTATACTCACGTTGAAAAAAACGTATCAGTAAATGCTATGTCATATAGTTTCTACATGGCTCTTGCACTTCGAATCACGTGTTCTCAAAAAACAGATTTTGCTGGTTGGTTCCCTTACGCTGAATAGCGTCCACATAGGAATTACTTCCATAAAAATATGGAAGTTGCCTTGACCTCACGATTACCTGTTTCCTCTTTTTACTCGCATAAGCTCCATCACACCACTTTCAATAATGTTAGGAGGAAAAAATCTGTCGAAGTAGACATTTTCTTCTGTTTTCCATAGCTTACCCCCTTCAGAAGTAGCGGAAGGCAAACATATCTCCATGTAGTAAGAGACTTGAAGTCCCGGCATGTAAAGCTGACTAGGTATCCTTACTTCCATCCTTAGTAATACGGTTTTTCGTTTTGCATTTTCCCCCCATGTGTTATTTGAATGGAATCAGAACAAATTACGACTTCGAATTATGGTCTCCAAATCACAGCACACTGAAATGAACGGTCTTTAGCAAGCCAAACAATACCTAACCGTTTTCCTGCACATTTGACCATTCACTTTTTCGCTTTGTAAATTACCAGCCTAGGTAGGGGTGGGGGCTCTTGGAAGAGTTCGGAGATACTGAAGCAGTATTTCTAACAGTAACGTCATCTAATGAAGAGTTTTGGATTTGTAAATTACCATCCTTGGGAGGTGAGGGGGGGGGGCTTTAGAAGAGTTCAGAAGTACTAAAGCAGTATTTCCAACCGTATTACCAACGTATTTTGATGAAAATTTCAGAAAATGCGGTCTTTTCTTCCGACGTGTTCATAACAAGCCAATCAATATCAAGTGAGTTTTCTCACAAAGTTAACCATTTCCAAGTAGGCACATCAAATTTAACAATATCCGTTTTTAAATCATGAACTGTCAGCCTTTGAGGCTGAGAACGAGTTCAGAGGTATTTAAAAAGTATTTCAAACAATGTTGCCAATACATCCGATGAAAAATATTTGTAATATACCCTCATCGTCGGGACAATGTTTCATGCTATTATCAAGAAAGAGGAAGCAATAATGGATATGATCGAGTCCGCAACGCCAAAAGCATCAAGAGCACAGGAGTAATATTTTGTGATTTCTGAATATAGGTTAATTTTCTGAACACTATTATTGGTATGTGAACAATACCGCGTTCCTATTGGCGGTTTAGGTACAAAGTCGAGTCAGTAAATTTTGGTTGTTTTAGTTTGGTTGGTTTTGGTGTGAATAGCGGTTCGCTTTCAGTGGGGCTGGTTGCCTTTATCAAGATGTTGTCTTGTTCCACCTTCATCATTTTTGTAACAATCGTCATAGTCTGATTTCTGTATTCATGCTTACTGATGTTCGAGTGTGTCTTAAGCAGTGCACAGTTGTTATCATTCCGGGTTTCTGTGTCACAACTGAATGTATTTCAAGCCTTTAGCCCGTTTCTCAAATGCACATCACATTGCAGCATTTACTTACACTGATACGCAATCATTAGTTTTCCTTCGGCCATCAATCATTACTTATATTTCTCACTTCTTACCCCAAGCTCTATAAGTTGTACCTGTTAGTTGAAAGTTTTCAATGGGTATCCGGTTACAGTTTGAGTACTTTCTTATTTTTCGGGTGTTTGCCCGCGCGCAGCGCTGAAGTACCCTATTGCAATCGAATTTTCATCATCATTTTTCTTTAAATACGAGTGAATTGTTTACAGATCATAATTCAGTTTTAGTTCAGTTTCATGTTAGAATAGGACCTCTTTACACGTTCTCCGTCAACTGCTGTCATCTATCGGTAAGTCGGTCTACTTGTGAATATTTCTTCTCGGTTACGAATGCAACTTGGAAAGATGAAAACAAAAGATTCTCATTCTGGCGTATATTTGTTTTATCGCATACACGTTGGTACCGTGTCTGAATATTAGCTTCAACATTTCAGATTTGGTTTTGTTTTATCAATACCAGTGTAGGAAGTTAGCGAAACAACACCAAGGATGCGGAGAAGCCGGTAGTTGGAAGTCAGAAGGCGGAAGTTTTTGCAGTTTTAGGATAAATTTGAGAAGCCAGAAGTTGGAAGCTGAATGAATTGAAAGCTGGAAACCGATTGGTTTCTTACAATTTCATGAAAATTGTTTTCTAAGTTGTTTTTCTAAAAAAGTAGAAGAAAAAGAGAGAAAAATAGGTTAGAGAAAGTGAAATGATGAGAATAAGTAAAAGAAGCTGGAAGCTAGAAGCCAGAAGCCGAAAAAATGGGAAGTTAGAAGTTCATGAGGCTGGAAGCTAGATGAGAATTGGAGGCTAAAAGCCGGAAGCGGAAGCTGTACCGTTCAGCTTCCGCATCCCTGAACAACATCTTTTAAAAATGAAGCTAGCGAAAAGCTCATTTTATTGACTTTAACTTATCAGCTAGTCAATGAATGCAGTAGCCAACACCCTCTTACTATCTCGCTATCTGCGAGGTAGCTTGTTACATTAATTGTTATGTTAGCAGCTCCTCGTTTTCTAGCTCAGTTTTTTGTTGATCATGATGCCACATGTCAGTAGTTCGCGGTTGGAAGATCGCTGATCGTAGTTCTTCAAGCAGCATGTTCTTTTTCCTAGATCATCATTGTTGTCTTTTACAGACATTGCTCCGTCACACCAGTGCAGTGCTGCCATCTCGAGGATTTCTGGTGTTTCCAAAAACTGATTGGACATAATTATCTGACTCCTATGGCATAGCCTGCATAGGACAGAGGGGAGTAGATACTGCCCTTGTCATACTCAAGAGATTTCACTCAGAACCGTAAACGGAGATGAAAATAACGCTAAAAACTTGAAGGAGAAAAGTCATTACGATTTCAAACACATCCAACCGGTTGCTTTGCCTTTCCTAAAAATACGACTTGTCGCCATTCAGGGGTTGGATCAATAAGATACTTCTGCAAAAGAGATTGCCGTCTAATTGCGAAACGTGTTGGAGAGTACATGAGTAGCTATCATAAAAAGTGTAACTCGGTAGACGAATAAAACTGGCTATTAAGTCACATTTTTTCCCTTCCTATTTCAACTTTAATTACTCAACCCGTTTCAAACGCTCATTCACGAGTGCGAAAAGCCTATTTGGCATTCTTCTTCGAAGATTCAGGATACATAATCCATCTCATATACCTCACTTCTCGGATGAATCGCAAATGCGATTAATTCTCTTAATTGTCTATGCCCCATTACGTATTTAGCGTACTGTTATAACGCCCTCTGTTATAATACTGGCGGTTTAAAAGAAACGGATGCAGCAATTAATATAATAGTTCACCAGAATTACGTAATCAAAACCTTATGGCTACTGTTCTCTGTGCATTTTGTGTACATGGTACTCTATCCAACATATACACGCATAATGCTGACTGCTCGCCCATTACGAGTGTAATGTGCATACTCGATGTCTGATATGATCGTAATTGTCGTCGGGCAAATATCGCTGAGCTAACGAGAATGGCGAGGCATAAGGAGATAAAAAAAATTAAGCTTATTTGGAGCACGAGATTCGAGACTTAAGACGTCGAGACTCAACGCCGGACATTCTCTGCAGAAATACAATAAGTCGAGAAATGATGCGGTTCACGTTTCCCGATTGCGAAATGAGCTTGGTGCAGTACAAACGCGTGTATGGTAACGGGGAGGAGGGGGACAGGGAGATATGTTTAATTCTGGTTACATACAATAATGCACTCGTATCGCCGCCATCTGATAGCCACTAATTGACTCAGGAAATTTGCTGCACGTGTAACGCAAATCCTAAGTAGAATGGACACGAATGAAAAGGGCCTTAGCAGGAAATACGAAAATTCTCGAATGACCAGAATGTTCAGCGCACAATTTCACGTCACGAATACGCAAGCGATAGTGTAACCTGCGAAAACTATGCAATTTCTGGGACAAATTTCAGATTACATCGCCTTTGGCTCAACTCTCTGTACCAGTGCCCGATGAGAATGATAGTGAGCTCTTGTCTGGTATCAAATATATCAGCTGGAGGATTACAGTCGATTTCGATCGCGATCTTTTCGAATACTCGAAATATGATCATTTTACTACAATAGTCAGAATAGAACTGATTTGGTTACTTTTCGATTACGGTAGGGAAGAGCTTGCAGCGCTGAATTCCAGAGAAATGCATCTTCAGCCAAATTACTGACAACGTTTCCTCCATTCCTTTCATTCTTGCTTTTCTTGGCTTCGTTTTTCCATGAAATTCATATCGCCAGCCCCTCCTCCAATGAGTTCTCGGGGTCAAAGCAGCGTGCACATACCACTGAAGACATTCAAAGACAACAGCTGAGGAGCTGGAGACTAGCAACCTTGGGGAGTATAGCATGTATCATAATTTTGCGTTCATACCATTCTCAAGGTATTCAAAGATAACGGTTGGGGGCTGGTGACAACGTACAACGATTGTATTTAGTGTTGTCGAGTAGTCTCTTTATCGAGTCTTATCATATTGTCTCGCGCACGCTCTCTTTCTATCTCGTTCACGGTACATCTCCACCTAGCTATGCATATGTACCCATATGTGACAATGTAAAATAAAGGCCGTGTGCAACCTTGAACCGAGTTTCCAACAGTGACATACTAGCTTCTAAACTGAATTTCACGTTGTGCTCATTTACGAAAATCTGCAACCAACCCCACCCATGATTATTGTACTAATCATAATTTATGATCGGAGTCGTTGAGTATGAGACACAGGGTGTCCGAACATTATTTAGTGGCTTATTCCAACTGATCAGATACGAGAAGCAGGAAGAAGGAGGATGAGGACTTGCAGGTATCTTCCCTTCAGATATTAGTTATCAGAGCTGTGAGTACTTTTCAAAATATGGTACTATTTTTTTCGTCAATCCCAAATGTTCTTCCTCTCCTTTAGTTATCCATCAATGAAATGGGAGGAAGAGGGCTTATTAACATGTAGTTTCCTAAACTGCACTTCGAAGTCTTACTGCATGTCATAATATTGTGCTCATTTTGAGTTCTGGCCGTTGACCCGGATTTCTATGCTTCTGTCTACTTAGAAGAAATTTAAAATTTCAGCACGGAGAAGAAAGGGGAAGAGACTTAGAAATGTACCTTCGAAATTCAAGTTCAGAGTCGTGAGTGGTATTACCATTTAACGCAATTTTTGTGTAACTGAATACCATTGATTCTGTGCGCATCCTTCTTACACAAGGACTCCTAAAATTATGAATGGAGTGGGGCTGGCAATCACCCTATTTGAATAATAAGGGCGTAAGTGGTGTTATAATTTAGTCATTATTTCGTGTCATTTTGTGTTAATCACCCCGCATTTTGTGATCGTTACTCTCCCAATATATTCGAAGCTGGCCGGGGAGAGGGTGTTGAAAACATGTCACCGAAACAGGATTACAGGATTGTAAGGGACGTCGTAATTTTGTGCCTATTTTGCTTAGTGTCACTAACTTCGAATTATGAGCTCACCCCCTCCCAAGAAATTCAAATATGTCTGTTGTGGAGCTGGAGACATATCAGTCCACACATTAGATTTCAGGTCTATCACTCGAGCCATAAGATGAGCATAAGATAAAACAAGCATAAAATTATAACAGCCACTTCCTATTTTAGAATCAGATAAGGGGGACTTACCATGCATCCAGTCCATCAACCAGTATCTTCGAATTCCCGAGGAGAAGAAGGGCACCGAATTCAAAAGTTAGCGACACAAAATTGAGCAAAATAAAGACAAAGCAACGATGCTACTCATGATTCAGAAATTCAATACGGGGGAGGTAGTATGTACTAGCCCTCGTCGTTATCTCTGAAAGGGGCACATAAATCTGTGTTAGAGGCATAAAATGCACGAAACGAGCATGAAACTCTGTCACCCAGATCCAAGTTGCAAAGAGAGCTTGGGACACGGACCTTTTTCCAGACGGCTCCATCCAGCCGAGTTCTTACCCCGGAGCATTAGTCCATTTTGACCCCCGATATATCCGACATAGATGAGTTCTTGCTACTATATGCGTGGTTAAGATTCCTTAGCCTCAGTCAGCTCCTCACTGCGTCAATAAGAACTTACAGAATAGGCGATACTTGTGCATTTATTATTTCTTTTTATGAAGCACGAACATTTCATATTCAATGCGGACCAAACTGTACGAAGAATTCCGATACAAACTAGTATATATTACACCATTATGAACTTATTTATAAGTCTGCTGCGGTAAATCGAAGAATAGAAATCCCGTCTCATCCGCGCAGTAACCTACAGAGATGCTTTTCGGATTGCTGTGCACAACTAACGAACCAACTTATTTGAGAGTACAGACACATAGACTTTTTCTGGTTTATTAATTGGCTTGTTAGTACCTGGATGTTGGTTTAACGAACTTCTTTCAATTTTTCAGTTTGATCGTCGCGTCAATATCGACGCGCCTTTTTGGTACATAACGGATCGTGTCATACCTAACAAGTTTTTATTGCTATACAAAGTCAAATCAAATACTCATCGGCGTTCGACCCAACATTTCCATCATTGAGTCATTTACCGTTTACGACGTAATACGAGAATTTTTGACTTCCCGCCGGGTCATTTCTCGAACTCCTTCTTTCTTTTAATAGTTATATCAAATTACAGCACTCGATCTGATCTTCTTGTAGCACGTCCCTCAAATTGATATCACGCAGCCTCAGGTATACAAAAATCCATTTGATATAACCGAGTATCTCTCCGCATTGGAAAAAAGAAACAATTACATCTGTAGGTACTACGTACTCGTATATATTATGTACACGCCGTAAGAGGAATTACATACAGAATAATGTTTCAGAATTTTTTTTTATTTTTTTTTTATTTTTTTTTACGGATATACTCGGTGAAGGATCTGCCGCAGGTCTATTTTAGGATCACTGTTTCCATAACAGATTACGTTGCAGCTTGTTGCATTAAGGTGGAATATGCACTAACTGGTCTCTGCTCCGGTATCGCTGATACATACGAGGAATTCTTAACATACCGTCTGCGTGAATCAGACGAGGAGAATTGTATTGGTGAGATATCACTAGCCTGGAGGTCGATAATTTCATCGATGTCCTAAACATTATTCTTCTTTTTGCGTTTTTTCTCCATTCTCAGTCATGCCGACGTAACGTGGGTGAAACCTGACTTTCTCACTCGTAGGTATACTGTTTTAGTTCCTCCATCATGCCTTAAACTTGTTGAATTAACGAAATTCGGGAGGTCAATACATTTCTTGGGCAAAAATTGACCATTTATCAAAAATTAGAATGCGAGCTTGAAGAAACAATTGAAATAGAACACTGCTGATGGCGCAGATTATTCACAGCTCACGGGAATACACTCCTGGCGCTGCCTACCGGTATTGAATTTTCAGTGAAATGGTATCCCCGATCTTAATTATATGTATTAAAAAGCAGTTATTCGACCTTCGAGAAATGTAAAAGTTAGTGTCTGCCTTCCACCGCTAAAACAACTTATTGTAAAATTGTTAATTGTCAAAGTACTCTAAGCACCCAACTTTCTCATATCCATAAGCTTTCTTACCTCTACCAGTTCTACCACGAGGTACCACTTCAGCTCGGGGAAAGGAGTACCAAGCTATTTCGGAAAGTTTCAAACAGATATATCAGCAATGTAATATTCACAGTACTGAAAATCAGTAATCATCAGGAAGGTGCGAAGTATAGTTACTAGTTATTCAGCAGACTTGGGCTGAACTCCTTCAGTTGGGGAACCTCAATCTATATAGAGTAATAATGTGACGAAGCCTCAGCATATTATTTGGGGTTAGCTAATTTAGTAACATCATGGTAAAGTAGCAGGAGTGGTGGCTAAAGAGCAACAGTAATCGAAGCTCGTTCACAGTGTCCCATACAACTTCTCACCAAAGAACTAAAGTCCCGGTACGCTAAATTGGCAGTAATTGAGGCAATACTTTCCATTTGTTTACAGAAAAATAGCGATTAAACGCTAACAGATGAAGGTACTTAATGATCAGTTACTATTTTGTTTTGATTCTGGCACTTTATTGACAGCAGAACTGCTACATTTTTATGCTCTTTCTTTTACTGTGACGATAACTCCATACATCACACGGAAGCAAAGAAGCCCTTATCACTTATGCCATCTGCAAATACTATCCACTGCATCTGTGAGGGGCATTATGAACCGACTACAATTAGTGTACAAACATCTTGGTCTGAATTTGGTGTTAGGCTGCAGAACCCTAGGGTCTCCACGGAGCACAGTTTGAGGAAAACTTTCCTCAAGAAACAGCAGATAATATTCCACGGCTACAGCGTTATAACATATACACACTAAATATATTGAATCATTATGTTAAGGCACAAATGCCCAGATAAAACAGTAGTGGAATACCGAACTCAGTTAGCTTGGTCAAACAGGTGCCTCTGATAAGAAGAAGGCGCAAATCTCACTAAAAACGTTCAATTTTTAAAATCATTTTCGTGAAAAGTCCTGGCTTTTCAATTTTTAATTTTTTTGGTTTCAATCTCCCATTTGCTGCTTCGTTATCAACGGTGAAATGCCGTTGAAAATTGTTTCAGAAAGTCGCATGTAGTCAACTGCCAAATAGAAGGGGGAAAAAAAGAAAGAAAGAAAAAAAAAAAAGCGTTTATAACATTACCCATAAGCGGAAACAGCTGACCGACCTAAGTTTGGCGAGAGAGTAATAGGGAAGGGAGAATGCTGAAAGTATCAAAACAACGCCGGATGTTCTTTCATTTGTATACTTTTCAGTTTTAGGGAGCTTTTCGGCGGGTTTGCCCCCTCCCCCATTTGCGCCAATGACCATATCAATATCACACTATTTACTCTTCAGCTATACCGGAAATCGATCGTGGTCACCTCACAGTTCACAATTTTCGCTTAGCCAGATTACGGATCTGTTACGCGTAGAATCGAGTCAACGAGTCATTATCCTCTACTGTGTACACTACTCTTTGTAATTATGTTCGCCACCGTTGGTTCAACAGCGAAGAAAATCACTTTTCCACGTAATCCACAGCAGACTGTGCAATATCTTAATCCGATTACACGCGTGTATCCAGCAGCCGGCGGCGATTGACCGCTGCATTAATAATTGATTTAAAAACAAAACGAAAAACAACAACAACCAAGAGTACGTGACGTGGTGTACAAAAAACGTTGAGCCAAAATAACACGACAGTATGCTGATACAGGCCCAGGGGATCAAGCAAAAACCTGTATCAATGGGTAGAATGAAGCTAAATTAATGATTTCAAAGAGTCTTGTACTCAAAGGGAGAAGAAAGACAAAGAAACAAGTTAGTGGTGGAAATAGGATTAGACGTGGCATTGTTCGGTGGATAATAGAAACCTCCTACACTCTTACCTCCCCGTAAGATGCACGACTTACGCAGAAAAACTAGAATCTTCCCGCATGTTTGGCCTTTGAAAATTACAGAGACAGACTCTGCGGGATTCGGCGAGCGATGTGGCAATACGGCAATAGTGAATCCTGAAGTTTACATATCAATTCGGACTGGGCAAACAACAACAACAACAACAACACCGGAACTAAACCTAACTGATAAGCAAACGGTGATGGTTACTTTGACTCCCATAAGAAAAACACATGGAGCAAAGATCATTATGTTACTACTTGAGAATAAGAAATTTCTTAAAAACCAAAGGTATACGTTTTTTAATCCAGAAGGTTTTTAGCATTTGCTAATAAACTTCTAGTTACTAACAAATTTCTTATTCTCAGGTAATAACATAATGATCTTTGCTCCGTGTGTTTTTCTTATGGGAGTCAAAACGTTCGTTGACCAAAAGTTGGGTATTTTTGCTAACAGTAACCAAGAACTGTAACTCACTGTGTGACGTCAAATCACCGTTCGTTTATCAAAAAATACCTCTTTGACGCTAGCGCTTCTACAATTTGCACAGTCCCAATAAGGATGGGCGCCTAAAGCGTTGAATGAATTCTATAAGGTCTGTTCCAACTAACCTATCATCGGCTTACTGCAAAAATGTTCCTGGTTGAAAAATTAAAATTTCACAGGAGAGCAATAAGAACATACGTCAACCGTTCGAGCAGTATAAGAGACTCCTTTTTGTATTAGGGGGGGGGGATTGTTCATTTTAAGACACATCCAGTAGTGAAAAGCAATGTTGCACTGAAAAGAGCTTAACATTACCATTCAAACAATACCATCATCTTAAAATTGAAAAAATCTTCACAAGGAACCTTTTTGCAATAAGTCGATGTCTTTACAATATTCTCCAAGGGGCAAAAAGCGTGCTTCACACTAAACGCGTCATAAACGCAACGCTGCCTGATATTAGTGAACGTACCTTTCCCCAGAGACGCTAGTGTCGAGTACCAAAACAGGATACGCGTATCCCGCATATGTTACACCATAAGAACGCGCGCACATAAAGTGTTTCATGCATTTTTGATATTGATTTTTATGAAAAAATGCAAAGAACAAAAGTTGTAGCGCTTTCCATTTCTTATCAGATGTGCTTAATTTTGGATTTTTTGGATAACTTTTTTCATCATCATCTCTCTCGTGTCCTGTTTTCGTCCAAATCCACCAATCAGTGAGCAAAATTATGTTGTTCTCAATGGCAGCCACCTGCAGCGACTCTTGCGTACATTCGCGAATACGAGTATACTACGCGCGTGTTGCTTATCTTGACAGTTCAGTGTGATAGCACTTCGCACACCATACCCCTTGTTCACCAAACTATCTACATTAGCGGGGTATTGCGGATTACATGTTGTATAGGTTAGGTGGAATAGACTTTAGGCATCAAATATATATTTATTAATGCGAGATTGCGAGTAGAGCGCGTTATTCTATTCGGACTGGGAGCGTGAAAGAGTCGCGCTCTACAATTTCAATAGCGTGAGAAAGATGAACTGCTATAAAAGTGATCATTTTAGAAAATTGTTCTGATTGAAATGAAAATGGACTCATCTGAAAGGAAATTTCAACCGCTATCAATTTGATTCTCTTCATTTTTTTGAAAGACTCTTCCATTTTCGTGATATTTTCTGAAAATTAAGTACGTATGTTAATAGGATATTCTCACATGATCACTACTACACGTTGGCGATGACAGCGCGCCACCACCTCGACCAGCCCGAATATGTAAAATGTGTAGAATACATACTCGTTTTCGACCGACTGTTTGTTTTACACATTTTATGTATTCTACTATTCTACAAGAGTAAAATATTTCACATGTAGTATGTAAAATATGTAAAATGAATTGACCAATCAAATAGCAAAATCTTACATTCTACTCATTCTACACATAAAACGTAGACTGCTCTGTTCTACGAGTTAAATTCCATCCCGACATATTGGATTAGGTCAGGGGAATGTTGGGTTCCGTTATAAAGACTAGCTGCTTCAGGAAGAAACTATCGGGGGGGCAGGTTTTTACAACAGAGATCTCTTCTTTTTCTTTCTTCGATCTATTTGTACAGGCACGCTTTGCAATATTGCAGTCAGTCATCAGGTTTTGTCCGTGAAAATTTTCAAAATCATGTCAAGTTTGCTAAGGCTCTTGCTCTGCTTTCTGAACGGCTGAACCGACACTCAAATGGCATAATGCCATCAATCTGCCAAAAATGCTCGCAGGTACTTCGTGATTGGATGATCCACCAGACAAATTCCTCAAATACCCTGTCAATTATCATTTAGATAAGTTTTGGGAGGACAAGCTGGAAACATTTTCTTCGTCACAGCGCACAGAACAGATTATTTGAGACTGATTATCAACTGATTAAGCAAAATCACAGCAAATAACAAGAACCGTTCAGTCTCGGGTAACTAATTTGGTGTATCCATAGCGATGGCTATTATATATGACAATGAAGTTTCAGACGACTAAAGGCCGGCAAATTGATGGTACATAAAAGTTCATTCAATCTCAGGCGAGTGAAGGCTAGCAAATCGAGGGTAACAGGTGATTCGACCTCAGGCGACTTACAAAAAGGAAAGCAATGGTAACCAAGAACAGAATCAAAATACACCTTTCAAACTAACATGAGACAATACAACCAACTGTAATAGTGCTAGCGAAGGAAGAAAGACTGATAGGGAGTCTGTTATACATATATTCGGGACCCTGCCTACAAATCATTTCTATACAATTCTCTTCGACTACCTGTTGGGTGCTTTTCAGTGAACAGAGAGGGTCGGTAATGAACTGCCCCATGTCACTTTCGGCGACTTCTTACCCTCGGGAGAGTACACGCTACAGTACAGGTCGAGTCGGATCAGCGGGCATTTCTGACGGATGCATAATGACACAAAAGTGAGAAGTGGGACAGCCTTTCATCAACGTCGAGTTGACAGCCGGCGGAACTGAGGAATTAAGGGCACAAGGTGGTAGTTAGTTTCTTTTCTTTAATTTAATTTTCGCGAATTGCGAAGCCGCGGTTCACTGTAAATCGTATATACGGCTACGTCCGCGATGATGGTCGGTCGTGTCGTTTACATGCCGCGACCAACTTCTCTTCGTAATCCGTTTCAAGTTTTCCTGAACGGTTATTATAGGCGAAACTAAACGAAACAAGAAATTCGCATATACTCGTACTCTGCGTACCACTGCACCACACACTGCCCGGAGCTGCACCTGCGAAGTGTGGAATTAACATTCCTGCATTTATTGGCGCTGCGACGACCGTGACAGAATTTCAAGCACGCTCAAAGGAAATACTATTATTAAGAAATAAATAAATTCGCAGTAGCGGTAAGACGACGACCTTTCGGGTTTCTTGGGCTCTTCGTCAGTCGCTCGTCGTCTTTTGATTCGAACGGCTGAAGATTTAACGGCCAATAATTCGCGGCTTCATGCAGTAAATTCAACTGGAAAAGAGCACCGGAAGGCTGAAATTCGGTGCCATCAGTTCGTAGAGCACAAAAGCGTATCACAGAGGAATAGGGAAGACTCTCGTCAGAAACTAGCAAGATCATCAGATTGAGGTAGAATTCTTTTATTTCAAGTTCAGACGTCTGCACAGCAAAAACCAACGTTTTACTGATTAGCCCGAGGTATGTTAGATTCTCGTAATCGTAATCAAACATGCTAGTGTTGCCAGATCGCTAACCCGAATCCCTTGAAGTTTGCCTCCGTGATTCTGTGTAAGTTTCTCATTGCAATGTTGCCAAATCGTTCGCCCAAATCCGGCGGAGCTTGTCTTCTCTATTCTCAGTGCCTCGAAAATGAGGGGGAAATGTTTGTTATTTCTCCCAAGTGAGCATCGCCCGGGACGGTAAGGCTGATCAACGTGTCGCGTCATCGTTTAGCTAGTATAATGTATGATTTTATGAATCACATACTCTCTACATACTATGAGGACTAAAGGATGTGAAGAACTTACAGTACCAAACTTGGATCAAGTTTTGTGGGCCTTCATATCTCTTGGTCAAATAACCGAAAAATTATGATTTTTTATATTGAGGACACACCCACCAGGGCCCCGATTACGACCGACCAATAAGCGTGATAAAGATACAGCGACAAAATATCATGTATTACGATCAAGGATTCGGTTTCCCTGCTTTCTCAACCTTGTCACTCCTCTCAACATTTTATCAACAGCCAGGAAGAAGTTGATAAAACATTGACAAAATCTGTTTTATCGTGGTTTTATCACGTTGATAAAAACGGATAAAATTTTTTATCACGCTAAACCGTCGGTCGTAATCGGGGCCCAGAAGACTCCTATATATTAGTTACAAGAAATTCAGCATTACTTTTTTGAAACTTACGACCATTCTGCATTCTCAGTCCGCAAACTACGAAGGTGTTTTGTAAAGACGAAAAACACGCACAGGAAACGTTCAGTGACATCCTTGCCAACTCAGCAACTGCATTTACGATGAAAGGAAATCAGATCTTCCCCACTATGTTCGGTTGAACAAGGACGCCTTCTTTATACAACCGAAGTTCAGTGTTCTTCGAGGTTCTTCATTTTTAGGACTTCCTTCCACAGTACACCCACGTATAAAGAAAGGACATGACATCGTCGCTTTCACTTCATACTGGCCCGGCTTTTTAGAAAAGTCCACAAACGAGTTACTGATCTGCTTTCGGTACTTCACACTATTTGAATAAAAGAATACTTTCTAACTTTGGATCTCTGTTATACTGTTGATGTTGAGAAAACGGGTTGTTGACCACTACACCACTTTGATTCTAAGAAGAAACATTCCATATCTATAAATTTTCTGTGGTTCGTACATGATAAAAAACTCCTAAGAATAGAATTCTGCACAAGATTACAGCACTTATTACCTATTTTGAATCCAGTGAAGGACCAAACCAGAAACAGGGTTCGAAAACCATGTATCTATATCTTGAGTTGAAAAATCACTTTTCTAAGACTTGCTACGACATTCAAAGACTTTTTTAGATTAGTTTACGTTTTTTCAAGCAGATAGAGAATCTTAAGCAGATCTGATAAGTTCTCCACCTCAAGACTTTCAGCAGGCCTTAAAGAAATTTTGAAAGTTACAAAAAGTTTCAGTGAACCAACAAATGGAGCTAAACGAATCGACATCAGCCTCAATGATAGTCTTAACAAGTCGAGAAAGTCTTTTGGAGTATCTCATGTATGACACTGTAAGTGTCAAACACGTCTAAGTGAGCCACAAGGAGCGCCTTAAGCAGGTCGGGAATAATCTGAATAAGCTGTAGCCAGTCCGAATGAAGTACTGAAGAGTCTTAAACGAGTCCGGAAAAGTACTAGAAAGTTTTGATCAGACATGGAACAGTCATTCAAACAAATCGGGAACAGCCACGTAGCTAGAATTAAAGTACGGGTAGGCACAGAACGAGAGCCAGATCTTTTTTATTTAAAAAAAAAAAAAAACAAAAAAAAAACACTTTTTATAGAGATTTATGAATTTGCAAGGTCGTCAATTTTACGGCACATTCAGCACAGTTGGGATAAAAGTACAGCGGCGGCTTGCATATTTACCTGTGTATAGTTAATAGTGGGGAGTATCAATTCCACAATAACCTGTTGTACACGTTTGCCTGAGTGTAGCTTTGCGAATTGGGGGGGGGGGATTTCATGGGGGCCTGCCCCCCACCCATAGCTACGCGGTTGACGAGGCTTCAAGCAGTCTTGAAGGTGTAAAGGCTTATACTAGTTTGAACGCTGGAAGAGTCCTATCTTCTTTAGTAAAGTACGGAAGCGTCTTGAATCGCATTCAAATATATTATCTTAAGCTTTCATATGCTTCATGAGGGAAACCTAAATTTTTATTTTTTTTTCAATGAAATTTAAGGAACCTCTGAAGATTTCAAACAAACAAACAGCTCACTTTTCTTGTCGTGTCACCCCAAGAATTTCACTCCACACTCACTAGCTCGCCAATATTCGAGAGTTGCCAGTTAGTACGGGCGAAGGTTTTGCGCCATTTCGAATCCGCACTGGACAAGCTGTAGGTAATTCATCTCAGAAAAGTTTTGTCTACATCGTTCTTACGTAATTTCCGCTAGAAAATCGTGAGCAAGCGACGGCAATTGTTTAACCAAGCTTAATTATTTATTCGACGGTATTTCCGATCATTGAGTTAATCGTTTCCGCGATTAACAAATGAGCACATACCAAAATACAATGTAATACAGCGCGGTTAAATGGCGGCGCGCGAAAATCGCGAATAATAGAGGGGAAAATTGAAAATGAAAACGAGGTGGGACGACACGAATAATTTAAAAAAAAAAGGTCTTCGGCACCTTCGGCTTGAAAATTAATCGAGTAAAGATCGACGCCGGCGGCGGCGCCAGTCGTGTGGACGTCCGGCGTGGCGGCAGAGGAGAAAAATGATTCCTGTTTCGTCTTCCATATCTTCTTTCGATTATTCGAAAAACCCGCGAAGCGGTTCGGCGGCGATTGATACTCGTAGTTCGTTAATTACCGAGCGAAGGAAGGACGGTAGTTCGAAAAGGCGTCCGTCACCGTACATAGTTCCGGTCTAATTGCAAAATGCAAGTTTTTATCTTCCAAGTACATAGTCGGGCGCTGCGCTGACTGCTGCCAGGCCAGTGCCACCGCATCCAGGCTTCGAAGTTGACGCGCAATGGCACTAGGTTACTAGGCCTGTTCCTTCCCGCTTATTTCAACTCCAGCAGTACCTAAGCTAGCTAGCTACGACTACCAGTCTTGGTATCTTGGCCGGGCCGAGAACTAGTCGTTATGCGTCGCCGTGGCGCGCGGTACGCTCGAATGGCGCTCGAATTTCATTCGGTCACTTTTCACAGAACCATTAGAATACACACGATACACGTATACACAAGCGCATAGAATAATTAGTCTAGAAACGTGGCGGACGTTAATCAGGATGGAAGATTTATAGATCTCAAAGTTGCCGCGTAATGTTAACTGGTTGCAGCACAATGGACATTATATGCGTATCTACTGAGGCAGAGAGTGAAGTCACAACTATGGCTGATACGACTTGTAAAACGATACACGGGACGGAAAAGATATCCAAAATGTCAAAATACCAGATGAATTGGAGAAGCTAAATAAGAAACACAAATTAAGAGATCTACATGTGTATTTTCGAAACAACTCCTTTGTTTTCCTTCTCTGCAAATCCAATTATTTTGATTTGCGTCCATTTTTTCTCAAGAGGGAATGGGAGCGTCCAAAGGCACAATCAAGGTAACACAATCTAAACTATAGTGAATGAGTTTCAGTTATGCAGTGGCTTTCTTATACAGCAATTTAGGGATAGGTCAGAGACAAGAAACATTGCATCTTTGAAGTTATGTTTTGGTGGCTAGTTTATTCGCTGTCCTATCAAGTTTGTGCCACAAGAACAGTGAAGGCAAACGTTCTCAGTCTAGTACGTCGTCGGTGGTGCATTTGAAACCTCCTGGGACCTATCTGACAGTTTTGGCTAAAATCACTGTTTAGTGAAATGTATCAGCAAAATCTCTCTCGTATATACATATCCTCCTCTTGGGTGATACCCTGCTATGGCAAGGAGACTTAAGCGTAAAAAAATACTATCTATGGGGTTATGTATCGTTAAAATCGCGATCAAAAGCATCTAGGAGAAGGCAAACTCCGACAGATAAGCCCTGTTGAAAGCAATGAAAAACTACAACAGTATCTCTTTCCAAGAAATGTAGCTTTTCCAAATATTAATTCCTGATGATTGCGTTCCAACAGGCAAATAATTTTCCGGACCTAAAAAGCTCCCCATGCGGATGTCCGAGAGGGAGCTACTTGGAGAAACATCATCATCGGACAGTTTTAAAAAGAAAGGCGCAATTAAAATATGAACTTGGCATGTAAGAAGTTTGAATGGAATTGGAAGATTAGAGAATCTTACAAGAGAAATGAATAGGCTTAACGTAGGACTAGCTGGAATAACTGAAGTATGGTGGAAAGAGGAGAATGATTTTTGGTCAGGAGACTTCGGAATAATAAATACAAAGGGAATAAAAGGGCAAGCAGGCGTCGGAATGGTTATGAATAAACAAATAGGTAATAAAATTATACATTAAAAGCAACAGGGAACTGAGTGAGAGGTTAATCTTGATAAAAATCAATACCAAGCCAGTACTTACAACAATAATATATGTGTATGTGTATATGCCTACTAATACTCACGAGGACGACTAAATTGAAGAGATATTAAAAACAACAGAGAACAGAGTGAAAGGCAGAAGAAAATCTAGGTAAAACTAAAAAAAAGAAAAGAAACCATGGATTGAGGAGGAAAACGGAAATCCTCAGAAAGATGGATGAATGAAGAAACTATAAGAATGCCAACGATAGGGAAGGTAGATTAGCTTATCAAAAGTTAAGGAATGAGGTAAAGGATGAGTGTAAAAAGGCAAAGGAGGAATGGATGAAATAAAAAAATAAGATAGAAGAGTTTATGAATAAAGGACAAATGAACTTGGCCTACAGAAAAGTAAAACTGGAGTTTGGAGAGAGAAGGAAGAAAGGAAGTATAATACAACAAATAAGGAGGGAGAGCTTATTTACAAAACTGAAGGAAAAGTAAAAAGGTGGGTAGAGTATATAGAGTGATGGAGAGGGAGGAAGACGTGGAAGATAATGAGAGGGGAGACTTAATTTTAAGGGGTGAATTTGAAAAAGCATTGAGAGATTTAAAGAAAGGGACAGCTTCAGATTGGATGAGATATCAGCTGAATTATTACAGAACTTAGGAGAATATTATGTACTTGATAAATTGTAAAAATTAGTATGCTATATTTATGATAAAGGGAAATGCCTGAAGACTCTAAAAAGAGTGCTATTATAACTATATCAAAAAAAGCAGGAACAGATAGGTGTGAAAATTATCGAACAATTAGTCTTTTTTCGCATGCGTCAAAAATATTAACTAGGATAATTCACAGGAGAATTGAGAATAGAATAGATGCAGAATCAGGAGATGATCAATTTGGATTTAGAAAAAGTAGAGGTATTAGGGAATTAGTATTAGATTTGAGATTAATTGCAAATGGGAGACTCAAGAAGGGGCAGGATACATATTCTACGCCATTCGTTGATACTGAAGAAGCTTTTGATAATGTTAAATGGGATAAAATTTTTGATATTCTAAAAAAAAAAAATTAGAATACAATTTAAAGAAAGCTAAGTTATTTTTAATTTCTATAAAGGACAGAAAGACACATTAAGAATAGAAGAAGAGAAAGGGGGGCTACTATAGAAAAAGGTGTAAGACAGGGGTGCTCCTTATCTCCTGTATTATTTAATCTGTACATAGAGTGGACCACAAAAAAAATAAAATAAAAATTTGAAGCAAGTGTCACTGATACATAGAGAGCTGAAAGGAGTATTGATTTGGAAATCAATTTAAATGGAATGGAGGAGATTTTGAGTATAGAATATCGTTATGAGAATAAATAAAAATAAAACAAAAGTAACTATGTAATCGATGTGAACATGATAGCTTAAATATAAATATTAGACAGGAAAAGATTGAAGAAGCAAGCGAATTTTGCTGTTTAAGGAGTAAAATAACAAAAGATGGAATGAGTAAAAGGGATATTAGTAGTGGAATAGCACAAGCCAAACTAGAATTTTACCGAAAAAGTAATCAAAAATAAATCTGAAAATCAAAAAATTGTTCCTGAAAACTTATATTTGGAGAGTAGCCTTGTATGAGTGTGTAATTTGGACCATAGGAAAAGCAGAGAAGAGAAAGATCGACGCATTTGAGACGTGGTGCTATAGGCGAATACTTAGCCTCCAACGGACAGATAAAGTAATAAATGAGGAAGTACTTAACAGAGTAGGAGATAAAATGGATATTTGGAATTGTCTGAAGAGAAGGAGAGATAATAGGGTATAATCTGAAGCACCCAGGAATAATATCACTGCTGCTAGAAGGAAGAGTGGAAAAAAAGGATTGGGTAGGGGCCCGCAAAGATTCCGCTATGTTCAACAGATAATCAAGGATGTGAAATGTAAGTGTTATTAGTACGAAATGAAAGAACTTGCACAAGACAGGGACAAATGGAGAGCTGCATCAAACCGGTCGTAAGACTTATAACTTTATCATCACATACATATGCCCCCTGTTTCCTATCGAGAGCATTATAGAAGAAAGAAATCCTTGCACTCGAACACTGACAACAATTTTATCCAATATTTCTATATGCCATAGCTGACTCGGTGGCTCACAACAGCGCTCTTGGCTACAAACGATCATTCTTGAATTTATCCCAACATCCACCTTCCTGTTTACATACTCGTATCTCTGTTGAAGCTCTGGATTCACCAAGTTCATACTGGAATGTTTTCCTACATGGTCTTACTCTTGCACCGCACATTATTATTCAAGCATTACAGGATGCTTCATAACCAACCAGCCAAGCCGACCACAGAGAATCCAAAAAACAGAAGCAATAATTGGCGGATACTTTGACTCTTTCACAAATTATATGTGTACAAACTAACCGCATCAATAGGCCGACTTTCGTTACAGAGAACAAAACTGATATGCTTGCTGTTTTCTTTTCGTTATGTATCTCCTAAAGCGAAAGATCAATATTGAAATACATATATATAGTTCCTGGAGACAGTTCGGTCTATCGGTCGGTCGCCAAATATACCATCAGCCTTCGCGCCTCACCTATAACACGTCATACACAAGTTCTCTTCTCCTCATCACAAAAGCGGTATACTTGGAGGTTGAAGTACTTATTATTACCCATACTATGGGCATTGTCACGGTCACTTGTAACGAACAACAATGCATGCGTGTACTTTACAATTATCATCTTCGACCGACAGTTCGGTCCAGATAAAATGGAATAATATGGCCGTGTTAATGAAAACGAACAAAAAATAATAATAACGACAAATCCGGTGATATAATTACAATCCGTGTTTCCGGTGCGGCGGCTCTGCTTATAGGATTGCCACCGAATGATGTCCACTGTTTTTTATTATTTTTTTCCCCTTCATCTCATAGAATCGTATGAAACGGATTGTAATTCGCAAAACCGACGACAAAATGCTGTTTGGTTTTCCCAGGATTCGAAAGTGAGTATTACAAGAGTTATCGTTGCATTTGAAAATTCTCTTTTAGGAACACCATCTGCTGGACAGAAACGATCAGCCACGTCTTTCGCACGCTACCCTAAGCTTAGGAGAGCACAGATAGGATTGAGATACTGTTTACAATTTTTAATTTTTTTTTCTCTCTTCGAAAACTGATGGATCTAGGCAGAACTTATCTACTCGGCAAAAACGCCGAACGTCTTATTATTCGCGACTCAAATTATAAATGGAATAGAATAAATTCTAACGACTTGGGCCCCACAAGAAGATAAGTGAGGTAACGAGAGGCCAGTCACGAGGTGGGAGGACTAACTGTGTTAACATTTCGGACCAAAGTGGTTTAATATGACAAAGGACAGAACAAGGTGGACAGAGACCTATGCCCAACAATGGGCGACCGCAGGGGGGCCAACGATGGAGGCATTACCCACTTACCAGTAGGGGGAAAATCGAACTTGGTAGACAGCACCTTGTCGCGGACCAAATTGGGTCATGGCCAACAAATGAACAAAAAAAAAAAAAAAAAGTAGAGCACTAGATTACAGCGCACAAAATCGGCACGTTTACATCCCCAAAATTCTTTTTTTTTTTCTGTTCTGTTTGCCTAATGAATTCGCAAGCGAAGGGAGCGAATTCTCGTTGTCGGTGTCATAATCAAGTATAAGTAATGCAAATGCAAACCTGCACCATAAATAGTGCTGCAATATGAGACTAACATAAGCGGAAGGACTTAACAACTGTCCCAGACAACCCTGATATCCGAACCACCTCATGCTCGTCTACTCTTCTCATAACCGAACCAGCAAGTTCTGAAAATACATGAGAGCTTACTAAAACTAACTAAGTACATGTTTTAATTTTCCTAAAACTGATTGATTTTGAAAATTTGTCAGGTTTCGGAAGAAACCCTTCGCATGTGAGTCAACAAGTACGACTATAAGTACAAAAAATAGGAAAGGCGCGTACGCCACGCGTATTAGTTTTAATATGCAGTCACGTTTTCAATTAAAGAAAGAGAGGTTTTCATTTAGACGCAGTCACGTTTCGAATTTTTTCCAAACCTTCACCCATAAACGATCCATATGGGTAATAAAATTAATCACATCATATGCACGTCAGGTCAGTAATGTTCATGTATGAAAGGTTTATGTAGGGTACGCTCGATACAGTCAGCAGTCCCCGAATGAAAACATAGACTGCGTTTTATACAATTAAAATTGTACAATCGTAAATTTTGGTTTAAGGAGAAACAGAAAACCATATACAAAGATAAATCAGAGTCAGACCCGAATAAATCGAGTTGGAATTGTGAAATAAGTGTACCCGTATTGGTGGTGAGCACGTGGTTTGAACCCGAAAAACCGAAGCCCGCCGGGTATATACGGAGTTGGAAATTAACATCGCAGCAGGACAGCGAAGAAAAGAACCGTCCAATTTGATCACCTATACCTACAACGCCTGAATTTTCGAACCTGTACAATAGTACGTGCTCGAAATAATGTGACCGTCTGTACCTCTGAAAAGAGTCTTCGACCTTTGCGGTTCTCCGGCGACGTACAAAAATCAAGTTCTGCATGTAGCTGTGACATTCGTGACGAAATATATGCAGTGTGTAAACAGCTGAGCTGCAAACTGCGACCGTAAAAACCGCATATTTCGGCCAATGTTGGCATAGTGTCAACTATTTCTGCTAGGTATTCTGAATAAATAATAAAGCACACCGGGGCAGAGTAGCGGACCTGATCAGTTGTGTGGCTTCGGCTACAGTTTCGAGCTATATTATGGCTTCAGATTTTGTTTTGGCGAAAAGTTGGCCTTTTTTAGTTTCTACTAATTTCGAAGCTAAGAGACGTCAGACTTCGGGTTTCGCTTCGGCTTCCGCTTCAGACAAAAACATAGTAATAACTTCACTTCTTTCGGTTATTAGCTTCGATTTCGACTTCAGCTTCACAATCTCGTGCCGGAGGGTTTTTGAAATAACTTCATCTACTTTCACTTAACTGAGAACGCGAGTTTTCCTTGCGAAACAGGGTAGAATTTCGTACTTCACTGTTCACTCTGTTGAACTAAAATTAAATGCAAGGACTGAAGGTAAACAATCCATTTTGAATACGATTGTGTTCATGAAATCACGAACTCGTACATAAAACAAGCTTGTACATATTCTCTGATATATGTAACGAAAATTATAAGTGCGCTTTCAAAGTAATCATTATCGTTAAGACAAAAAAAAAAAAAAAAAAAAAAAAAGTGAGGAATAAAAATCATGACATAGGAAGGTATGTTACAATGTTCATAATGCCTATATCTCGCATATAGAATTGGTTTTCAACTATTTTTATGGAATGGGTGTCGTGTCTTTCACGATGCGGTATCAACATAAACACTATAGCGTCTAGACTGCGGTCATTTTGGAATTTTCATATTCAACGCAAAGGTTATTATATTATAACCATGCAGCCACATCTGAAGGTAATGATTGTTATATGTATACAAGTATAGGTATGAATGAAGAGCGAGCTACAAGAAGAAATCCGAGTAGAGTGACCGTATGTGCATGACCACCTGGGATATAAGGTAGAGGTACCTAATTTTTTAATTCACATTCTGACAGGCAACATTTAACACGTTGAGTGCGCCGCTGTGAACGTCATCCCAGACCGAGCGAAAAAAAAAGTTTGGTTTATTTAATTGGGCGAGTAGTTTCAACGCGTTTTATTGTCATCAGTCACGGGAACTATCGCGTCTACTTGGTAAGATG
Source organism: Acanthococcus lagerstroemiae (assembly GCA_031841125.1). Taxonomy (NCBI): domain Eukaryota; kingdom Metazoa; phylum Arthropoda; class Insecta; order Hemiptera; family Eriococcidae; genus Acanthococcus; species Acanthococcus lagerstroemiae. The sequence continues at coordinate 37,656,462 of CM063107.1, read as the reverse complement.
AAATGATACTCGAGGCTACTCATAATTCCCTCAAACCGTCCCTGCGGGATCCATAGATGATATACAATCCGTACTTACGAATTATCTGTACTGCTCGCCACATAGGTAGTTAGGTACTGATTCTTCACATAATATCAAAGGACTTACCTATAACAAACAGAAAACATTTTGTTAAAATAAGTAATTTATGTATAGAGAACTTTACTGATCAACATTTTTGTTATTTATAACATACTATTGATCGTTTCATAAATGAAGTCACAGACATTCATGTTGGTCGGAACTACAGAAGAATGCACGCAAAACAAGTTCTAATCCGACTTGGTCGCGATTGGTGTCATGTTAAAGAAGATTTAAAATGCTACACATGATGATCTAAGGATATTTTCATTTCAACTCATAATTTTCTAGAAAAATGCATTAAAACGGTCTTCATACATACTTCTAGGTTAAACTTCCAACCAAGTTGTTTGGCTGCGATGTCACGGCATCATTTTTGAAATGATCAATAGATTACTCAGCAGTTCTACTCAAGACTGCGTCGAATCATCATTTACTTCATACACGCACGCTTTAATCAAGAGGAGCACCCTCAAGAGCAATCTTGTCAAACATTTCAAATGGCGAGAAACAAAAGCATCCCAGTAATGCTGAAGACCACAGCGGGATGGGATCAGGTAGCTGCCTTTGTCAAGAAGACATTGAGCCGCAAGATGGACATGGAGTGGCAGAGACAAAGGCAGCGGTCACAGCACCCAATGCTGGCATTCACCATCCCACCAACATCGACAATGACGATATCGTTGCTGCCGACAGCAGAAGAGGAAGATCCGGGGCAACTCAGCACTGAGGAAGACGAATAAAGACGCCGTAGATAAAACACAGCATTGATGAAATTATTCAAATTGTCGTATCCCTGTGTAGTGTAGGGTCATTTCCATAAGCGCCGACTTATGGAAAATATTGTGGGGGGGGCACAATCAAAGTTATCACGGTTCTTAGGAGCGTCAAATATCTCTCTCTTTGAAAATTCGAATGGTCGTCTTTATCTATTTTGGTGCCAAAATTATACCGTTCTCATTATTACTTATCATATTTTACTTTTTTTTTTGTTAAATTTAAAAACTGATGGTAAAATTTGTTGTACTTTTTCCACTTTTGAGTTGAAAATATTGAGGGGGCGAATCCTCCCCCCACCACAAAAAAAAAGCCAAGTCGGCGCCTATAGTAATTCCATATGCATTTATTCTTTTCTGTGACGAATAATAGACACGGGGACGTACCAGTGAAGAGTTTTTCCTGGGGGAAGGGGACTAAAGTTATGAAAGTTCCAACTGACTCGACTCAATATCACCAAGTATCAAAGCAAAAGAAAACCATTTGACTTGTTGGATTTTCCCAAGTCCTCCTGATTGAAATTGTAAATTTTCCCAACACTGCTAAGTCAAAAATTCTTACAGGAGATATCCCCCCCCCCCGAGAAGGGTTAAGTTAGTTCCAACTTTTATTTTATTTGTTTTTTATTTTTGGATTACATCAGTTTTGGTAATGTTTGATTTGAACAGTTTTCTATTTTGGTCATTTTGGTCAGATTTGGTATTTAACTAGATTTATGGTCGCTATTATTCCAGTTTGGTCACATCTGAGTTCACTCGAAAAATCAACTTTTCTTATAGCACAAACACTCTTCAGTGATTGCCTCCTGAGACCATTTTACCAAAGCCCGGCTGTTTACATTACAGCTTTGCTGCGAAGTTTTTTTGGCACCTAAGACAACTGACACGAGATCCTGCAGTGTTTTTATGCTTGTGTCGGTATACTCAGTTCTCAGTCAGCTACAATCGAGCAGTTTCAATCTGAGAAAACAAACAAAATAACGATGCTGCATTGGCGTATTCTGACGTTGCATTGGCGTATTCCGTCTCGAGTACGGCGAATATTTCTGAAAGTATTGTCGTATTTCACGTATCAACGACTTCTTCTTACAGCTGACGGCAAGACAGCAAATTCTTCGACGTTAAAGCATTAACATACCACACAGCCGCAGTTTATTATACTTATTCTTTCTCAGAGCCTTTTTCAGTTCACGTAACCTTGGTTGTACATGAGACAAAGCAATTATACACAAGTTATAGGTATAATTTTTGAATTATCCGCAGTCGGTTGCATGTGATACGATCATGGACACGAAGGAATACTTCGAACACCGAAACACAATACCTACTGTGATCTTTGGTGTCGTCATATTCATTATTTACCATAGGTATCTATGATAGCACACGTCAGCAGACCGAGGCAATGAGCAGGAACGCCATCACCAGTTTCCAACAGCTGAATATTAGGAAATAGCACCTGTGGATACAGCCGTTAGTGATGCTGGTATGCAAAAACCACCAACTCGGATGCACTAAAGAAGGCATCGATGTCACACCTCGCATGCTTGTAGGACCGATTAAATTACCCGCAACTAGGTCCAATGCCCGGTGTTCTTAATTGTCAAGTTGCTACCGTCACCGAGCGAGTACATATTCGTGTAATATGTACATATATTTAACCAAAGAGCTCCTTAATTATAATTCGGCAGATTTATCAGGTGAACGCAAGAGACCAGGCAGAGAGGCCTTATCACACGTTACATAAAAACGAGCGGATTCGGTACCCGTTCCCGTCCAAATAAATTAACGAGAAATGGACGCGGCAAAGATTGGAAAATTTTTCTAGGTATAATCGAGTTATAAGAGTGCATTTATTATTGTCGATGCTGGAAACCGAAAGAGCGTTTCGCATTCTCAGAATTTCGATTCGGGTACATTAGCGAAAATATTCGCATTCTTGGCAACTTCCAGCGGTCATAATGCTTTTTAACCGGTCGGCGGTGATGTCATCTTGACTGAAAGAAAGAATGGTCATCATGGTCACCCGTGTACATAATTTTTTTTTTACTTTTTTTTCGCTCGTTTTGTCATGCTATTTTTTTTTTCTTTCTTTTTTCGTATTTTATGAAAGTCCCCGCTAAAGAACCGGATTGTTCAGTACATTCACGTTTACCGAGAGACTGTAGGGCTGAAAGATATGTATTCGAGTCGGCTCAGAATAATGACTTTTCCTCTTGATAAAATATATGTTAACTAAATGATAGCTTCCCCGCCACCTTATGTACTCCGAAGATGTTTATTAATATTTTCCATTTCTTATAAGTACTGCGGGTATAGTATATACTAATTTGTAATCTTGTCCTCGGTCAAGGACAAGTTTGGTGATCACGTTTTTACAGATCTTCAGTCTCTAGCCCCGTTACCCACGACGCAATTAACTTTAATTACATCGACTCTCGTTCGGCTTTTGGGAAGTGAGGAGACGATGTGTCTTGTATACTCATACCATTTGGGAATTACGGGAGGAAGGAAAGCGAGTCGGAAGAACGGCCAGACGTCTAAAATCAAAATAATATACGAGGTTATGTATTACGAGGTTAAGACGATGGAACGAAAGCACGAGAATTGAAACTAGGTAGGTATACATTCGTGACAGGCCTGTAGCCAGGAATTTTTTCAGACTTTCAGGGGGGGGGGCAGTCATTAATGTCGATAAATATGAAAACGATGTTTCGTATGGAATTTAATAAATGCAAAGCTTTTTTGAAATGTTATTTCCTAAGATACTGAAATAAACAGTCCGGCGGATTCTTCCCGGGGGCAAAGCCGATAGCCAGGGGGGGCAATGCCCCCCTGGACCCCCTTGGCTACAGGCCTGATTCGTGAGCCATTCAGAAGTAATCGATTACCAAATAGTTGTGCTGCAACAGCTACATACTGAACCAGTTACATGCTCAAGTGTAAAAAGGAAATATTAAGCTTTGTCAGAACACACCAGAAAACCTCCCAGTACTCGCGAAACTCTAAATACAAACAGAAAGCATAACTCCCTCTCAACAGCACGAATTTGTCAGAGGCAAATCAATTCTGACACACCTATTAGAATTTACGCACTATGTCCACAGCACACTAGATTAGCGCAGATGGTGACTCAAAATCCATGGCTTTTAGGGCGGTTTTGACAGTGCCCACGTAACGTTCTCCTTGACCATTCGTCGCTGAGTGGAATGGTGCTGATGTCTTATGGATGATATTATGGGCACGAATGAAGGACTGGAACTCGGAAGCGGTAAACTCAGTGGCGTCGCGTGGTGCTCTTTCCCAGGTGTTCAACTGGCAGATCTGCGCTCTCCCTCTCCCCTCTCCTCCACGAAAAAATCAGTAGTATCAAAAACGTATGATCAGTGTCAGTATGTATAAATAATGAGTGTCAATGAAGAATGAAGTTGCATCCACCAACTCACCACATAGCACGCGCATGCGCTTCCGGAACGTTCATTTCTGCTGGTGAACACCCTGCCATTTAAATTAACAAAATCTCCGCTTCACTCTTTGTAGTCTTTGTTGCAATCGCCACAGCGACAAGGTCGACAAGAGTGTGCAGTGTTGTTAGTGAACATCCTACGCGATTCCCATAGTAAGTGTGACAAAGATAACGCCTCTACATTAAGACCGATGAGAGTGTGCACTGTTGCTAGTGAACATCCTATGCGATTCTCATAGTAAGCGTGACAAAGAGAACCACCACTGCATTAAGACCAACAAGAGTGTGCAATGTTGTAGTGAACATCCTACGCAATTTACATAGTATGTGACAAAGATAACGCCACTGTGATAAGACCGACAAAAGTGTGCAATGCTGCTAGTGAACATTCTATGTGATTCCCATAGTATGTGACAAAGATAACGCCACTGTGACAAGACCGACAAGAGTGTGCAATGCTGCTAGTGAACATCCTATGTGATTCCCATAGTATATGACAAAGATAAGAACCGCGCAAAGAGAAATATTCCGGCTATTCTTCAATTTTTCGAGGTTACATTTTGTATTTTAATCAAAATTTAAATCTTTCCTTGCTTCTGAGATTTTTGTTGTGAGACAGAAATTAAGTGGGTGTGGAGTGAACACCTTGAACACCCAGACACGACGCCACTGGGTAAACTGCGGCCCGTTGTCACGTATTAAAATGCGCGAAATACCACAGCGAGTGAAAAGATCATGTAAGACGGTTATGACACTGGCTGTAAGTTGGTTTGGCATCAAAAATATCTCAGGCCACTTGAAGAAAGCATCCACAATAGTAAGTAAATATTGTTTCTTATATTTGGCAAAGTCAATATGTATTATGTATTCGTTCCTATGGCCTTTCACTGGAATCCATGAATGGACAGCTACCTGAGGAGGTTTCTTCATTGTTTGGAGGCAACGATGGCACTCCCGAGTCAGATTTTCAATGCCAGTGTCTATCTTAGGCCAATACACATACGTTCTGGCTAGAACTTTCATTTTGATTACCCCAAAATGACCTTTGCATAAATCTTCCAAAATTTTTTGCCGAAGTGCTCTGATGGCACATATGCACGCGAGGGCGCGACAGTGAAAACTGTAACTGTTGGTTATCATCTAAATTCTTCCCCTCTCGTAGATCTTGTGAGATAGAAAGCAATTCAGGGTCGCGTGACGTTTCCATCGCCACCCGCCGAGCTGTTACTGGTAATTGACTGAACTGACTTTCAAAAAGCGTTCGACAAAAAGAATCACAACAGGCTCTTGTGTAAGCTACCGAACATAGGCTTCTCAGATATCCTTGTAAAGCTCTTCGAGTCGTATTTGTCAAACAGGAAACAGTATGTCGCTCGAGAGTATTTGGGTGTCCAGGGTTCCACAAGGAGACAATCTAGGACCGTACGCACGTTTCACTTGTATATGGTGGATGTGCAGGAATTTCTTGGAACCTCTCACTGTTTACTGTACGCAGATGACTTGAAATTATACCAAGTAATGACGAGTCAGAAGCATGAAGAGCTACTGCAGAAGGACCTAAACGGGCTGGTAAAATAAAGCGAGGAAAATCTACTACCTCTCAACATTAATAACTTTTAAGTGTGTAAAAATAAAAGGAATCTCATACATAATACATACACCATCAAGGGGATAGCGCTGAAGTCCGTGAGCGTGGTTCGAGATTTAGGAGTTCACCTGCGGGGAGACCTCAAATTTGAGCAACACTACTAACTGACGCTAGCGAGAGCTAAGCGCAACGTAGGAGTTATCATGAGGCCTTCTAAAACATTTTCGCGCATAGAAACCATAAAAATATTGTACTTCGTGCTGGTTCGATTGCATCTGGACTTCGCTAGCATGGTCTCCTCCTCCGAATAGATTTCACTTCAATAATATAGAGCGGGTACAAGAGCGTTTGTTAAGATATCTATATACAATAAACACTTTGGTTACTACGAGCATTCTATAGGATATGAAGAACTAGTTCTGGGATATGTAATGACGACTCTAGTACTTAGGAAAGATCTGATGCTACTATTGTTACTCAGGGACCTTCTCTGCGTGCAAGTGGAGTTTCCAGCCATGCTTGCGGGTATAGGTCTTCTTGCTCCCTCAGGACCCGTCAGAGCCCGGTAGCCGTTCTATAGACCACCTTGTCGTACAATTCGCTACCGAGAATCACCCTTGAATCGAGCCATGCTGTTGTACAATGAGGTTCTCAAATCGGACAAAACAATAGACATATTCTATGACAGCAGGAATGTAATCATTGGTAAACTGACACAGGCTCTAAATAAGAAATATAGAAACAACTAACTTCGTTCACCCTGGGCGACTAACTTTGTTTACCCTCGGCGGATGAGAAATAAGTAAATAAAATGAAAGAAAATAGAATGAAATGAAAGAATGTTGTGTAGGGGACGGGGGGTGGAGCGGGTACGAGTAATTATAATTAGTAGTAGTCTTCTACTATTAGAAAGAGCTGACTTCTAAAGTGCCCTTAGTCCAAAATTACAGTAATTTAGATTTTAGCGCCACCTGGTAGAGAAGAAAAGAATACACATTGCAGCGTTCACCGCAAATTTCCCTCTCTATTTGGAGGCGAGTTATATGTGTTCAAAGCAGTGATACCAGCCTCTGTTACACGGTTGAAATCGTAATCTGTAGTTCGAATTCGAAAAATTTTTCTTTCCAAGGTGCATTTTACATGCCGTGAAAAGGTGAATAAGTGGACGTGTTATTTGTTTCTCTTCCAAACTGCCCTTCGTCCACGAGTTCTTCCACTTTGCAGCTTCACAGCCAGAAGACAAACAACATGTTCATGTTCAAACGTTGGCAGTATGGTCATTATCCACCCAACTTCCCATTCATCCACTCAGTTCAGTGTTACCACCTGTACATCACCTAGTGAGAACATTTTTTTAATTTCCCAAACTTCTGTGTTTTGGACTAAGGGCACTTGGAAGTCAGCTCTTCATTGGACGCTGTTCAGCAAGAGGGAACCAACTAGCAAAACCCGCTTTTTAAGAACAGGTGATTCGAAGTTCAAGAGTCACGTAGAAACTATATGACACAGCGTTTACTGATAAGCTTTTTTCAACGTGAGTATACATTTTTGAATCGGGGGCCCAATTTTGAAAAATCTTACTTACGCACTTTCCAACGATACTAATAACCCATTTTGTTTAGAAATGTTAGTTGATTCCCTCTTGCTGAACAGCGTCCAATTGCATTATTATTTTTAGTATTGTTATTTCATTTTTTTCTTTTCTTTTTTCCCGCGTCGTCCTGGTATTGGCAATTTAGTTGTTGGGCGGCACGTAAAATCATTTTAAATAAACAAAATAAATAAATAAAACATATCCAACAGTTTGAGTTTGAGAGAGTTAATAGACTAATTCTTACTATTAAATTCAACATTAACTACAGCAGAGCAGCCATCCGTTGTATTTTTTTTCAGAGCAATTATTATTATCCCAATGTTTCCATTATTTCTTCTATAGGCATCATGTGAACAACAAATTTGTGATCTACTTGGAATTCCTGATCCGTAAATTCATTTCAGTGCAGACCAGCAATTTAAACGAATCATTTGGAGTAATTCGTCTCCTAATCTGATGGTAATGGTAATGAGCAGAACGTTAACCTCTGTTCGAATTCAGAATTAACTAGTTAAGAAGTACTAATGAGCTGTGACGTATGAGCCAGTTTGTGAGAGATTAATTACGTAGACAATTCGATATTTCAAAAATAATGCCAGCACGGCTGGCTGAAACTGTAATCTTTAATCTTCTTTAATAAACTTTTTTTCTTTTGCCCATGGGTCGCTAACATCTGCAGTTTCCCAACTGCAATCAAAAACTACATTATTTTAGTTTTGCCGCATCAATCATTTCTGGATACGCGTGCGTTCATTCAACGTCTCCGAATTACTTTTTAATCAACGAATCAGCTATTCTGTATACTGCCGTTCGTTTTAATTTTTGTACATATAATTAAGGCGTTCAGGTGTCGAGATTAAATCAAGGCAAGAACGGGTTCCAGGAAAAGTTTGAATTTCAATCATTAGCATTTTCTTTAAGTGGCTTCATCCAAAGAGAATCTCCAGCTAGCAACAACAACAAAAATTCCAATCGACATCGTACGTTAACAGAAGAGATGAATTCAAACGCATCACGAGAAAATCACTTCCAATTGTCAATTCTTGATTTTCATTTCCATTTTTCTCAACCGTTCTCTACATCTTACTCATTTTTACATTCCTTCTACATTCCCTGATTCCACCCCAGCTTCTTGACTTTCATGAATGATCAACATTTAGTACCTAAATAAATAATGTACGAATATTAAGTATCTACACTACATGCAGATACATCGGTTCAAAGATATTGGCTACCGAACAGCGAACACATGCTACGCATCCAGTCAACGCACAATAGGAACGAGTGAAAGATTCTGCAAGGAACGAATTTGCGCTCACAACTGAGAACGATAACAAAGATCATGAAGCAACAATTACCGTGATGATGTCATCATAGTAACATTCTCGGAGTTTTAGTCGTCGTGATGTTCTCGGTGTCGGTCGGTCAGTCAAAACGTGACGCAATATTTATGTCAAAAACAGAAGTAACCAAAAACAGATAGCGAAAAGAAAGCTACAGAAACTTATAACGTGACGATTTTCTCTGGGAGGAGAGACCTGGGCCAAGATGTAAGTCTTTACTTCCACTTCTAGCCCAAATTTGTCAAATCTGTTATGGAGTTGCTATGTGGTTGAGTGGTATCCTGCCCGCCTCACATCTTCGAGACGCGGGTTTCATTCCCAGCGCCGGTAAGATAGTGAACAGATTTCATCTCTCCCCCCATAACATTTTAGCAAATAGGAAGAAGACAGCCGTACCAGTTAAGGTAAATAGATAGCGTGCTTTGCAGTCCCAACCAGTTCATAAGAACAAGGCATTATAGGTACTTGCAGAACACATTACTATCAATATCTGAAGGTTTGATGCTGTATTGAGAGTATCTCGGAAGGTCGCTTCCTCAACATTGTAACGTTGTCAGTAACGATTTCCATACCCATACACCATCTGCACAGAGAAGGGAATACCCCGACGCATCCCACAATTCGCTGTTCCGTGCCATAAGATTACAAGGCATTGTAGAAGAAAAATCCAGCTAACTGGACTTGAAGCTAGGTAGGTAGTTTCCCTTCATGTCCAAATTAATAACTAAGATATAACATCAGGGTGTTTACTGAATACAAATTTGTGAAATTCATTCTTTTTTCACGACCTTCCCCTGACTTTTTTCATGGACTCCTCATGTTAGGGGTCCTAAATTTAAAAAAACAAAAACTAATTTTGACGTTTTAGCGATACTTGTTCAATTTCCTCCTTTGCTAATGTTTTGGAGTTCACATTTATAAAATATGATAGAATAATAAATTTAAGAAAATATACATTAAAACTTCATCCAGAAAATCACACACACACACAGCAGGCCGGCTCATGTCACCACCGTACCTACCATGTCAAGTACATTTGTCAATCACGAATCATTTTTCAAATATAAATTTTTTTCTTCCAGAAGAAATTTAAGAAAATTTATGGTTTTTGGGAAAAGCAAATTAAATATAAAATTGAGTTCATGACTTCCATGACCACTGGCTATTCATGACTTCTGCACGACTTTCATGGCTGGGAAATACCCTGAACATGCTAAGTGAATCAATCACTATACCTAATCTGCTGCGTGGCCAAGTAACGTACTCGCTTCGCAATCTTTGTGTTATGGGTTCGAGTCCCACCAACGCCAGCTAGTCATATTCTAATAACCCCTCCCACTAACATTTTAGTAAACACAGTAACTACAGTATCAATGAAGGAGGAAATATAGCTCGTCCTGTAACCCCCGCCAGTTCACATGAACGCGGCATTACAATCGCAGGGCGTGTTACCACCAGATCAGAAAGATTGGTACTGTGCGTGAGCACGTCCTGGACAGCTTACTCAACGTCGTGAAACATGTGGCTAGTAAGCGAACTGCGGTTGGATACTCTTCGGTACAGAGACGGAAAACGCAAAAAAAAAAAAAAAAAAGCGGGGAAAGCAACGGCAAACTACCCCGATTAACTAGCCTTGGAGAGTCGCGCGTCAAAAACCACCGCCAATATCCTGTATCGGATGCGGCGCCTGAAGAAGAAGAAGAAGAAGAAGAATCAAGTATGTTCTGTTCAGAAAGGGTATACAGGTTGAGGATGGAAAACACTTTGACAAGAGGTATAATAGTGAAAGCATTAGAAGTTCCATCATCAAAAGCGGTTCTCATTAAATAGACATACTTACTCGATTAATCGAAAAAAATCTGTCAATTAAAATCATTAGATTGATCCGAAAATCAATGAACTGAGGATCAGAAGCATTGTGAAACAGTTAAGTAGGTAATTGAAAACAATCAACTCATCAAAAACAATTAATTAATTAAGAAATCAGTTAATCATAGATAATTAATAAGCAAAAACAACTGATTAATCGAAAACAACTGATAATTCCCAAATAACAATGATGAAGTAGAATAGAGTAATCAAAACAACCGGTCAATCAAAAATAGTTCATTAATTAAAAAGAACCACAAAATTGAAAAACTGATTAATCAAAATTAATCAATAAACTACAAACAAGAAACTATTAATTGATTTGAAAATTTATGAATATAAATCAAAAATAATTTGTTAATCGAAATTGACTAATTAACAACAAACGTTCAACCAAATCAATTTAAAAAAAAACAGCTTTTCTGAAGTAAATTAGCTAATACAGCCGTTTACAATTTGCAGTCATGCACCATAAAATAATTTTAGTCCTTGATAATGAAACAGTAAATTTAAGGGTAAAGAATCAAAACTCACATTTGCCATTTTATTTCAAGGGCGCAAACAGGCAAAATACTGTACACAGCTGCAGGAATATCTTTGCTGCGCCTGTGAATATGCAATATGTATAACATACCCCACGTTCACAGGCGCAGCAAAGATATTCCTGCACCCGTGTACAGTATTTTGCTTATTTGCGCGCTTGAAGTGGTAAATGTGAGTTTTGATTCTTTACCCTTCGATTATTCAAACCTTATCCGCAGGGGCGGACCACGGAGGATGTGAGCGGTGAGACACCACCTCAAGAATTTTCGGAGTAGGCATTTTCCGACAAATTCCACCATTTAGCCGGCATTTGGACCATTAGTGGGCAATACAAGAAACTCATTGGTTCGTTGACTATTTCTGACTACGATGAAAAATGTTCTCAGCACACGGTCAGCGAAAGTCCAGCTGCACTGGAGCACGTGTACTAGGTAGAAAAATCCACATTTGTTCAAAAATTCAATTTTTTTTTTACAACTTATCGGTACTTATTGGATGTCTTTTGGGTTTCAGTTTTCTTTGGGAGGGGAAGGGGGGAGAGTTCCGTATTTAGAAGTTTGTATTTGCAGTAGGTGAGAAAATGAAAGATTGCCGGCCCTGTCTCAGCATTAGGTCGGCATTTTTAACATCAGTTTTGCCTTTTATGAAAAATGTTTGCACATTGTCGGTATTTTCCACCTCCCCTCCCCCACATACACACACCAACATGGCTAGCTCTGCACCTATTTACCCGTAAACTGTACGTTAGTCATAAGGAGAGGGCACGAAGCAAGATAACGTTCCTATGATTTGGGTTATGTATTGATGTGTACCCACTAGTCCACTGTTCTCTCAATCATCACTACCTGACTATCTCGCTGTAGTATTTCTTTGAAGAACAAAAAAATACTCGAGTGTGACTGCCACTGCTGACTGCTCTGTGACGAGGTGAAAAATACCCGAATGATATTTCCAGTAAACAGAGTATAGTAAGTCTTGTCGGCTTGCCAAAAGCATATAGTTAATAAGTGTAGGCGTATTCTGCGTACAGCTACTGAAATGTGGTAAAATTATAAACATGTGTTCTTATCGTGAACGTTTCGCATTTTGAGTGTCTTTGTCAGCACGAATATTCCTAACGGCATTCTTGTATTCATTTTCTCATGCGTAAACCGGTAGTTGTTACACAAAATCATACGCACTCGACTGCATCAGTCCCTTCAAGGGCAGACAGGAACCTATGAAAATATTGCATTAACCCAGCTTTTTATTCTCATGACTTCATCAACAGGTTCTCTTTTCCTTTTCCCTCGATTTCAGTCACAAAATCGGCCCAAAACTCACGCGTACTGGACCATTATCATAAATTCGACTGGCCCACCAGGGAACTCCGCGGTAACTTGTACGTTCAATCCGCCCCTGAGTCCCTTGAAGATCAAAAGCTGGCTCAATTTGGAATACATTTGTATTTTCAAGTAAGGAGTCCATTAGTGATCTTTAACCCGTTGAGGCTGGAAAATTGAAGAAATATGACAGGAATGCTGGCAGTATGACTAATCCACAGACTGATGATAATATATATGCATAGGCCGATTAGATCAACACATGGCATTTCAAGAACGACCAGCAAGTGCCCATCTCTGGCTTCCTAGTATATTAAAATCATCTAGACTATAAAGTTCTGAATCGGTCTCCTCCGAACCCACTTCAATGGGCCAATATAACCCCCTTCGAATGTTTGACTTTGTAAACAGTCGTAGTCCTCAGAAAAACATACATAATTGCGAAAGAACCGCAAGGGTTTTCATCGCGTAAACAGAGGACTGGAGTTATTTACTTAGTCACGGGAATTATGTCAAACCAGCATCGCGTTGCACTCGACACAAAAATGTTTGTTGTTGGCGAGCAAATAGGCTGTTTAATGGGATATTTGTTCTAGCCGAACCTCTCCAGATTACACATACGCAACGTATATTATGGTACCAAAAGTAGGATGCGAACTTGCAGACCAGCACACGTGCGACGCGAGCCATATCTGTTCCTAAATCGAGTAACAAAGTACCAGTTTTATTGCCGCTAATTTCGCGCCGCGGTTCGCGATCTCGCGCATTTACATAGCGGTGAAATTTAGACCGGAGGTGTGCATGTTACACTTGTAATAATCCATTAGACCTGATGTACACATTTGAAGATAAAACTGCTTTGATACGAACTCAAATGCGTTCCGACAGACCAACAAGCACCGCACTAGTCAAAAGCACACACGTGACACTGAAGAAATACTGTAACGGCGTGTCGGAGTTCACTTACAGTTTATTCCCTTGTTTTGACTGTTCACATAATCACACGTACGTACCACATTTTACATAATTTTTTCGTAACCGATAACTTTGCGAAGGTATAGGGTAATGTAACCGCGATGATTCTGTAAGCGTTGTAAACCGTACTGTCTGGTAATGTGATGGTCTTCAAGTTACCACCCAGGATGTTCAGAACTGCGATCCTGGCATCCCTGAGAAAGCAGATTACAGAGTGGTTTCAGTTCGACTACCCAGGCAATCTAAACAGAGGAAGCCAAGTCACGCAGCATTTCCGAACAGGAAGTTAAGAAGGCAGCCACTCTGCATCTCAATAGCCTGCCAAATTGTACGCGTGTGGCGGAGAAGGCTATTCTGTTTCATGATGGGCATAGTCAGGAAAAATAACGCTCTCTCTCTTCAGCCAGTCGTATTCGACCATTGCTCCTTCATTTCTCCGCTGTTTATGGGTCTTGAGATGCGAGATCATGCCAATTTTGGATGAGATGATTCTGCCGCATGTGTCGCATTCCAGTGGGTTTACCGCCGTGTTTGAACTTCTCCTTCCGCTCCGATCCTCTGTAGTCCCGGATTACGCCCTGTCACCGGCTTTTATCTTCTGCAAGCCTATCCCAGCTATCTTCCAGCTTCAGTTTCTTTAGTGTAGTGTGCAGTTGGTCTTTGTAGCGCTTCCGCTGTCCGCCAGATGACCTCGCGCCATGCTCTAGCTCACCATATAGGGTGACTTTAGGGAGTTGGGTGTCTTCCATGCGTCGAATATGCCCAGCCCATCGCAGTTGGCTCCTCTCTATGATCTTTTCCCCCGGCAGTAAGCCCGCTTTGTCCAACACTTCCTTATTTGAGATAAAGTCGTCCCATCTGATCCTGTATATTCAGCGCAGCTGGCGTTGCTGAAACTTTTCCAATTCTTTGATCTGTTTCCGGTACAGCGTCCAAGTCTTACTGGCATAAAGATAAGAATGTAGATTGTCCGACTTACAACCTACACACATGGGAGGATAGATGTACCTATTCTCTCCACTATACCAGTTCTCGCCACTACACCAGTGCTCCCTAGTTAAATGTTTGTGATGGAACAGGCAAGCAATTTCACAGATCTACCGTTCGGCTTTCAGAGTCGAACACTCATAAAATTGACAGACACAAACAACGAGTTTGTAACTTCCTCTCAGTTGTTATTCCATCACAAACATGTAACTGGCGAGAACTGATACAGTGGCAAGAATAGGTACATCTATTACTTCGTAAGTGACTTTTTCAAATTCAGCTTCAACTTTCCTGTCGGTATCACTGAACACTAATCCGGATCTAGAGGAAAAGACTTGGCTCGCACCCAGAACATTTAGAAATCATTTCATGAACATTGTTTCGGTTTGTAACTCGGACACTATGTGTCGGAATTAAAGCCAATCAAAAGGACATTGGCGGATAATTACATCTGCAGACAAGGAGACCTTCCAACACCAACTGACACAGATCACAAGACATGCCTTCTTTTCCCCGGTAGCTCATCCTCTGGCTCGCGTCGATTCCCTATCGTTTAGCTAGAAATCATTTTGGCAAATCTAGATATTATATTGTAGATTCGCATACGGGAAATGAATAGCGCACGCTTACTCCGGTATCAATGAAATATAGGTTGGCGGCATACGGTGGGTGGAATATAATATGGTATCGGTCGTTTGACCTGTGTCCGATCTTACACATCGTATCACTTAAAAGTATGTCGAACCTACGGCCTGTCGACCGACTGTTACTTGTCAGACATTAAAAACTGGTTTGTCATAATACGCGGACAGTGGAAGTACAACTCGAATCTACCGGCATCGAGTCGGATTGAAATGAGTGAAAACTAACGATAATCTCGGGTATTGAGCTATTATACGGAATCTGCGATTCCAATTAATCTCGAGAAAACTCAACTGCGTTTCGTACGTACTTCATCTTGGCGTGATCGAGCTTCGATGATTCGAAGAGACCTATATAACTGCGATATCGAGCATCAAAAAAGCACCATCAAGGTCGAACTGGTACACTCGATCGTTTAATTATTAGGTCCGATCTACTGACCAGATATCCTATGGATGCAGCTTGCCCACACGCTTCCCATTTCCGGTCTCCAAGTCCATCGAATAATTCAAAATCGCAATTAGCAACGAGGACGTAGCCAGTATGATGGTATAAAGTGTGTGCGACTTTAAATACGCATAAACCGCGGACTCTGCTGGCAAGTTGGTGCCCTGCTGTCAATGGCGTCATTTTCATATTTCACGCATTCTGTATAGGAAGGCGTAAAAAAATTTGAACGTTATTGTTTATTTCTTTACAGTTTCCACGGACGGCCGTTGTGTATAAAGTTAAATGACGAGATGCTGGGAGTACTCGCGTCCCATCTTCAAATAATAAATTCCACGCATTACGTACCTATATACACACTCGATTGAGACGTACTCGCATTCTTATCCGAAGCAATCTGAATCTGCTGTACGCACCACTCTCAGTCGGTGGTTATCTATCATCTCAATAGTTTCTCATACAGCGCACAATCTTGTCCGATGAATGATACCAGCCAAATAACTCGTTCTAATGAATTCAGTATTTTCCTTCATAAAGACAAAGGTCTCCGGCTTTCTCACTTTGAGCGAGTTTTCCAGAATCCCTACGTCGTTAGTTTCTCCGTGATTAATATTTTCAGTTAATTAAAATGAGGAAGAGAGAGCGAATGACGCAGCATTTATAGGCAGGCTGATGCTGGATTTTCGAGACCATCATTGAAAGCAGGTCCACTTCATAATCCGAAATATGAGCTTAATAAACGGCTAGATTACACACCTAGTGTTTTGCTTTGGACCACGGATATCCTTGAATGGGCGCTGTTCCTACGACTTTTGAGGATGAATAAAATTGGAAAATACGCAGCCCTTTGTGACTACTTTTCAGGAAGTGGGCAGAAAGTAAGGAGAGAAATCCGAGGGAAGAGATGATTTGGAGCAAAATAATTATTTCAATTTCTAAACTTTAATGAATGAGCACAAAGCTTTCTACTTTTTTGCCTCCGAATTTAGATAGTAAAATTTTTAAGGAGGCAAACCACCATCTCAGAGAGGAGGAATACCCTAATTCACACGGCTCCTGACGCTGCAGTCCTATATGGTCAAGCCTGGACAGCAATGAGATACCTCAGAGCAAGGGCAGAAAAGGTTGCTAGTATGTCTTTGTCTGTTCATTTTTTCTCCATTTGCATCAGTTCATTAAAATTTTGCATAACTTCTGCTATTTCTTCACTTTACCATTAATTTCCATCAATTCGGTTATTTCGTTTTTGACTGTCATTTCCTTGTCACGTTTTATTTCCCAAACCTTTTCACTGATAACATTTTTCATAATTTCATTTCGATTAATTTTCTGTTAGACTCAATTTTTTCATAATTCAACCATTTTGTAATCTGTGGCTCATTTTTACAGGGAGTTAATTAAGACCTTTAGTAAGCGCTTCTTCAGCTTGAAAAAAACAATCTGTGGCAAACGCTCCCGAACATTCAAGAATTGTGAAGAACGATCGACACGTTTCGAGTAACAGAATAGAAGATCGATAACAAGAGCGATGGAGATTCCCGATAAGGCAATAACGCCAGGGTAAAGCCGCTGGCCGTTGTCGTACCTTAGTAGTTTTTGAATACGATAACCGTGCGTCTTCAAAGCGATTTTACAACTATGCTTAGTGTTTCGGTGTGTTCGTGTGGAATAAACGTCGTTATTATTCCATATTTCGTGCGTTTTTGGTGCGAATTCTGTTACAAATCTTTTGAAGCAGCGCGATGCAAAGAACCAGGAGGAGGAGGAAGCACGCCTCTCTTGTTTCTCCACATCACACTACTTTCCAAAGGGACGGTTTTTAAGCTGGAACAGCGCCCTCTATCTAGCCGACGCGAACTACAGTGCTGAAAGGAATAGTGCTGAGTTCTCTATGTTATTATATCCTCTAAGGTTAGGACTGGATTAACGCTAGAACCTAGCGAGCCTGGGCCAAAGGACCGAGACAAGAAAAGCACCCCGGAAGTGTGAAGCTTTCTTTCTTGCTGGTCCAATGATACCACACAAGGATGCCTCAGACATGCAAGACTTCCTTTATGATTATTCGTTATATTGAGCAGCTAGGGATTCAGAAAGTCCTATTTCTCAGGGCAAAGGGCAGCTGCCCCCAGGTAAAATGAGATGAGAAAATACATTTCTACTGCTATTTTAGCAAGGCATACTGAACTTTGTTAAAATTTATAGGGAGGGCATAGCAACTGCAGTCGCTCTGTGGTGAGAGGCGTCCTGCCTGAGTTGATCATAAAAGTGACTCAGAAATCTCCTAGTTGGTCGATCAAATTCAGAAAATTTGAACCAGTGCCATCTGGTGTTTTGAGCCGAAGTAGTGGTAGTGGAAACATGGTGATGGGATAATGAAAATAAGAATTTGGACACAGTTTCAACCTACAAGCTGTCAGCCACAAAGGGACATGACACCTCACCCACCTCAAGTAATTCAAAATAAAGTTCCGAGCTTCTAACAAGGAGACAGTCCACCTACTTGAAGCGCACTCCTAAACCAAAAAATCCTGAAATGCATGTCACCTTAATTGTGACAAGTCGCCTGCATGATAATAAAGCGTGTTTTCAAAAAAAAAGAAACCAATGAAACGAAATCTTCAGTACATATACTTGAAACCATCATGACATGGAGGACTCGGGTCAAGAGTGGTCAATTGATTTCTGGTTTACATGTAGTATAGTCTTTCATTCCATCTCCACAAAACAAATAAATGCTGGAATCAGTGACAAACTATAAATGTGGCAGTTTCTATAAAAAGGGGTAACTTTGTCGATCTGATGAATTTTGAGTTACGGACAGTACGTAATAGAGAAATGAATGCCCATTCCAACGAGCTATCGGTGAGATTTGTAGCGTTTTTGGTTCCAGAAATACAAGGGGTCAAAGATGAGTGTAACCAGAACGCACGAAAACACGTTTTTGGGAAAAACGCGTTCAAAGTTAGACACACCTTTTTCTCCCAGTCTGTCAAGCAGCCCTAACTCGCCGCGGAATCACGTTACCAGCCTCGATGAGGGCTTGTTGGAAAGATAATTTTTCGCTCTTCTGCGTGGTAACAATTCAGAACATCGGATTTATTCGAGAGCTCCGAAAAACCACAAAGAAGCGAACGCAGACATTCGCATTCTTTTCTTATTCTCTTTCTCTCTCTCCCTCTTCTCTCTCATGCGCGTAAATTTTGTCTCTTTGTTATTGCGATGTTTTTTCTATAGAAATCAACCAAAATCTCAAAATTGTTTTTTCGACCAAAAAATTTAGTTATTATTTTTTTGCGTTTTCTGAGACTTTGATCGATCGACAAAATTACCCCTTTTTATAGAAACTGCCGCATATATATGTGAGGGCGCATGAGGAAAGGCACTTCTCAACCAAAATTTTAATCTTTACTTTCTCGGCCTATTTTATGTACAAACCCCTCAGAAAATGGTAGAAGTGCCCCAAGCTGTTAACTTCAAAATTCAGGGAGATATATTACATTTTTAAAACAATGAAGTCAATGTTGCTGAAAAGGAAATGAGTTTGTATTCGAAGGAGAAAAAGTCGAGCACTGATAAAAGTCACTTCGGTACGTGCCAGACCAATGAAAATCTTACTTTGCCTCCACTTGGGAAAATCCTGGCATTGATTTAAGATAGAGGAAGAATGCGCAACATTCTTATCGCAACAACAATTGGACACTGTTAAGCAAAACAGAACCAAGCGACATTTGTTGACAAAATAAGTTAATAGTTTCGTTCGAAAGAGCATACAAAGTAGAGTTTTTCAAAATTGAGCCCCCGATACAAAAAAGTGTACTCACGTTGAAAAGAGTTTAGCAGTAAATGGGCTCTTGAACTTCGAATCACGTGTTCTCAAAAAACAGATTTTGTCCCTTAGTTCAGTTTTGCTTAACAGAGTCCACTTAAGGAATTAAGAACAACTAGATAGCATACTAATCTGTCCTGTCCGGAGGAAACGTGTATTTTGGTCCAAAACGCGAATTTTGCATTACAGCCAAATGAAAAAAATCTATAATACGAATATGACCATGTTTTTCGTAGCAGTTCGAAATTTTTTAAAATTTTGCTGATAATGCCACATGAAAGAGCAGCCAATAATTAACCAAGAACATCGAATTCCGAAAAATCGATTTTCTGGACCAAATACACGAGCTTTCCTGACAGGTACACTTCTACAGTGCGTGATAACGTAACCGATATACTACTTTTGATGTGACGTCATAACATGCCTTCCTGTCTCTTACAATTCACAATTTAATTCAAGTCAATTTCTTAAGTTGTAATCTGAAAACAAAAAAACGCTGAATACAAATTTTAGAAAATAATGACTCCAACCTTAAAAGTTTTTCCCGTAAACTGTAATTTTTGGTTGAAAGGTCCCTTTCCTCATGCGCTGTGCGCCCTCACATGTAGTTATGGTAACCGGTAATTTTACTGACAATTTCTTGATCTAAACCCTCCGTATAGTCTCTGTCAATTGCCATTGTCAAGCTACAACCTTCAAATATGAAAGCTATCAAAACACAAATACTATTCTACGAAAAGACAAATCTGAATGCATTAAAGATTTTAATATCTGGAAAAATAATTCCATTCAGTAAAGCAGCAAATAGATTCGGCCAGTGAACTGGAGGATTCAAATGTCACCGCAATCGAAAAGTCGTCGGTAATCCCTGGTGTAGGAAATGTACGCTCGCAATCTGGATTCGTTCCGGGACCACTTCCTTCTTCAGACTGGTATGTTTTTAACCCGTCAAACTTCTTAGGAATTCACCACTTTGAGGTCCTTACCAAATGTAAATGTTTAAATTCCACTCACTGAATTTCTCCCAGTGAGCTGATTTGAGGTGAGATTTGCCTAATTGTAAAACAAACATTGCGGGGAGGCTAAATAGCTTGCCCAAATCTCTTAGCGGTTTCCTTAGTCATTTTCAAATTCCCAAAATATGCTGGAAAAATTTTTCGTTAGTTCACCCGAAGTGGGCATCACCCGGGACGGTAAGACTGATCTAAGTACCGCCATTCAGCTAGAATCTGCATAAATAATGTACGAGTATGATCTGCATTAGACATGCCAGTGGAATCACGCTGGCGGAGAAAACTCTTCCATGGAAGGGTAAGGGTACGCACTCTTCCATGGGGAGGGGGGACCATATATCTTTTTCTTCAATTATTTCTGTGGCGCCTTTCTGAAACTCGCAGAAAATGTCGGACACAGTTGTGAATATATATTGTATTAACGCTACATAACGATATCGCAAGTTACAGATGCGATACCTATCAGGGTAATATTAGACCGTCTGTTTAACCGAGAATTTTATCTGGAGTCAGAACTTGTGGTACCTCACCCCCTTGTTCTCGTTTGTGTCTACTTCCGGCGAATCCTCGCAACGGATGTAAGGGCAGAAGTGCCTGTAGCCAACCCAGTAACATAGGCGAATCTCCACCCTGCATGTTATCTGACTGGCCAACGGATCGAAGCGAGGAGCAGGTACCACCGAGTACCGTGGGGAGCAATCCCATGATTTCTCTATCCGCAGTTCTCACCTAAGTAGTTGCAGAAGTGATATTGCATATGAGTAATGAGATCGCGGAGGATGATGACTCACTCATCTGGTTGCCCTTCCTCGGCAAAATCCATCATCAACGTTTTATTCTTACAACAGCCAACCATCGCAGTGAAATTATTCCTAGAATTAATTTTAAAAATTCCGAATGCCTTGGCGGCACGTACCGTTATCCACCCAGATCGAAGCTGGTGTTCGAATGGGCGCCCGCACCGGTGACAAACCTACGCTCATCGTACACAAAATTCCCGATCCCAGTGATGGTGACGAAACAGGTATCTACATAAATTTTATGGAGGTAATTGATGTGCGGATAAGAGTTTTTCAACGACCATACACGCAAATATATACATTAATTGGTAGTCGAACCGAAGTTTAAAAAGTCGCTGCATGGTCGCCCAGCGCAGCATACTGAAGACGACTAAGATGAAGAGATGATTGCCTGGCCGAGTCGTGAAACAATAGTTCGTGGTATTTTGATGACAACGAAAGTTTTCAACATGTCACACCTTGTCGAAGGTGTACATATCCGTGTACAGAGATTTTCATGAGCACGTCAATGAGCAGATAGTCGTGTAATTGTGTGTTTCTCACTCCGATTTACTGTATTTCTAAAATATACTGCAGTACGTGAACTGCGAGCAAATTGACGGCGTTTCCGGGTTCGGATAATTCCATGTGTGCGGATCTAATCAAAACGACCCGACTGGGACACCAGTATCGGGCAAATATATCGGGATTTGAGAACGTGGCTTATCGCATCAGGCAGCTAATAACGGAAACGGATGTAAACAAATTTCGAAATGCCGTAGCCATTGTTTTGTCTACGGTACACAAAAATATGTCATAGTGAGGCATGTAGTCGGCTTCGTCGATAGGTGGCTAGGTTGGCGATTAACCAGAACGCATACATTTCGTTTGGACCTGAATGGTTTTTAATTTCATCGAACGTGCACAGAGGTAGTTGAGGCCGCGATAAGTTAATCTACAGGGCGTTCTAGTTCTGAAATTCGAAACTACATACATAAGTATTGCGAAAAGCACAATTCCCGCTGCGATTGCTCTATAATCCCTCGAGGACGGTCCGGCCAATCACAAAGCTACCGCACACCAATTTTGTAATAAAATTCAGACCAAAATCCCAAATTTTGCGAACCCTTGACCGTATTTTTTTGTGTTCGAATTCGACAGTCGTTTTACAACACCGTGTATAGCTTACCGTCCGTGTCATGTGTCGGGATGAACACGTTCGTGTCACTTGTTTTTAGGAACATAATGGAAATGGGAAATACACGACTAAAACATTCGACATCTGGTAATCTATTCATCTTAGTTTTATTTCGTTTCCAAATAAATGTGTTCGCAAACCAGCTCGAGGAAAAACGTGGGTCGCTCTGACAGGAAGCGAGGACGAACGGTGTCCCGTACGAAGAATCTATTTAACTATACAGAGGGGCATTTGAAATATTGTACCCGGAACTCGATGCATGCGTACCTGGACCGCTGGACCAGTCCAGTTGCCTGAATTGCTGTACCGAGTTGGACATCGGACAATTCTTGTAATCGTGATTATCATGTTTATGGTTTCATTTGTAAATAATACACGTATGGTCGTACAGCTCGTATAGATTATTCCGAGTAGGCTTTATTTGAGTTCATTATCATTTTCATGTAGCTAGCATATGTAAAGAAGTGGTAAAGGAATGGTTAAGGAATACCAATAGCTATAGGTAGCCGCATGAAGTTGTCAAATTAAAAGTATCCAAGCGTGGGCGTTCAGCATACAAGCTCCGATTCGTGTACTCGCATGGTGAATACATACAACTGAATGGTGTGAAAAAGACGTAAGTTGACTGTTGGTATAAGTATTTCTCTGAAATAATTCCAGAAATTGTGAGCTAATCGGTGGACAACCTCTTCTGGCAATTGGGACTGTGCAAATTGTAGAAGCGCTTAGGTCGAATATGTATTTTCTGATAAGCGAAAGGTGATCCTATTCACTTTATAACGTAAACCATCACCGTTCGCTCATCAATTAGGTTTAGTTCCAGCGTTGTTGTTGTTTGCCCAGTCCGAATAGAAGCCCCAGTTCCAGCTTTTCTAACAGCGTTTTCACAGACCTTTCGTCCTCACGGAGAAGAAAAGAACGCTTAAGAGCGGTCTACTGAAGGAAATCAACTCTATTACTAATAGGGTGTAGATGTACCTTTCTCGCCACTATACCAGTTCCCACCAGTTACATGTTTGTGATGGAATAACACGCGTCGAGAGGAAACTCTTTGTTTGTTGTTTGGGTCTGTGAATGCTGTAAGTGTTCGACTGTAAAAGTCAAACGGTAAATCTGTGAAATTGCTTGCCTAGTTTACCACAAACATGTAACTAGCGAGAACTGGTAATAGTAGCAAAAATAGGTACATTTACCCTATCCCCAAATTTGATATAAAAATCCTCACTCCCTAGTGGATCTTCAAATGAAACCCAAGCAGGTCAACGGGTGGGTTTGTATTATTGTGTTGTATTACCAATATTTAGCATTGTTGTAGTAAAAATGCTGGTCCATTTTGATCAATGATCTGAGTCACAGCAGTTCAGTTCAATGGCGCTTCATTTTCGAGAAATCAATCAGTTGAAAATAATAAAATAAATTAAAAGCAACAATTCTGATTTTATTAGGGCCGGCAACGAGCCTCCTGCAATCACTTTTTTTTCTCTTTGTGTTTTTCTTTGTCTTTAGTAGTGCTCATTGATCTTGATCTTCATTACTGTGCGGGCGTCATTTTCAACGTATAGAGCCAAGGAGAAATACCTAAGTAAAAAAAATAATGATAAGCAACAACGTGACCTGCATCGAGAAACAGCGATTAGAGAGCAATAACTTCGATTTTTACTAATTAAGCTGCTCTTTCATGTGGTATTGTCGAAAAAGATTTAAAAAATATATATTTAGGCTTGTACTCGTACAAGCCATTAAAATTGGGCCCTTCATAACTATGGCTCTTATCAGTGTGACAATTTTCATTCAAGTCAGTAATTCTCACGCGGCAGTATTTTCTTCCACAATACCTATACAAACTTCGGCGGGTTGATTTATGCTGATTTTCATAATAGCAAATGTTCATACAATCACAATCTCTTATCAATATTTTCACATAACTGAATAACTCGAAAATTTCTTCTCTCCGAATAAATAAATAAAAATAATTATTCCAAATTTCAAGAAGACTGATCGCTCCATTCCAACGATATTCGCATTCAAAATTGGTTTTTGTTCTCCTGGAAAATTAGTGTTTTGCTAACTAAACGCGTTTTCTCGATGCATGTCACAATTTCGATTCTATTCTGCAGTTCTTGCACTATTATTGTTGAAGATTAAGATTAGAGTACTGTTACTGTTGGAAAAAACATTGAAAATTAAGGAAACCCCTTCACTAGATTTAGAAGAGGTGAGTTAAGCTGCTTGGGAATGCATAAAATGAGTTCTCAGTTTGATAAGTGCACATTCGTTTGAATCGAGCCATATTTCTGTCGTACTTTTATCAGTAAATTTTCCATGGAATAATGTGATGTGAATTATGTCTCATAAATACGATAAAGGTACTAATGGTAATTTTGGTATTCTGTTTCAGGTTTCGATCAGTGAAGCCTCAGTGTTCTGGCTGTCTTCCCCTGAAGAGGAAACAACGTCGTTCTGTGGGAATGTGCAATGCAACAAATAAACTAATCGCAAACGAACTGAATAAGTGCAGGATAAAATCTTACTAAATGACGTACAGAGAGTTTGTAAACATAAATCAGAACGCTACAAGCAGAACTGTGTATATTACAAGAAGCATCGAGGAGAAATACTACAACAGAGAAAAGCGTGAACATAAAAGCAAATCAAAATCAAATTTTGGAGCCTGCTATTGAATATCGCGAGGTTGTTTTTTAATCATTCTACATTAATGCTGAGGTAGGTAGTTACAACGAACAAAAACGTACCTACTTCGGATATTTTCAAAACTGGATGCCAGTTAACAAGTGTTGATAGCATTGGTGATAATCTTGGTTAGATATGCCTATTCAAATTGTAAACGTTGTTCCAATCAAAATAAAATTTCTTCATGGTCTTTAGCATATTGAGAATTACAACTTCCTAAAAGATGCCATCTGAATTGGTTGGAATTGATTGCAGAGTACCTTCCTATTGTTGATAAGAGTGATCAAGCTGCGCGACTAAAGTCTGGAGCTTCGCAATTGTTGAAGATGCTGCCGTTGCCGACCCTCTTCGAGTAGCGAAGTTACCTGTTCTCTTTGTGAATCCGGAATTGATGAAGTACATGGAGGGCTGAGTACAAGAAATGGCCCGGGAATTTAGCGGCGAATTCAGGAAATGATTCACAAGAGGTAGATAGGAATAAGGCATTCAGTTTGGTTTTGGAATCCTCCACTTCCTCAAATGTCACACTTGATTTTATGCTTTAAATACGGCAATTGAATCTGTTCGGAAGTTGATAGTGATACAACTCTCAACAACTCAGATTCAGTTAGAACTCAACTAAGTAGGGTAAATCGTCCACTTTTGGCCAGGTTAAGGAGATTCTTCAACTTTGAACGCCATTTGAAAATACAAGAATCAGTTTTCTTCCATATTTGTCTTATCATCGTTGTTTATGTTCTGAAGGACTGGGAGACTCTGTTCATCTGCTCATATAAATGATTCACTTGCCTAGTAACTGAAAATAGAAAAATTGTAACCTAAAACACCCATCTTTGGCCAGTTTTGACATCTATGGCCCACTTCATCACCGTTTTTGGCCTCATGGATTATATTTTATTTGCAGGATAGAATTTTACACGTTTAAGCTGAAATAAGCTTGGGAAGTAATGGAGGAGTGCAAATAGAAGATATTAGACGTATTTCTTTTGAAAAAAAAGTACTTCCAACATAATAGGTTGCATTTTATATTCATATTATTTATAAAAACGAATCTCGCATTTCTGGTGCGTCATTTCTTATTCGTAAATTGCTTAGAATATTATTGGTATGTTTCTTCTTATTTTTTGGGCGACACTTTTTTGGTGACATGACGAAGAATCTGCGAATTTTATGAGAAATTTTCAGCTGTTGTAACTCGTTCATAACAAAGGGTGGCCAAAAATGAATTAGCACTGTACCCATCTTTGGACAGGCTGCTGGCCAAAAATAGTGAAATCATTAAATTCGGGACCCTCACTTGGCCATGCCTCTTAATTAATGAAAAACAGAGTAAAAACCAATTTTTAAAATCAAAATCCGCTACTAATACTATGAATAGGTGGAAAAACACATTGCCTAGTGCAATTACCGCCTAGAAGAAGTGTTCGTATGACGATTTTTCCAATTGCTGGATTCTTCAGAGTTTTGATAGGAAACCACCGAAATTTTGAAGTTCGCCACAGATAATTTTTTTTAAAAGAATAGGTGACATAAACTTGAAAATACAACACACCATATACACGGCAGTGTTCACTGATCTGATAGTGCAAAAATCAGATTCCCAGTGTTACCCAGACCTTATTTGCTAGCAAATTTATGAGAAACCTGGCCAAAGATAGTACCCTGGCAAAAAGTGGACGATTTACCCTAGACTATTTTAATTTCATTACGACGAATCTGTCTCTAAAAACTTTTTCAGACTCCGTTACCAAAGACGTCAGAACGGATAGAGGCTACAGCGGTAAATCGTGCTTTTTGGGGTGAAGAGTATCATCAGTACCCCCACCTCCACCCCACGCTCCAAAAATGAAAAAGATTGAAGAATCATTCAGTAAATTAATAAAAATAACACCTTGAGAAAGCAGTGCCAGGATTTAAGAGACTTTTAAAGGTTTACAAGAATTTTTGCTCATTACCTTCATTTTCAAAACCAGGAAACCTCAAACTTCCGACGCCATACTGTCTGTTACGACTCATATAATTGATTTGGCTCAAGATAAAACTCATCAGACTCATTAAAGACATCGTGAAAACTTTTTCTGACCATATTAGGACTCATTCAGGCTCATTTTCAACTTATCCAACATGGGTTAAGATTCATTCAGACAGTTTATAGTCTCACTGTGACTGTGAAAACTTGTTCAAATTCAGTCGTAGATTAAGTTTACAACAGTGAGACTCATTTGAATTAACTAAGAGTTTGTCAGTATTTTTTGATTTCGGTAGGACTCTTTCAGATTATTAGGACCCATCATGATTATCAAATCAGGTAAAGCCTCGTAAAATTACTTCAGGACTCGATAGGACTTATACAAACTTTTACAAGACCCATTCAACTTTTGCTCAAACATTTACTCGTTTTAAGACAGCTCTAAGACTCATCAAGGCTCACAAAGACTATACAGCGGAGTAAATAGGGGCGGACCAGGTCGGTTCAAAAAATTCCTCGGCCCACTCATTTTTTTAAGAATTTAATCCTTTAAAAAAAAAATTATTAAATTTTTTTCTCACCCCAAAAAAGTAGGCATAGCTGTCCCTGTGTATCCACACCAACAGAGAAATTTCAACCAAAAAGTACAGAGAAGCTATTCTAACCAACATACGACTTCACAACTTCTTGGTCCCAGATCTTGCTCTCAGCCTTCCACAATTAGTACCTACTCCGCTATCCAGAAAAATGTGTCCTATATTCGACTCCATGATGTACGACACTAATAAAGCAATAAATTCAACAAATGGATTACGAAGAGCCGAAGTAGGATACCAAAAATCAATAGCCCGTACTTGAAAATAATATCCAGAACCTGTTCACGTTGTTATTTCCATTAATTCGCTCGGAAGAAAATCTAAGTATACCTAATTACTCGTACTTGGGTCATCCTTTTTGGGTCAGAAGAGGGTAACCAAATGAAAGTTACATAGGAAACCTGCTGTACACTTAACATAAAATAAAATTACCCGGTATCAGCTGGAATTTATACGCTGCATTATTGGTTTAATGGTTTCAATAAAATCTCAAATACATTATTGGAATAACTTTTTCAAGTATGTGCGCGTATATGGTGTACCTAATATACTTCCTGTTATAAATGGATATCCCACGTTTAGTTCCATCATTCAATTTGCTTTTCGAATTTATGTACATCTGATGGTAATAAGTAGTATGTTCCTGGTGACCACCGAGCCATCGAGATTTTCGACAGCGGTTCCGATTTAGGAGAGCAGACCCTATATTTTTGAAGTAAGCGGCGTATATTTTGTACGAAATTGTACTCATTCTCCAAAGCGGTGTTTTTGTTTATAATTCTATAGACGGTATATCGTAGTTCGAAAATTAGACGGTGATGCAACGAAGTTATAGTGTTTTTCAAACCACCCCGCAGTATACCTATGGGCTATTAGTAGACTTACACTTGACCACTTGACCTGCTTAATAATCTCGTCCAAAAATATACAGTACTATACTCGTATTTTACGGAAAGTAAGTACCTAAATTTACAAAATTAATGGCTAGCTACCAACCTGGGTTGTTATATTGCAAAAATAAACAAATCATAATGAACTTTCGATTGTTTGGATTAATATACCTAAGTACAATACATTTACTTCAATGGCCGTCTGAATCATTGCTGAAGGAAATAACAATTCTACAGACAACGTGCATTCGCATTCTGAAAGACAAAGTTACTCTACTACAGCACGAAATTGGACAAACACCAAAATGTCAAGTTTCTGGGTTCCAAGCCCTTACTAACCGGATGTTTATTTTCGTATCCAATCTTATAAATACAAGCACGTGAAAAAGTGTAAGGTACGGATAAAACTCGTATAAATCCGTACCGTAGAAAATTATTCATATCATCGTTAAGTTAACCAATGGATTTTTTTTCTAAAGGAATCTTCGTAGATCTTAGGCTCAAGTCTCACCATGTTTACATACGAGGAACGAGAAGATTTACGAATGTTTCCACAGTATTTTATTGCAGGATCAAGCCGGATAGCAGCTACCACACGATCGTATATCATAATATGTTTATTTGTTCAACGAGACTTTATTGCAAGGAATAAATAATATACGAAGACCGAATTCATTTCAAGAAGCTTCTAAGAGAGTATAGAACATATCTTCATCAAACTACGATTATTAAATCACAGATGCTCATGGGAGGAACATGAATTCCGAACTATTGCGGCAATATCCAACAAAAATACTTACCTAGTTGAATGACAACCTATTCGCTAAATCTGAATCAGTGATAATCATAGATTCAATCAGTGACAATTTTCGCTGATTTTTCAGCACATATTCGTTGACTGAGCCAAAGGTATACTAACACGCTTATATACAGATCCAATCAGTAAATACACATTGACAAATTAGTGAAAATGGTTGCTGATTGAGTCTAGGGTCAACTTAACGCTGATTTAAAGTCAGAATGCTGTATATACGTCATGGGGCCAGGCAGACCCTTTCCCTAATGATTCTTTTAAAATTTGTCCGGTCTTCCAATTACACTATACAACAATTTGAGATTTTTTTTGAAACAATTACACGAGAATATATGATTCTATATGTATTTTCAATGAGGAATTTAATGCCAATGATGATTTTTTGATTACACTACACAACATTTTGAGATTTTTCAAAAAACAATATGACATGAAAACATATGATTCTATAAGTATTTTCAACAAGGAATTTAATGCTGATGTTAATTTTTGGATTATAGTTCACTATTTTTTTCCTATTTCCTATCTTAAATGCGAATTTTAGTATCATCGAGATGATACCACTGATCAAACAACTATACGCGTTTAGTATTGTTATCAGTATCAGTGTAGCTATTCTTGGACAACAAAAAGGAATAAAAGTGGAAATTTTAACAACATTTTAATTTTGAATATAGAAAACGAGAGGTTCTTGAGAAAAATGGTTAACTTCATCGTATTCAGCATTCAAAATACAGCTAAAATCACATAATCTCATCCCACTGTTTTTTATGCTGTTGTGTAGTATTATTTACAGTTATAGAAATAAATTACCAAGCGTAAAAGCTGAGTTCACCCTGACCCCCTCCCCACATCCAAATCAGTCTTTAAAAAAGGGGAGCTCAAACATTTTTTGATAGCTCCGCCCACAACCAGCCCGTAGACAGAAAAAGAGGGACTGGGGGAATTCCCACGGGCCAGCCCCTCTCCTTACCGTTCAAGTTGTTCTTTTGTTAGACGGAAAAAAATTATAAGCTACGGGATAAGAGGTTTCTCTTATGGTGTAAGGAGTGAGGTTGTCAAACACGGTCTCTGGTCTTCCAAAATCGTCAACAAAATAAACGTAACTCAAAATTCGCTAGAAAGGTCAATTTTGAACTATAAAAGAAGAGACTGCATACAAATAGCGAGAATAAAACAAAAACTGAAAAATAATATGGACGTAGTTCGATTCATCAGACGACAACAATGGAGATGGGCGGGTCACGTGGCAAGATTAAAGGACGACAGATGGACATACAGATCAACTGTTTGGTTCCTCTCTCATCATAAAAGGAAAAAAGGGCGTCAAGTAACAAGGTGGGTGGACGACATAAACTACGTCTTATATACGAAAACTTTTCAAAGAATAGCATCAGTTAGATCGGAATGGGAGCGACTGCAGGAAACCACCTTTGCCCTATACGGGCCGAGGAGATCAGCGTGAATACTTATAAGCTTAATAGGTAATATAGGTATTAGTTACAACTCTCCTCAATAAAGATATTTTGATTTTGATTTGATGATTGAAATTCAGGCCTTTTACAAATATCAGGCTCCTTGGAAGTCCAGGCCCGGTGTATTCTCCCCCCCCCTCTCTCGACAGGGTTGCCCACAACACTTGCGAATTTCTGAACTGCCAACAGCGTAAGAGATTTAAGATTTACTGACTACAAGCAACTCAGAACAGCTCAGCCAGATATTTTCGAAGATGTAGGTCTGCTTTCCAAGAAGAAAACACCGCCACTCGCTAAGATTCTCTAAATTTTCAAAAGAATTTCGGTGAAAAAGTTGACCAGTTATATTTTGGCCAGTCAAGGGAAATGTTCCCAAGAGTATGCAGTCTCCTATGAGTACGCAACCCACTTATTTTTTTGCTGGTAATACTGTACATGAATTTGAATGATTTTGCCCGAATCCTATTTAAAAGACGAATCCTGCGACGTATCATTTCATCGTACTGGCTAAAAATTCACTCTCACACACAAAAATGTTTTTCATACTGCTACTGTAGTTTTTATGAAATTTAAAACTAAGGAATTAAAATTCAACTTGGAAAAAGAACAATACTGCACAGAATAGGTCAAGTATATCATTTTAAAGATAATTTTGCCCACTTTAACTCAATAATAAGCGATAACCCCATTAACGTGCCCGTTTTTTCGGTATGTCCATTTAAATAAACCAAAACATACAGTCAACTGGGGTAATATCGGACACCGGTGGTAATATTGGCCACCCATGATTAGTTTGCTGATGATACTAGCGCCCCTACAACAAATCATGAGTAGTCAATATTACCACCGATGTCCAATATTACCCCAGCTGACGGTATTCCACATTTTTCACCCTCGTGTGGTCCCAATAGTACTCATCATAATCACGTGTTCCCCCCCCCCCAGCAAAATGGCGTGCTCTAAGCCACTTACTCAAAAGTTGTGGTGTAGTTGGGGGTGGGATTACCCCCTTCATCAATAAAAAAAGTTCAAGCATTAAGCTAAAGCAATTGAAAAAAGAGAGAAAAAAGTTTTTCGACAATTGAACCCCCTCTCCCAATTTTGGTATATCTACGACACTGCTCGAAAGAAAGTGTTACGTTTCACAGACGAGAGCTTCAACATAACAAAACAGTACATGAAGGATAGATATTCACGGCGCCATACAGCCATAGCCGTAGAAAAGGAACATAAAATTTCATTACTAGTATGTACATTAAATATTGGCACATTTTGCCTGCAGGTATTGAGTATTAATTTTTACTCACCACAATGAATGACCAATTAACGCAGATTCGAAACTCTCGTAAATTTACACGTTTCATATGGTGTGGTGGGATGTATGGCGATGCACGCATGTCAAAGTGGCCCCAAAGACACCGCACTCCCGGCACCGGAAACTACCCTTTCGGGCAACGCATCAGCAGCCGGGGGTACACGTTTCATATGATGAGTACTAATAGGAACAGTAATGCGTACTTATAGGAACACGGTTTCTCAGTAGTTCGTATGTTATAAGGAGAACTTTTTTAAATTTTGGTGAAAGGTAGCTAAAAGAGCAAGGTATAATATTCCCAAAACTGGTGCTGGTATTCCGTACATTTGTCGGAGGAATGAAAACGCTCAGTTCATTAGGTGCGTGCTAAAGGGCATATCTCCCCCCAAAGAATGATCCTAATCGTTTATCCACGCCACTTGATGGTATTTAC
Organism: Acanthococcus lagerstroemiae; assembly: GCA_031841125.1. Taxonomy (NCBI): domain Eukaryota; kingdom Metazoa; phylum Arthropoda; class Insecta; order Hemiptera; family Eriococcidae; genus Acanthococcus; species Acanthococcus lagerstroemiae. Next base: position 37,623,794 of record CM063107.1, on the reverse strand, counting down.
ACCCATCTCGAGCCTTCAGAATACACGAAGTATTCGGACTTCCCAGACCGATGGCGCGCTAGCATCGGGCCTTCCTCCCTTTCCGCACTTCAGGAAATAGTGCCATAGAATTCTTATCAACGTTAGGATACACTGTACGTAAACAATGCCTAGCATCTCATGTAATCCTAACGTTGATAAGGTTCTGTTGAATCTTGGGAAGTCCGAATAACGAATTCTGCCTTAGATCAGAAGATCATAACGAAATCATTAGTTTCCATTTACTCGCAACAGTTATTACCAATACAAAGATGCTTCCACTTATATCGCTGCCATGCCATTCCAACCTAGGTTAGACAAATGAAGGGCGTGCATGCTGACAGGACATACAAGCACCTATGGCTAATAAACAGAGCCATATACGCTGGCTGGTCCAACGAACACACGCTTGTTCTTTACCAGATTACATTGTAAACATTTCCGAAGGTTGTTAAAATAAGAGTAATCGCCAATCGGAGCGCTGCTGTCGATAATATACATTTACGATTTGATCGTTATTCGCGATAGAACATAGAAGTACTCACAACTCCCGTGTATATTATTTTTCTCCCTGTGTCTTTCTTCTGCAATTAATTTCAAGGATCTTGTAAGTTTACAAGAATTAGTTTCGTGTCAAGGGCAACTAACCGTACCGATAGGTTACCACAAATTACACGATATACGTAAATCATTTCTAATTTTTCGTGTACGACATAAACATTTTACACCTACTAGTGTTTATTTTACTTCGCACTATCCTTCCTTATGCGTACCGCCTGTAAAACTTTCTTAGAGGTTCATCACTTTCAAGCCAATCAAACCTATACACCCAGACGGCTTGGGAGTATTGGGATCCAAAAAGCTACCATGATATGTCAACTCTTCATATCTTTTACCCATGCGCTGTATCTCGCTCAACATTTCCCTTCCCTCCAGCCACTATATCGGTCCAAAACTAAAAATTTTACCGCCCCAATTCTTATAAATTGCAATGCCTCATCGGACAATCTATCGGTACCACACACGACCGACTTGTCCTCGCCTATACTGACTGTGCATAGATGATTATTACTCAAAGAGTATGATATCACACACGTCCACTACAAAATTGTAGAAGTTAATGGCTGAAACCCAAGATAAGACCCTAACTCCGCCTTCAAAATAACGCCAATTCTAAAGCCTCGGGTATATCAGACGGACCCGAGGCGATGGCATTATTGGTTTAAGCTTCGAAGTATTCACCGCACGAATTTTCACATCAGTTGCCCATCAGTTCAAGTACAGATACCAGGAAATGGAAATGCCAGCATACCTTCCCTTGCTGCTCTTCTCTCATGTTATACCACTTTTTTCTTCTTCTTTTTATTTTATTTTATTTTATTCAAGTAAACCTGCGTTTATAATGCGGTACAAATGGCGCACGCCATCGACGTAAATTATTTGAGCTGCTTTTACAATATATGCGTGTGCTTTTTTCCGTGAATAAAAAGCAGTTGCAGAACCTGATACAGCCGGCCCAAGTCGAGCCGAGAGCTATCATTCGTTAATCCGCACTATTCACCGCGTGTACAGCTGAACACTCGATGGCTCAGAATGAATGAATAGAGACAGCACGTTCAAATTAATTCAGCGCAGGTACGAATGAATTATGTAACGTACAGGTACTCGCAATTAAAATAAAGAAGGAAAGACGGGCCTGGTTAGTAGAGGTGAAGTATACCTAATTATATCTATCGTTAAACGGAGCTGAATTTCACATCCCATGCACAGTTTCAGTGGCTTAGGTTAATATCAAGCCACATTCAAATTATCACTATAGTCACACAGTGACCTGGAAACCGGAGATAAGGCAGTTACTACAGAAATATTTGAGAAAAATTACGGCAAGGTAAACTATTTGCCAAATAATTTAAATCTTAGATCAACTCACAGAATGAATAGGCTAGGGTAAAGTGCCAGCCAAGAGGACATACTTGTCGACTGATGAGTTTGTGACTGCTAGCTCTTACTCTTAAACAATTCTTATATTAGTAAGACTTTCACTTCCAAATCAACCCTCCTGAGTGACTGGTTACAGATTCAGGCGCCTTGAAAGGGATTTCCCTCCAGGTTCGGTCCTGTTTAATTTCAATTTATCCCTGCTTTCATGGTATTTGAATCTCGTTACAATGTTTCCTCTGTTTCAGGTGTCCTCCGTATCAAGATATTCACAACTTAAAATATTCCAACATTGAAACTTCCATCTATCACATGCGACTAATAAGCCTATCTTTGAAAGCATCGTTCGTTTAGTTACAGAAGGTAGCATCACAAATCAATTTTGGATCTTTGGCAACGCTTGAACTAATCAGGACAAGGTCACAACGCCAATTCTAAGCTTTTTTGGAAACTGCCCAAATCAGAAAATTGTTCGTTTTATCACAATTTTTCTTCGCTTCTACCCCGTCCCCCACCCTAAGAAATAAATAAAAATACAATCCAATTTCAAGTATGTGATTTTTAAATAATATTATGTTCTGTTGTTCTTTGAAACTGCGGTACCCAATAAATCTTTGGTACTGCCCAATATGGGTGGTACTGCTCGTTAGAATAGGCGTTAATCAAGACACAATTCTCCAGTATACAGTTGGAAAATGTTCAGATTACACTGAAGCTGCGAACTAGAAGTGGTATAAAAGAAAACCAGTAGTGTCCCTATAGATGAACGATACTTTTTAGATGTAACAAAGATGTGACATACCCACAACATTCTGCAATTAGCCCACCGGTATCATGTTTACAGCATGGTACTCTGCAGAGTCCATGCAAAGTAACAAGCTTTTCCACATCAAAAAATCGGTACTACCACGTACCACAATTGTTTTCAAATCGAAAACCACGAGGTCCCTGAGTACCACGTAGGTAAATCCGTCCTCATACCTTTCGAATAATCTACAAATAGTTATCTCCAAACCTAGTTTCAAATATTTTCCAACAAATTTCGAACAGTCCGAAAATCATCCAACTTTCCTATTTCGTATCATGTAGGAAGTAGACTTCCAACTATCCGGCTTCCAGTTATCCGGCACGCTATATAATTCGACCTGAAAAAATTCCTCACTGTTATCCGGACTTCCAATTATCCGGTCGTTTGTCGAAAGGGTAGTAGGATTGCATTATTCATCTGTTTTGCATTTTAGGTAGACGTAAACACACTTTAGAAACCCCATACTATTGCACACACTAAGAAATATCCAGGGTTGGGCAGGATTTAAATACTCAGGCATTTTAAATACAAATTTCCAAAAATCCTGATTTTGGATTTTAGATTTCAAATCCTTCTTCAAAAAGGATTTCGGATTCAACTCCTAATTATTAATGCAAAGGATTTGCATTTTGATAATTCCAAAAGTAATTAAAATCCAAATCCAAAAATAGGGTGCTTGCAGCGCTGCGCTGCGGCAAACACCCTAAAAATCCTCATTTCATCAATTTCAGCAATTTACCATTAACTTATTGACATCTTGAAAATCAAACCTTAGATGGTGTGGTGGGACGTATGGCGATGCACGCATGCCAAAGTGGCCCCTATGACACCGTACCCCCAGCATCGGGAACTATCCTTTCGGGCATCGCATCAGTGCTGAGGGGAAATCAAACCTTAGACCATGATAGTTTTACATCCTTTTTGTTGTCATATTCTGGGAACGCGAAGGAAGCTCATTTGGTCGCCTTTAGCAAGGAAGTTAGAACGCTGAACGCTTAGTCCTAGAAATTTCTCGCTTTCACTGATTACAATTGGACGCTGTCAAGCAAAAACCGCCCAAGTGACAAAATCTGTTGTTTGAGAGAACGTAACATTAAAAGCCAACAAATAATGACGGTTTACGGGCATAACATTTACTGACAAGTTTTTTTTCAACGTGGATACAGATTTTTTTGAATCGGGGGCCCAATCCAAAAAATTCTACTGTTTATACTCTTTCCATGTTTCCACGATACTATTATCTCATTTTGTCAACAAACGTTGTTTGAGCGGTTTTTGCTTAACAGCGTCCAATCAGCATTTTAGCGCTGAGTTACAGACATGGCTGATTAGCCAATCGGGAGGGCTAAAAACTTAGCTAAATGCTAACGTTTCCAAACGACTGGCTTCAGCTAACATCGATCGGCTAACGGCTAACAGCTTCGGCTTAGTTAAAAAGCCCTATAGCTACAGACAACAGAAGTTGTATCCTGTATGCGAACGTCCTCAGCCAATGGTAGATTGAAGATTGCGTGGGTGGTTACTGCTGAGTTACTGTTTAGAAGTCAAAATTCAGATTATTGATTTTGGATTTAAAGTTTCAAGTTTTCTAAAAATTGAGAGGATTTAGATACGCAAAAGCACACTTTGATCTTTAAGCATGACTGATGATTATGATAACTGTTAACGTTTTTTTAAATGTTTTTTTAAAATGAAATTTATAAAATTTATTACCTAATTATTATTTTTCATTTATTTTTTCTTTGAAAATTTTCAATTTAAAATTTAAATTTTAAAAAGTTTTGTGAAAAATGTTGGAATTTATTTTCTGGCCTGAATTGCTCAATGTTTTTAGATTATTCGTATTTTACCCTTGTTTTTTATAATTCATTTTCAAAATACAATCATATATTATAAAACATTCTACCCACGGCCGTATACATGGGGGGGTCTGACCTCCCTCCCTCCGGTACGGCTGTGCGCTCAAAAATTCAGAAAAATTCGGATCTCAGAAACATTAGAAAATAAATTTAGTTTAAAATACGCCATGTTAGGTCAATTCCCCCCCCCCGCCATATTCCTGGATACGGCACGGATTCTACCTTCTTTTAAGCTATACCCAGGCCTTTTTCTGTCACTTCTTTTTTGGGGACACGCTAATTCTCGAGAGCTGTATTTTATTTGGATAATCAAATTCTTTCATTTTTTCAGTTTTCATGGCAATTTTTCGATATTTTCGAAACTACGTGCCTCCACAAAAAAACCCTGGTTATACCTATGGCGAATTTGAGGAATATAAATTACAAAACTGACCGTTAAAGGAGACGACCATTTTTGACTGTAGTTCCAGTCGTGTGCAAGTTTGGATTATAATTTATTGAAAAATTGAACTTCAATTTTTTATTTATTTTTTTTTTTTTACTTATTTTGACTCGTTTAACATACTTTACATTTTATATGTAAAATGTAAAACATAAAAAGCTATTTTAAAACGACTGTTTTACACGTAAAACCTATTTTGCTTCTCAATCCTGATTAGAAGTATGAACTGTCCCTTAACTCATAATTCCCTTCCGGCGACTGTGCATTAGTGTCAGGAAAATTCAGAACTCATAACTCATATTTTGGCTTGAAGAAATTCCTTCAAGTTATTAAGGCAAATAAATCTGAAAACGTGATTTTCATGAATGGAGTAAATTGGTACATTTTACTTGTGGGAGTGATCGAAATGTTTCAAAGGAAAACAATGGACAAATATTAAAGATGTTTAGAAATGAATTCCATGTAAAGAAAAGTTTTGATACCGAACTTGTACATTAATTCTACGGGCATACAATAATCTATCATGTTCTAACCCTGTTTTTAAAAAAAATTGATTAATTAATTTATTTTAGGAAAAATTCATTCAAAATTCTTCACGTTTCCTATTTAAAAAGCACATGGCATATCGCCTCACCTGCCAACCCTATCACAAACCATTTTGATGAAGAAAAAAATTCATGAAAAATTGAGGAAGATGGTCATCATTACAGATACAAGATCCCTTGGCATTTATAACTATGTTTTGCTTGACGATAGAGAAGTGCTAATGGTATACAAGCACATTTTACATTTTAGAGCGAGGGGGAGGGGGCGCTAGAGAGAAAATTCTATTTTGCTGAAAATTGCTTAAATGCCTAAAACAGTCAAAAATGCCTTTAAAAAAAAAAAAAAACACGAAAATGCCATTTTAAACCAAATGAAAATAAAAAACTAGAAATGTTCGTATGATGGTTGCGTTTTTTCCAGAAATTTGCATTTTCCCGACAGAATTCTTCTGCTAGTGTCCGACACCGCTCCATACATATGCGTCTCGCAGGCAAAAATTGTGCAGATTTACAGTAAAATAATCCATGTCATCTGCATTGCTCACGCTTAGAATTGTACCTATTAGTGAAAAGGTGAAGGTATATTTACCAAATGTAAATCGACTTAGGTATCAGTACAGCACACGAGGTTTTCTTAAAATGTCCGGCGAGAATTGCTTTCTACATATGAAACAAAAATGAACTGTCCACTACCTCCAGATTTCAGATTTTTTCCTATTTTTCTTTAAATTTGTGAAACAGTTTTGCGTTTTTGCCGAATAATGCCCAACGTACTACTTTCAGCGCCGAATTATCAGTTTTCAGTACCGAGGAATCCGGTCTCTAGTCATTATTCATAAGCATTGAAAATTGTATGGCATATGAAGGATGGATGTAGCTATCGAATGCCACCATGAAAGTTCTTCTACGTCGTTTAATTCTAGGAAAATTGGGCAAAATGTGAATTTTGTGACAGATCACCCCGGTCTCCCCATAAATGCTCATATATAATAAAAAGTTCGCCACTCTTAACGTCATACAACACTAATCGAAGCGCTTTGTCGCCTTTGGCCAACATTAGGAATTGGTGCCAGATTCGGACTTTGAATATCCTTTGAATGCGAAATTCTATAGGTACGCTACCCATATGCAAGTTCAACAGCGAAGTAAATAGATGTAGATTCGAGCCTACTAAACCGAGATTTCGTCAATAACGAGTCTGATTTGCTAACTGATTACGCTTTTGACTCCGGGCTAATAAACGAACGTTGAAAACAAATACGGTATATACGTAAGCGCATTGATCGATACTTATTTGTAAATAAGTTACGCAGACTACACCTTTTACTTTTCAATGATTTCTTCCCTATAAAACAGTGTCTGGATATTACAGTAATATATCGGCATGCTCCAATCTAATGTTTCTGTCATATTTAGGTCTACACCAGACATCGAGTTTACTTTTCGCTAATCGTAAAAACGCTCGATACCAGAAGTCAGCGATAGATCAAGAATTTCAGTCATCAAAACGTGTACACATGAACTACTTCTGTTTAATAGCTAACCTTCTCGCAATAGGTTGGTCGAATCGAATTCGACTGTATACGACATCAACCTCGTGGAAGTTGCTCCTATATAAATAAAGTTCTCATTACGGTAGTATACCAGCTTCTGAATAGAATATAAAGAAAGTTTTGAAAAGAAGCGTGAAAAGTATGAGTACATTCCACGTCCAGGAAATGTTCTCCAAATTAGTCGTGTCATATTCCACGACACGATGTAATCCACACTATGCTGAATGTAGCTGTACTTCAAATGACGCAACGAAATACGGGCAACTGTAATCCTCTTTCATTGACGAATCTCAGGTACATGCAGCTCGCAACATCTCGAAAAGAAAGCATCCAAAAGTACCTAACTAACGATACGACCATTTTCTAATACACTATAATCCACCTAGTATAAGAACTCATCAGGTGTATAATCCCACGCGCAGTTCTGAATTCCCCTGCCCGGGTTCCTAAATACATAACACTTCACAGTTGCTTTCGAGCCTCGACAGCTGACAGTAATCATATGGCATATCTACTATTTATGAGCCGAATATTAATTACACACGCGTGCTGCACAGTTCACGTGTGCATATGGTAGAGGAAGGCTCAACCCACAGTACAGAGTAATGTAAAGGATGAAAAATAACGCCCGCGTGCTTTTTCTAAACACTTCTCACGTTTAAGCCGGTATGAGTCCAAAATAAATCCTATGCCAAAAAAAAAGTCGCACAGATGAAGAAATTGTTCGGAAGCTTAATTTTGGTACTGAGAGTTGGATAACAGCATTAATCCACATACCAACAGTTCTCGAAAATTCAATCATCTCCAAGCTCCCCCAAAAGCAAAATGGTGACACGAAAGCAGTTTTTTCTATTTTTCATGAAAACTAAGGTTGTAGTGGACCAATACAGTCGCAGAAATATTCTACGAAAAATTCTGCACAAGAATTACATCTCGTATTTTTTCGTATCTGCTTCAGAAACGTCATAAAGGAAGGATGTAAAATAATCCTTCCATTGCGAAACATTGAAACATGTCTTCTGAGTGGAAACAAAGATTTTTCATCATTTTTCCTGTTTTAGTGAATTTCGAGAGTAAAAATAGTACGCTGGTCTACACTGTAAGACCCATTTCTGTACCCTAAAGTTATCTCGTCCCAGGAAAATTTTTGTTCCCCGTACCTCCACCCTTCAGATACCACATACGTAAATTTTCATACAGTATTTATTAATTTCAAATAGAACTTTAATAGTGGAACTTTTCGACTTTTTATTAACTGGATGGTAAAACCGATGCATTCATCAAAGCATTTCCAAGACCGCTGAATTCAATTTAGACACCGATCAGAACCTAAGATCATAATTTAGGTATGCAATGAAGGTTTTGGGATGGGAAAATGTACAAAATACGTTTTGGGTACATCATTCCTTGGTTAAGCTTTTATACTCGCACGATTGCTGAATTAATTTTTGACGTTAATTTCAATCTTGTATGAAAACTGGGGTAGCGATAGGGGGTGGCTTATATTTGAAACATGTCACGACCATGATATGGACCATTCTAAGCAAAACCCAACTAAGCGACATTTTGAAGTGTATGGAAATTACACCACCGCCAGTGCTAGATGAGTAGAACATGATGAAATTTTTTTTTTCTAAGACAGCTAACTCAGCTAGATATTTATTCTCAAAAATCAGCTGTAATCGTGAATTTCTTAATGGCCGATTTCCTTCTGACTGGAATATTTCGAAAGTACACAAATGTCGCTTGGTTGGGTTTTGCTTTAAAGGGTCCGTATTATCGTGAATGGCGTTAGACCGGGGAGGTAACGGTGTGCAAAAACCTCCGACGCTACTGCTGGCGTTCATGGCTATCATTCCTATTCGTATAAAACATTGAGGCACTTCATGCCGACCCAATGGAATTGAAAATTGGAACAAACGGAGCACGGCTCAGAAATACAAAAGTAAACACCAGGGACATCTCAATATCTGTTCGAATGGATGAGGAGGGGACGGGGAAATACGTCAGGAATGCCAACTCGGTGCAAGAATATTTCGTACAAGAAAAAATAGCAATTTTTATGTTTTGCTGACTAATGTGAGAATCCCTCATCAGAATACAAAAACGTTTCATCCAAAAAACAAATTAACAAAAAAGGTTAACGAACCAACGATTTTTTGTTTTACCAACTAGCTGGTGGAATTTGCCAACAAATGCCGACTTCTAAGGTTTGTGGGGCGTCACCTCTCTCCTCCTCACCAAAAATCACACACCCTCATCGCTTCGCCCCCCGTTGGCACGCAAACATTAATAATTTTCAGATATTTTACGCTAAATTTCTTTACCTCAAAACTGAAAAGAGAGGAAGAAGGATAGGAGTTTTCGGGTATATCATTTACAAATTACTATACCTCCCCAGCGAGTATCTCCAATGAACGGGCGTCTCATAAACCATCGTTCAAAACTGTTACGACATTATTTACTTCAGTTTTTGTGCATTATGCCAGGGCAGAAGTGAAGGGAGAAGTATGAAGGGGTCCCAATAATGTTTGAAAACTCGACACTCGAAAAATTCTAGTAGTCAGCCGCCAATTGGAAATACGCTTTTTTACGTTTCAACTAAGCTTTTGGACGGCATTTTTGCTGCCTATATCCCTTTGCCTCAACCTCCCTCCCCCCCCACAAGAAAATTACTGCTTACAGTTCTTCATACTACTTCTAAGCATTAACCCTACTGATGGACAAATAACAAAAAATTTCAAATGTAGAATAAACCGAGGAGTCCACTTTAAGAGCGACTATCAAAAAATAAGAAAATAACTTCAGAAAACCGAAGACTTTTTCAGGATAAATGATGCAAAAATTCGGCGTTACCAACCTTGAAATGACAATGATAAACACGTGACTGTTCACTGTTCTAGAACTCTAAGACAACGAAACAGTTTTTTTATTTTAAAAAATACATACACAATAACAATAAATAATAGAACGTCGATTATCCGGAAGATCAATGAACTTGAAGGGCCAAAAAAAATGATAATCAGGGCCCGGATTTTTAGGAAAAAACTCTTTTTTCTCTCTTTCTAGTCTAGCCTATTCAGTCTATTAAGGCTTTCTGGACAAATCAGGAAATTCTGAAACGAATGAGCTAATTTTTTGGACTATTTTTCTTCAAAATGTGTTTTCCTCTATAACATAAGCACATGTTTCGGTTATCCGAAAAAACCGTTATCCGAAAAGCCTTCGGTCTCAATTAGTCCAGATAATCGACGTTCTCTACAGTAAATTTAAAAAAAAAAATATCAGTCCCACCATTCTACGAGTAGAAGTTTATTCTTCAATTCTACAGTCAGCATTTATGAAAACACAGATGTAGCAGTGACGTGTGGTTTTAGCATATCTCAAACCCTGAAAACTGCTGTACTTGTTATGACTGTAGAGTTTCCAAATGTCCCTCCCCCCTTCCACCGCTAGTATCTCATTTTTCATATTAAATAAAATGAACTGGGCGACTCTCAAATTCTCACTATGATATCCTGATATCCATATCGTGCTTGGACAATTTTCTATTTTAAAGCCCCTTCCTCTTTTCGGTACCTCTATTTTCATATGATGATGCATCGACTCTCAAAACATAACGAATGATACCCGTATAGGGTGTCTACAGAGGCCGAAAACTAAAAATGGGGAACTACTGGGAGACTTGGGGAGGAGTATTCATTTCTGGATTTTGGGAGGCTTTTCTCAGTTTTGCATAGTTAATTTTTAAACAATTCCACATGAAAATCCATTGGTTTCAGTTTGATGTAGGAAAAATCGTCCAATTTTGATATTTTGGGGGGTTTTCTATCGATATAGGGAAACTTAGGGAACTCGAGGGATCAGTAGGTCCCCTGAGCTTATTATATGCTATACATTTGTCGAATCTCAACTTTCAATTGGATATTCCAACTGCGATTTCAGGGTCTGATCGAAGTCGAGTTTGAATTCAGCTGTACTAAAAACCCAGCAGTTGACGAACTGATATCGTGATGTTTCTGGGGTCGAAACGGAAAAAAAAAAGGCAACATATCATTTATACGGGTAAAATTTTACGTAAAATATTTCTACGGTAGTATTTTCCCGTTACGATGTTTGTTCGCGAAAGAAGGGCAGAAAACCTGATTTAGAGGCATCGTATTCCTTCGGAAGAAGAGGCTTACGACACGTGGGCATTTTAATTAACTAATAATCTCATACTGCTCTCAGCACCGAAATTCAGCTTCTCAACACTTTTTTCATCTGTTATTATGACAGAGTACTAAGCACCACTGAGAAAAAAGAAACAGAATAGCGACAGAATACGTTAAATTACAGCTGGTTACCTGTCATTTTAGATACTCTGACACTTGATGTCAACGGTACTTAGTACTGTCTGTCATGGGTCATACAATCGATGAATTGTACTACTCTGTTCCAGAGGAGAAATGGCCATACGTAACCGCAAAATACCCCAGGGGGTCAAATTCACGAAATTTGAGCCGGCGCCTTTTGGAATTCTGAGCCATTGTTGTGGCAGCAAGCCCACAGCATAACCATTTTCCCACACGCACTGTGATCGAGGGGCGGAGGACAACCCCTGTGACACCCTCTTCAAGTGTGAGGTCTAGGAGGCAGAAAGACGCGGGACGACAACAGGGATCGATCTCGGGGTCAATACGAGCGATAACGACGGTGTGACCGGCCGTCTCACGCCGGATACCTTGGTTTCGGAAATGCTGAAGAGTGGAACCGGATGGAACCAGGTGTCGGCCTTTGTCTCGACCATCATGAACAATGCCGGTGCGAGGGGAGTTGAGAACCCCCAACAGCGATCGATCTCGGCGACAACACGAGCGATAACGACGGCGCGATCGGCCGCCTCACACCGGACACCTGGTTTCGGAAATGCTGAAAAGTGAAACCGGATGGAACAGGGTGTCGACCTTTATCTCGACCATCATTAACAGAACTCTCCCCTCATTTTTCATTCCGCAATTTTGGTAAAAATTTGTCCAATTCGGTCAAATTTTGGAAACTTATATTTCTTAACACACCGATTTCACAATTTTTTTTAAATACTGAATGAAAAATGCCATTAATCTACAAAATTGTCCGTTACCACCTTCCTGCGTCGGTACTCTTACCAAGACGATGAGGTCAGGGGTGAAAGAAGGAAGCGCGTCTGTCTGTGGTGCACCCGAATTCCAGGTTAATCCTGGGTACGAGTTGTCTCGGTCAGTAGGGTGTTCCATGATGACCCTGGCAGGACGGTGCGAATTCAAAGCGAAGAGGCGAAATGGGGGCTCGGCCTAGCCTCAGTGCGTCCCTCTGGTCACTGATGCGAGACTTGGTAGTTTCCGGGGCCAGGGGTGCGGTGTCTGGGGAGCCATTTTGGCCAGCGTGCATCACCATATGCTCCACTAAGAGAACCATTTTTCCAGGGGAGGTAACCACGAGGCAAAATCGCAAATTTCAATCCCGAAAGCACATGAAAAAAGAATCTTGACCTTCTAAGGGGAGGGGGCAAGTCGAGGCAGTGCTTGTAGTTGTCTCCTTTCCTCAACACTGCGAGCCAGTGTGGCAAGAAGGAAGAAAGGCGGAAAGGAGACACCGAGGAGGGGCAATGAAGGTGGAAAAATAGGGCCAATTCAACAGCATTTTCTCGGCAGATCTTTAGCTCCTAATCGAGCTCCGGCCTGCGCCTGAGACTTCATATTTAATATTTTTTCAAATAACTGAAGGCACGTATTAGGAACACACGTGAAGATAAGCCACACGCAGTGCGATTCAATTATTCGTAGACAACAGTAGCCTTAACCGCGATAACCTTGCCAAAGATGCTAATAAGACTGTTTAGTAACAACCATTTAACAATGAGACGAAAGAAAAAACGTACAGTAGAAAGTTTATCGTTCGGTTGGTATTTTATATCGAGAATGAACGAGTCATCACCGCGATGTCACAATTCACAACACACCTAGCCAGATTAAAAGTATCAATCACTGAGAAAGAGAAAGCACATCACACGGCGCATACTTATATACGTCCCACCTATACATAAACACAAGTTGGGGGTAATAAAAACGCGGTGGTGATGATCACCTCCATCGTCCTCAACTTTCAACGAAAGCAAAACGTACCCCGAAGTGTACCTATGTCCACGTATCGTCACTCGCAATTTCCGAATTCAATAGAATGCGCTTTCACGGCGAGGATTCTTCCGAAGAAAGTAAAAACTTCTACCTTAAAAGGATGGCCATGGCGCGTCGAGTCGGCATTCGAATGCGGCTATAAATTAGGGCCATCGCAAATAGTTATTACTACAGATACGAAAGAGACCCCGTCTTATATGTCTGCACAACCAGATACACCAAAACCGCGAAGAGATTATTCGCGAACAACGAGTGCATTTAGGCGAAGTGTATTCCAATTACCGAATTACGCAACTACTGGAAATTGCGGTAAACGAGTAAATATCGGCCTATTGGCACGTCACGGCTCACGGGGCAGCGCCCATCAGCGCTCAACAAAAATGTCGATAACGGTGCCTCTCGCAAATCGTCCAATTTGGCTCCCACGTTTTTAGCCGGCGCACGGAAACGTAATTATTTTATTAATTCGTTTATTTACGCGTATACGTTTTACGAGGAGCTTTTATACGAACACGCATACACTTGGATATAAGTCCACTTGAATCTGTGCTCACTTGTTATATGTATACTCAGAAGTGTACGCAGGTTCGAGTATACCTCCATCGTAATATATATTTTCTCTGGTACAAATTCAACATTATTGGGCTAACGACCTTCGTGACACGATGTAAACATTAGGAAAGACGGACTACCAAACGCGCAGCAGCAGGTATGTCTACCTCTTTACCTGTGCGCGATCATACAACAAGAAAGCAATAAAAGTGGCGCGAGAGAGAGAGAGGCAGAAAATTATTACGGAAAAAATATAACGCATCGCCGTCTAGTCTACCCGTGCTCTCGCTCAACTGCTGATCAATTGAAGCCGTAGAAGAATGCAGCAATCCGTAAAATCAAGAAGTGACAGCTATCAGGTCATTTATTTAGTCCTCTTTGTTGTCCATTTTCACACAGAGCCCTGATAGTTTCACACCGAGCCCTGAATAAGCACGAATATGCAACAAGCCAAATTTACGCGAAACCCGCTATATTCATATTTTACTCCAGTCATAGCTCAATTAAAAGGACTTTTATTCGAACTAATTCCGACATAAGGTTTTTTTCACAAATTAATTAAGATATTCTTTATGAACTGAGTTAAAATCGCTTCTCCCCCTTCCCCGACTATTATACATGGGCCACATTTCATTCTCGGCGACTTTTATCAACTGTACCTACATCCAAATAGCTCAGTACAAAAAACTATTTTATATAACCTTCCCCATAAAAACGGTGCTAACAACATCACACTAAATACGTATGATATGGCTGCAACGCAACAGAAATGTTCATTCTTCAATACCCTGAAGTAGCACAGGAAGATTAGTCATCTGTTGCCGCATTATTCCTCCACTTTGATTAGCCATCTGTTGCCACTTTAATGAGAATCCCCACATTTAACTCAGCCAGTTCTGGCACCTTCAGACGGAAACAATAAAATTTGTAAGTTATGTAGCTTAAAATGAAATTCTTAAGCTACGACAGTCGTTCCAAAATTAGTACCCGCTCTTTAATAACTCGGTAACGCCGCAACAGAAATGTTTGAAACTTTTGAGTATGTGGATGTACTGTGAAAATTTGGCGAAAATTGGTTCAGTAGTTCCTAATTCCTATGTTAAGGCTACAGAAACTAGGGTACTATAGTTTTCACACAGGTACACTGGACCGCCATTTTAATTCCCAAGTTAGTCCGAGCATTCTCTGACGCGCTTGCAACCGTTCGCAAACGGGGGATCAAGGATGACGTTCGAGCCAGTTGGGAATCAAAATGGCGGTCCATTATACCCGCGTGAAACTATAGAACCTTACAGAAACTAGAGCACCTAGAAACACGCGCGTACTGACATCCGCCATTTTGAGTCTCTTGATGCCCGACGATTCACAATTCATTACGCGGAACATGCCACCGGTGTGTCGCGTATTAAATTGTGAATCATCGGCACCAAGCGATTCAAAATGGCGGATGTCAATACTCGGGTATTTTCAGGTGCTTGGTAACTAACTACACACCTGGTCAGTCCTGTTGAATAGTTTATTGTTTTCTTACCCTGCGCCGGGAAAAGGTGGTAACAATGCGTAAATTTTTGTGTGGGATGTATAGTCATGCCATCAATTAAACGCCATTGGATTCACACTTTTAAGGAGAGGAAATCCTTGGTAGAGGATGAGGACAGAAACCATCAACCTTCCAACAGCGTCACAGAAGAAAACACGATTCGTACCCACCCAAAATTTACTCGCTGCACTATAGATGAACTTTCAGGGGCAAATTTGGCGCCAAAGACCCGAATTATGCCACAAAACCACCCTGTTTCACAATAATGTGAGGCCATGTTTGGCAAATGCAATATGAGCAGTTTGGCGGCAGTTCGAGCGTACCATTTTTAACCATCCCACGTACTTCCCAGACTTGGCCCCAGCGATTTTTACCTGTTCCCACTTCTAAAGAGCCATTTCAGGGCAAAAAAATTCACCAGCAATGCTGACCTCACAGCAGTGCTGTCAACCTAGCCTATTGGAAAATCCCAGGATTCTGTGTAAAAAATCTTGAGACAAAAATTTTCGCCTCTTCTATGTTGTTCAACAATACATAAAATGTTTACTGACTCATCACATTTGTTGTTTTACCCTCTTCACCCTCAGTTCTGTCAACAATCTTAAAGATTTTCCTCCCCCCCCCTCTTTTTTCACTTTTGTTCTTGAATACTGTGAACCTAATGGCATCAAACTTTTCTTGCAACAGGTCACAGATGTATTTTAAATTTCTATTTCTGTGTAAAATCTGAGTGCTGATTACTGCCACAAGGCGCTAAATTTTCCATTTCCGAATTTTGGAAGTGAAAAATTTGAAGAAGCAATGCATATTCTTTTAGTTTTATGTAATTTCTTGAGAACTCTTGACATTTTCTTGAAAATCTTGGAATTTTGTCTCAAGACCTTGAGGAAACCCTCAAAATCTAGAGATTTCAAGATTTATCTTGAGGTTGACAGCAGTGCCTCACAGCTGAGATCAATTCTTTCCTCAAGGGTCGAACTCAACAATTTTATACTATGTGTATAATTAGGCTCCTTTCACGCTACTAGAAATGTAAATATCTGAAAGTTGATTATGTATATAAAGAAGTAGCTGTACTCAAATACTATAAGTAAATAAATTTTTATCTCAATTCGATCACTTTTTCTTCAGTTATGACAAACTAGGTATTAATTTTGGAACACACCTTGTAGAAATAAGGTATAAATTGAAGTATTTTTCAAAAGATCATAGTAAATGACAGAATTAAATTTCAGGTTGATATAATATGTAATACAAAACATATGCTTGCTTCTCTTAGCGGTAAAGTTTCAAGATCTGATCAACAGCAGCCAATTTTTAATGATTTAGTCAAATAGCGTAGCTAGAGCTCTATAACTTCGTGTGAGTACAGTCGTCCGCCATTTTGACGTCAACCTTACCCGTAGATATCGAATTAACTATGCGCTACGCTCCGCATAGTCGGATTCGGCATCCACGGGTGCGGTTGGTTGGAGTCAAAATGGTGGACAATCGTACTCACACGAAGTTATAGAGCTCTAGCATAGCCATTTTCCTTTTGTCCCAAAAATGAGTGATCAAAATATCAGATAGAAAACTACAATGAAAAACTAAAATACATTTACAGTTCCCTCTGCAGTGTGTAGTTGTACACTACTGCATCAAGTGTACACAAATCCATTAACTTGGCAACAATAAGCATGCCTGTGTGGTTTGTACAGAAATAAAACAGACACATAGAAACGCGCTGATGCGACAGGCCAGATAGTCAAGGACTAAGACAGTGGAAGAAGACAACGAGAAAAAGTGCCCCCACTAAATGCCTTACCACCTTCCAGAATTAATAACCACGCCTTCTGTTGCATTGATAACGTTCGGATAATAACTTCTAAGCTCAGCATCAGTGTTGCTAGGTATGGTACATTATAACATGTTTGATACAATGTTTAGTGATTTAAAGAATTTTTGTATGTTCAGGCACATTGTCAATATTCTAGGCAGGATTTGGTACATTTTCTAGAATGTTTTGTTACTTTTGGTTCGTTTTGGTACATTTTAGTGTATTCAGCGGATACTGAGGCATTTTAAAGTTTTTAACCAAAAAGATTTCTACTACATTCTGGTACAATTTCAAAGGTCACATATTTTATTTTTTATTCAGTACATTTCACTGAATATCTGGCACAAGCTTGAAAAATTTCTCGCTGGTACATTTTTCAACTTCCCATCTGGCAACACTACTCGGTATTGATGTGGTTCTCATATTTGAAAGAATGAAAAATTCCAATTCCATACATTTTTGAGTTCTGAAGAGATGAAAATTTGTAATACCTAAATTATTTTATGTACGCATTGCGCAGCAGATGACGGCAGCGAGTTTGAGGAATGAAATTTATAATTTTTACAGGGTCTGAATGGTTTGGATTTTACAGTCAGCCGTTATGTTCCACTACCAAAACTATTCCAATCAAAATTATCAGTACTGTAACAAAATAAAATTGTTACAAGCTATGAGCTACTCGCTCATGGCAAAAAGGTGTTTGCACAACAAAGCGATTAAAAAACTAAAAATTTGAAACCTAATACTTTCTGTTTGATAACTTATGTAAATTGTATTCTGTATTTAAAGTATTACGAAGTTGATATTCAAAGTCAAGAGAGATGATAGGTATGCTAATATAACTAGGGAACTAATGTCGCTCAGCACATTCTGTCACTTTATTCTCATGTCATACAGCACAGCCCATTATAAATTAGATAAACTGTAACATGACAAATTCAACAATAGAAAAACACATTATTCAGCTAAGAGCCAATATCACACTTGCTCTGACTTCAGGTAACCCCCTTCTCCTGAGTAGAGCCTCATAAGTACCTTATAATTTATGTAGCCTGATACAATTAGAACATAACACTAGACACAACCTCATGAACCTAGCTTCATTTTTCGGATCTGAGAAGGCAAATCGATAGTCATAACAGTTACCAGGAGTTTTGCCCCCCCCCCCTTGATTTGACGAAACTAGTGACGATTTTGCTTAGCACTGCTCACCAAAATTTTCCTCCAGGCTGCTTTGAACTTCAATGAACTTTGCTATCGAGGTTCAATTTTATTTATTCTCTCCCCTACTCGTACAGTTTGGTTCTGCTGTTACTAGTTCATTTATAACAATTCGCAGCACCAGAAGATAATCTGGTGCCAGCCAAAAAATTTAACCTCACATATAGCCCCTAAAAATTGGAAATCTAAGAATCTATAATTCATAAATTTGAATCAGCGATACATTAACCACAGGTTTGGTCGATAACCATATTCGCTGACTGAATCTGTAGTTGACTTATCATTGACTTAATTTTAGAGAGAAGCTTATACTATGATTTAGTTTAAATTTGAGACATGCAGATGAAAATTTTATAATTTAAAAACCACACATTTATTGATGAAGACCAAAAATTAAACCATGTGCAGATTGAATACGGATAGCATTCCGAGTATTTACAATGATAAATGATAATTCGTAGAGCTGCACGAGTGCTGGCGTGTAAAAGAATTACACCCGTAATTACTTTCTCTTTTTTTCGAAATTAGGAGACTACCAATAAAATTACCTCGATAATAGTCTTAAACAATAGAAAGTGCAATAACAATAAAATACCTCCAAAAAATATGTTTGTTTTACCTTATTCAGTTAGTTCTATTACTGTTCGTTCGAAACTTACACTTACAATAGGAACCTGAACATCTCGATTTCTCGAATAATCAACCCAACAGACCCCTCCCCCAATTAAAAGTGGCTAGATATGAATTTTTCAACCGAAAATGGATATTGTTGCATCATATGCAGTACAAGACCGTGGCGGATGTACTATCCCATCTGAAAAGAGTAGACCAGTTTCAAAACAATATTCGAAAATTAGGAGCTTCCAGACGTCAATGCCTTGAATGTACGATATGAAGAATTACGATGAAAAAATAACAGTTCTCAACATTTCCGTACGATTTATCCCTTCGGACTTTAACGAAGCCCAGGTTAACTGCTATGCTACTTCCAACACGGTTCGGACCATAAGTCTTATTTGACGTTTACTCTATATCTTGATCTTAATTACGGTAATTGACACGTAACAAAATAAAGAGTGAGTTTCAATTTACTATATCTACCACATGTAACCCAGGAAAAAGGAAATTAGTACCTAATTTTTCCATCGCAGGATCGTTTCTTATATACTTTAAACAATTGGTGCACTTTTTCACACTCTGAAGTGTGCCATAATGAGGTGTTACTTTCCGCATTTGTGTGTAGATTTTAATGACTTTTTCATGGTGACGCTTGATTGCGGATCTTGTACAAAAAAATAATGAATTTACGGACAGGGCGAAGTGGACAACGGTACCTGTAATAATTGAAACAGCGTATAACGACCGATAAGAACCGACTGAGAAAAGGGTGAACAGTTAGCTACCTACAAGGCTAGGGAGCCTGCACCTAAAACCCATTTTTAAATATTTGATATGATCAGAGATGGGCTCTGTATGGTACTGCGCAGTACACCATCAAAAATTTCAAAGAAATTTCAAGGTATACTTAACACTTACTGCGTATACATTCAAGAAAAAGAGGAAATTTTCATGATTGCAAAGTATACACAAATACACAAGTCTCATAAGACTACTAAACTGGAGCCAAAGAGTCATTTTTGGACACAGAGTTGGGTTTAAACAATAACGAAAGAAAGAAAGAAAAAGAGAGAGGAAATAAGGAAATCAGATTGAAATTTCATGGCGTGTGTGCGTGTGTGTGTGGGTGGAGGGGGATATTTTTTTAGTTGGTTCAGCATGGTTCAGATTTCGATTCTTCTAGCTCACTTTTAGTCAGATTTGGTTATTTTTGTACAAATTTGGTGTATTTTGACCACATTTGGTAGTTTTCAGCTGTGTTTTAGTTATTAGTCAGATTGGAAAAAATTTGGTCATTCGATTATAATTGATCAACTAGTTCATTCGTCCTTTTTGATAATTTTTAATCAGATTCGGTTGTTTCTATAGTCAAATTTTGTCGTCAAATCTGTTGATCATATTTGATTTAGTTGATCAAATAATATACTCGTGTCTGGACGGATTCAGTTATTTTGGTAGCTTCTGTGACTCATATGCAGGGGTCATATAAGATGATTTTTTTCTATTTTATAAGATTCGTAATGAGACTAATTTTCAAGATGGGCAGATTTGTTCAGAAAGTAAAGAGTATACCGAAATGAAGAGAGTTAGCGCTGTGGCATAGATATGGGGTAACCACAAGAAAAAAGGCGGTCAAAAATTTTTCTCGCGAAACTTAGGAGCTGCAGCCCTATTAGGCTACATGTCTATGTCTGAAAACCTCTGAATTAATGATTTGTTCATCATTATGATCATTATTACTACTATTATTATTATTATTATTATTATTATTATTATTAAAACAGACAGGGATGTACCAGAGAGTTTTGCCTGGGGGGGGGGAGGGGGTAAAATTGTAAAATTGTGAAAATCCCAACTGACTCATCAGAATTCTCAATTATCAAAGCAAAAAAAAAAAAAAAAAACACCTTTTAACCTGCTGGATTTTTTTTTCTAACTGACTCAACTCAAAATTCCCAAGTGTCAAAGCAAAAGAAGAAAAACCTTTGATTTGTTGAATCAAAGCGAAGAAAAACCTTTTTAACTTGTTGCATTTTCCCAACTGCTGGGTGAAAAATTCTTAGGAGGGGAGTTAGCCCCTGCTCCCCTATCGGTACGTCCCTGAAAACAGAGCAGGTAAACTAAATACCACAATCATATCATTTCATTATGATAATGAACAAAACTGAAAACTGTTTTCACTTCCTACAATTTTAACTACAGTATAATTACAGAACAAGATGTATACGTAAAAACGGTCTCCGTCCCATGAGAAATACATTGAGTGACGGCCTTTCTTATAGATAATTCCTCAACTAAAGTATTTTCAGTCACATCAATGTTGCTGACTGGCAATATGTACATTTTGATTTTAAGCTAATAAAAGAGTTTCACTGCAGAAACATATCTCACATCGGATATAAGTAATTATTGATTGTAAAAACTTTTCTCTTAAATCACTCAAATTTTCAAAATATTTTCAACAATTAGGAAAACTGTGTCTTTAGTTATATCGTCTGTGATGTCATCAAAAGAGTATAGATTGAAGTTTCAGAGGAAAAGAGAGAGTACTCTTTTCTCCTTTTTCAAAAGAGTACAATACTGTTGGAAAGAGTACGTCCAGCCAGCCTGCTGCTTTTCTGCGGAAGGGACTGAAACTTGAGGTTCGTGAGATTTTTGAGTAGATAACAATTTCGACCTCCAAATTTCAGTACACCAAAGAGTGAAAGAAAAGAAAATTCTCAATTTTGATTTCAACACTGGAAAATGGAAACGAAAAGCCCTCAGGCGGTACGTCAGCATGGGAGTGAAAGTACTCCTCTTCCACACAACGGGCCAATTTTTATTCTTTTTTAGTTATTTTAACCCTTTCTGGTTGTTTGGTCATTATTTCATTTTTAGTTCCTGTTGATCGTTTTGGTCAATTTTGTCAAGGTCACTCGTTATTAGTAAACAATCCTGTTCAGTTCATGTGGTTCTTGCAGTCCTTTTTAGCCAACAGTTGTCAGATTTTGTCGGTTTCAGGTCATTGCACAGATTACTTTCACCAAAATTTGGTCTCGTTACCATTTTTATTCCTGTAAATTTTGTATAATTTCGTTGCGTTTACAGTTTTGGTCCATTGTGATAATCTTTGATGATATTTGTAAACGTTTTTTCTTGTTTTTAGTCAGTTCTGATCAATTTTGGACAGCTTTCTCAGATCTGATCCGTTTATAGCCATTTCAGTCGATTCTGGTCATTTTCCATCGGGTATAAATTGTGCATTGTGCAATAAGCAGCAGGACCGCCCCGCCTCATTGGCCAAAAAAAAACCCACGAAAGAACAATGAGCTGAGACAGAGAGGAGGGTAGATCTGTCACATTTTTTGTAAAAAGTATGAAAATGAGAGTTTCAAAAAATGTTGATATTTTCGTCATAAGTGGGCATTGGATAAATTTGGGGTACTTTAGCCTCCCCCCAAACCAAGAAAAAACCTATCTTAATCGCAAAACACCCCTTACTTAAATCCTGGGTACGGCCCTGATATGCAGTTAAACACAAGAGAAGATAACAATAGGTACGATAAACGGTAAAAGCGTCGACTGAAAGAAAATTTTCCACCCTTCTCCTCTCCCAGTTGACATGGTATTTGAGCGCCCTTTCTCAAGTGTTTTCATGATTTCTGAAGAGGCATTCTGAATTGCTTTCCTGCGATTTTCGTATGTTATTTCAGTTTAAGGACAACACGAAATTTATTTCGGAAATATTATGGCATAGGCAGCAGAAAGGGAGAAGATGGATGACTTAAATGCGTGCATACTCTCAGAAAATTTTACAACACACGATACATTTCTGAACATGATTATCTGTAATTAGTTTGTTGAAGTAAAAACAGTAATTATGAATGGGTTCAGAAGGTGCCAAGTAAACGTAACAAGATCGCGTAATTTAACTTCACGTAATATTAAAACGACTCGAACTTTAATTGTTACCAAATTGCCCAGACAAATATGAACAGGAGGTAAAATATATCTACAGACAGATAGTTAAAACTAAATTCAATAAAACTGTTTCATAACTGCTTTCAGGAAATTTCTTCTTTTCACACTGAGATACAGTCATATCAGGAAAGCAATCTGTTTTTCTACTTCTTACCTTAGTTATCACTTTATAGACTTTCTACTTCGGAAAAAATTGTGCTCGCTTTTCACTTTTACGACTAGATGAAATAAAATAAGCCTGGTCATATAACAATTTTTTGTATGTATGATAGCTGAGTTCGACTAGATACTTACAACCGCCCTCGTTTCTATGAACAGCAATAATATCGAGCGCGTTATAAAGATATTATAAATCTTTTAATGTGCAACTATTTCATACAGTTTTACTAGTTCGTTTTAATGCGACTAAATCGTCCTTTCCAACTTTGCAGAAGGTTGGATGGATTTCTCCGAAGGGAAACGAGAGCCACAGTCTGAACTTAGGGGCTAGCTATCAAAATCTCTCCAAATTCAGTGCACTGTTTTTTTTTTTTACTAAAGAGAGAAAAAGGTCCTCCAGACGTTCGTCATTTGCTGAAATGTCCCTTGAAATGTTAATACTGTTAACCAAGACCTGAGAGGCTTCGACCAGAGGTCAGTGAAATCTGGAAAGTGGAGGCTCTTCTTCTTCTTGTTTTATTGAGTAGAATTTTTTCAGGTATTCAAGAGAACCCCAAGGAGTCCCCCACCCACCCGAGAATTCGCTTTGGTACATCCATATTATTTTAACTTACATGAAAAAAAAAAATAATAAATAAAAATACGTACGTTTATTTGTATAGTTTATTTGTATGAAAGATCCGAGTATCCATTCACACGCTGGACTGGAGTACCACTACAGTCATTCAACTTTTATAGTAAACACTTGCGCGATAAATGTTAGCACTAAACGGTTAGGCACATACTTATCGAAATTTGCCAAGAGCGACATTTGTATTTGAAGTGCCATTAAAAATCAATTTCGATCTCCTCTTGATTGGCAGAGAATATACAGCCAATAGTCATAGATATCTCTAATTTAGTAAAATGGTTACACAATACGTAACTAATGTAAAATCAAATATCAAACGTTGAAAATGTCAAGGGTTCGCTCCATCACCTCCATATAGCCCTAACATTAAGAAGTAAAGCCTATCGAATCATCGAGTGTGCATACGTTGGTTCTCTATGGTCTATGCTGTCATTAGACTAGACGAGTCAAAGCCACAGGGCATACGTGACAACGTAAGATGACAAGACTCATTTTCAAGTTTAATGCAGCCAATGACAACACTAAACATCTCAGATGCTGTAGGTAAATGTTTTACAAAATTGATGCGTCACATTGGGGGTGCCTACGGAGGTATTAGAAAGTGATGTACACCACATTGATGTTCTCTGCTTAGTACTGCTTTTCTATTCCACATATCAAATGATTAATACGATCGTATTTTTAATTTCTACATAATTACGAAAACAGTTCAACTACACACGAACCGAGCAGGTTGTGGATACTACCAGTAACTCTCGTCATTTGAAACAACGCTGTTATCATGTACAGCGACCCCAAAGTAGAAGATAATTACAACTGACTGCGCATGCTGATGACTAGTCTAGTAAAATGGAAAACATGTAACCGAAGTGCAACCGGTTGTAGTCTCTCTCGTTCGTCTCATATTGTAGGAGAATTCATCGCTGGCGGGGTGGTTTCTCTCTCTCTGTTCAGTGAAACTAAATTAATCAAAAACCATCGAAGTCTGAAACATCCTGGTTACCATACGCGGTAGCAGGTTCGTTATTTTTGTATTGTAATATCATCAATATATACGCTTCATTGTAAGTTTGAAGAGGTTCTTCATAAACGGAAATAAATTAGGAATGCTCGATATCAATATGAAGGATTTCTGTTTAGAATTTGATCCTGTATGAAATTAGCTTCCAAAATTAGGTAGAAACCAACAAAGTCAAGCGGTAGTTTTGAGTTCTAGATGCAACCTGCCGAGCGATGTAATGTATATTACCCACTTTCTTTGCTCTATGCAGGATCCAAGAAGCCCCATACAAATTATACTTCACTATTATTTGATCTAGTTGGTGACACAGAGGTCTATTTCACTGAGGTGATATACTCAAACGATTTCTTGTACAATGCGCAGAGTTTTAGATAGACATCTGAAAAGGGGAGGGACTTCAACTTTTGAGAGCCCCACCTGTTTCAGCTGAAGCCCTGACATTATGTCAGTTTGCCTGAAATACTGGCTGAAGATGAAAGGGAAGATTGATAAGTTTTTCAGTTATCGCTGTTTTCTTTCATTGGCAACCGTTGGGACAATCAAACGTGATTTCATTACTCCATTTCAAAACTCATTCGACAGGTAGGTATCATTGCTCAAAATACCACCTGAGCCATTTCACCAGTCACTAATCAAAGGAATCCATGTTCAGCAATAAATGACGAAAATTTGGTCCATCATTTCACTAATTCAAAAAACATTTTCAGTAGGTATCTTAACCAAGATTTACGTGATCATGTAAAACCAATAAGATGGAGGTCGCCGAGATCAACAGCAAGAATGTTTCAAAGGTAAATCGTTAACGCAGATCGATCAATTTATCGGTCTAGACTTCGGCATGCCACTAAAATTAGATTTATATCGCACTAGATGCACAGGCGAGGTGAAGTATTCCGCTCAGGTAGAGCTCTGTAACTTTGTGTGAGTACAATCGTCCGCAATTTTGACGTCAACCTTACCCGTGGATGCCGAATTGACTACGCGGAACGCTCCGCATAGTCGGAGCGGCATCCACGGGCGGTTGGAGTCAAAATGGCGGACGATTGTACTCACACGAAGTTATAGAGCTCTAGCTCAGGGATTTCAGATGAGACAAATCCGACAACCAAACGGTGTTTCATATTCCGCCCACAAGTTTCTTTAGGCTATACTCAGTTATTTAGTTGCTCATCCTCCTGGGAGACTAACCAGCAAACCCATGGCCAACACTACTGAGGATACCAGCAGCCATTATGGGATTGTGATAAGCCTCCAGTATGGGTACATATTCACGTTTACTTTAAAGACAGTGCATAGGTGTGGGTGGAGTAAAGAAACCTGTATGTTTTTGTACCATAAGACTTGCCAAGCCCGTTATACAGTCGAGGTGTCAAAAGTCCATTCCAAGTCGGTACTTCTTAGACTATTTCTCGATAACCGAGTCAGAGTAAGATTTTGCTCAGCTAAACTACTTCTGAAAGTCATTTCTGGAGACAATTCGAATAGGGACAATGTTCGAGCAGTTGATTATCGAAAAGTTCATTTGAGTCTTCGTTTTTGTTTCCTTTAGTTTTCGGGTCTCATGTCGAGAACATAAATAGGGTTGCCATACGGAATAAACAAATGTCATGGTTCTACGAGCGTTGGTCAGTTGACTCATTCTTTTGGAAGATTCGATCGTACCTTTGAACCCCCGCTGTCTTCTGTCTTCGACTACAAATAGTTCCAGCAGCAGTTGAAAGTACCCACCATTCCTGCATAGTGTATATTTTTGTGCACATATTTTCAAACAAATGAGACTGAACAGTGCATACCGAACACGCTTCACTCGTTCTATTCTATTTCCGAGCGAATACGCCGAAATCGACGAATCCGAATCGCACACACGAGACACGACCCGAAGATGGAGGAAAATTGTGTGCTATCTTCGAAGAAAGTTAATTCGAAAGGTCATCATAAATTATTTCTAGTTTCACAACAACACCGATTACAAGTGGAATTATTTAAAATATAAACCGGTTTTAATTTTGCAAAATTCGCTTTGTTCGTGCTATCTTCGTCGAATCCGGATAGGTACGTTTTCTTCGAGTACCTAGCTACCTACCCGACAGCAAGCCAGGAAACTGGAGCCCCTGGGAAGTAGCTGAAAAGTAGCCTCATTTAAATGAATAAGTCTCCTCATCGACCTTAAGAGTACATGAATTCTTCTACTCAAGTGAAAACAAATTTTTATAGCTTTTTGTTTCCTTTATAATTTGACGGTATAGCAGAAGAACACTGAGATACCACACAAGAACTTTCCGATGGAAAATGGAGGAAAGGTATAATTTAAAAGAAATGAAAATACACTGAAAAAACGAGGAAAAATCATCCTCAAACCGTTTTGTTGCGAATTGCATGAATTTGCATACAGAGGAACTGAAAAGCTGACTATACGTTGTAACCCCCTGCCCACTTAGCAAAATTCAGAAATTGTACGTCATTATTATCTAATAGCCCTATTGTTTGAAGCTATGACAATACTTCTTGGTCAAGGTCTTGAAAATATTGTTCAGCTGTTCGTCTGTCAGCAACTAGAATTGTTCTAGAAGAACTGAAGCTTTTTGGAGCCTACATATGAGAGGTGTGCAACTAAATAACAGTAGATAGTATTACCAGATCCTACATCAATTTTCCAATTATTTCAAAAACGTGACATACAACTCTTTTCTACTATACAGCAGACCAGTAGCGAAGTCAATTTTGTAAAATTTGTAGGACTGGCTAGTGAAATCTTAAGGGTGACAAACCAAATCTCAAATACGTTGCCGTGCTTCTATATCATGAATAAGCCGCTTCTGAAATTTCTTCGCCAGATTAATTATCATTCCGGTTGTAAAAGAAAATTAAAGCATCGTCTAAAATTCCAAAAAAATTTTAAATCGCAGAGGGGTAAATGTTCCCACAGACCCCTGCTGGCATCCAGAATATTAATTCGACCCGTCTTAACATAGTGCAAATGAATATGAATGAGTGTAACAGAATTTTAATGAGTGTTAACAGAGTCACCACGAATCTCAATAAATCTCGATGGGCTCTTAGTGACTTTGAACGGAATCTGAACTAGTCTCCATGAATCATCGCAGAGTGTTATTACAGGGTACTGACACAGCCTTAATGGGTCTTATCGATTCTTCGATTACTTTGTACGAGCTATAAAGTTTTCACAGTCTTAACGAATCTGAACAGAATCCTAATGTTGAGTCTTAGGTATTGACAAAGTGGTAACAAGCTCACAGATAAACGCCGATGAAAAATACGAAAAAGTACAAAATCTTAATGTAAACAGAAAACTCAATGGTCCGACAAGGAGTCCAAACGCGTGTTAATGAGCCTTAAAAGAGGATAACACAGTCCTAACGAATAGAAACAGCATCGTGGAGTCTGAAAGAATCTTCGAAAGTGATGACAAAACTCAACATTTCTTAATCAATCTCAACGTGTTTTGAGAAGTTCCAGTTAAAGAATGTTAACAGATTTAATGAGTTTAAGGTTTTAACAAGCCTCAAAGCAGTGCCGTAGCTCAGCCATCGAAAAGGGGAGCGTTTCAAACTGACCGCATGTTGAAAAATGTACTTGCGAGCGTACATTTTTTGAATTTTCGGCAAGTTTAAGCAATAAAGTACCCCCCCCCCCCCCCGAGAAAGGTGTTTAAATCTCCAAAACCCATTCCATAGTTACGGCATTACCTCAAAGTCTCAACAAGTTTCAAGAAGTTTAGTAAGTTAGCATAGTATTGTTATGAATAGTCTTAATAATGAGAGTGCATGACAGGGGCAGATCGGGACAAAGAAACCTATCGGGAAGATATCACTGCATTAGTCAACTTTTCACAATCGTTACCTCTTCCTACGCCAGTTTTTCCTTCTTTCTTCCTTCGGCCACTACAGTGGTCCACAACAACTTCAAAATGTACCAGTCTGAATTTTATAAATTGGACCGGCGCTCTGGGAAATTTCCCGATAACTTATAAGGCATATCTGTCCCTGGTACAGTCTTTGGGAGTTATCAGTCTTGATGTGGGTCTTATAAAGCCTACACATGACGTCATCAGACTGTAAATGATTGCCAAAGAGTACTAACTGGTCACGAAAAGAGGTTCAACGGTCTAATCTCTCTTGTCGCTCTACTGCTGAGTGGTATTGTGCCTGCTTCGCATCCTCATGACATGAGTTAAATTCCCTATGTCAAAATATAGTGAACTGGTTTATTCCACCCGCGTGATCATAGCAAACAGAGAAACCACAGTACCAATTGAGATTTAAGTGATTTGCAGTCTCCAACCAGTTCTCAGGAACATGGCATTATATATTCGCAGAACACCTTACTGCCAGTATCAGAAGGATCAGTGCTATGTTGTGTCAGGTTAGAGGATCGTTTGCTCAACTCTGTGAAATACGTGGCTAGCACCCATTCATGTACAATAGGGTAGGTACTAGAAACGAAGGGTATAATCGACGTCCGCCATTTTTGTTCCTGGCGTTATCACTGAGAACGAAAACTTACAATTCTGGCCGGTGTATTGCTCTTCAGAGAGTTCACTGAGTTCATTGTTCACTAATGTGGCTGGCTCGGAAGAAACAAGCCTTATGCCTAAAAAATTACTTTTCAGGTTTTGAAGTTTTTTGGGTGTTCAAACCCTCCTCTAAATAGTCTATCATTGGCAGAAACCAAAAATACATAAAAACCAAGAGAATTAAATAAAATTGAGACGAAAATTTCGAGAAAATTCGTACACTGTAAACCAGCTGTAAACAATCACTCAATTATAACGCCAGAAACAAACATGGCGGACGTCGATTATCCCTCCGTTACTAGTACCCTGATGTAGACATACTCTTCAGTACCAAGAAGGAAATACTCTAACCAGGGTTGGCAATCTGAAACTGAATCTGAATCTCAAAATTTAAGAAACTGTGCTGTCTCTGAAGCCGAATCCAGAAGCTAAGTGTAATCACCTTGCGAGGGAAAAGCCGAAACTGAAGTTCATAATACAAGTTTACTGAAGCTGAAACGAAGCCGTAATGTATTAGATTTTAATGGCTTCGGTTTCCCCTCAATGTCATACTGCCGTAATCCGTGATACGGGATTTTTACCTACATCCACTTGAAAATGTCCCGGGAAAAGCACCTAAAGCTCTCTAGTATTAGAGTACTAGTAAGTATTACCACTTTTCAATGATTGAAAGATCGAACCTCTCGCCTCAGATCAGTCCAGTTGTGACTGGTGAACATTTTTGGTATTAGAAAAAAATGAGATGACCAGATGACGAAAAGTTGAAACTCGAAGCTGAATCCAAAACTGAAGCTGAGAGGTAATCATATCAGTGAAGCTGTATCCAAAACTGGAAGTACAACATAGATATTTCTGAAGCCAGAACCGAATCTGAAAGATCCTTCCATCTTGCAATTAAACTGAATCCGAATCTACGAGTAAAAGTTCATAAGTTTTGACTTTCCCAACCCTGACTCTAACGCAACAAATCGCGAGAAAAGCAACGACAACAAACTAGTTCAAATCTGCTATGAAAGCTGCGAGATCGAAAAATCATAAGGTGATTACAGGATTAAAAAGGACCTAGGAGGAATCATCTTCCTTACAGGCCTGTAGCCAAGGGAGCCAGGGGGGCGTTTCCCCCCTGGTCGGCTTTGCCTCCGACAAGACTCCGCCGACTGTTTATTTCAGTATCTTAGTATGTAATTTTCTTTGCATTTATTAAATTCCATACGAAACATCGTCTTTATATTTATCGACATTAATTACTGCCCCCCCCCCCTCTGAAAGTTCAATTGCACCCTCTGAAAAAATTCCTGGCTACAGGCCTGCTTCCTTAGGCAACCCTTTTTTCTCATCAATATCCATGTGCTCTCTCTTATCTCTCATCTTTCTTTCCTGTGACTGTTGATGCACAGTATATCTTGGCGAGGAAGAAAGGGCAAATGAGTTACGAGAACACTCAGTACCTGGTAACTAGTATACAGTAATTTTCAAGTATCCTTTTTACATTAGAAGAATTTGAAAAGGTAACAAAAGCGTACACGTGAAGAAGATACAAGCCGATTAACATGTTGCCGGGTAAATGAATTTACTGCACATGGGTGTATTGGATGTATTAGAGTGACTGGGTTGCTGTCATTTCAATCCAGCAATTTCTAAAAAATAGCCTGATCCAATAAGGAATTTTCCAGTAGCTTATATAGGCAATCCATCCTGGCTGCTCTACCAGCCATTCATTGAACTCAGGACTCCTAGTCATTTTCGCGTCCAAATAAAACTCTTTCAACTAGGTAAGATATTATAGTCAAAATTTTAACCAAAAGTCACCACGGTAAAAGAAGTCATGCTTTCGTTCACTTTCAAAACAAACTGAAATTCACATCAGCACTTGGTATCTTCAGCCCCGTAGCCAGAGTTTATGTGTGGGTGGGGCTCTATGAACCTTTTGGGGGGCCGAGGCCGATATTTTTTAACAAGCAAACAGAAAAGTGTACATGAGTTTTATATTTTATTTCAATGGGTGTCTCACCTCATTGTCCAGGATAAGGTAACTTGGCGAGAGTGTACTGGGGCCATTACATAAAAATCCCATGCTCGATCCAAGAGTCCCAAAAATGAGTTAACCAAGTTTTTGTTCTAAATTTTAAAATGTTTCTATGATATTAATTCTGTTCATCCCGTTTTTCTTTCTCGTTCAGCGTAATGATGATTTTTTAATGGTGGTATCTTTGCCTAGGGGGCTCAAGATACCTTTAGAGGGAGCTCAGCCCCAGCTACCCCCTCCCCCATGGCTATGGGGCTGGGTATCTTTCTCTCCTTGTTCTGGAAAAACTCTCAAACATGCTCCTCTCGGATTGCTCCACGAATACCACTCTCTTTAGCTTGAATATGACACTGCCAGCTCAGGCCCCTAACAATCAGTCGTACCGATAGTTATAGGAACAAAAGGACATTACAACAAAGCCATAGAGCCATACGGAATATAGGAAATGTATAGTAATGGCGTCGTAAAACGCACCTGTTTCAATCCGTCCAACCGGCCCATCGACTTGGAGTTCTGCAGATGAAACGGCGCCGAGATCTCCAACTGGCGGCCTCCTCGGTTCTTGTCGATTTTCCGACGTATCTTCGACTTCTTGGTCTCGTAGCCGTTGCTGCAGCCGCCGCCATCTTCGGGTTCCGACTGCACCTCGCGAAACTCCTGCTTGAGCGAGCGCCGCTGATTCGGCGTTTTCGCGTACCGTCGCCGAGTCGTCTTGGGCGACGTGATCGGCGACGACACCGGCGACGTCAACGGGCTGCCGATGCTCTGGAATTTTTGCACCAGAGAGCCGAACATGATTTTCGATTTACTCGCGAATATCAGGCGGATTACCACGCAGACTCCTCGAGGTCTACATAACACGCGATCACGAAAGGCCGCAGCCGGAACACGGAAACGGACAGAAAACTCGCGGAAACGAAAATTGAAAATAGCGGGTTCACCTCGGGACCGACAACTGCGATCGAACCAATCACGGGGCGAGAATATTTTGATATTTTCTGCCTGTTAATCGTGCACATAGGTTACACACATACCGCTATATGTACTTGACGATGCGAAAGCTTACGATTCGAAATCCGGACACCGAGTCAAGTAGAGGTGACCAGGAGGTGTTTCAGATAACAACGCGTGAAAATGGAACAAAAACACGCCGTCAACGAAAAATAAACACGGAGAAAAACTCAAATATACGAAAGTTACGATTATATTTTAAGATAGAAAAAAACGCGAACTCGACGCTGAAACGAATGAAACACGGTAGACGGTACACAAAACTAAACACCACAGGTAGAAGCTACACAAAACCAGTTACCGCGTTGCCTGTATTGAAAATGCCTACGGGAACTTTGGATATTAGACAGACACATGGTGTACCTTCGGTAGAGGCGCATACCAACGCAACACATGCTACGCTCTCGTCCAGGCTGCCCCCACTTGCCACTAAATCACGGTCTCGTTCGCCTTCGGTCTGCTGATAACGAATAACGAGTAACGCCGTTGCGATACTCCAGACCGGCGAGCGGCGATACTTCGAGCGCGCTATTGCCGAAGTGACGAATCGAGCGCCGTGCGCGAACAGCTACGCCGATTATTGACTCCGCTCCACCGATAGCTTACGAAGAAATGACGATTTCGTAAATTGCGACACTTTACACGGGTGGTTGTTGCTGTGATTCGCCGGCTATGACGGGAATAAACCTGCAGAGAATCGGTAACTTTTTCCCCGGCCCTTCTGCTGTGAGCGGGAGAAGAGACCGCAAGTTTCCGGAGAGCGTGAACCTGGCGGTTGGTCGGCGCGACCCCGGGTAAAATTCTTGTTCGGAGGGGTCGCGGCGCGCACGACCGATAACGCTCGCGGGAATGGCCGGCTTTGATAACCAGAGAGGACGGACTCTGGCCGGGCCCGCGAACTTGACGGTATTTGAAAATTTTACGTTCGATGCCGAAATGAAGGCTACGGCCGGAGGACGAGGGGACTCTCGACCCTCGAAATAGCTAGGAAAATGTTCAGAGTCGGTATATTTACTGTTACGGTTGACAGGGTCGTAGTTGGCACATTGTTTTGTAGGGGAGGAACTCGTAACTAGCAAAAATATTGACTAAGATTTTAAAAATAATTTTAGTTGAACCCTACGACTTATTACATTTTTTTTTTTTTTTTTTTTAAATTTTAATTACTATGTTCTAACAAAAGTGATTATTTGAGGTCAGGGCAGTCTTTTTACCTTTTGGTTTGTCTGGCTCCCTGCCTCAATTACACAGGTAACATTATTCTTATAACTACTATGCATAGCACATCTATATATTTAAAATATGTTTGAAAAACCAGGTTCTATGAAGTTCAGCACCTATATCTCAGGCCCTAATTATCACACAATGCTGGTTAAGGTCTTAAAACACTCGGTGAATCAAGCTCCTTATGAATCTTTTTTGATCACTCAAATCCGTTCAGTCTGAGGAGAGTTATGAGGTAACAACCAACTCAACCTCACTACTCACACACATTTCTTCCACTTATTGGTCCATTACTCACGAACTACTTGACCTACAAAATTCATCTTAGTCTAGGAATACTCAGTGAAGCAACCTCTTTCATATGCTATTTTGATGACTCAAATCCGTTCCATACACAAATAAAATACTGCATTCTGATTGGCTTTCAGCATCAGCCAATCAAATGAGGACACTGTGCCTATATAAAGTACTCCTTGTCAGCTTTTCAATCAGTGGTGATTCGACTGTGCTTCTGAGTGACTTCTTAATATTTTTTCTTTTGATTTATAATTTGTGTTTGTATATTTTTTGCATTTAAAGATGTGTCTTGGTAGAAAGACAAAGCGTGCTAAACGAATAAGTGAGAAACAAAAGATGGATAGTGAAAATTCTGATATGATGTGTGGCCCTTCAACCACCAAAAAACTGCGACTCTGTGTGGAGGAGGATGTTTCTGTGACATGAGACCCTTCAGCCGCCAAAAAATGGCGACCCTATGCGGAGGAGGATGTTTCTGTGACGTGTCCCTGAAACCACCAACAATTGACAACTCTGCGTGGAGGAGGATGTTTCTGTGACGTGTGGCAAATGTGGTGTGGAAGGAGGTCCTGTAATACAATAACTTTATAAATTTTTGTAATTTTCATTTTTTTAAAATAAATATAGAATAGAGATATGTGGTGCGCTGCTGGTTAATATTTAAGCTATTTGCACTTACATAACTTTACAGGGCATTTCCTAGGACAGCTTTTTCTTTTGCTCATATAATTAATACTTCTTATTGTTTCTTTTTTGTTTGAAAACCATTCTCTACCTGTATTTCCAGTTTTTGTTACATACTTTTACTCTAATATTTTCAAAAAGGGAGCATTCTAGAGACGTGTGTATCGGTGTCTCTCTTTGTTCTACAGTGACTACATGTTGTTGTTTTTTTGTTGTTTTTCTTAATTTAACGAGATATTTAATGCCAGAAGGCTATGATCTCGGCGGTGGGGTTCAACATTGTGTTGGGTAGTCTGTAGCAATTCGTATAAATTAGATTTCTGGACAAGGTTTATAATGCCGGTGATATTCTCAATACGGAAATCGCTGATTTCATTTCGGCGTTGAGGGTATTGTTTGCAGTCCCTTATGATGTGGAGTACCGTGAGTGGGTTGTTGCAGGTTGTACACATCGGTGGCGGTTGGCGAGAGAAAGTATAGTCGTGGGTGGCGCGTGTGTGCCCAAGCAAAAGCCGATTTGCTGTGGCTTCCAGTACCCGTGACTTGTTGCACGCTTTCAGAGGCGAAACTTGACTTTCAGTTTGGGTGGGGAGGGGTGGAGAAGGAAAATTTGCTGACAAATATTTTCTTTCAACTAAAAATTTGCCGACAAATTTTCTAAAAAATTGAAAATTCGCCGATTTTTTAATCAAGATATTCTTTAATTGAAGAAATAATAATAATAAACAAACAAACGTTCTTAGAAAGTGAAAAATTCAAATAAACAGTTTCAAAATTGGCTGACTGCCCAATTAGTGGGGGAGTTTCACCCCCCCCCCAGTTGTGTCCCTGCAAATGCAGATTGGAACCTTATCCCCCAAGCACTCAGACTTGTGCACATGAGCATACCCTATTCTGGGAGGGTAAGGTGGAAGGATGTTAGGAATACTTGAGAGGAACGCATAACTTCCTTTACACATTGAGGTGGTCGTTGTTTACTCTTGGTGATCTTTTTTTCTGAAATTCCTCTGATTTTTCTCTTAAACTGATTCCAATAAAACCAAATCAAATCAAAAAGAGAAAAAAATAAAAAAAAGAAGAAGAAAGATTCCTGTTGATCAGATTAGGGGAATCCGTAGCCGAAGTTCCCTCTCGTTCTGATGGGGAAAATATATGTTGTTTTGACTTTTGTTCCAGACAAAATTTCCCTCCTACTCGGGCCGTACAACGCTAGTATCGACGACTCTTATCAGCGACCAAAAGGTGAAGTTTTTGACACATGTAGCAAAATTTTGGAATCTAGGTATAAAAATAGTCTTAATCGAAAGAAAATTCTTTGTTCAGAAAATTCGTTTCTCTTTAAATACCGTTAAAAACGTCTTAATTTTCGAGATATTTCAACTTTAATGAGTATGACATTAATGGGGGAAATGTACAGATTTACATTTTGCTACTTATATCTCTTCGACTCGATAGCGACGCGTTCTGACGGATGTACGGCCCGAATATTCCCCAGGACCAAAGACCGTAAATTAAAAAATAGAACATTTGCTATAAGATAAGTCTTTTGCGTTCAACTTTTACATTTTAATAAAAAGTTCAACTTTTTCAAATTTCAGGCTCCAGGTCAAACAAAGAATCTAGTAACAACAGATTTCGGGCTGCTCAAAGCGGTGGTGCGATGTAGTCGTTTACAAATGATTGAGTGAGTGAATCACTGACTCATTGAGTGAGTGACGAAGTAAGAAAGTGAATGAATAAATGAATTAGTGAGTGAATGAATGAATGAATGAGTGAGTGAGTGAGTGAGTGACTGAGTAATTGCGCGAATAACTTAATGAGTAAGCGAGTGAGTGAGTAAATCACTGAGTCACTGAATAAGTGATCGAGTAACTGTGTGCATAACTGAATAAGTAAGCGGATGACTGAGTGAGTGAGTGAATCACTGACTCATTGGACGAGTGATGAAGTGAATGAATAACTGAATTAGAGAATAAATAAATAACTGAATAACTGATTCAGTGAGTGAATCACTAAATAAGTAAGCGAGTGACTGAGTGAATCACTGACTTATTGAGTGAGTGATGGAGTGAGAAAGTGAATGAATAGCTAAATTAGAGAATGAGTAAATGACTAAGTGAGTGAGTGAGTCACTGAATCACAGCGTAAGTGATTGAGTAACTGAGTGAATCACTAAATAAGTAAGCAAATGACTGACTGAGTGAATGAATCACTGACTTATTGAGTGAGTGACGGAGTGAGGAAGTGAATGAATAACTACACTACAGAATGAGTGAATAACTAAGTAAGTGAGTGGATCACTGAGTCACTAAGTAAGTAAATGCGTGACTGAGTAAATCACTAAATGAATAAGCGAGTGACTGAGTGAATCACTGAGTCACTGAGTAAGTGGTTGAGTAACTGTGTTAATAACTGAATAAGTAAGCAAGTGACTGAGTCTGAGTTATTTGGATTGCTGTAATATCCATATTTTCGGTTTGGGTCCGGCAAAGTCCCCAGAGTCAAAATTCCTCCTGTGAAAGGGGAAAAAACTGACTTGCGTTACCAAATCGCAAAAAATATTGAAATAGATGGTTTCCAGGTCACTGATTGCAAATATCTCCTTTCTCATTAGCATCAATCCGGAATTAACGTTTTATGATTAATGATGATGAGGAGTAAGGCGGTGTACGCAAGCAACATTGGGTCTTCGTCAGGATAAGGGGGACGCTTTGAGGCAGGCAGCCCTTCTACCATTTCTCCTTCCGCCTCTTCTTGGCGAAAACATTTCATGATATGGAGGACAGTAAAACTGATTGAGTATTAAGAGGAATATTTTCACCTCTCGAATTTGCAAGAACAGACAGACGACTTTTATTGTTCCTTCGAAACTCGACTAGCTAATCTTACAATCGAATCTGAAAATTTTCATTTCAACAATGACTGAACTATAATAAGTCAAGCTCTGTATCAACTCGTTTGAAGCCGAAGCCATAAAAAAGGTCTCTCGTATAACGGTGTATTTCAACGTGGGCGCCATGAAATTTAATATTCTTTTTGAATAATACCGATGAGCTGTTTTTCAATTCCCTGTACCCTATATTTGTTCACAGAGGAGAACAGGTAATCTCATTATCGGGATCGGTAGAGCCAAAAGCCGTGAAATTTAAATCATCGGTACTAAGTACGTTATTCGGAGCAAAGTACTCCTTCCCTGCCAACTCCATTTTCAGGGAGATGAGAGACTGAAATAATGCGTTTTATGTGTCTGACGAATAGCCTTTCTTTGCATCCTCGGTTTTGAAGAGAAATGTCAGGGGATAATCCCCTGCCCTTGACCATCTAAAATTAAACATTTTAGTAGAAACTTTTGGAAAAATTGAGAAAAATTTTTCTCGCTTTGCAACCAAATGACTGTTTTTATCACGAGTACCTCCCAACACCAGAAACTCTACCGCACAGAAAAATTCTGGTACTGAGCCTGTTTCTTTTGCTCTCCTAGAACTAATAGATTTTGTATTTCAGAGTCTTTGAGCGATTTCAGGTTCAACAGATGGAGTGCTAATCGTCCTTCGACCCATTTTTAAACTACCATACAGCCATGTTCACACGTCAGCATTGTGTATTTTTACGTCCCTATAGTCATCTTTTCCTCGCTCCACACACATACCTCATTGATGATTCAATCAATTATTATTAGGTACTTTTGAAGTAGCAATAAACCATAGAACATGAATTGTTCGGTCAGTCCATCTGTAACAGTTTGTACAGTGGCTACTCGTAATTCTGATTTCTGTTTATACAAAACAGCCGCTGCTGTCGCACTGTTAAAAATACATCTCGCTATTACATTCGTCGCGGCCACGAGGAGTTTGCTTGGCCGTATAGGCATCACATCTTCAAAGCAGTCCTTTGATCGAGTTCCTTTTTACGTGCACAAATTTCACGTTTGATTGTTTAGCAATTTTTCTTCGAACTGTGATTACGGTCGCCGGGTTTCACGGTCGCTCTTACTGCCGCACCGCCAACTGTCTCATTTGTCGGACAACGAACATTATTATTTCGTAGATTTCATTATTTCACATTAGGTGGATATATATTTCATTTTCTATGCACGCTTTGACGAGAGAATTTCCTGGCCGTAGAAGAACGCAGTGGAGATTGGCCATCGTCGCTGTAGCCGTCACATCGCGATTCGAGATTTATTCACGATTCGTTGTTTCGTACAAATGACCCAGAGGTCTCCACTTGAGTACCTCAAGTTCTAATTCATAATTCTGAGCACTGAACATAAATACGCAGTTAAACTTCCCGGGTTTTCAAAGGTTTAGAGGCGGATTTCCGAACAGACATAGTAGACCCCAGTCAGGGCGGCTAACAGAGGAGAAAAACATGGTTTTAATCCCAAAAAAATGCCTTAAAATGTGTGCTATCGCAACACTCTCTGGTTTTTGACAGTAATTTGTTATATTAAATCCAAATATTTTCATGAGAGTTCACCCAAGCCCAGTTATAAGGGGTTGAGATGACTAGGGGAATGATTCCTCCCAATTCTCAATTCTTTCACGCGTCATATCCGATGCTGTTAGCGATCGCGGTTTCTGACGCGCGGCTTTACTGGGCAAGTTAGTCGGAGTAGTTTGCCGTTGCTTTCCCCACGGTTTTGTGACGGAGTTTTCCTTCTCTATACCAAAGTGTGTGCAGCTGCAGTTTGCCTACTAGCCACCTGTTTAGCGACGCTGAGTAAGCTGTCCACGATGTGCACACGCACAGCACCAGTCTTTCTGATCCGGTGGTAATACGCCTTGCGATTGTAATACCTTGTTCCTGCGAACTGGCGGGGGTTACAGAACACGCTATGTCTTCCACCTCGGTTGGTACCGTAGTCGCTGTATTCACTAGGATGTTAGTGAGGGTACTCGAATATCACTAGCTTTCCAGTGTTGGTGAGACTCAAACCTGAGACAAAGGATTGCGAAGCGAGCTTGTTACCACTTGGCCACACAGTGACAATATAACCGTCTAAAAGGGAATTTTTCATTAAAATTTTCCTACAAATTTAAAAGTATGTGCTCGCTTTGCTTGCAAAACAGTGGTTTACAGCTCTTTTGAAGGCAACACCATGTTATGCGCCTCCACAGAAGAATATTGATACGTATATGACGTGTATACGGGTCTTCACGAATCTGGACGAGTCTTAGAAAAGTACATGAAGGAATCTGAGAAAGGTTTGGAGCAATCTTCGAGGGTCTGAGTATGTATGAAAGGGTCTCAAATACTTTATATGTCTTCGTGGCACGTCTTCATGAGTCCTAAACAGGGTTTCAAGAATCTTCAATAAGGGCGAATCAAGTGTTTTAATCAAGGCTAAGACAGTCTTGAAGAGTTTTAAGGGTCTCAGATAAGTCTAGAAGTGTCTGACTTAACCTGAAGACAGTTTTAAAGACTTAAAGTATATAAAACAAGTTCTGAAAAGTCTCAAGAAATTTTAAATGGGTCTGGAAAAATTTTAAGAAACTTTAAACAAGCTTTAAAGTCTTAGCTAGTATTGAATCAGACCAGAAGTCTTCAATGTGGCTCGGAGAACCTTAAACGATTATTTTCAATAGTCTTCAATTAGTTAAGCAGAATCCTAAAAAGTCTTAAAGGTTTTAAGGAATTTTAGAAAGTACCAACTAAATAGATTAGAGAGAATGTTAAATGAGTCTTGAAAAGCCTCACGAGTCATTAATGAGTCTATCAGAGCCTTAGCGAAAGCCTTAATGAGGCACTGAAGCATCCTAATGAGTTTTTAAACACATTTGAAAACGTATGAAAGAGTCTTACACACTTGCAAACTAGTCTTAATGTCCGAAACAAGACTCGAAGAATCTCGAATCAACTTATATGACTATGAAAATCTCAGCCAGTCTCGAACAAGGCTTGACGTGTTGAATCTCAAGTACGAATCTCAGAGAGTATTTCTAGGAGTCTAGTATGCGTTCAGAGGAGTCTTGAAAAATCTTATTTATGAGTCTTGGGAGTTTTAAATAGGCCTGGTAGTTCTGAATAGCTTGTGAGTCCATGGTCGGATTCAGGGTGTACCCATAGAACCTGAACTTGGAACCCCCCATCAATAGAGGGACCCACCAAATTAAGAAAAATTAAAAAGAAACAACAATAAAAATATTAGTTGTTTGCAGATTGCCTATCAGTTATCTATATGCACGAAAAATGCTGACTTTGAAAATATCGCCTCCCGGAAAATAACCAATCTTAAAACGTGGGGAGCTCCACCAATCTTGGGTCCTGCTGCACAAATATTCTAATTTTAGTTCTCGGTCCTGAATGAAAATCTAGAAGAATATTCAATAAAACTCGGAAATACTCACAGATCCTTAAGCATAGAACAATTTAATGGGCGGACCCAAGATTCCCGGGGCTCGGGAATCCTATCACCCATATTGTAAATTTTTTGTACAGAAAATAAGAAATAAAAAATATTTGCAGGTTAATCCTCTAAATTTTCCGAAAATATGCTATGAAAGGAGACATGAGCCACCCTCACCTTCTGTGGATCTGTGAAGAAAACATTTTTGACCCCTTCAGACGATACAGGACATGATACCCTAAAATTTTAAATCAGGCCTTACGTAAGCCGCATTAGATTCAAAAGGAAAAAAAGAAATGGAATAGCTCCGGGGTGCTTAGCAGGACAAGTGTGTCGAGTAAAGATAAAAAAGAACGGAATAAAGAGCAAAAACTGGGGGGGGGGAAATTTGGAGATAGGATCGTTTTTTAGAAATTTGCTTTGCCTCAATCCAGCACGGTCCATCTACTTGTCCTCCATTATTTTCATGATTAACTCTAAAATATTGGTGGCAGTCGTGGGAGTTGATTATTCCAACATTCCAAGGAGTTCTCCAATAATTTTCACTTTGAAATTACGTAATATACTCATATACACACCTATATTACGAAAAGTCACTCACCTTCAATGATGAAAATTAGTGAAGTATGATTAACCATTTCATATAACTCACCTGAAACATATCAGAAAAAGAAAGTACATCAGTACAAATCATCTTCAATGCATTCCAAAACATTCCAC
Source organism: Acanthococcus lagerstroemiae (assembly GCA_031841125.1). Lineage (NCBI taxonomy): Eukaryota > Metazoa > Arthropoda > Insecta > Hemiptera > Eriococcidae > Acanthococcus > Acanthococcus lagerstroemiae. The sequence goes on along the minus strand of CM063107.1, from coordinate 37,582,107 downwards.
GAACAATGTACCTATCTGCTGAGAAGTGATCAACGTAAGATTTTCTTAAATCAAGAATGAAATCAGATTTCTGTTCAAAAGACTAAGTTGAAAGAGTCACAACTGACTTTCAGTATGAGTTGAGGTGGTCTGAAAGCATATAATCAGTTAAGAACACTGCTGCCAACCTCAGGATAAATCTTGAGACAAAATCTCAATATTTTCAAGAAAATTTCAAGAGTTCACAAGAATTTACGTATACAACTGAGTGAATACATGCATTGCTTCTTCAAATTTTCTACTTCCAAAATTTGGAAGTGGAAAATTTATCGCCTCATGGGAGTAATAAGCACTCAGATTTTACACAGCAATAAAAATGTAAAATACATCTATGACCTGTTACAAGAAAAGGGACCTTAGCGGCATCGAAATATTCTAAGAAAAGGGCGAAAGTAATGAAATTCTCTTCTCTCTTCTTCACAATATTCAAGAACAAAAGTGAAAAGAAAAATGAAAATTTTTAGGATTCTTGACAGAACTGAGGGTGCAGGGGGTAAAACAACAAATGTAACAAGTAAGTAAACATGTAATTGTTGAGAAACATAGAAAAAAGCGAAAATTTTTGTCTCAAAATTTTTTACAAAGAATCCTCGGATTTTTCAACAGACTTGATTGGCAGCACTGGTCAAGAATGAAATCAAACAAAAATTCAAAGTATAGACTCGTTTGTATATTTGCACAGCAAGCTGATGTAACTTTACAAACAAGTTGTTTGCAATTCCAAAATAGTCAATCTTATTTTATTGATACTAGTCATAATACTGGGGGGGGGGGGGGGGTACAAGCGTGCTTTGAATAAATTTGCTTTTCTAGTATCAAAATAGATAATATGTCCCCATTACACTCATACAGCCAGGGCTCTAGTAATAGTATATTACACACCAAGAATCAAAGGTGAGTGTTTACATGGCAAGGGAAAGTTTGCGACCAAGCGTAGCGTGTGAGCAATTCCCGAGTCATGTAAACTCACTTTTGGCTCTTGTTGTGGAAGATATTTTTTATACTACTTGATCAGAAGCGGTAATGTTTTTTGCTGACATGCTCTGTATTTTTTCCCATCTATTTATTTATTAAAATTATAGACAGGTGATATTTGTGTGTGTAATTAATTCATTAATTTGCTCAGTTAATTACTACAAACTACAAAGTACAGTATCACAGTCTTGTCTTCAGTTTGTTCACGTGCACAAACAGCATACACATTACACAGGTAGTGGCCAGCAAAAACGTAACGACCGTTAACAACAAATGGTAACAGCTGTACTACAGCGTGAATATTTAAATGCGTTCTTAAGTCGCTATTTCATAATTTGCTCCATGGCCAAGTAGTCAGAGACGATCGCTGCACTTCAGTCAAATGTTTCAATGGACGCGGGTTCGATTCCTGATACGAAATTACTGGCCAGCAATTTTTTCATGTGAAAACGCTTTACATTGAGGGACGTTTATTTTACAGGCAGGTTTTGTTAGCACTCGATGCATGAATGATAGGCGCTTCTTGTCGTCCATAAAACACCAACATAAAAATAGCCTTTCTGATCAGGTAGTATAAAAAGTACATTTACTGGGAGCAAAAATCCAAAATTTACAACTATTAAGCAAAAAAAAAAGTCTTACGATTTTTAATTTTCCAACTAAGCACCTGAAATGTCCAATTTGCCTACTCTGATAGATCTGCATACAGCCCAACACTGGGTCTGTATAACTAATGAGTCGTAACCGGGAGAAGCTGAGAATATCTGAATCACCATTAATCACATTCTCATCTTTGATTTCTTGACTCAAAATACGCGAGACCTTTTCGTGTTTCCAGTCCAAAAGAACTCGGATATTTCAACGTCCCTACCTTTTAAAACTTCTTTGGACTCCTCGATCGTCGTCATTACGTTTAGTTGTGTTTTTTCGTGTTTCATTTTCAAAACCGACCCGGGGAAGTAAAAAGAGTGTAAAAAAAGTCCCGGTATAGTAAACTCGGTCTGAATCAATTGTGTGGACCAGTGAAGCGAAGCGGGAACAATGGCGATTGGGAAAAAATCTGAATGCAGAGTAATCGAGTGGTCGATACTTCTATTTTAGCTCCACAATTCATTAATTAATTTCGCCGTTATTTGAAGGCATTCGTGGCCACCGTAAAGATTAAGGTTTTCATCTCGGTGTTATGGATTCTACATCCGTCGACTTTGATATACTTTTTTTCCCATAAAAGTACACTATGGCTGCACTTTTTTCTTTTTACCTCGCTGTGATATTAACCTAGATTACGTTGTTCCGAAAAATTTCGAATAACCGTTGACGTTTGTCAAGGCAGCAAAAATATTTACAGTATCACGAAGCGCTATATGTACGACATAATCTGCGGAGACAGATGCAGGTCATATTGTAATACATAGGCCATAAATTTTTATCACTGAGCGTGAAAAACGGAGTAAGGAAAAAATACACAGGAATTTACTGATGCAGTGCGACTCGCGTTGTCCAAACGCTCACTTAACTCGGGTAATTCTCTTTTGTGTCGAGAAAACGCGTTTACATTTTCTATGTGGATACAAGCGTCGATTATGTAGAGGAAAATATAGGTTGCGTGAAGTGGTGCTCGTTTGCAAAAAAAAAAAAAAAAAAAAAAAGTACCGGCTAGAGGAGACGTTATGTAGGTGAATCCTTTATGAACTTGATATAGCGTTCATCAAAGGCTGGAAGCCATGAATACATGAAATAAGTTGCGAGGTATATGAAACTGCAATAATGAACTTCCTGTATGTTTTAAAAACATGGTCCGTCATCTTTTGTGGATTTTTCAATTTTCTTTCCTCTCATAGTTAATTGTAGCAATGTATGTCATTTGGAATTCAATATCCTTTTTAGCTCTCAGAGATAGATCTTTTAGTGTTGCTAGTTCCATAATTTGACCGCATATATAACCTACAAATAGGAACCGACTACTCACAGACATTAACTACTTATGTTAATGTGGGAACAGTCCAACAGACGCTTGGACTATATGGACCACTCATTTTCTCTAGCAAAGAACCAAATCCAGAACCGAATCTTTCAAACGGTTATCTGGTTAGGTCTAATAAATTCATCGAAGGAAGCTTAGCGAACTCAAGACTACATGCGTTTGCTCGTGGAAACTCAATTGTGTCCCCTCTCGGCTTCATGTCGTGACCATGTTAAGCGCAGTTACGATTCCTCAGCTCCTGTATTCTTGTCGGCTAGATTCCGTGTCCGGGCTTGCCGCAAGCTGTACTTAGATAGGGTGCAATCTGTTGTGATCTCGAGTCCAGACGCTTTACGTGCACAACTTCACAAATTCCTTCACGAGAGGGAGATACCATGTTCGGGCACTCCGTGAAGAGTTCCTCCAAAGTCCCGCTAGCTTTCGCTTTCTGAGTCTTCTCCCAACTTTGTAACCTAGCTGTTGATTCCGAGATCTAGCAGAGGCGCCGTCGCATTCCATAAAGAACTGGCAGGGGTGAACGCTGTTGCGAACCGTTAACGGGTGCAACAGAGTACACAACTTAGCAGACTTCCTCACGGCCGTCATTCCGTACACGGGCACTCTTGTGAGAAGTTCTCCGGGACCCTGTCATATTCCTCCACGGCTGAGATCCCTCTTTCCCCGCTCACCGCAAGGTTTTATCGTTTTTTGTCTACCAAGATTACGTTCAGGAAGCTTCATCTTAGGCCGAAGGAGCCGTGCCAGTAACTGAACCGAACACGAACGATGAGGGAACTACACTCACTCATAAGTACCGTCGTGTACAACTCGTGCACAACTTACTGTATCACTCTGCTCTCAAAGAATACAATTTTCATCGTATACTCTCAGTGCTCTCACTTCAGAAACCAGTGCCAACGTCCCTGTCAACACACATGCGTATAACTTCCGGCCGAAAGACACATCCAAGAGCATAATAATTGATGATGCAATGATAAAGTATCTTGCTCAGACTTTTTCCTCCCCTTGGAAAAGAGTCCACCTGCAGCTATGCGCATCACAATGAAATACACATTTATGAAGGGGTCTACTTTCGAAAGAGCATAATTATGAAACGCAGATCTTCGAATAAAGCAAATGGGTTGCTAAATATAGCAACACACTGGCACAATTTTGATAAATGTTACAGAATCTAACCCCTATATAACATGTCAGTTTTGGGTTCTCAGGTAATATTTGTGTAATATTTTTACCTCGGCGAGTTGCCATAACTCTAGAAAGGTCCACCCTCTGACGCCTCGACCCTCGGGGATTCTCCGTCCTGGACGAGTTTTAATAATTGGATTTTTCTTACACTTTAAACAAAACCTATATACACGTCTCTCGCGTCTACTAATGCACCGCTTTACCACCTTCAACATCGGATCGAGATACAATCGAGAATCTAACGCCGATAAAAATCAGCGAAACTGAAAATATCTTGAACGAACTGAATAATGAAACGCTGTCGTCTTGAATAAAAACATAAAATTATTAGCAAGTTAATGTCAGCGGAGATCATGTCGAGGCATTCCATTCGAATGGCTGTCTTGGACAGGCTAAAAGAGTTAGCATGTCTGGAACGAGTTAGCCATTATGTTCAACGAGCTGCGGTTTATATGCAGACTCACCTATTATAGTGCAGCAGTCCAGACTTGAGCGAAGCGAATAGAGATGGAGTTGCAGTTTTGTAAATTGAAACAAAGGTAATGAATACTCCATACAACGTAGCTGTTTTGTCACTCTTACTTGAACATGATATGTACGAATTTAATGAAAATTATAATATGTTGTTAAAACTATAAATGATATGGCTGAGTTTCAGGTTTGGGTTTGATTTTGGGATTGGAGGCCTAAAATTGAGTTTGAATTTAAGTTTGGGGTTGAGATTCGGGTTTTGTTTGTGGTTGTCTGAATTGTATTTAAATTTTTCGAGATTGGCAAGGGTGGATAGGGACTAAGAAGGCCAAAGGGGTAAATTCATTTTTACCAGGCCATTCCAGTAGTAAAGGGCTTCTTACCACGTCAGAAGTTGCGAAGGAGTATTCACGAGTTATGGGCAGATTTTTAAAAATTTTAATACTTCTTTTACTTCACAGCAGGCTACTTTAACGGCCGACAGGATATAAACCTTTCAGGCCAGAGGCATATGCCTTCTCGCTCATATAGCCAGTCCACCCTTAGAGATTGTTTTTTTTTTTTGTATTTCTTGATTTTTGTTGATATATGAGAGATTGGTCTCGTTTATTTTCAGAAGGGAAAGGGTGCTAGTTTCGAGTTTTGGATTATAATATGTAGTTAGCTGTAAGTTGTATCGTGTGCATTTTGCATTTGTTTTAGGCTAGGGGATTGGTCATTTGGGTTCACAAGTGGTTGAGGTTGGCTTTGGTATGTGTTTTGGACAATTGTGCGTGGCTTAAGCTGGTGCTTAGGTTGGAGTTCAAGGTTGAGTTTCGACTAGGTATGGGTACGGGTCGAGTTTGGGTTTGGGTTATTTTGGTTTATTGGACTTTATTTGTCCACTTTGATTTAATCCAGTTTTCTTTAGTTTGGTTTGGTTTAGTTTAGTTCAATTTGCTTTGGTGCGGCTTGTTTTGGTTCGGTTTAGTTTGATTCAACTATTAATGAACATTTTATAATATTTTGAGTCACGGTTGGTCGTCGGAATCAACTTCAAGTACGTGTTTATAATACCTTCTGCGGATAAATGTTGATAATTTACTCTGTACATTATACTGATAATGTATTTTGTACACATTATGGACAATGGAATAATAATAATAATAGGGTCATTGTCCACAAATTAAAAATATTAACGTAGCTTTTTTTTCCATAATTCTTAATTTATACAGAGTGGTGCTTCAGAACTCGCACCAATGTAATTTTCGCATTTAAGATATAGAAGATAGGAAAAAAATGACCTAGGTATAATCAAAAAATTAATATATTTTTATTTATTTATTAGTTCCCCCCCCCCATCACAACGGTTAGGCCAATGACGATGGAGGGGGGGGGGAGCAATTACTATATACAAAAACACAAGTTCGGCTACAAGCATAAGAATCTGGATGGAGTTGATAAGGGAAGGAGAGGGGGCTCTGGATTGTGACGTCTTCAGGGCGAGCTACATACTCGATTTTTGTCTGCTCAGCGTTAAACTACATGACATTTTTGTGCTGACGCGATTTTTTGCTGACGTCAGGCCTATTTTTGGAATTAATTTTGGTTCTAAAGAAAAGAAATTAGGCTATGCCTCCCTGTACATTTTAAATGGTCGAGGTCAACATACTCGCCATTTTTACACTACTATTTTATTACTAGCAAATCTTCGCCTTGGTTTAAATACCACGTAAGTCCATATTTATGAAAAATGGGGTCTACCTGCTTTTTAATGTAAAAAAAGGATCGAGGAATTCAAATTTAAAATCCTCGTAAATCGAAAAAGCAATTACCATTCCTAGCAGCCAAACTAAACACTTTGGAGGTCATTCATTCAAATTTTCTATTCAGTTTTTTGTGTTTTCTGACGTTTGTGCATTTTTGGACTTAAGTGGTATGTAAACCGAGGCGACGAAATTTTGAGCCCGAACCTGCGATTTAACTTTTTTGTGGGCCAACTTGTGAATCCCAGTTCTATGTAAATTGAAGGCGTTATTCGGAAAACAACATAAATTAGTTCTAGAAAAATGTTCAGGAACGACATAAAAATGTTTACGCAGTTTACGTGAGTGACACGAGGTCGCACCCCCTGTCCAACGTACGAGTGCAGAGCAGTAGAAGACGGTTCGAATGCATGAGGGACTACCAACCGTAGCATAACAGCGGTAGGAAGTGTTTTGAAAGTGGATGACTTATGTTGTTACAAAAATGTCTTATAAGAAGAACTTGACTATGGTGTTTCATAACTGACATAATCGATTAAGAAAAATTTTACATCAGGCTGATTCGCACTACTACTCTGAGCCGATGTGGTACGTCACGCTGTATACAAATCTGCCAAAAAGTCACTTTCGCCATTTCCATTGACTTAGTTGTTTCACAAATAAAGCCTTCAATTATTGGTCACACCTGCTCTCTATAAAATGTTGTAATATTTACTTGTCTCTGAGACTGTGATTAGTACTAACTTAGTTTATAGTTTGCATAGTTACATCCCTTTCAAATCTGGTTAATTTATTGGAAGCCTTCTTTCTGGAGCTTTGATGTATCCTAGACTTATTTCTCTTGATCTTCGCATTATTAAGCGACCATTAGAATATTTATAACTGAGCTGTTCGATTTTCTAGACATTCAAATAATTCAACCCGCGTTCATTCCGAACTAGTCCTGAACTCGACCGCTTGTTTTCGAGCGGTAGACGATGCAGTTATTTAAACACCAAATGGAAGTCTTTCAAGGCAAAAATTCTTCTACTGATTTTAACCAGCCATCCGTACCATTAGAGCTTGGCTGATTTTTCGTATAGGTATATTTATTAGCATTAACTATATTCAGTTCCTTATATTTCCCGGCTCTATAACGTTAATCCGATTAGCAATTATACGATTTTAAAATAACCTATTTATTTATCTTTTTCTCAATGGGCGTCTGTTTTTCGACTCATCGATTATACCCCATTTTTCGTATTTTGTTTGTAAATAGCGTCGACGTCGACGCTATCGCGCCGATTTGATGACGAAGAATTGTCTGAAAGAAGTGAACGAAAATAAAGAGCGTGAAGAAACGAGGCAATGAACCACGAACATTCGCCGTACACATTTCTGGTAATAGTCGAAGTCATAAATTAAATTAATTTTAGATAATTTTATGAGCTGCTCGGAAAAAATCAGGATCGATGCCAGAGCGCATATTTACCGAATGTTGCAATCCTGAAAGAAATATTCCTTCGACGCTTGAGCGATTCATTACATTAAAAGTGTGAGTTGGGTTCATGATTGACAGCAGCCAGCATTGCTATGTTCGCAAAAACCAAAAGTAACCAGACTACTTAGCAAATCCGATTCCATTAATGAACAATAGCAGCGGATCTAGATAATGTGAAAAGGTCTACACGAACTGCCTATTCATGTGTCTAATGAGTTGAAACAGGAAGAAAGAAGAAGAAATCTCTTTTTCACGCTCTTCATCGCATTTCAATTTTAATTGACCAGCGAAAAAGAAAATTCTTATTTTACTCGAATTTTGTTTTCACGTCCCGGGGCACATTTTTACTACACTCATGCAGCTGGGTTGACTCGGTAAGTACTAACTGATCGGGCTTCGTGTCCGCCCACAGAGATGACTCGGTAATCACACTGGAGACAAGCTACCAATCTACGAATTAATTTTAGGAAACTTATATTTGCTATTTCATTAGTGAAAGTTGACGATCGCGGAAGCTGAAACCACTTTCTGAATGTATCGAATACAGTTTTGACAATTTCCAAAAAGAACTGACATGAAATAACTTGTACAGCGAAAATGCTTTGGAAATTTAATGGAGCAACTATCAAGGGCAGCAAAGGGGGGCAAATAACGCTATATTTTCACATCTCAATTGAAAGGCCAAAAGGTTTTTACTCACGGAATTTTACCAGATGGTGATCAATCGCACTGATGTTTCTAACTACTTCAGCTAATTGGTAGCAGTCTCAGCTCCCCCGAGCACTCTTCTGAATATTAGCCTAAGTTTCGCGAATAGTAGTGCTAGTTCTAGGAACAGCAACATGTAGTTTAATATAGCATTATCTACATTGTAAAAACTAGCATTTCTTTGACTATCATGACGTGTGTGAGATTCAAAACGAATTGAACTGATCTGAATCAAAGTAAACAGTCTAATCTGAACTGGGGCAGAGTAATAAAAGAAACCCGAGCAACCCGAACTGAACTAAAACAAACCAAACATGGTCCTCTAGACACGAATTCCTTATATCACTAAGCAAGACAGAATTCATATGTTCCAGCATCGAACAAATAATCTAACTTTCTCACCTCTTCTACTCAAATCACAATCGATTCCTCGCTCCAATTCAGTCAAATTTCTCGGCCTCTACCTTGACGCTCGCCTCTCTTGGTTACCGCATATAAAACACATAAAAGCCAAATCTATGTGCTCACTCAATGTTCTGAAGTGCCTCTCACATCCTCCAAAGGATGTAGCCGAGGACTACTCATTCAGATATACCAGACTCTGATCCGATCTATCATGAATCACCCGTATATGAACTTGCCCCTCCCTCATACTTGAAGCTTCTTGACGCTGTTCAAAATGCGGGTCTACATATCGCCATTGGCACCTTTCGCACTGGCCCAGTTTTGAGTATACGTGCCGATGCTGGAATTCCTCCACTCTCTTACCGCCGAATGCAACTCACTGACAAACTTCTCGTCATTTAAGTCAATAGCGCGTTTAGTTTATATTTTATTTGTTTTTCCATAACGACTTTTTTTTAGTAACATCATGAACATGAGAGATTCGAATCATAAACAAAATGTTTGGATAAAATTTTGGGGGAAATCTGGGGAAAACCCGCGAAAATTCTCCAAAATTAGCAGGTAGCGTACTCAGACGACTGTACCTTAAAAACACGCATGTTTGAATGTGCAAGGCGGTTCAAGGAGGGGCGGTTTTGGTGGATGACAATCCGCGTGAAGGAGAACCGGTTTCCTCGGGTTCTGACTCACATCTCGAACGTCTGCGCGCGTTGGTAACAGCTGATTGTCGGCGAAGTATCCGTGCATTGTCTGAAGTGTTGAACATCAACAAGGAAGTGATGTTTCATTCAAAAAAAGGCCAGAATCGCCAAAAATAGCAGTATCATCCATCATGATAATGCCCCTGCTCATTCGTCACTCGTTATTCGCGAGTTTTTAGCAAAAAGAAAATCCCAACGTTACCGCACCCACCCTACAGTCCAGATTTAGCCCTATGTGACTTCTTTCTATTCCCCAAAATGAAATCACACTTAAAAGGAATGCATTACGGCGGTGTGGAGGCATGGACGCAAATATGGCGTGGGGCTCAGCCCCCCAAACACTGAAAAATTACCAAAGAAAATGATGCGAGGGTGGTGTTGCTTCATATCAGGGGGCTCAGCCCCCCCCCCCCGAGTTCTGAGCCTTATTGGCGCTTCTGTGTGAAGGAGGGCATGGAAACTGTGACGTCAGTACTCAACGGGTTTACTTCGGAAGGTTATGCTGGACGCTTCCAGGGATGGGAGCGCGGCGCTGAGGGGGGAACTATTGCGAGGGTAGATAGTAAATTTTCCATCATAAATAAATTTGTTTGTATTTTATTGAAGAATTTCCGGAACTTAATTGCCACACCTCGTAGATGCGACACCCTAGTTGTCTTTTATTTATGTTCTTGGTACCTCAAAACAACGTCGAATGACATTTAGGTATATTCAAAACTCAAAGCAACCTCGCGCATGTAGCGAAAGCTCGCGAATTCGTCGCGATTTGTAACTTTTCGAACTGATAACAACAGATATTGGCATGCGGCAAAGTCACCCCAAGGCAGTTTTTCGCTTATACCTTGTGATTGCAGACTGGAAAATATCTAAACCTATACATCCTTGGAAAGTTGAGTTCAGGCTAAGATGACACCACAATCATTTTTCTGTGAGTGCCTGGTTGGATTCCACAGACCTCATTTATCAGGTTGCTATTTCGGAACTTTTTCTGCGCTTGAAAAACAGCCTACCTGTGCCACCTATTTCGGCCAGTGATACGTCTCACTGGTTTTTGAAGTGTTGTATCTATGCCTTTTCATCGATCTATGCCCTTAGAAGTGTTAGGAATACAAGACATTTGTATTCGTCATAGAGCCAATAATACGGTCAAAAATGAAAATCGGCCAGTCACCCCGATTTACGGTATTGTTTTCACTATCTGACTAAAAAAATTTCAAGTTCACAAAGAGTTTATTTTTCTTATTGTTTGACTTTGTCTTTCTTAACTCCAGGCAACAGTAAAAACATCTAGTGACGAAATAAGCTTATTTCAAAATGGGGCACTCGCATTAAAAACAAAATTTCCTTCAACAAAGTCCTAGTTCAAAACAAAACTGATTTTCACCGCAACATGAGATAATACAAATAATGGAAATTATTTCAGGTAAATCTGATTCAGCAATTTTGTACTTGAAGACATGATTAATATGAAACTAAACCTGTGAACTGGTTTCTCCCTTCACAAGAAGACATTCAAAACTTTAAATTTGTTTTCTGAGAAAATGCAAATTTTGAGTAAGACGCTATTGCAACAGAGAAGTGATATACATCCAAACTGTCCACGACCATAGGCATAGCTAGAACTTTTTTTAGGGAAGGGCAAAAAGGTAGAATTATAAGCTCATTTTCGTTGTCTAGCGTCTAGGCCTCCAGGCACATCCTATTTTCTGCAAATTTTATTCAGTTGGCTTTAAATATTCGAAAATAATCTTGTAAGCACCGGAACATAATTTTTTTCAAAATCTAGGGGGCACCTTGCCCCTCGCTGGCTACGCCCATGTCCACTACAACTCTATTTTGTTTTCGAGTAGCACGCAAAGTTTTTCAGAGAGTTGTATTTATGAATTTTTTTCACTAAGATATTGTCAAAATTAGCACATGAAATTTGACACACTGATAAAAGAAGCATCCAGCTTCACAATTTGCAGGTGAGTTTCATGAAATTTCGAAGATTTGTAATACTTTTTATAGAACTTAGTTAAACACCAACGTGCTGATAATATGGACCCCCTTCGACGAGAATGAAAATGATGCGGTATTTTCATCTAAAATCATCTTTTAATTGAAAATACTGCAACATTTTCATCTCAAATCATCTAACTGAAGTTTATATGATTGTAGACATACTCGGATACAAGTGTAAAATGTGTGAACAGCGAGCCCACGTTAACTGTACCAACTGTGAGCGAGATTCATGCTGTTGTGACTTCTGCTGTGATGCATAATTAATTCTTGACTTCTGATGCAGCATTTAATCTCATTTAAACATTTTCCGACGATTTTCGAAATTTATTTTCGGGGTCCAAATTACCAATACTTTTTTTTAGTGGTACATTTTGAGTTTTTTCAGAAAAATTGGAACTATGAAGATACTAATACGTTTTGGAACAGTTGAACAGATGGAGCTTGCGTAGAATATCTTTCTTCACCTAACCATGAAAGAAAATTGACAACTGACTGATTAGGTTTTGAGAAACAGCTCAAAACAAAAAGAAGAGTCCAAATTAACACCCCTTTCTCTAATGAACAATTGATTTGTAAAGTATAGGATCATGCTACAGTCTCTTCAGCTCCTCTCAAACAGTGAGTTACCGAACAACGTTCATATGGCGATCCAACGCCATCTCTCTGACAGTGATTATTGCAAGCAGATCCAACAGCTGACAATGGCATTCCTCTCTGCAATAACAATGAGCTACAAACTTACATTCCTGGGTCTAATAGTCTTTCATACCCATGCCAAAGTCTATGTAATTTAATTTCGATGCACGAATTCGATAAATATAAATCGCATTAAATCGGTCATTTTACTGTAGGATTGATTTCACTCCGCAGAAATGGGGGGCCTAACGGTGCATCTCGAAATCCTATACGTTACAAACAATCGAACCTCAGAGAGTATATATGTATAAAATTATAAGTATGAAAAAGCGGTTTTCATTTTTGGAATACGAAACACGTTATTCCTTCCCGATTCTCTAGAAGTCCGGTGGCAGATAATCATTAATTCTACGAACAATACGCTGCCTTGCGCGCACAAACAATAGGGAAGCCGAAATTTAAGACTATATTTTATTCTACAGCTGGCTTCTTGAATTTAAACTGAATATCGAACACGCACATTATTTGCTCGCGGCATGTTTATAACTACAATATTGGCGGTAGATAAACCCACTTTAAGACAATCATGCAGAGACGTAGACTGCTGTCAATGGTGGATCAGAGGGAAGGCTTGGGGGCTATGAGAGCTTATCTACTTGTGGCTTCTACAAACTTGATTACAGTAGAACTAGGGTACGTAGGAAAATTCTTTGACAGAAATTTGGCATTCCCTTGACGTTCCTCTTGGTCTCTTTGTGGCTGAGTGATAGATATCATATCCACCTCGCATCCTTGCAAGCTCAGAATAGGTTTCGTCCCTCTCCCCACGAAACATACTAGTGAACAGAGTAACCACAGCATCACAGGGTAGATAGCATGCTTTGCAATCTCCCGCTACTTCTCAAGAACAAAACATTTTACTTCTAGAACACCTCACCAGATTGGTGTTGTGTTTTTTAAGTTGGTTACCCACCATTGTAAAACACACGGCTAGTTTAATGTAAATGTAAGTCTTCGCCATAGAGAAGGATATATTCTGTGCAACAAACTGTGAGGCAGCAAACTACTCCTACTAGCCTGTCTGGTAAGTCGTGCGATTGTTCACTACGGTCGCCGACATTTGGAACCATATTTGGCAGTAAACAGAAAAAAAGACGTTTCTCTTGCCTATAAATGAAACTTTTTAGAATGAAAACTAGTTTAAATGGCACAAAAATCGAGCTTCCTTATAAATCCACTCACCAGTGATGTAAATAAGGAGAGATATGGATACCCCCTTCCAAGGAAGGAAAAAGTTTAAAATTATCATTTTCTCAACTCAAAACTTTGAAGTTGCTCACTCCATTTGTTTTTTGTAGTTTTACTAAAAATAAGCATTTTTTCTTTACTTTTAAATTATAACTTTTCTTCCCCTTAAGAACTTACTATTTATCCAAGTTTTACTTCATGAGAAATTACGTTATTTTGTGTAACCTACGTAGTCAAGGAGGGTTACAATTTTCAACCTCGTAGAGAGAAAAATAGGATCTGGGGGAATTTCCACGGCCCCCACTCCTTCCAGTTCAATTTGTTCTTTTGTTGGATGGGAAAAAATTATAAGCTACAGGATAAGAGGTTTCTTTCATGGTGTAAGGAGTGATTGCTGATTTGATGTACAGTATGATTGAAATTCAGGCTCTTTTTAAAAATATTGTGCCTCCTTGAACTTCCTCCTTTTCTCCTCCCCTCTCAACAGGGTTGACAATTTCCCCAGTAATCAGACAAAATAGTAAAGGAAACTACATAAGTCATTCTTCAAGGAAAATGTCTTCTCAGCTGAGCTGCCCGGTAAGTAGCAAAGGTTTGGTTGTTTTTATTGTCTTTCGAGAGTTAAATTTATGAAGGTTGAGAGTTTGCAAGTCTCAGGGGGCAACAGAAAGTACAATATTGTTGACCAAACATAGGATAACAAAGTTGAGGATATTCTCGCCTTCCAATTTACGAAAATATTCAGTATCTCTCAGCCCCAAGAGGAGATGAAACATGATTCTGAAGTTGAATGTGTTCTAATTGCTAACTGCATCTACGGAGTTGGTGATGTTCAATACTCGATCAATCACAGTTATCTCTACATTTACTGATTTTTAAATTTTTAAATGACCATGTAAATGACTTAAATGACCTTCTTCCAAAGTAAATAACGTTAAATGACTGTTAAGACACCTTGCGAGTTTCCAATAAAATTATCTTATAAGAAATACTAATAAAAATATTTGGAATTCACGTCTTTCAAAAGTCCAGGGTGAAAGAAATATCGATATTTTAAATTGATACACGAATAATTAGGAACTGGAATATGGTACTCACAAAATATAAAGTACTCTACTGAAGATGGCATAACAGCCGAAAGCGCTCTGGACTACAGAAGGAAGAAATTGTGAATCGGCACAACTTACATACAAAATTTACCAAGTTCACTCACACTCCAACATGGACACTAAATTCTATGTTGCCGAGCATTGATCAAAGGGAACTTACCTGAAACAAAAAACAAAATACTTAAATTAAATTAAATTGAATAACAAATACCATTAATTAAAAATGGAATTACAGGCCACTAGCGGTGAGAACGCAATGTGTAATACAGAATCACAATGATCCTGTACTTGGAAAAGAGTTTCATGAAATATGTGTATAACTACATAGATTTAGTTACCTCAGTTACGTCATTTTTGATATAGTATGTCTTTGAATTCATATTATTAAACTAACCCCTTCCTACCAAAGCCTGGAGGGTCAGATGGAGAAAGGAAAGAGCCGCAGAAATAAATTCAGCAACCAACGAAGCCCTATTTTCAATACAAGTAGAGTAAAAGTTTGGGTAATTGTGAAGTAGCCCCCTGAGGAGCCTGACGGGTTGAGGGGGAATGGGGAAGAAAGCTGAAAACGGATATTTAGGGGCTCAGAAAGCCCTACTAACAACATAAAGAACTAAGGAATTGAGAAAATTCGAGTACTTGAATATAAGAGAGGAGAAGAGAGGAGTCTTAAAGGTAGAGGGAAGGGGGAAATGTGTTTTGAAACGGATTCAGAGACCCAACAAAATAAGACAATCATCAGTAAACTGATAACGAGTATAGCTACACTGCATGCAGACACATTAATACATGGATATGTCTTGTATACTGTGTAGTTACTGAACATGTTCTACGCATGCAATATCAACATAAGAATGTCGACCTCGATCAGCTGAGCGCAGCTATCGGTCGGCGAACGGTTTCCGCTCAAGTCAGGGTTACCAACCCCCCGGCAATTGCCTGAAATTTCAGGCAATTCTAGATTCTTCTGGCATTTTCCCGGCACTCAGGTATTTCCTATATAATGTCAGGCATTTTCTATATCTTACTATTCTGTCTACACTCATTTTTTACATTTCACATTTTTGAATGCTGGCAATATTGCTGCGTGCTGAGAGCTACGAACTATCATTCTTTCATTATCAGTTGGCTGCAAGTCTGCTGTCTGTTTTTGTTGGTAAGACGCAAAAACACGGTTTAGAAAGCCTAGTGAAGTAATGGTTTTAGTTGTTAGTTAGTGTTAGTTCCAGTGCTAGATTCGAAAAATAAACGATTTCGAAAATTTCCTACAGTCTCCGGAAATCTCAGACATTTCTATGATGCACTCTCAGGCTCAAGCAACTCTGAAGTTGTGAGTTGGTAACGCTACTCAGTAGTATGACTTCATAGTAACAGGAGTGTATAATACCCTAATTAGAAAATGCCCATGGAAATTTCTATCAACAATACGGCTGCGGACTGGAGTCCTGCTGGAGTCGCGCAGCAAAGATCAAGATCAATGAGCAAATGGCTGGAAGAATATCGGGGAGGGGGTGTAACGTTTGGTACAAACACGGTTTTCGCTCAAGTAAACTCAGTAATATGACGTCATAGTAATAGGAGTGTGCTGCAGACTGCAGCCGCGCCGCTAAGATCAAAATCAATGAGCACAGGGCTAGAAGGAAAAATAAAATCCGGGGAAATGTGGACCATTGAACTGAATTGTGACCATGAAGAACTAAATCATACTGATTGGGTTCACGCAATACGCACAACTCAACTGAACTGTGAACTAAACTGGAATCAAGTTCAGTGTCGGTCGAAAATAGGATGAAGGCCAGCCAATAGACATATCCATGTCCACATAGATGATAGTCCCATATCTACGGAAAAATAGAGGGCGCTGAAACTAGAACTCTTAAGTGACCCCACCTTTTTTTAAAATATTAATTGACCTCGAAAGGATGGCTTCCTGAATCTAACACTGATTTAGACGTGTTGAAATTTATTCGGATCCAGTTGATGTTGTAACTCATTAATATACATTCAGATTCCTTCCTGACTAGCTAAGAATTATCCAAACTCAAATAATGCCCTTCAGACTATCAACCCTGTCGAGGAGGGGGGAGATGCCAATTTCAATCACACTGTACATATCAAATCAGCAATCACTCCTTTCACCATGAAAGAAACCTCTTCTCCCGTAGCTTATATAATTTTTTCCCATCTAACAAAAGAACAAATTGAACTGAAAGGAGAGGGGGCCCGTGGGAATTCCCCCAAGCCCTCGTTTTCTCTCTACGGGGCTGCAGACTATGTACTTAGACGTACGGTCTCTTCCAAATTCATTGAATATTAGACTTGCTTGGAAGATTCTTTTAAGGCTTGTTTGGCCTCCATTGAGACTTACACAATGAAATTCTTCAAATTCTTTTGCACTACATATTAGGATTCATTTAAACTCCCCGATTTCACTTATGCTTGATGCTATTCTTTAGATCATGTCAAGATCCTAACTTATCAAGACCAGTGAAGATTTTGATAATAATTACTCAGATTCTATTCAGACTCACTTGAACTGTATTATGACTCGTTCGGCCCTATGAAGAATATTGTATGGCTGTGTTGATAGAGATGCACTGTTATCACCACTAGTCATGTAACGTTATGTAAAATATGTGCAGTATAGTGGTTGAAAGAAATTGTAGCATCTGTAAACATAGCAACCAGGGACGTACCGAAGAGCTTTTCCAAGGGGGAGGGGGGTAAAAATTTTGAACGTCCCAACTGACTCAACTCAGAATTCTCAAGTATCAAAGAAAGAAAAGAAAAAAAAAACCTTTTAACTTGTTGGATTTTTCCAACTGACACAACTCAAAGTTCCCAAGAAAAAAAACCCTTGACCTGTTGCGTTTTTCCAACTGACTCAACTCAAAATTCCCAAGTATCAATGCAAAAGAAGAAAAACCTTTTGACTTTGTTGGGTTTTCCCAACATTTCAACTCAATTTCCAGGTATCAAAGAAAAAAGAAAAAGGAAAAAACCTTTTAACTTGGATTTTTCAGACTCGCCTGACTGAATCCAACTGCTGAGTAAAAAATTCCTACGGGGGGGGGGAGTTGCCCCCTGCCCCCTATTGGTACGTCCCTGATAGCAACAAATTTTTAATCTCACTGCCAAAGTGTTTCAGCAGTTCACTGCCACCTTTCTGCCAAATGTGCTGGCCTTGACGCCACTGATTATTGTCAGTTCTGCTGCCAGGTTATAAGGCTTTTCATCGGCGGGTTTGTTTACATGATTTCTTATCTCGATGTAGAATTGTCATCAATGAGGTATGTGACTTGACACAAGAAAAGGGCCTCAATGGTAATGAGACACTGAGGCTCTTTTCTGTACCACATCTAAGGGCCCTAATGTTTCCTTACCATTGAGGCCATTTTATGTACCAGATCACATCATGATTCCTTTTAACATTTTATTACGGTTTTTCATTTTTTTTTTCCCTAAATAGAGCACTGAAAGAAAAAAACAAAATTCGTAACAGAATGTGCCAAAGGAACCATAATGTGATGTGGCACAGAAAAGGGCCTCAGTGTTTAATTACCAATGAGGCCCTTTTCTTGTAACACCTCATACAGCTCCTTGGTGATAATTCTACAGCAAGATAAGAAATCATGTAAACAAACCCGACGATGAAAAGCCCTATGCACTGATAATTCACTGCCATTTAAACTAGCTATGTAAATTTGCTACTGAATACTGACAGTCAACTGCCAATGCACATATAGCCACATTACACAGCCAATTACACAGGCCACGCTACTGAGTACTTACTGCTGACCTACTGCTAAAGCTAAATATTATCTGGCAGTGGATTGGCAGCCGTCTTTTCTGCTAAGGTTTGGCAGTGTCACAGTTTGATCCTCTAGCAATAACATGGCAGTACACCTTTTTTTTTTTTTTTTTTTTTTTTTTTTGAAATGAAATTCACAACAATATTTATTGGAAAGCTTCATTGCAACTTTCACTCTTATATGTAAAATCCAAACTTTGAAGGAGGGGGGGGGGTGACACCCCATTTCTTTAATATTGATGATTAGAGATTAGGTATTTTGGAAACGGCTGATGCTAACATTGCCAGCCCTGTTGGTATCTTATACAAACGAACTTTTGCTGTCACTGCTACAAAAAATAGCTGATAAGGCAGTAAAACGGCTGAAACGTGTCAGTACACGCAGCAGTATTGCCAAGATGTTTAATAAAAAAAACGCTTATCTGCTGCCAGAGAGTATGGCTATAGTATGTATAGTGCGACAGGGCTCAATGGAAGTATGGTCAGTGTAACTGATTGTACACTGGTGCTGGGTTAGAAGTAATGAGTAACAACAACATGGCCAACTTACATAGAAGTAAGTTGGCAATACAGCAGCGGTAACATTATTGAATTTATGGCAGTGAGTTGGCAGCTCAGCAGTGGCAGCATTATCAAGTTTATGGCAGTGAACTGGCTCTAAAACCACAAAATTATTTTGGAAGTAACTTTAGTAGTTCACTACCATCTTTACTGTACACAATTCACCATTAGTATAACTGTGTTGGCGGTGAAACTACTGGCAGCACTGCCACAGCATTCTTCATGGTGAAAGAATCGGAAGTGGGCTGAAGGTCTTTTGAAATATAACTCCAATCTTGCACTAGGACAAACACCAAAACGCAGTCTTCTGGTACTTTTCTCTGAGTAACGCAGGTTAATCACGCAATATAGATTAGGTTAAAACAATCATGCGCTGATGAATTCCTGATACTTTATTCAAGAACTCAACAGGTGTGTAGCCGTGTATGCGATACCAGCTTGCAGGCCCGAAGTACAAAGAACATAATATTTCACTCGACTAATGACGATGCTTGTGTACACAAAAGGGTACCGCAGGGGGTACAGTACTGATGGCACTGCCATGGACGTAGTCGCTGATATTTCGCGAAGGCGCCGAGGAAGGCGCGGCGAACGATACATGAAAATCGGTGAAACGTCGAGAATACAATGCAGGAAAACCGACTGGAGATCTAAACAAATTTGGACAAGCAGAACCGCACATTGACGAACAATAATCGTTGTTTGTACCTGTACATGGATGCATACGAGATTATTAGAAACGTCACCACGTCATTTATTCGTTAATCGGTTCGCAATCAATTTCCCGCCGTTTTTACAATATCCAAGCGTTCGAGCCTGTGGGGAACAGCGGAGAGCAGAGCAATAAACTGAACGGTTAGACAACCATTACGACGCCCGGGGCCCAACATGAAACGTACGTTCGAAATAGCGAGTTTGAAAATACAAAGATACAGTAAAATAATGTCACGGTTAGGGGTATGACATATCTTCCTGGTAGAGTTTCAAAAGTACGGTGGCACGTGCGAAAAACTGCAACCAAAAAATAACGAACGAAATACGAAACTCGAAATGTTTGAAATTGGAGCGAGAAACCGGTTAACGGTTGCCGAATCAGTTTCGTTTCTTTCTCGAACCGATCCAGCTACGACTGGATCAACTTGACGCCGATTAGATAGCGAATTTCGAAGAAAGTAGCTCGAAAAAATCGTGAGAAATTGGCCGAGAAGAAACTTGTCACGAAAGACAGTAAGGAGACTGCCAACAGACACCGAAGATGGAGTCAAAATCCGCATCTCCTGAAAGACAGTCGGTCGCTCTGGTTCATGAAGTGTTGTGCGGGAGTGACAAGCACGTAATGAAGGCAATATTTATTTTATTTTATTTATTATGTATTTTTCGAGTGGATAAAACTTCAACTGTTTGCTGGAGGTTCTATGAGCAAACAAGAAAATCGCATGATTTTAGTTGTAGGGAGAAGGTTCCTCAAAAAAAAGTTAGGCAACCCAAACTAGTTAGTCAATTTTGCTAAAGCCCTTGTGTAAAGAAACATTGCACGATTCTGGTAAAGGCCTCGGAAAAAAGATTAGATGATTTTTCTGAAGAGTCTTACGTGCAAAAGTGATCACATGAGTTCGTTCGTGCCCTTATAATGTCAACTCAGATAATTTTGTAGGTTCCTTTACACGTAGAAAGAAACATCAGATGATGTTCATTCAACGCTTGCAGATTCCGGTGTTTTTTTTCATCTTTCGATCAACTGGGGGCCCAGAGCGGTCCTCGTACACAGGGGCCCAGTTAGTAAATGTTGGTATGCTGTTTGATCAACTCTACTTAAATCCACCACTGTGTTGAAAACTTTTTATGACTTAGGTGATATCCCTCAATATTGGGGTCTGGTCAGCCGAGTGGATAGCGCGTTTGTCTCAAAATCCGGAGGTCCCGGGTTCAAGCCCACATAGCAACTCGCCAGAATTCGACCTAGGCCGGTTTTTCATCCGACTAGTATTTTCATATTTTGTCGATTCACAAATCCAGAGAGGTGAAAGTATGCTTCATCTGTCACGCACGAATTGTTTAAAAAATCTGGAGAATTTTAAATTTTAATAAAGTCCTACATTTTTTGACAAAATACCATTCGACCTCGACATGATCTTACTACTAAAATAGGATTCTGTACTCTTTCCAACGCTATAGGTATATTTGTTTTTGTGATCCGAGTACAGTATACTTCCCATTATTGATCTAATTTGGAACTAGGGTCCGTGAAATGGTTGAAATATCAAATAATATGGATTTTTTGCCTTTGATTTTTACTGTGCAATCATGGTTTTCTTACCCTTCCATTACCTGTTCTGTATTATTTTGCATAAGTTACGTAGTCACAACGCAGGTCAAATAACAGGGCAGGAATATTTCAACCGGAGGTCAAATAATCGGAAGTGTTACTTAGTAGTGTACGATTTACAGGTTGCCATACTGTAACGTTTATTCTGCCACACATTCTGACTTTATAGAAACATGAATTTTAATATTTTTCAATGAAATTTTCTACATGTGGGCATGATAAAGAATTGTTGTATTTTATTAGTATTAAATTTGCAGACTTTTTGGAAATTGTAAGAGAGAGAGAGGGTTTAGTCCTGATCACTGCGAGGGTATTCGAAATTAAAGAAACAAGAGAGTAGAATAGCGCGTGTATTAATTAACTGATAGTAAAAACAGATCATCGTGAGTGCTAAACATAAATAGTAACTAAACTGATGTCCTTCCTGGCCGATCGAAGGAGGAGAAGAAAAGAGAACAATGAGTTAGAAGAAGAAGAAGAAGAGCATGTTTTAGGAAAGATCACACAACAGATGTACATGTATATGACAAAAGACGTTGCTGAAACGCTTGCATCATTTGTGCAACATGTCGCCAGCAGGACATTGCCCTACTTTTGGTTTTTTGGTTAGGTATATCTTTAGAAGGGCTGACACACAAATTCTGCGACTGGGCACACAAAATTATGAATTTGATACACAGTTTTTTGCGGTTGTCTTCATCCCCGAATCTAAATAATTTTTCTCGCCCCGGTTCAGGGGTCAGATGGGAGGAGAATGGGAGTAGCTTAGGGAGTTGTGAAGATCCACACAAAAATACGCAATTATTTGAGCTTATCGCAGGTTGGTCGCGCCTAATCTCATTATTTGTGCAACATGTGGCCAGCAGCGCATTGCCCTACTTTTTGTATCTTGGTTGTATCTACAGAAGGGTTGGCATGCAAATTCTGCGACTGATCACACAAAAATACACAACTGATGGACAGTTTTTTGGGATAGTCTCCAACTCCGAATTAGAAAAATTTTCCTACTTTTATTCAAGGGGAGGGGGATAGGAGCAATGTAGAATGCAACGGGTTGTGAATATCCACACAAAATAAACAATTAAAACACAATTATTTGAGCTTGTCGACAGGTTGGTCACACGTGATGTCATTATTTGTACAGCATGTCGCTAGCTTACTGACCTACTTTATGTTTTCTGGTTATATCTATAGAAGGGATGACACACAACTTCTGCAACTGGCTATACAAGAATACACAAGTGGTACAAAATTTCTTGGAGTAGTCTTCATCCTCGAATCATAATTTATCTCACCCCTATTCAGGGGGAAAGAGAATGGGAGCAGTTTAGGGTGTTGTGAAGATCCACACAAAAATACACAATTAGAATACAATTATTTGAGCTTATTTGCAGGTTGGCTACACGTAATTTCGTTACTTGTGCAGCATGTTGCCAGCAGCACACTGCCCTACTTTCGGTTTTTTGGTTACATCTTTGGAAGGGATGACACACAAATTTTGTAATTGGCCACACAAAAATACACAAATGGTACACAATTTTTCTGTATAGGTTTCATCCATATCCCTTGTATATGTGCTGCCGGCGACACGGAGCTCTATGCAGAAACTATGTAGTAAGGCAGTACGATTAATACAAAATTGTACAAGCAAAAGGAGAAGGTCGTCGCAAAGCTTACTTCATTTGCTCTGTGGCTGAGTGGTATCGTGTCTGCCTCACAACCTTGCAATGCGGGTTTGATTCTCAGCACCAGGAAGCTAGAGAACAGGTTTTGTCTCTCTCCCGGCAACACCCTAGCGAACAAAGGGACGGTAGTGTCAAACAACGGAGATAGATACATTCTCTGCAGTTCCCAGTCAGTTCTCAAGAACAAGGCATTCTACTCGCGCAGCCCATTACCACCAGCATCTGAAAGATCGGTGCTGTGTTGTGCATCAGTGTTTGTCTCGTGGGTCGCTTACACAACGTTGTAAGGCATCTACGTCCATGTTCTCGGCATAAAGAGGGAAATCATTTCACGTTTAATCAATGCCTGTACAATGGTACTAAGTATTTTCTGGGAAAAAGAGGTTCATACAATAATCTTAAATTCGTCTTCTGGCTGATTAAACCTCAGTACCATTTTTCTTTTGATAGTCTTGATAGTAGGTACCTCATGGGACTAGAATTGGAAAGAGAACTGACGTGATTTTTTCGCTGAGAGAAGAGGGCTTTCAATTTTGCCAAACGAAAATGTACACGTGACCCCGCACAAAGAAACACTATTGGTGTGCGAAAACATGTTTACGAGAAAAACGCGAGCAAAGTTTTGACTTCTGTATTTTTCATCGTTCATTTTCGTTTCTTTCACTGTTATCTGTTTCTATCACGCTTCTGGTTTCATTCTGTGTCGTCAGCTCACGTGAAAATTTAGGGTTTTTTACATATGAATCCGTAAAAAAAGTGTAATACCCAAAATCACACTAATAGTGTTTCTTTGTGCAGGGTCTCATATGTTATCAACCCACTGACAAACATTTTTGAAATCAAAAAACGTAACAAAAAAGTCAATACTTTTACAGTTTTGCACTTTTGAAGTTGTACTAACTGTTGACCCGATTTCGCCGACAGAGGGATTTGATTTTGCTAGGTCAGCGTCGATTTTATTCAGTTTTCTGATACTTGAAGACGTTTTTGGAGGGGGCCTACTTTGGTATTTCCCTAAACTGAGATAAAATATGATATGCGTGGTCTGTTTCATTAGCCAGGCAACAAGATGTAAGTATGATTTTGTGTGAGCAATGGCAGACATATCTATAATTGTGGACACCGTTGAAGGGGGCAAACGGACATTTCCACTCACTCGATTATCAAACAATGTATTATTTTACCGAAAAAGTCGCAGTCGATAGCGGAGGATGCGCGTATCTTACATCCAAAAATCAAAATCGATCCTCAGGTATTATTGGCATTTACAGTTTTCAATTATCAGAACACAACTAACACGTGCAGGTATACTGTACTTTATATTACCCACACAATATTGCAAAATAAGAAACAGTTCACATTCACACTTCGTGTACATTTCGCTAGTACTTGAATACGTTCTCCGTATCGAAAGGATAAACGCCGACGATGTATTTCGTGTGTCAAAAAGACGACACTTTCTTTTCATTTCGAGTCATAATCAGTTGGACATTTACTTCACACACGTGATAGAATTCGACGTTATTTCATCGCTAACAGAAATCGTGCAGGCCTTACTACTCGTACATCAGAACAGAATGTCATTCACTTTTTTACTAAATTGAATCTGTGGGATTAGATGCTCAGCGTCCGATCCTGTACATCGTATTTGCAAATCACATATCTACTTCAAAATAGGTACACGGGTGTTGTGGTAAGGTGTCTCCAGTGTATCTGTCAATCGCCCGTCAAGTGGATCAACGAACGTGTTAGCCTCGCTGCATAGTTCAGAAGCTAAAAGTGCCTCGTAAACACTTATATAAACGTGTTTTTTTTTTTCTGCACAAAAAATATATAGATCAGTATGCGTGTTACATCAGAGACAATCGGGAATATCATGAATACGAGAAAACTGGCGCGGATATAACTCGGTTAATAATAAAAATTGTAATTATCCTTTATTTTCGCTTTCTATACACTGCAGTGCGGTGTAACGGACGATTAAGAAAACGAAAATCGCACGTGCGTGTATCGAAAATGAGAAATGACGCGCCTGGCCGATTAATTTGGGATTTAAAGAGATGATTGCGCTTTTAAAACGATATAAATACGGACACCTAGGGATAAAAAAAGCCTATTGTGCTTGTTTATAGGCTACTGGATGGGCGATTTCCCTCATCACACTTGCTATCAATCTCAAAATTAACTTCTCGCTCTACCTGTCTTTTCCTATATATATATTATATGGAATGCAGATTATCGGTTTCACTCGTAGAATATCGAATAAACTGCAACAAGTTTTTGTTTAATTGTGGACTAGAATTAAGGCGCATTCAGATTGGGAACCTAGCTGCCTAGTCCAGGAAAATTAGGAAAATATTGAACATAATTTGTAACAAAGATTTTTTTTCTTCATGCACAAATGTCTTCAAACTGACTTCCTGATGAACATACTAAAAGTCCACAGCGATCCTGGTGGTGCGTTTTCTCCCAGGGGGGTCAGAGTACCCCTAAAACACGTTTTTTTGCAAATATCTCAGGAAATATGCAGTTTTGATGAAAAAGTTTCAAACAAAAGTTTTTTCTTGTAAAATTTTACATAAAAATGATACCTTGTAAAATTTTTATAAAAGTGAAAGGGAAGCAGTTGTCGAACGACAAACTTGTCATTATTAGGTACAACATTATGTGAAATGTTTTTCTACTCACTGGACGCTCCGCGTGCGTACCGGTAATATGAATGCACGTTGTTGATGTTTTGCGCAAAGTTATTGTTTATTATAAAATGATGTTCGTGTGAGTAGTCTTCAGACAATTCCAAATACCCATTTTACCTCTTACTCTGTTAAGTACTTCCTCATTTCTTACCTTATCCGTCCATTTGATGCTAAGTATCCGCCTATAGCACCACATCTCAAAAGATTCGATCCTTCTCTTCTCTGGTTTCCCTATGGTCCACGTATCACATCCATACAAGACTACACCCCAAACATAAGTTTTCAAAATCAATATTTTGATTTCCAGATTTATTTTTGATTTGAAAAGATTACTTTTTCGATAAAATGCAAATTTGGCTTCTGCTATTCTACTACTAATACCCCGTTTACTCCTTCCATCCTTTGTTATTTTACTCCCTAAACAGCAAAATTCGCTACCTTCCTTGATTTTTTCCCGACCAATTTTTATATTTAAGTTATCTAAGCTCACACACCGATTACATACCATCAAAAAATAATAACGGTTCAATCGGCGTGACAAGTTGGAGCTAGAAAGAGTTCAGTTAACACAAAGGAGCTTACTAAGAAACACGTAGGTATTCTGGACATTTCTTGGAAGGTCAAAGTAGACATCTCCACTGTTATGAAAACGGCAGGTACTAGAAGCATCTAGCCTAATGTACCAAAAAATGAAAATTTGTATACACTAGACATTTAGAGAAACACCAGATGAAAATTGGGCAAAAGTGCTGACTGAGTGGGAACTGCGGAAATACACAAGAAAAAAGAGTAGACCTCCCATGAGATGGAGTGTCGACATGACAAGAGTATATTGGCATTCTGTGGACTTGATAGAAACGTCCGGAAAAAAGTCAACTATATCCAAAGGTGGATCTAATTGACTGCTATATTCATAAGAAATAAAATGTAACTTTTTTAAAATAAAGCCTATTGTTATTACTGAATTCACCGTAATGTGATGGAGAAGGACATTCAATCTGATCATAAATTTTGTATTCTATACAACATCGTTCCCGATGATATGTCGCACACCCGCTACTAAAGTGATACAACTCAAAAAAGTCTACTTTTCCGGAAACTCAAAACATTTATTGTGATGCCCCTATACAGCCATTTCCGATTTTGTTTCTACTGGTTGAATGTGTATACCATCATTAAGATTGACACGTACAGAAGAAGTTGTTTTGAGCTCTCTTCATGTATAGTGACACCTGCTTCAAATTTTTCTTTTATTTTTTTTTATGGCTCACTCTACGTATGTACAGATTAAATAATACTGGAGACAAGGAGCACCCCTGCCTTACATATTTTTCTAGATTAGCCTCCCCTTTTTCTCCTTCTATTCTTAATGTGGCTTTCTATCCTTTACATAAGACTAAATATTTTATCCCATTTAACATTGTCAAAAGCTTTTTCAATATCAACAAATGCCATATATGTATCCTTCCCCTTTTTGAGTCTCCCATCTACAATTAATCTCAAAGCTACGAGTAACAGAGCTTCCCTAGTATTTACCTCTACTTTTTCTAAATCCAAACTGATCATCTCCAAATTCTACATCTATTCTATTCTCCGTTCTCCTGTAAATGATAGTAGTTATTATTTTTGAAGCATGCGAAAGAAGACTAATTGTTTCGACAATTTCCACACCTATCTGCCCCTGCTCATTTTGGTATAGTTACAACAGCACTTTAAAAAATCCTCAGGCATTTCCCCTTTATCATAAATATATTATACTAATGTGTACAATTTATGAAGTACATGTTCTCCTAAGTTCTGTAATAATGCAGCTGGTATCTCATCCATTTCTGGAGCTTTCCCATTCTTTAAATCTCTCATGCTTTGTCAAATTCACCTCTTAAAATTCAATCTCTCTCCTCTCGTCTTCTTCCACATCTTCCTCACTCTCTATTCTTATCTCTTATCCCCATTATTACTATATAGTCCTTCTACATACTCTACCTACTTTTTCACGTTTCCTTCAGCTCTGTCAATAGGTTCTCCCTCCTTATTTATTAAATTATTTGCTTTCTTCCTTCTTTCTCCAAATTCCATTTTTACTTTTCTATAGGCCAAGTCTGTTTGTCCTCTATTCATAAACTCTTCTATCTTATCACTTTTTTATATCATCCATTCCTCCTCTGCCTTTTTACACTCCCTCTTTATCTTATTTCTTAACCTTTGATAAGCTAATCTACCTTCCCCATCGTTTGCATTCTTATATTTTCTTCGTTCATCCATCTTTCTGCGGATTTCCTCCTTCACCTATGGTTTCTTTCCTTCTCTCTTAATTCTACCTAGATTTTCTTATGCTGACTTTAATATCCCCCTCCCCTTTATTTTATTCCATTCTTCCTCCACACTGTTAATTTCCGGTGTTCTTTCAACCACTGATTCTAATACAATATCATTTTGATATTTCACTCTAGTATTCATATTTTCCAACTTTTTCAAATTCCATCTTTTCAGCTCTTCTTTTGTACCAAGTTTCTTCAATTTAAGCCTGCATTTCATTACTACCAAGTTATGATCCCTGTAAATATCGGCTCAAGATAAGTTTTATAGTCTAATATTTGATTCTTAAAACGTTGTTTTGTAATAATATAATCAATTTGATATCTACCTTCGTTACATGGACTCTTCCATGTATACCTTCTTTTATAATGATTTTTAAATTGAGTATTTTCTTTAACTAAGTTACACTTCGCACAAAACTGTATCAAACGCTCTCCTCTTTCATTTCTCATTCCTAATCCAAAATTCCCAACTATATTGCCTTCTTTTGCTTCATCAACTTCAGCATTCCAATCACCCATAATAATAAGATTCTCTTCCCCTCTAACATGCTTCGTAAATCCTTCTAATTCTTCATATACCTCCTCAATTTTTTCGTCCTCGTGAGTATTAGTAGGCATATACGCTTGTATTATTGTTGTAAGTACTGGTTTGGTATTGATTTTTATCAATAGTAACCCTTCACTCTGTTGCTTATACATAATATATAACTTTATTACCTATTTGTTTATTCATAACAATTCCGACGCCTGCTTACCCTTTAATTCCCTTTGTATTTATTATTCTAAAGTCTCCTGACCAAAAATCATTCTCCTATTTCCAACTTACTTCACTTATTCCATCTACTCCTAGGTCAAGCCTCTTCATTTCTCTTATAAGATTCTCTAATTTTCCAACTCCATTCCAGCTTCTTACATTCCAAGTTCCTATTTTAATTGCGTCTTTCTTTTTACAACTTTCCGATGATGCTCCCCCAAGTAACCCTCTTCCAGATATCAGAATGGGTAGCTTTTTACGTCCGGAAAAATTATATACCTGTTGGAATTGAAAATGGCCAGTAACTGGCACTGATCAACATTTGGGACAAATTGCATCTCGTGCTTATTCGACTATACCATGCTGGTCAAAATTAGTATGTGCCAGATGTTGGTCGGCCAACAATTGGTTTTTAAAAATCGTTTTTAGAAAAATCTATTCAGTTTAAACCAATTTCAATCCTCCTATACCAGAGTACTGGACCTGCGTAGGTAACTACGGGCGGTACATCACATTGACTGATCAGACGTACTTGGTACGAGGTAACACTACATACCTGGTAACCTTCTGACTGATAATTAGTATCAGTGATGCCCAGGTTTACTGGGTAAGAGTCATCAAGTGTTACTGGGTACCCCCAGGTAATAGGTAT